>CM062252.1:18409299-19029179 GCA_031216285.1 Syzygium syzygioides | reverse complement strand
AAAAGGTCGAGTGAACAGTAAATCCAGAAAACTGAATTTGGTCCAAAAATGGATTTACAAATGGCACTAAATGATCTCAAAAAATTCCAAATTTAATATATGTCAAACTTCAAGATGTTATGAAGAACTTTAATGAAGAACACTTCCTCAAATTCGGCTTACACAAGTCACAATAAAAATAGCAAAATCCAGCCACGCAGTAGCAACCTTACCGGAAATCAACCAATAAGCACCACCAAGCATACCAAGCACAACTATCCACGAAATCAACTATCCGTAGCTCTTAAACCATCCCGAACATATCCATTAGTCACCCCTTAGCCTAGTTAAGGGTTAGGAAGCCACTTACTTGAAAAAACCCAAAAAAACCGAGCAAGAAATGAAAGAAATGGTTGCGGTGAGCAGTGGCAGTCTTCGACAGTGAACGGCGATTTCCGGTGACCTGGACGGCGGCTGCTGGTCGGAACAAGGCTGAACAAGGGGCTGGTCTAGCGGGATGAAATGGAGAAGCCGAAGAAGAAGCAAAACTAGAAACGGAAGTGAAGAAGAAGGAAGCATAACACACGAAGCCAAGAAGGAAAAGAAGAGAGAGAGAGAGAGAGAGAGAGAGAGGAGTTGGTGGGGGAGTCAGCAGCAACGTGGGGTTGGTCAGGAAATCAGCGGGGTCAACAAGCAGAGGCAGAAGTCAGCAGCAGCAGCAATTAGCAAACATAGCAAGGTCAGCAAAACAGAAGTAGAAGCAACATGGGGGTGTCAGCAGCAATGTGGGTGGGAGCAACGGGGAAAGAGGAGGAAGTCAGCAGTAGCATGGGTGGACGTGGGGGTGCAATGGAAAAGAAGGAAAGTAAGTTAGTAAGCAAAACAGAAGCAACGACGTGGGGCTGCTCGGCGGGGAAAGAGGAGGAGAAGAGAGTGAGGAGTGGGGTTCAACATTATCCCCCAAAATTTTGCCTACTTTCCTTTTTTTTTTCAAATTCCGATCAACCCAATAATTGACCATGCTTAATGAGACGACGTCCGACAAATTAGTCGTGAAAATCTTGAAACTTCAACGCCCAATTCAGATTCTAATTAATGGCCAAATTCAATCGAATGCGACTTTAGCGTATCTCGAACTAACGGGCGGCTTTTAGAAATTATGCATATCGACTCGTAGTTGATTCGATATCGAGCCACATCTAAGTTTACTCGAGTCATGGCGACCTCAATTGTCATGTAATTGCAAAGGTCAATCACCAGTTCCAAATGATGCGATCATTCGTATTAGGTTTAGGATCAATCGAAATTCATACAATGGCTATGCGGAATCACCCGCGATCCAATTGCACAACATTTGCGAATCATTCCATAACAATCTTTGGATCGGCCTATAACGGCCCAAAATATTCCCTTATCAATCCTTATGATTGAAGTGTCAATCTATGGCCAAGTTTTTAGGTCAGTGTACTTGATTCCTAACTAACTATTCCCTAATGGTTAGTTTACTCGAGAGTGATCAATTCCGAGTGAGATTTAACTGAAAGCGCATTGAAGAAATATTCATTTCATAAATCCCGAAAATGGATCGAAATTTAGAATGTCGCACACGATAAATAACCGTTGTTGATCATGTGTAATGTGCACACATGCACAATCAGCAACGATGGCTAAACTTACATGCAATTAGCAACTGTTGCTAATTGCATATGTAAAAAGGCGCGATCAGCAACAATTGCATAATGATGAAAAAGTGCATATGCAATTATCATGTGTTCGTGAGAGTTAAAGATACGTTCTCTCTTTCGGCACTGTGACTAAAATATTGAGAGTGCAGAGAAATGTCTCCATAAGATTGCTGGCACAATTATAGTGGTGATTACCCGCAAGCTTTTTCTTCTGTTCATCGTGCGATTGGTGGTATGTCTAAACTAGAGGCCCGACAGTTGTGGGGCTCGAGCCCAAGAACATCCGAATCGAAATTGTTTTTTGACACACTATGAAAGATAATCCGTTTAACTCTCTATAGTTTTCCGATTTTTGATTGAAACGCATGAACAACAGCTTTGGAGATACATGTGTGGTTATATTTTTCCGCTGTATTTATATTTAATTTTAATTATGCATGTTCCATAGAAAACCAACGTAAACGTCCCCTATTGTCACCTACAACATAAGGAAATAAAGCGCCATATTCCATAATAACCGATTGAAGTTTAGGAATAAAGCACACTCTTTTTTGAATGGGTTGATCCCCCTTTATTGTTGCTCCTTCGTATTTGCTCATTCGCTGCTGTCTCGTCTTACTTTGTCACCTGCGCGAAAGAGAGGACGGGATGATGTCAAACATGAAACTGAGTAGTATTAAGATTGGGAACAAATACTCCCATATGCGCACCAATTGAATCATCGCGAAGTCAGCTTTAGTCTGATCTGCATCCTCATTTCCCTTATGCTCCTTGATTGGCTTATTCACCTTGGCTTTACAAGGGAGGTGCGCTCTGAGTTAGCTTAGTCTGTACTTATTAGGTTCACAATGATTCATTTTCACTATTAGTAGAAATGAATGAACAAATCAGCTTCTACATGAAATAATTTTGTTGGAACGAATACTCCCTTTTTCTCTTCGGTGATGGCATCACTCCCAGCCAGGTTGTCCTTCCTTTGCAATCCTTTTATCCATCAGGGATTTGCTTCACATCAGTTCCATTTACTTTTGTAAATTCTGCAAAAGAAAATAAAAAAGGCACGAGTCATTTGTGAAACAGATCGATTTTGAATCTTTTTACGAGGACGCATTGGGCAGTGATTTAGTCCCCCTGATGAAATAATGTTTGATATGTATACTTTGCGTAAAACACTATAACGGATGACCTATGTGGAATTGGAACAATATTACCTCTTTTTTTTTTCTCAAAGATGTGTTTTTCAATTTTATCTTTCAACGTCTTGAAAGTCGAAATAATTCTGGCGGCTCTCATATTGATTGTGGAAATGAACCCTTCCATCGTGCTCACTGCTCAGCAGGTTTATTTCCAAGAATTAACGTGCAGCAACTCCTGATTCGATATTAATTGCACATCAAGCCCTTTGCAAGAAGAGGGTTCTTGAGCTCCCAACGGGCACTCAAAAGTAAATTTGCACACCCATTGACAAATATAAATGGTAGCATTCATTCCGATTCTGTTTGAGATGCTTGGATTTAACCATGGAAAGCACAACAATGTCAGAACGTCTTGGATTTGTATTGTTGAATAGAGGCCATACATCTATTTAAAGGGACAGTTTTGAACATGAGGCTTGAGAAGATCTAGGTCTGTGAGAAATCAAATCTCTCTCTCTCAGCTTGTTGTCATTGATATCTCCATTTCTCTCTCGTCTCTTTGTTGTTGTTGAACTATCTTTTCATGTATTAGCTTCAAATTTTAGATCCTCCTCCACTTCTCCTTTCAGACACAAGTTATTCTATTCTTGTAAGATATGAATCCTCTATCCACAACAAATTTTCTTCCAGATGCTTTTCAGGGAGCCAGAGATGATATTGCCATGCAAATACAATTGTTATGGACATTGTTGAAAGCTCCATTGATTACACCATTCTTGAATATGGCTATTCTTCTATGTTCGACCATGTCTTTGATGTTGTTCATAGAAAAGGTTTACATGAGCATCATAATTCTTTTGGTGAAAGTGCTCGGTCGAGAACCTGAAAAGCGTTACAGATGGGAACCAATGAGAGATGACGTCGAAGCGGGTAACACCGCTTATCCGATGGTTCTTGTCCAAATCCCGATGTACAACGAAAGAGAGGTTTACCTCTTTCTTCTTCCTTTTGATAGTGCACTATTTACTTTTATCAGAATCAGCTTTGTTCAAATTATTTGATGACATAGTTTCGGGGTAGATCAGGTTTATCGGTTCTCCATAGGAGCTGCCTGTGGACTCTCATGGCCTTCGGATCGTATGATAATCCAAGTCCTTGATGATTCAACTGATTCAACCATTAAGGTAACAAGAAAACCACCAAGCCATACATAGATCGTTTCATTTAACAAACCCAATAAAAACCCCACATTTTTCTATGAGTTTACTAATTTAAGACAATTTTTTTTGTTAGTTTCAATATATTCTTTCTGCATGAAAATGATAGGATATGGTTAAGCTAGAGTGCCAAAGATGGCAAAGCAAAGGAATCAACCTTAAGTATGAGATAAGGGACAACAGAAATGGTTATAAAGCAGGGGCTCTCAGGGAAGGCATGAAGAGGAGCTACGTGAAGCAATGCGACTTTGTAGCCATCTTTGACGCTGACTTTCAACCGGAGCCCCATTTTTTAAGACAAGCCATTCCTTTTCTTGTTCACAACCGTGAACTGGCTCTCGTTCAAGCTCGTTGGACATTCGGTAATCTCTCAGCTTACCAACACTTTTCATGCAAATTTTAGGTTTTTGGGCTTGATCACCAGCTAGTAATTCTATGTCACAATTCTGTTTATAGAAATTTACACTACTGTAGATCATTTGGTTTTTCCGCTACGAAATATGGGATAAAAACGTCGGAAGAATGTTTCCACGGTTAGATTTCAACTAAATCATAAGTTGTTCTCGATTATTCCATCATTTGATAATGGGAGTCATTATTTAGTGGGATCCACACTAAGTAAGTCCCACTAAAAAAACGCAAGCTACTATGATTACTACAGTATAAAAGACTAGGCATATTTGGTAAAACTAAAAAATAAATGCTGAAAATTGAGCATTGGCTTTAAAGTATTGACAATATAGAGTTTTTAGAACATAAATAAATAAATAAAACTATTAGATGATAACTTAACATAGATGACTGAATACTATTAATTTCTTATCGAACACCGAATTGTGAATATTATCCAATCAAGTTCCTCCGGCACTATATCTGGCCAAGTTCTGCTAATATAACCTTCGGCAACGTTCGAGTGTGATGTGTACAACATTTTGCTAACTTTAACACTACAGTGAAAAATAATAGAAATTTTTTTTCCTCTTTTTCCACTGGTAATCTCTCTTTAACAAGATGCAGTTGGATTTTGACCTTAAGAAATATTGTCCAAGTCGCGCTCCAACGTTGTCCAGTGACCTTGTAAGCTTAATTTGATTGAATCTGGTGTTTGAAGCACTTAATTAGACAATTTATGTAAGTAGAAAAATTTGAATAAAAAAATCAAAAGTAAAAAGATTTTATTAGAAATTCGTAAAAGTCTAGCGATGAGAAGTATAATTTTTCATTTCCAAAAAGGGAAGAACTCTTCGACCCTCCACTGGCTAAACGTGGCCTTGAATTTTGCCTTTACTTTTATTAACAAGAGTCTCTCTTTCTTTGTGGATATCTTTGTGTTAGCGCGTGTTTGTCTTAGTGTCTCCCCATTAGAATTTAAAACTTTATTACTTTAAAATGATTTCTAACACTAAACTTGATTGATCCATCCTTATGGTACCATATGATGACAATATTTAACAACAGATGTCCTTTCTATGTATATTTCTTTGGCAAGATTTATGGAAATTCATCGCTTCTTGACAATTTAGAGATTGAGTGTTATTCATCTTTTTGTAATGGGAAAAGTCATGCTTTACCGATACAAGGTATAAATGCTAAGAAAGCCAAATAAATGAAAACCTATCGTGGTATTTCTTTGAATTTAGGGACTCTTGGTGATAGTACATTTTTTTTATTTCTCCAGCAAACGATTAGCTTAATCTTATGAACTATGAAAACATTTAAACGACTAAAAAAATTTATATTTATATTTATTTAACAATTAAACACATCGACTGTCATAACAATCAAACCACAAGTCCTGTTCCATCTTATGTGAATTTTGAGTGTCATAAAATCTCCGGCTTAAATCACTTACATCCCCACTGTATCGGCCTAAGGTCTAGGACCACACTCCAATTTAAGAGGTGACTCCTACTATGCAACACTTTGTCCCAAAAGTGTTCAAAAGACGACTCTCTCCAATTGGTACATTCTCCTCCGAGGCAATTAATTTCCCACACTATGCATTGCTTAAATATCATCTATAATGAGCCGATTCAATCTAGTTGTCAAACCCTCTAAAAGAGTACTCTACTGTAAACAATTAAGATAATAATAACCATTTAGAGATGGGTCGTGGCTGGGGATCAAGTCACAAGTCTTTTTGGTTGTGTTTGCTCATATAAATTTCTAGCCAAGATAGATAATGAAATTAAGACATTTTGCTGTATAATATTTACTATTTGGTTAATCGTAGTAATAAAGTTGGATATTTTCATATCCTATTATGTCTATTGTCTAATAAGAACTGTATATTAGTGCAAATAAACCCGAAAATGCACAAATAGAATGGTAAGAATCTCTCAAAATTCGCTCGTAAAGAAACTACAAATGCACAAATGGAGACAATATCCAACAATTAATTCTTGATTATTGTATGATTTAAATCTTAAATAGTAAACAAGCTTGTTATAGAATTCGAGAGTCATAGGTTCGACCATGACAATAAATGTAAATAAGTTACAGCAATATTGATGAGATAGCCAGCGAATGCCAACTCTAATAAGAGAGAAAAAGTATGATCATCTTCACGATTCCGCAAAGTAGAGTGCTTCAACTCTTTCGCCGCTTTTGTGAAATTTTAACATGAACAAGAGAGAAAGAGCTTTGACTCTATGGTTGTTTTCGTGCAGTTTGAACATGAACCAAAGAGTTAAAGAGGAATTGTAAAACTTCAACACAGAGCAACAGAAGAGAGGAGAAGGAGGGGGTAGGTTTTTTTTTTTTTGGAAATCTCCTGGCCCCTCATTCTTTGAGATTAGAAAGATATTTTTCAAGTTTGAATTTGTTCATATAAAATCTAATATTTTTATTTACTTATTTTTCTTATTATTTTTGCCTCTCTCTTTTTATTCTTTTTTATTGCCTTCCATCATTCCTTAATTAAAATTTTGTAAATAATGAACTATACTAATATACTTAAGATATGTAACAAATACAGATACTAGATATATATTTTTTCTGTATTATAGAATAGAAAGATATTCATATATATAAATAAAAATAGGATTAAATAAACATGAAAATTGTTGTTATTTTTGTTCATTTATTTTGAATCTTCTTTTATTATATTAGAAGTTAAATATTACTTATATTTAATCATTATTTAAATTGCATTAATCTAAGAAGTTTTTTATTCGTGAAAATTAACTTTTATACCATGGACATAAAAAATCATATCCACATTTATCTCAGCCCGCGTGGAAATTTTTTATATGAATTATAGCCCTCTTATATCTAGCCTTTGTCCTGTCTTCGACAGGAACTAAACACATATCTTGCCTTTTGTGGTAGTTTTTGGGTTTTGTGAAATCATACGTAGGTTATCATTGCTCACTTGTGTTATGCTCCGTCACGTTCGCAAGGAAATTTCCTCATTTCTTTGATAAAGTTTCTCTTAATAAATTTGAGATGCTGATACGATTTTCTTTTCTTGGCCTTTTTTTTTTGGTGGCAGTGAACTCGGATGAATGCTTGATGACAAGAATGCAAGAGATGTCATTGGATTACCATTTCATTGTGGAGCAAGAAGTAGGCTCCTCCACCTATGCCTTCTTCGGATTTAATGGTAAAAAGTCCTCCTTTTCCTCTCTTGTACATTATTATGTACAAAAATTACACTACACAATGCCATGAATGCACGAACATCTGCCCACATGAAATTTATTTATGAGATATCAAATCATTATTTATATAACTATTATAGAAATTTCTATAACATTAAGTTTTGGGATATTGTTAATTATAGTAGCCAATGCACAGTAACTATTATAGTTGTGCAATGACTTAATTTTTCTTTTGCATACCTCAACTTAGATTAATGCAGTCGGACCACACAACAATAGGCTGAAAATAAAGAGTAGAAACTCTTTGCTTACTTAACTCGTTCACACCAGTATGGTGTCTTTTCTCTTGAATTTCTTTTTCTTTTAATATCTTTAGAAATTCCGAAAACTTCTGATTTCACTATGCATTGTCTAATTTTAAAATCATAAATGTGTTTCGTGAGTTTTTCTTAGGTCTTAAATGTATGTGACCCTGCATCGCCCATGTATGGGCCGGTGTATGGGTCGATAGCCTTAAAGCTAGCGGGAAGTGTTGTTAAGGTGTACGGCGAAGATGAGCTGCAATTGATGTACTTTGATGGAATCAAATCATTTTCTTGTTAAAGTACTGACGTAGTGTCCATGTGGCAATAACGTGGCATCCAAAAGTTGGTGATTTGTTTAGTACGCCAATAGTTCTCCGAGAGATTAGTCGAAAACTAGAAAAAATGCATTAATTGCAAGAAATTTGAAATTTAGTTATTGGATAATCAATTTCAAAGTTCAAAGTAACCTAGTATCAATTTCCTCAAGTAGTTATATGGTCATTAGTGAAATTTTTACTCTGCTAATTTCTATATAATCACAAGTTAATAGGACTTTTTTTCCCAGACAACGGAACTCTTTCCTATTATCGCCTATAATCACAAGCTAATTTCTATATAATCAAAATTTTCAGAATGGCTACATTAGCAAACCGTTAAGATATTTAGGACTAAACTGACCAAATTAAAAATTTGAGACTAAATTGGCCGCCATATAATAGGTTTACAACTTTTCGAACAATTTTCCCTCTTACGTTGTTATTGTTCCTTAAGTACGATGTGACTAACTTTTTCCACGTTACATCTATTCTTACCTTCAATTTTAACATAGAAAGAACAATATTGTATAGAAGTAGTGTCATAATTGAAATCTTGCTTTGTATTTAAACCATATTAGATAATCATTTTTCCAGAAATTTCAAACTATTAATAAGGTCACTAAATGCATACTTGTTTCGTTCCGCTAACATATTAATGCAATCTGTTTAAAGAAGATTAACTTATTCTAATGTTAAAGCAATCAAACACATGTAAATCAAATAATTTCAGTTAAAATAAGTATTTAAAGAATGAAAAGCTAGAATAGCCAAAGCTACAAAGGAAACTTTGAGCTGCTTCTTGAACATTACTTCTTAACTAAAGTGTCTTTAGCACCATTAATCAAGCCCTACTTTGGCAACTTAAGTTTATAGGCGAACTATACATTTGGTGGGATTGCGTGCAGGAACAGCTGGTGTGTGGAGAATTTCTGCGATTAATGAGGCCGGAGGGTGGAAGGAGCGAACCACCGTGGAAGACATGGATTTAGCCGTTCGCGCAAGTCTTAAAGGATGGAAGTTTCTTTATTTGGGTAGTCTTAAGGTATTGTTTGTTCCGGTAGATCTTGATTTATTCCTTATAAAGCACCACAAGTAAGAAGAAAGTTGATGTTTCCTTATCGTTCTCATGCAGGTGAAAAGCGAGCTGCCAAGTACCCTTAAGGCTTACCGCTATCAGCAACATCGATGGTCATGTGGTCCTGCAAACCTCTTCAGGAAAATGGTTTTCGAGATCATTAAAAACAAGGTGAGCTTCTTTCTTCATTCCATCATAACCTGAAAACAGCTTTGATTCGATGAACTGAGAATGATATGATTCCATAAGTGCGATTCCATAAGCATTTTTCATTGCAGAAAGTGTCAACGTGGAAGAAGTTGTATGTGATCTACAGCTTCTTTGTGGTGAGAAAGATTGTAGCTCATATGGTCACTTTCCTCTTCTACTGCATCGTTCTACCAGCAACTGTTTTGGCACCCGAAGTTGCCGTCCCAAAATGGGCATCTATCTACATTCCTTCAATCATTACCGCTCTAAATGCACTTAGTACACCCAGGTTACTTTCCTACCACAGTGAAGTTAAAAGCAGATTGGCAAATTCATTGTGCTTTCTATGGGCTATGGTTTCTACATGTTGTTGATGTATCTCATGACTTGCAGATCACTTCATCTAATGGTTTTTTGGATTCTATTTGAGAATGTAATGTCGCTGCATCGCACCAAGGCTACCATCATTGGCCTACTAGAAGGCAGTAGAGTAAACGAATGGATTGTTACAGAAAAACTAGGAGATGCTCTCAAGAACAAAGCCACCACTAGACCTCCCAAAAGAACTCGACCCGGATTCAGCGAAAGGTACCATCTCCTTACGATTACTCATATGATTTGATTTGACGAATTACGATTAGATACATCGCTTATTCCAATGGTGACCAATGTTAATTAGTTAGCTTGAATTTTGTTTTCAGATTTCACTTCTTAGAGATTGGTGTTGGAGTATACCTTTGCTTTTGTGGCTGTTACGATGTTGCCTTTGGGAAGACTCACTACTTTCTATTTCTTTACGTGCAAGCCATTGCCTTCTTTGTCATGGGCTTCGGATATGTTGGCACCTTCGTTCCAAAGATATAGCTTAGAACTTGAAGTAAGTTATTGAATTGGCTCATTTCTTGTGCAGTACCTGCATCATTCATTTCGAAAGGATTTTTTTTTTTTTTTGAGATGGGGAACAAATATAGGCAGATTCTGAAGTCAAGTTGAATAACGAAAAAGTAGGAAATATAGAACTTGGCTCAAATAGAAAATATTTAAGTACAGGACTAAACATAGATGGGAAAACTGCCCCTACAGTTCTTAAGGCTTGGTTCAAAGTGCAATTAAGTCGTAAATGATTGAAATAATGTAATCAAGTATTAAATGTTTTGGATCGGTTGTAATTAAGTCCTTCTGGGGAGGTGTCAACCATATTTGCTGCAGTGGCACGCTGGAAATCCAACTGGCAATTTTTAATTTTTCTTTGGCATATGCGACGCCATGTCCGAAAAAAATAATTTAGAGAAACTTAAATTTCTAAAAGTAAAAAGTAATAATAACAATACAAAACAATCCAAAAAAAAAAAAGGAAAGAACTCAAAAGAGAGGGAATGCATCAGGAAGGGGTTTTGAGGGTGGCGTCGCCCTTAAGGGTCAAGCCGACGGTCGCCGGCCCTTGCCACTTCCTGCATTGCGCCGCCATTTTGTGACCTTTCAAGCTCCCATGTCTTTCCACCCAAACAAAAAAGGGAAAATGTTCATCATAGTCTTTTCATTAATTCAAATTTAGATACTACATTATAATTTAAGGATTAAATTGAACATGTACAAAAAATCAAGGATGACATTGAATAAATTAAAAGTTCAGGGATCATATTGCACATTTAGTTAAGTTCAGGGACTCCATTGAACAAATTAAAAATTCAGAGACCATATTACACATTAAGCCAAAGTTTTTTTGTCATTTTCCAAAAAACAAAACTCTCATATCTGAAACATGAAAAGCCAATTTTTGAAGCAGCAGTCTCTCTATAATCTCCTCTCCAAATCATCAACATTACGAGCTTCCCAAAACCATAAACCAAGAAAGAAATTCTAATTGGATGTGTTGATGGATGCAACTAAGAAGCAGATTAGATTTATTACCTCCACAAGCACCTGATCAATCGGACTACTCAGTTAGAGAATGTTCGATCTGTATGCACATTACAACCAGGAGATCGACTGCGAGTTAAAGATCGTGCTGATTGGGACTTCGCGGTGGGGAATTCACAACTTCTAGCTTGGTTCGCGGGGATTGCATTCAGCTTCAAGACAAAGGCCACCATCTGTATCGAGTTCTAGAGAAAGACACTTGAGATCGATCACAAAAAGTTCGAGCGACAACACTCGCCGAGGCCCTGGTGACATGGGGGTGGTGATGCTGACCCAAACTTCAATCCCCGATTGTGACCCTCGCCGGATTTTCAAAAAAAAAATTATTAAAAACGTTCGTGTCAACGCCGGTCGTGTCACGTAGGATGAACAGCATTTATGTCAGTAATTTTCTATCTAAATTGACCAAATGGCTCAATTGACACGAATGCAAAAAGTTTAAAACTAAATTAACTCAATTGAAAAGTTTAAGACTGAATTGGTTTTAATGCAATAGGTTTATAACTTTTTTGGTATTTTTACCCATTAGTGTTTCATCAACACATCATGTCACACCCTGCACCCTACGAGCGCGCGATCATCCCTCGATGGTCGAACATTGATTGCGACGTCCCAGATACGTCGCCGACCCAAACCAAAACATTAGAGATTAAACACATGCGGAAGCAAATAGAAACCACCCGGACAATTAATAATGACAAGGGGGATAGCAATAACACAAAATAATAATTGCAATTCCTACACTTAGTAGATACATACGACGTTCCCAAAGACAATCCCTAAGCTAGGCCACAACAACAAAACTAAATTCTTCAAAAGGGGCAAATGTTCGCAAACTTAACTCCTCTACACTGGGGGACTCAAATACCGAGTACTTAACCCGTCTTCGATCTCCGAGATACTCTTGCAGTGTCTCCGATCACTCATGGTCGCGGATCTGAAATGGTTATATAATAACTGTGAGAACGAGTCTCAATAAGCAACCCCCTAAACCCCACATAGGTCAATGCGTACCCAGACAAGTCATACATGCAATCTACCGCATAACATATAAAATTCGCATCATTATACTCACCTTGCCATCACCCATGCCAACTCTGCACATTAGTCATAACATGGTAATGCAGTAATAGTAACTAAATAGCACATTACAATTGCTCATACGCCAACCACACTTGCATGTAACTCATCTTACTAATTCGACCACACATTCAACCAGCCAATTCAATCACACGCTCAACCAGCCAATTCAATCACACACAACCAACCACTTCAATCACACGCTCAACCAGCCAATTCAATCACGCTCAACCAGCCATTTCAATCACACGCTCAATCAGCCAATTCAATCACGCTCAACCAGCCAATTCAATCACGCTCAACCAGCCATTTCAATCACACGCTCAATCAGCCAATTCAATCACGCTCAACCAGCCAATTCAATCACGCTCAACCAGCCATTTCAATCACACTTAAATCACATGCATGGTCGAACACCTGTCTCGCGACCCGCGCCACTGCGCCTCAGGTTCTTTCTCACAACCCCGTCACTACGCCTCAGGCCCCATCTCACAACCCGCGCCTCAGGCTCAGCCCTCAGATCAAGCCGGGCTCAGTCCCGCGTAATCACGCCTCAGGACACTTTTTTTTCCTTTCTAATGACCCGCGTAACCTACGCCTCAGGTCTAGTCATGCCTTATTTGCCACACCCGCGTAACCTACGCCTTAGGTTGGCAGCCCTCCGATCGATCCGGGCTTTTTCACATGCACATGCACCACAACACAATTCGCCATGTCAATTCATCATGTCAAATTACATCAAACAGCTCAAATTCACAAACTCGGTCCAATCCACAATTCGCCACTTCAACCACAAACTCGACATTCAATTCGGTCACACATTATTTTCCCCAAATCAAGCATATTACTAATTAATCCAATTCAAATTGCACAATTAGACATAATATGCACAAATTAAATCACGTCCTAGCCGTTCTAACCGAGACAAGTCTATAAGCACTCACGTTCACATCACAGCCCATCTCACTTGCCCACAAATCCGTCGTTCACGCCTACCACATACTAACCTCAAGCCCACCCACGAAAGCTACAACAACAATATCAATTAGCCCAACAATTCTCCCAATTTAATCTATTAATAATGCACGTACTAAAATTGCCCACAATCCGCATTAAGCCCTTAAACCGGTACTAATCATCCCCTAGACAAGTCTAATAATACCCAATGTACTAAGTAAGGTTTAGGAAGTCACTTACAAGTTTTGGCCCGGGAAAAGTCGGCTCGGGCCCAAAATGGCCCGGGTGAGAAGTCTGGACTAGGTGCGAGCGCGGTCCACACGGGCGCGGTGGCTGGCCAACAAGGGCACAATGGCCGATCGGCGTGCCTGGCGCGCGGGCACGGTGGACGCGCGGCGTGCCCGGGGCGCACGGGCACGGCGGACGCGCGGCGTGCCCGGGCCGTACGAGTGCGACGGACGCGCGGCGTGCCCGGGCCGCACGGGCAAGCGGATGGGCAACGCGCCCGGACGACGGGCCACGAGCATGGGCGCGCGACTTGTCGAGCGGGCAACGACGGGCACGGCTCGAGAAGCTCGGCAACGGCTTGGCGACTTGGCCACGATCCCGGGAACGCTCGGCCGGCGAGCTGGCTGGCCGGTCAGGGCGGCGACCGGCGGCGGCGACGACAACGCGGCAACGAACGGCGCTGCGGCGGCGAGCTAGGGGCAGCAAAGGGTCAGCTGGGGAGAAAGACAGAGAGAGAGAGAGAGAGAGAGAGAGAGAGAGAGATCGGGGTTGAGGGAGAGGGGCGAACCGGCGGCGACCGGCCGGACGAGCCGGCGACGGGCGAGCTGGCTAGCTAACCGACTACGGCGACGAGCAGTAGAGGCTCGGCCATGACCGAGGCAGTCCGGCCAAGGCCAAGCTGGGCGGTGCGGTTGGGAAAGGGCAGCGACGGCGGCGAGGCGGCACGACACGGCGACAGGTCGAGGCCGAACGAGCCGGCCGGCGGCCCGACGGAGCCTGGCTGCGTCGGACATGGCGGCTGGCGGAGCTGGGTAGGGACGGGCTCGGCTCGGCTCGGCTCGGCGGAGGAAAACATGGGAAGGAGAAGAAGAGTGGGGGGAGGCTCGTGGTGGTGACAGCTTGGCGGGGCGGCGGCGCCTGGCAGGCGGCGACGGTCGAGCGACGGCCGGACGAACAGGACCGCAGCGGTGCAGAATCAGCTGCGGGAGGAAGAAGACGATGCAGGAAGAAGAAGAAAGGAAAAAGGAGAAAAGAAAAGAAAAAGGGAAGAGAGAGAGAGAGAGAGAGAGAGAGTGTGTGTGTGTGTGTGTGTGTGTGTGTGTGTGTGTGTGTGTGTCAGAAGGGGGAGATGAGGTCTGCATGGGGAGGGGACATGAGCATGGGGGGTAGCGTGCGGCAGAGGGGAGAAAAAAGAGAAAGGGAAGAGAGAGAGAGAGAAAGATGCGGAGGGGGGAAGAACGTGCGCGGAAGAGAGAGGAGAGAGGAGAGAGGAGACAAACGGGACAGGGGGGACACGCGAACGTGAAAAGAGGAGGAGAGAGAGAGAAAGAGAGGGAGAAGGTCAAAGGTAATTATCGTGATCCAACGAACACGGTTTGAACCCAAAAACGATCTAACGGTCACGATTTAAATTCGGAAAATGGCTTAACAGTCTACGATAAATCCCCACAATAATCCAGGGCAAATGGCCAAAATAAAATAATCCAAGACACACTACGAGGGAGGTCTACTAGTCCAAATCCGCACCCGATCCAAAAATTCACTTTTTCACTAGTCCTGATAATCTCGATGCTGGCCACAATAATATCAACACCGTCCAATTTATTTCGTCCCGAAACTCCCGGAAATCGACTGCCAAGTTCGGGGTCTAATTAACGACCAAATTCGATCGAGTGCGATTCTAGCAAAAATTCTATTTTTAAAAACAAGAATCCGAGAGTGATCAGTTCCCGGGCGAAATTCTATAAGCGTACTGACGAATTACACGTTTCATAAACCCCAAAAATGGGTCAAAATCCGGAATGTCACAATTCTTCCCCCCTTACAAAAATTTCGTCCTTGAAATTTACAATCCAACCCAACTATCCAAACAAATGGGGTACTGGTGTCGCATCAACTCTTCACTTCCCTACATCGCACCTTGATTATTTTAATTGACTGCTAAACCAACTTGGGACCCCTGATACCCCTCTTACCCACTTCATCCCAACAAACTGGTGCTTTGCAAACCCTGCCACACAATGCCCCAAACGGTGCCACTCTAAAACTCTGCTGATAGCTATTGTTATAAGCAAACTCAACTAAGAGCAATTATTCTTTCCAACTTCCCCAAAATCCAATACACGTGCTCGCGGTATATTTTCCAAAGTCTGAATCGTCCTTTCAGACTGGTCATCCGTCTGCGAATAATAGACTGTGCTAAACTGTAACCTCGTTCCTAATACCGTATGAAAACTTTTCCAAAAAGCGGCAGTAAACTTAGGATCACGATCTGAGGTGATCGTCACTGGTACTCCATGGAGACGGACTATGTGTCCTATATACAAATCGGCATACCTTCCCAAGGCAAAAATCCTTTCGTACTGGTAGAAAATGTGCTGACTTTGTCAACCAATACACTATCACCCAAACCGAATCATGGCCCCTCTGGCTCCTCGGTAATCCCATTTCCACTAGAGAATTTCCAATGGCTACAACATTCCACCCAGCTTGCAATGTTGCGCCTTCACTTGTTGGCATGTGAAACACTTAACCACCTGTTTAGCCACGTCCATTTTCATATCGTTCCACCAATAATACTGTCGCAAGTTCTTATACGTTTCTATACTACCCGGGTGAATACTGTAATTTATACGGTGTACTTCCGACAAAATCTTTTCTTTTAATTCTGCATCACTGGGTACATATAACTGACCGCAGAACTTCAGAATCCCATCCCCGAATACCTGAAAATTCGATTTCCTTTTTGTGACATCCATTTCCAGAATCTTCTGTACTCTTAGGTTCATCGATTGTAAAGCCTTAATCTTAGCCCGGATTTCCAGTTTAATTCTCAATGACGTACGCAAACTCTAAACATGACTCACTTCACACTTAAATTTCGAATTTCGAATTCCCTCCAACAGATTCCATTCCTTGACCGTCATAGATGCTCAATTTCCAACTCAATGAATCCGCTACCTTATTAGCCTTTCTAGGGTGATATAAAATATTGCAGTCGTAGTCCTTAAGGAGTTCCATCCAATGGCGTGGTCTCAAGCCAAGTTCTTTTTGGGAAAACAGATACCTTTAAACTCTGATGATCTGTATAAATTTGAAATCTCTCCCCACGTGGGTTATGCCTCCAAATCTTAAGAGCGAAAATAATTGCGGCTAATTCTGAATTATGCGTTGGATAGTTCAGCTTATATAGTCTCATTTGTCGCGATGTGTATGACACTACTCTTTCATGTTGTGTTAACACACATCCGAGTCCTCTTAGCGACGCGTCACTGTAGATTTCATATCCTCCCGGTCCTGACGGGATTATCAATACTGACACAATCGTCACACTCTCTTTTAATCCCAAAACTCCCTTTTGTACTTATCCATTCATTCAAATTTCATTTCCTTCTTTAGCATACGCGTCCACGGTGTCGCGAACGCTAAAAGCCTTTTCGCGAAAGGTCTTGTAATGACCTACCAGATCCAAGAACCTCCAAACCTCGATTACCGTTGCCGATCTTAGCCAATTCCTGACAGCTTCAATCTTTGCTGGACCCACTGCAATTCCCTCCCCGAGTATCATATGTCCTAAGAATGCCACTCAATGAAGCCAGAATTCGCACTTATAAAACTTAGTGTAGGGTGCGTGTTCTCTTAGGGTCTGTAGAACCTTTTTCCAAATGTACCTCGTGCTCGGTGGAACTCTTCGAATACACCAGAATATCATCCATGAACACGCTCACAAATTGATCCAAAAATTCCTTGAATACCCGATTTATTAAATCCATAAAGGCTGCGGAGGCATTCATCAATCCAAACGGCATCACCGTAAATTCATAGCGTCCATACCTCGTCCTAAATGCCGACCTCGGCACATTTTCCTTCTTGATCCTCAATTGATGATAGCCAGTCCTCAAGTCGATCTTACAAAATATTGATGCCCCCTGTAACTGGTCGAACAGGTCATTTATTCTTGGCAACGGGCGTTTATCCTTAATAGTCGTCTAATTCAACTGTTTATAGTCAATACATAACCTTAACAATCCGTCCTTCTTCCTTGCAAATAAAACCGGCGCTCCCCATGGAGACCCACTTAGACGAATAAAACCTTCATCCAATAATTCCCACGTTTAGACTTTCGATTCCTTCCATTTCGACAGTGACATCTTGTAGAGCGCTCTCAAGGTCGGTTTTGTCCCTGGGGCCAACTCAACCATAACCTCGACTCTCCTATCAGGTGGCAATCCCGATAATTTCCTAAGGACAAGCATCAGGAAGATTACATACCTCGACTATGTCCTTTAGTCTTGATTCCTCAATCAACCAATTAGTCGCAATTTAATTATCTTTTTACACCTCAAAAACAAAGTTCAATCCATCCAAATTTCAATCCAACAGTCTCCCAAAACAGATCACCCCGATTCTTTATAAAATTCGAAATTTCCAAGCATCATTTATCCTTCCGAAGTCGTCCAAGAAAATCATTAGTGAATCAGAAATCCATAAATTAATTGCGCCTGCTCACCATAAGTAATTATAAGTCTTATATGGCCATTCAAGTAATAACTTCAAAATCATCTCCTATTGCACCCGATATCATCACATAGTGCATCTAGATCCTCAAGACGCATCATCCGCTTCCTTTCCAACCACAATCTACACCTTTCCTTACGTCCATAGTCGATTCAGATTAATCCGCGGGACAGCTCCCGTTTGACTACCTACCCACGGTTACTACGATTGCATCAGTAGTCTAACCTGTTGACTTAGCAAATTCTCACTTGGTGACCATGTTGGCCACATCCAAAATACGCTTCAGGTCCACTTGGGCAGGGATCATTCTCGTGCCTCTTTCCATAAGACCGACATACAGTGTTGGAGTAGCAGTTCGGCTTTCCAAAGTTCTTTCTTACTAGAGGGACAATTTTCGTTTCTCTATCATAGGCTTCTTTCCAAGGTTCCTATTATCCCTAGCCGGCGCGTACCGCAATCCTGAAGTGGCAGTCCTTCCACTCATATCCGTGTCAACCATCGAACTCCCTCATACAACTCGTTGTAATTCCTTAAGACCCAAAAGTACCAACTGATTGTGAAATTTTGGTTCCAATCCTTCCCGAAGCTTCCTTGTCCCATCCACATGGTCCTTGACCATCTTTAGTGCGTACTTAGGCAACCTCACAACTTGACCTCGTACTGATCAACTGACATCCGATTTTAGTGGAGCCGAAGGAACTATGTCATTTTCTGTCCTTGGGCACTTTCTGAAAGTACTTTTTATTAAGGACCTCGATAATGATACCCCAGCTTAGAAATATGCCCTCTGAATATCCTACTTCGGGGGTCCTTTTACCAATTACTTGCATTTTCTTGGAGTTGATATACAACCAGGGTCACTTTTTCCTCATCAATGTACCCGAATACCTTAAAAGCCCCTTCTCTATCCAAGGTAATGTAGCCTTAAGGTCACCTTTAATATCGACTTCAAAGGTTCCAATTTCCAATATTTTCCAACTAATCGACTCATCTATATGATTGCGTTAACCTGCCATTGATCTTAATTCCCAACATTTTCATTATACCCATGATTCTTGTTATTTCCATTGACGACGACAATAGTGGCCTCAACATCAGTAGAAACAGTCGCATTTCGCTCCTCAGTCTGTCTTCCCCTTAAAATTCCAACTTCCTCGATTGCCCTCGAAATCTTGTCCCATCTGGGATCCCCCACAACTCCAACTTGCGGACCTACTAGACCTCGACCTCGACTACTTATACTCACAGGGTTCACATCATCCACTTACCTGCTATAATTCCCCACGGAATTAGAAACTTAGGCCAACTATACCAGTCTAAGCCCTAGGCAGTGAATCACAATACAATTCATTAAATAGGCAGTCAATCACAACACCACTCAATCACAAAGAACAAGGATCGTGCACTAACCTCAAGTCCTGACGCACCTGCATTTCACGGATTATCACATAATACCACTCATCAATCACAATCACACAATTTGGGTAACGCATGGCCAACAAGTCTCCCTAACTGGCTACCCCAAAGTCATCGCTCCTTATCACTCCAAGTTTCGACCATCTTGGTTCGAGCTGACCTTGCTCTGATACCAAATCAACGGGGATGTCACGCCCCGCACCCTACGAGCGCGCGATCATCCCTCGATGGTCGAACATTGATTGCGACGTCCCAGATACGTCGCCGACCCAAACCAAAACATCAGAGATTAAGCACATGCGGAAGCAAATAGAAACCACCTGGACAATTAATAATGACAAGGGGGATAGCAATAACACAAAATAATAACTGCAATTCCTACACTTAGTAGATACATACGACGTCCACAAAGACAATCCCTAAGCTAGGCTACAACAACAAAACTAAATTCCTCAAAAGGGGCAAATGTTCACAAACTTAACTCCTCTACACTGGAGGACTCAAATACCGAGTACTTAACCCGTCTTCGATCTCCGAGATACTCTTGCAGTGTCTCCGATCACTCATGGTCGCGGATCTGAAATGGTTATATAATAACCATGAGAACGAGTCTCAATAAGCAACCCCCTAAACCCCACATAGGCCAATGCGTACCCAAACAAGTCATACATGCAATCTACCGCATAACATATAAAATTCGCATCGTTATACTCACCTTGCCATCACCCATGCCAACTCTGCACGTTAGTCATAACATGGTAATGCAGTAATAGTAACTAAATAGCACATTACAATTGCTCATACGCCAACCACACTTGCATGCAACTCATCTTACTGATTCGACCACACATTCAACCAGCCAATTCAATCACACGCTCAACCAGCCAATTCAGTCACGTTCAACCAGCCACTTCAATCACACGCTCAACAAGCCAATTTAATCATGCTCAACCAGCTATTTCAATCACACGCTCAATCAGCCAATTCAATCATGCTCAACCAGCCAATTCAATCACGCTCAACCAGCCATTTCAATCACACGCTCAATCAGCCAATTCAATCACGCTCAACCAGCCAATTCAATCACGCTTAACCAGCCATTTCAATCACACTTAAATCACATGCATAGTCGAACACCTGTCTCGTGACCCGCGCCACTGCACCTCAGGCCTCATCTCACAGCCCGTGCCTCTGCGCCTCAGGCTCAGCCCTCAGATCAAGCTGAGCTCGGTCCCACGTAACCACGCCTCAAGGCACTTTTTTTTTCCTTTCCAATGACCCGCGTAACCTACGCCTCAGATTGGCAGCCCTTCGATCGATCCGGGCTTTTTCACATGCATATGCACCACAACACAGTTCACCATGTTAATTCATCATGTCAAATTACATCAAACAACTCAAATTCACAAACTCGGTCCAATCCACAATTCGCCACTTCAACCACAAACCCGACGTTCAAGTCGGTCACACATTATTTTCCCCAAATCAAGCATATTACTAATTAATCCAATTCAAATTGCACAATTAGACATAATATGCACAAATTAAATCACGTCCTAGCCGTTCTAACCGAGACAAGTCTATAAGCACCCACGTTCACATCACAGCCCATCTCACTTGCCCACAAATCCGTCGTTCACGCCTACCACATACTAACCTCAAGCCTACCCACGAAAGCTACAACAACAATATCAATTAGCCCAACAATTCTCCCAATTTAATCTATTAATAATGCACGTACTAAAATTGCCCACAATCCGCATTAAGCCCTTAAACCGGTACTAATCATTCCCTAGACAAGTCTAATAATACCCAATGTACTAAGTAAGGTTTAGGAAGTCACTTACAAGTTTTGGTCCGGGAAAAGTCGGCTCGGGCCCAAAATGGCCCGAGTGAGAAGTCCGGACTAGGCGTAAGCGCGGTCCACACGGGCGCGGTGGCTGGCCAATGCGGGCACAATGGCCGATCGGCGTGCCTGGCGCGCGGGCAAGGCGGACGCGCGGCGTGCCCGGGGCGCACGGGCAAGCGGATGGGCAACGCGCCCGGGCGACGGGGCACGAGCATGGGCGCGCGACTTGTCGCGCGGGCAACGACGGGCACGGCTTGAGAAGCTCGGCAATAGGCTCGGCCACGGCTTGGCGACTTGGCCACGGTCCCGGGAACGCTCGTCCGGCGAGCTGGCTGGCCGGCCGAGGCGACGACCGGCGGCGGCGGAGACGACGCAGCGATGAACGGCGCGGCGGCGGCGAGCTGGGGGCAACAAAGGGTCAGTCGGGGAGAAAGACGGAGAGAGAGAGAGAGAGAGAGAGAGAGAGAGAGAGAGAGAGATCGGGGCTGAGGGAGAGGGGAGAACTGGCGGCGACCGGCCGGACGAGCCGGCGACGGGCGAACTGGCTGGCTGACCGGTGACGGCGACGAGCAGCAAAGGCTCGGCCATGACCGGGGCAGTCCGGCCAAGGCCGAGCTGGGCGGCGCGGTTGGGAGGGGGCTGCGACGACGGCGGGGCGGCACGACACGGCGACGGGTCGAGGCCGAACGAGCTGGCCGGCGGCTCGGCGGAGCCTGGCTGCGTCGGACATGGCGGTGGGCTGAGCTGGGTAGGAACGGGCTCGGCTTGGCTCGACGGAGGAAAACAGGGGAAGGAGAAGAAGAGTTGGGGGAGGCTCGTGGTGGTGACAGCTTGGCGGGGCGGCGGTGCCCGGCAGGCGGCGACGGTCGAGCGGCGGCCGGACGAGCAGGACCGAAGCGGTGCAAAACCAGCCGCGGGAGGAAGAAGACGACGCAGGAAGAAGAAGAAAGGAAAAAGGAGAAAAGAAAAGAAAAAGGGAAGAGAGAGAGAGAGAGAGTGTGTGTGTGTGTGTGTGTCAGAAGGGGGAGATGAGGTCTGCATGGGGAGGGGACATGAGCATGGGGGTAGCGTGCGGCAGAGGGGAGAAAAAAGAGAAAGGGAAGAGAGAGAGAGAGAGAGAGAGAGAAAGACGCGGAGGGGAAGAACGTGCGTGGAAGAGAGAGGAGAGAGGAGAGAGGAGACAGATGGGACAGGGGGGACACGCGAGCGGGAAAAGAGGAGGAGAGAGAGAGAAAGAGAGGGAAAAGGTCAAAGGTAATTATCGTGATCCAACGAACACAGTTTGAACCCAAAAACGATCTAACGGTCACGATTTAAATTCGGAAAATGGCTTAACAGTCTACGATAAATCCCCACAATAATCCAGGGCAAAATGGCCAAAATAAAACAATCCAAGACACACTACAAGAGAGGTCTACTAGTCCAATTCCGCACCCGATCCAAAAATCTACTTTCTCACTATTCCTGATAATCTCGATGCTGGCCGCAATAATATCGACACCGTCCAATTTATTTCGTCCCGAAACTCCCGGAAATCGACTGCCAAGTTCGGGGTCTAATTAACGGCCAAATTCGATCGAGTGCGATTCTAGCAAAATTTCTATTTTTAAAAACAAGAACCCGAGAGTGATCAGTTCCCAGGCAAAATTCTATTACAAGTGCACTGACGAATTACACGTTTCATAAACCCCAAAAATGGGCCAAAATCCGGAATGTCACACATCATATATGCTAAAAACATGTAAAAAAAGTCGCATTAAATTTCCAGCATACCACGTCATCAAAATTTGCTGAGCGATCACTTGAAGTTTATATTCAAAACTCTTGAAATTTGATTGCCCATCGTAGCATCTCCACAGAAGTTGGGGTCCTGTGGAGAGGTGCCATGCGGAGACAATCAAGAAAGGCGCTATTATGGTCCAGGTCCGACCCTGGATAATGAATAGCGATCATGGCATGCAATGCACCATAAGAAAGTACTTCAAAAGAAATTACATGAATGCATGCATTCGAAATTGAACACATGAGCAACATCCCAAAGTCAATTCACGAATAAGTATGATGGTAACCATGAATAGATGCAATGCGTTAAAATGCAAAATGAGGATTTAAAAAATTAAATGATAAAAGGAAAGGACTTAACCAAAAGAGCTTCAAGAGGAAATTTATCCAATCAATCCTACACATATTGTACAGATGTCAATTTGGCTCTAAACTTTTAAATTTCGTGAATCTAGTTCTCAACCTTTGCCACGTAGGACTATCGGCAATGACCGGACCATCATGTCAATGATTTCCAAAGAAAATTAACCGAAAAGATTAAATTGGAATTTCATGCAAAGGTTTAGGACTAAATTGTCAAAATTTCTTACCAAAAAAAAATGGCAAAATTGGAAAGAAGACTTAATTAGCTTTCGTATTTTTCAACCTCCCTAGTGAAGTCGCTAGTTTGTAGAACCTAGAATTTTGCAAATTGGGAGTCACTAGCTAGCAGCATGGTTTGAAGGATCTTCCCAAGTCCTAGATTCAGGTTTCTATGATATGCAAAATAGTCAACACTTGCATATCAAACTAGAGTCGCCACCTATCAACTTAGAAAAACCTTGATCGATTGGAGACCAAATGTTTAGACCCATCCTTTCCTTTCGCTTTTACGTTTGGAGACCGAATGTTTAGACCTCTGTCCATCGCAAAGGCTTCATCCACAACCAACAGGGGAATTGGATTGCGCGCTTGAAAAACAAAGGAGTTCCTGGCTTTCTATATCAACCACAAGACGCTCACGAGTAATTCTCGTGCGGGAATTGTTGATTCCCCAGTTAGTATTTCAAATACCCATTTGTCTCTCACAATTTTCTGTGAAGATGTGTCAATGTTGATCCTCTTATCAGCCTACATAATTATTGTCCATTCGCATAGGAAAAATAGATGTTCTACTATTTCCGAGGTTTTCTGGCACATGGGGTAGATTGGGTCAAATAAGAGGTTCCGTTTATACAAGTTCTTTTTTGCAAGCAGTGCATTTTGACACACACTCCACATAAAGAAGCGTACCTTAGGATGGAGTTCAGCTGCCATTTCATAGACCATAGTGCTTATGTCCAAGAATTCAGTTATGCATGGGACAGATCAAGTCCCACGATACCTATTAACACTTAAATTTTGGCTCACCACTTAGAAATATTCGCACAAAAATTAGGGCTTAATTTTTAACCTCTAAACAAAAAATAATATAATTAGATGGCATAGCATATACTATATTCATTGCATTTTAATTTGGACCGGTGGTGAATGGTTCCGAACTTAATTGAGCCCGTGTGGATTGGAAAACTCGGCCAAGCCCATTCATTATTATGGCTGAATTTTTTGCACGTAGGGTTCTATACTTGGAAAGAATTTGGGAAGATTTTCAGAATATATACGTGGAAGTTCACGACGAGCACAATAATCTTCAAGAAACTTGTACGTGCATAACTATTTGAGGAAGTATATATGAAGAAGATGACAAGATCAATTTTGGTGGGTATGATCAATATTCGGCTAAGCAAGGCCACAAGAAGAAAAAAGAAATAATAATCAAGAATATTTACATGTGAATTCATAAAAGGGAAGTCCATCCCTCACTTTCTTTCGGAGATTCACTTTTTCACTTATAAAAGGGGAGAAGACTATCGGGTAAAAAGAGAGGCCACACATATTGAATATACGGCCGAAGGCAAAGGAAAGAAGAAGGAGCAGGCCACGGCCGAACACTTCACGACCAAACATCTCACGACCATGCCTTCACCGATCCTCATTGTTGTCGTTGGTGTCCTTGCTGCCATTCGCTGTTGCTTGATGAAGCCAAGAAGCTGCTATCTCACCGAACATCACTGAGCACCCTCTGCTGCAGCCCTTCAGCGATACTCGAGAGAGAGAGAGAGAGAGAGAGAGAGAGAGAGAGAGAGAGAGAGAGAGAGAGAGAGAGAGAGCTTTGGGGAGACTCTTGGCCAATCTCCCTTTTGTCTAAGTATTATTAGTGGTCTGCCCTTAGAATCAATCAAGGTTAATACTCTAATATTAGTTATGGATTAGATTGTATCGAAAAACCGATCTTCACTATACTTAGATAGTCATAATATTTTGTTAGAGACCATTTATGACATATGGGCCAAAAAAGATTTTGAGCACGCTGCTAATGTTTAGTGAACCTATAGGGTCGCACACAATAGCGAACTGAGTTAATATTTTCTATGCGCCGGGATCTACTTAAAATAAGAAGTAGATTTTACTTTATTTTTCTATTCAACTTATTTACGTGGTCGTGCACGTTATGAGATAACGATTAAATGTACAATTAAAGGTGGATAGTTTGGTGGACTCAAATCGCCCGGCTCCATTTCTTTTAATTCACGTAGATAATGAGGCTATATATATATATATATATATATATATATATATAAAGAGAGAGAGAGAGAGAGAGAGAGTGGGTGACGAAAAACCCTAAGAAAGAAAAAAAAACACCTCTAAGAGAATACGAAGAGAAGCGTTCTTTGTTCAGAGATTATTTAGAAAGTCTCGAAGATCAAAGGCGATCAGGAAAAAGAAGTCCAAGATATTTAGCTTGCACTTGGATCGTTTGAAGTCCAAGATATTTAGCTTGCACTTGAATCGTTGGAGATTTCCGTTCGTGTGTGTGGATACCAGTAAAGGTGCAACACTTGTGGCGCTAATCCAAATACAATTGATTGTTAATTTACCTTCGATCTACAAAAAACTATATGTCGAACTTCTGTTTAGATTTCAATATACGCATGGATCCTATCTAGGGTTTCAATTTATAAATTCTACTGTGTTTTTAGCATTGAAGGAACCCTATAAGTACGTCCACGAGCGGCCGTGTCCATCAGTTGGACACCTATTTTTGCTGATCAACGCTGCTGTGACCTCTATCGGCTTTGCTGCTTCCTGACGAGTCTGCGCTCGATGCCGACCAACTGTATCAACGAAGTATCAGATCTCGATGCTTCAACTCGAGCAAATCCAGTACCGCGAATCTTGAAGCTGGTGCTTGTTGGCCCAGTGAAGTTCCTAAGCGAGAATCGGTGGCCTTGAAGTTCCTTTGGCGCGTAGTCCAGCAATTAGTCCTCAATGTCCATGCAAGACACGAAGAAAGGGCGGGGTACACGAGTAATAAAAAAGTAGAAGAGAAAATTTGTTCTCTTTCTCTTGCAAGTTATCCACGTTTTCAGCAAGTTCTATGTGGCGCCCTCCGTGCCTGTCGTGATTTGCAGCTCTCTCCTGACAGCGTTGCTGAACCGGCCAATAACCGAGCCACCACGTGGTCCAGGTCAGCCGCCAAATCGAGCAATATCGGAGCACCATCGTGACTAGCCACCGTCGCTCACTGTGATCCATCACTGCAATTGCCATGCCATTCGCGATATTCCGAATTAGGTAAAGAATCTTGTCCGATGGGATTTTGTGATGTTTATTGCCTATTTCGATTTTATTGCAATTTCAATTAGATGTTGTGTCAATATTGTCATATTCAAAAATCTTTTGAACATCCGTGAATTAGGATATTTTCCTAATTTCATAACGTGTTATGATTGTCAATCCGATCTCATGCCTGATATACAATGCACTATCACATAGACAATCGTCAATATAATCTCCCGCCTGAGATACAATTTGCGATCGTGTGGAAAATTGGCCATTGTGATCCTCATGCACGAGATTTGATCTTTCTATCTATTTTCCAAATTTATATGGATATGGATGATGTCATCTGTGATTGGATGCTATCTTTAATTTTGATTTGATCTTTATCTTAATATGATTTGATTCTATGTTTAAAAAAATACCCAAAAAAGATTAGAGAGGATCAAGGTAAATTTTAGTTGGTAACATTGCATGTTGAAATATATTTTAGATAAATCTTTCAAAATATATTAGAATATAGGTTAGAATCTTTCCTTTCCATATAGATTGAATGCTATGATAGGATTTATCTAGTTAGGATAGCATTCCGATTTAAATTAGGATTTGGCCTATTTAATTCCTAAAATGAATTGGATAATATTATGCACTAGTTAATAAATTTTCATTATTTTCTTATTCCGAATTTTAATTGAAAAATACAAATAAATATATCAATTATATGTCTTATAGATTAACTGCATCTTACTTGCATCATAGCCATGTCGTTACTATGTGTCACATATGCTACGTCGCATGTCATCTTGCCACGTCATTCATAACTTGCCATGTCATCATGTATGCCACATCATTCATGACTTGCCATGTCAACATGTATACTACGTCATTCATAACTTGCCATGTCATCGCTTGTATGTCATCTAGTAATTATATGTTAGGTTCATGAAATCATGTGTCATGCTTGAATAGTTGCATATAAGCTTTGGCCGTCACTAGAAATTACATGTTAGGTTATTTAATTATTGTGTGTCATGTTCGAATGTGCATGTTTTGTACATTATCGCATTACATGCATTCCATATAAGTTAATTCTCATTTAAACAAGAGAAAACCCTAAAAAAGATTTTGAGTGAAATTGGGTGATTAGAAATCATATTTAGGATGATGTTGTAATTTTCTAGCTAACATTGCAGATGCTTTCATTACTTTAAGTTAGTGTACCCTCCCTATCTTGCAATTTATTTATTGTTTTGATTATTAGGTGTTACATTAATGATTACATACCTGCATGATCACCTTACGTATTAGTGAATAGGTTTAAAATCCATCCAAACTGACGACAAACAAATTTTTAAAATAAGAGAGAAAGGTACTGAAAAAGGCATTAGAGTAATATAGCATAACCAAGTCCCGGAATCTATAATCTCTTGTTCATAAAAGATAAGTAAATCTCCCGATACTTTACTAGTGTTTCTAATCAACCCATCAAAAAATAGATTAGTAGTAACTCCTAATTGAAGAAAGGTTGTATGTTAAATAATTTGAACTTAAGTTGCAAATTGGTATGGACTTTGGAAAAGCCCGAGTTAAGTCTTTTAATAATCCATTAACCAACCCCTAAGTGGTGCACCGTTCAAGATAAGGTCATGACAATACCGTTTAAGTAATTCAAACTATATTTTAATATGTCCCAAAACATTCATCAAATGATGTCCTAAGAATGCATGGATTTTGATTGAAGAATTTGAAATATCACTATCACGCCGCGCTTTTTTTTTGGGCTTTAGGGATTTGCGCGGTATGGAGGTATTTCTGTGTAAGGATCTCTCCCAGATCATACCTCACATGACAATGGAAGGTAATTTCCTATTTAGCCTAGATTTGTGATTTTGGAGTCACCACTATTCATTATTGGTAGGTAGACTAGAAACCTAATCGAAGTATGGGAGAAATATCACGATTCTGCAAACCAGAGATTCTGAGTATGGGGACTTGGTGACGTTATTGATCCTGAATCGAGATCCCTAACGCCCTTTCAGTACCTAAGACCGATATGGCGCCTAATGTATTATGCAAATTTCCGAGGCTTACCCACTAATTCTATCCATTTTAATCGCAGGAAAGACCAAACAAGTATTAAACGCACAATCGAAGTCAATCAAATCAATCAATCCTAAGTGGTCTCTAAAAACGAAAATCAATCAAAACATCCAAACCCTAATGAAACTCTAAAAGCTTATTCATTTCATGATTTATATTTTTTTTAGGGTTTCAGGTTTTTTTTAGGGGTTATAACCCCAGAATTTGGGATTTTTGTAAAAATGCCACTTGGGCACTTCCAAAAATTCAAATCTCACTTTTTATGGTTGGCCACGATGTTTTTGGACCATTATGTGAATTTTTAAAATTTTTGAAATTTTTTTTAGGAAATTTTATTAATAGAGAATTAATTTTTTATGATTTTCTAAAAATTTTTATGAATTTTCCAATTTTTCAATTTTTTTATTGATTTTTCCAATTTTTTAATATTTTTTATTTGCATTTTCTGAATTTTCTGAATTTTTATGAATTTTCTGAATATTTTTTATTTTTTATGAATTTTCTGAAAATTTTTTAGTTTTTGTGAATTTTATAATTTTTTATGAATTTTCTGTTTTTTTTAAAAAAATTTCAATTTTCCAAAAAAAATTATATTTTTATGATTTATGATTTTTTTATTTAATTTTTCTAAATTTTTATGAGTTTTTTAGATTTTTTTTAGTATTTTTTAATTTTTTAAAATTTTCCACCGAGAAAATGAACCGGGCCGGCCCGGTTCGACCTGGTTCGGCCTAACCAAACCGGGCTTCGCTGGCGTCAGTCGCCAATCACCTCTTCTGGCGAGCCCAACGCCGAAACGGCGCCGTTTTAGGTATTTTTTATTGAGGCATTTTCACAAACACCTAATGAGCATGGTTTGGTGTTAAACGTTCTCGAGATCTCTGGTTTGTAATCGTCTCCAGCGACCTTCCGATGAATATTTTGCCATTCCGATTACACCATTATTATGTATATGTATTCTATTCTCAATCTAGCATACTCGGAACACCAGCGGATGTTCACCGGCCGGCGAAAAATCGATTAAAAAAACGAACCTAACACTGATCTAAACTAGCATTCCTGGCTTTCAGACCATCACACAGAACGTCCTAGCCATTTCTAGCATTCATTCATCATTCAAAACATTCACAAGGAATTAGAGACACTAACTTACTCAACCATAGACCATTGGTAATGCTCCAGCGGGTGAAAAATGCTCCGGCGAGATTCAACCAATGATGACCGATTCGGTTTTGTTGATTCAATGACACAAAATGCAAGCAAACAACAAAAATATGCTCAAACCTCCAAAAAATCAAAATCTCCAAGAAAATTGCATGAATATGCATTTCAAGGTGAAAATGATTTTCTGAAATTCTAAAAAAAATGATCACGAGTGATATTTACCTTCTTCATGCAATGATTAGGAGAATTTGTCGAATTGATCCGCGCCTATTAGGTTGTTCCTTGCCACTTGAACTTTCACTCGATGGTCTTGGTCTTGCCAAAAGAGCTCTGATCACGCCAGATGAGCTTGATTTTTAGAGGTTCACGGTCAGCTTCCGTTCTGGTTCACCCGAGGAGGGGATCCTCCCTAGATGGTCGATTTGCCGGCGCCGTTCAATCGACCGGCGTCGATCACTCGATCTAGGGATCTCCACTCCTCTCTCTCTCTCTCTCTCTCTCTCTCTCTCTCTCTCTCTAGATTTCAGGCTTTTTCCTCTCTGGTTCTCTCTCTCTCTTCGGCAATTTGTCGAGCATCTTCCTTGCAATCTTCCAGTTTTTTTTAGTTTTTCCTTGATAAAAAATCTCACCCCAAAGATCGTTAGAACCGATTTCTAATCGGTTATAATTGATTCAAGTCAAACACGTGTTTATTTGACCAAAAATGATCGACTAAGCCACGGGCTTGAAATGATTTTTTTGGATTTTTGCACATTCTGGGGCGAACCGGGTAGAGAAGATGAACAACTTGGATCGGGTCGGGTTGACCCGATCGACCCAGCAGACCCGAGTTGATCTAAATTTGTAAATTAAACCCAATTTTGATCCAATTTTCGAAATTAAACCCCGAAATTGAATTCCCCATCATATTTCGAACCAAAATATATGATTTTCCCCAATTTTTGTTATAATTGTGTTCAAAATTTTCACATTTTTGTATTCGGGTTAATAGAATTTTATTCAATTTGATGTCCTAATGACCTGATTAGGAAAAATTTATGTCAAAATTGAATTACCCACATCTGATTAACCCTAAAAATGATGGTCTCATATTTCGATAATTTCATATTGGGCACGATTCCCAATTTGGTCAAAAATTCTTAATTTTCGATTGAATTTTGGGGATTTTTTTTATTTTTATGTCAAATTTTACAATTGGACCGACCATTATGTAATTCAAGGTCCCAGAATCATTTTTTGTGAAGACACTATGACTTAAAAATGACTAGAAAAAATTTAATTGCGTTTTTTGTTCAATTCGGGTTTAATTTTGCCCAATTTTGAGAAAAACACATGCCCAATTGAGATTTTTCAAAATTGGTGATGTATTCATGAAATTGGATTTAAAATAAGACTAATGATTATTTTTATGAAATTTTTTGATTCCATTTGCTATTTTTCTTGATTTTCTCACTTATTTTATTAAAAGAAATTAAGAAAAAATGCAGGAAAATGCTAAAAAATTAGTTTTTGGTTTAGAAATAGGTTTCCAGGCTTGGCCAAGATTTCTAGTCCTAATTTTGAGATTTTTAAAAATATAAAAAAATCAGCTAAAAATTAGGTATCAACAACTACTCCTTTTTTAGATTGAGCTCGTTAGAGGTTGATCTCAAAGATAAGGTGACACCTGAATTTTTAATTGACTCATTGAACAAGATAAGATAAAAATTTCACAATAACTAATTAGGGATCTTATTTTTGAAATTCGTGATATAATCCTATGGTTCTCTTTTCTTAACATATTTTGAAAGGTTCTCAATGATTGAGGGAGAGAAGCTTACCTATTTGTGAGCTATCTCTTTATTGTTTTTCCAAGGGCATGAATTGATGATGGTGATGATTATGATGGTTATTCGGATTTCGTGGTTTAAGGATGAATCCACGAACCATGAACACCTAAAGCTCCTCGCTTAAAGATTTGTAAATTTGCCTAGTGGTTCCTCACCAGTAGAATTTTGAATTTTCCTAAGGGCTTCTCGCCTGTAGAACTTTGGATTTACCCAGTGGTTCCTCACCAGTAGGACTTTAATTTGCCTAGGGGCTCCTCGCTTGTAAGACTTGAATTTGACTAGGGGTTCCTCATCTATAGGACTTTGGATTTGCCTAATGGCTCTTCACCTATAGGACTTTGAATTTGCTTAGGGGCTCCTCGCCTGTAGGATTTTGGATTTGTCTAGTAGTTCCTCACCAGTAGGACTTGAATTTGCCTAAGGGCTCCTTGTCAGTAGGATTTTGAATTTGCCTAGGGGCTCCTCGCCTGTAAGACTTTGGATTTGCCTAAAGGCTCCTCGCCTGTAGGACTTTGGGTTTATCTAGTGGTTCCTTACTAATAGGACTTTGAATTTGCCTAGGGGCTCCTCACTTGTAGAACTTTGAATTTGCCTAGGGCCTCCTTGCTTGTAGGACTTGAATTTGCCTAGGAGCTCCTCGCCTGTAGGATTTTGAATTTGCCTAGTGATTCCTCATCGATAGAACTTGAATTTGCCTAGGGGCTTCTCGCTTGTAGGACTTTGGATTTGCCTAGTGATTCCTCGCCAGTAGAATTTGAATTTGTCTAGGAGCCCCTCGCTTATAGGACTTTGGATTTGCTTAGTGATTCCTTAACAGTAGGACTTGAATTTACCTAGGGGCTCCTCGCTAGTAGGACTTGAATTTGCCTTGGGGCTCCTCACCAGTAAGACTTTGGATTTGCCTAGCAGTTCCTCACCAGTAGGACTTGAATTTGCCTAGAGGCTCCTCGCCTGTAAGACTTTGAATTTGTCTAGGGGCTCCTTGCCTGTAGGACTTTGGATTTGCCTAGGAGCTCCTCGCATGTAGGACTTTGGGAAGACTTCAAACAATGAATGCCTTAACCGTGAGTTACGTGACTTTGAGGTTTTACTAACCTTTGTATGGCTTTTTTTAGTTGACCAAAAACTATTTTGAAATGTAGTTTTGAAATTAATCAAAACTGTTTGAAATGTGGTTTTTTCTTAGCTTATCATAAACTATTTGAAAACTTGATTTCAAGTTAACCAAAAACTTTTGAAACCTGGTTTTGAAATATGCACTCTTTGTATTAAATGCATTTCAGGTAATCAAATTTCTTTTTCGAGAAATTATTTGAACAAAATGTTTTGCAATCTTTCAAGAAATACTTGAAATGATTGTTTAGAAGACCTTCATTAAAAAGGATTTGTTTCAATTTATGAACTTGGTCTTTTCTTCATTCAATTGAAAGGGGACTTGTTTGATATCCCTCAAATTTTTTTTCTGTTAATCAATCCTTAGGTGTTCGGAGATGTTCACAATGTATACAATCCAATTGATCCGATAAGGTCTTTCGAAGGACTGTAATCTTGGCTTGGTCAATGGCTGTTCAAAGGATAGGCATTATAAGGCCCAAAAAAAAAAGAATTTCATCATATCTGACTTCGGGTCTACAAGTTAAGAACCTCGAGGACAAGACAAGATATTATTGCATACACTTCTTTGAGTGATGGCTTCATGTCATAAAATCATGTTTCTTCTCTCAACATCCTAATCTGAAGAGTCTTTAGGGAGAAATTGTATTGTTGATATTGGGTAAGCTCAAAAGGCTCATTTGTTTAAATTCAGGGTTTTTATGAAATTAATGATCTTCTTGGCATCACCACTTTTTCTACTTTTTGCTTGCTAAGGGTCTTTCTTTTATGAACATCAGAGTCCTCTAAATGTTCATCACAAACTCTTTTCTTTTGCTCATTCTCACTTATTGTGATTTATGATCTCTCATGATCTTGACTTTGCTTTGTCAAGACTTTTTGTCATTTTGAGCTTTCTTTTGAACTCTTTTTCTTTCTTATTTTTCTCGGATATTTGGCCTTGCTTTTACTAGGCACTCTATTTTTTCATGCCTCAGACTCTTTTGTCTTTGATCTTTTGAATTCTAAGAACTCCGTATTATGTCCTTTTGTTTCTTATTTATTAAAGTGGATCATATGCTCATGCTTCAGTATGGAGAGATGATTACCAATTTAGGGTTCTGAAATGAATATTCAGGCTTAATGGAGCTTTGCCAAAGATAATGTGTTTGGGTATAAGAAATGAAGTGCTCTTCTTCCTCTTGGGATGTCTTGAGCTTCCATATGACTTCATATGAAGTTATCACAGAAAGATTGATGCAAGAGTATGAAATAAAATCTTTCTTGGTCCTATTCTCCATATTCTGTTGATCACAAACTTCCCGATTTGCCCCAATGTAGGGTGGTTCTTAATAGGGTTTTTTTTTTAAAAAAACTTCTCTATTGTTTTGGCTCAAATTTGGTTTGCAAGGGATAAGCATGTGTTTAGGATAATGAAATGATTGCCTTTCATCATTTCAATCCATGTAATCATTGCAAATATCCCATATTTCCTTCAGATGGGTTTTTCTCACTCACTTCTCCATTTTGGCTTTAAGTGTATAGGGAATGTGTTTAGATATGACTTATCTTCACCATTTGAAGGTCTTTCCATTCGATTTTATCCAAACTTTTTCTATGAAATTTTTCAAAGCCTTTTTTGTCAAATTATCCCTTTTAGAGAATTTTGATGCTCAGTGCATTATTAAAGAATGCGTGTTTCAAAATTTTTGATTTGAAACATTTCTGAAGTTTTTTCCTTTTCAAAACAATCTGTTGTGTTTGTTCAATTTAGTGTCATTCCGCTTGGGGAAAAAGAAGTTCATTTTTTCTCTTAAAAATGCAACTTCTTTAACACATGCTCTCATGATTTGAAGATACTTGTCTGATCAACTTACTAAGATCCCTCTTATTTGAATGTTTTTGCTTTGGTTCCACTGGGGATTCTTCTTTTATTACTCTCTTTTCTTTGTCTTCCTAGGAATGATAAAAAGGAAAGTACATTAGAGGATATCAATGGAAAATAGAATTGAAAGTGACACTTCCCTCTACTATTTGATAACTCCATTGGGAATTCTGAAATCATCAACTGATTTGGATTTTTTTTGCTTTCTTCTACAAAATAGATAAACATGTTCATGAAATGTATGGAATGAATATGTTCTAAAGTGACCCGAATCTTTTCTTGAATATTCGTCTTCATTTCATGGGTAGAAAATCTTGATAGCATATGCATTTATAGGATAGGCCAATTTTGTTCCTGCCATATCTAAAAGAATCAATGCTCCTCCAGGAAGAACTTTCTTGACAATTTATGGACCCTCATAATTCGGAGTGAATTTACCGTGAGGATCTGAATTGTTAAAGATAACTTTCTTTGCTACTAAATCCTCTGTTTTGGAATTCCTCGGTTTCATCTTTCAATTAAAGGATTTAGCCACTCGTCTTTGATATGCTTATCCATGGCATATAGCTCTTAGTCTCTTTTCATCGATCATGTTAAGTTGTTCATATCTTTGTTGGATCCATTCAGGTTCTAAAAGTTTTAACTGGGATAGTATTCTTAATGAAGGAATTTCTACTTAACGGATAGCACTGCTTCCATTCCATAAAATCAAAGAAAATGGGGTTGCTCCAATTGATGTTCGAATCGAAGTTCGGTATGCCATCAGAGAATACGGCAACCTTTCGTGTCAATCACGATAATTTTCAATTGTCTTGGCTAGTATCTTTTTGATATTCTTATTTGCCGCTTCAACTGCTCTATTCATTTGTGGACGATATGGAGATGAGTTCAGATGTCGAACATGGAAGTGTTTGAGTAAATCATCTACGATCCTGTTGTTTATATTTGAGCCATTGTCCGTGATTATTGCTTCTGGAACTCCATACACAGCAATGATGTCCCGCTTAATGAATCTTACAGCATTCTTGGCAGTAACATTTATGTAGAAGTTTGCTTCAATCCATTTAGTGAAATAGTCAATGGCAACCAGGATGAACCAGTGCCCATTTAAGGCCTTGGGATTGATTAGACCAATCATATCAATGCCCCACATTTAAAATGACTATGGCTTAGACATTTGATGTAGCTTATTTAGTGGTACATTGATTTTGTCTCCATAAACTTGACATTAATGGCAACATCACACGTGTTGGATGCAATCTGATTTCATTGTTATCCAATAATATCCCAATCTCATAATCTTTCGGGTTAGCAGATATCTATTTATGTGCGGTCTACATTTACTTTCATGAATTTCTTTCATGATTTGTTAAGCTTCCGTAGCATCCACACATCTTAATAGGGTTGAATCAAATAATTTCTTGTAGAGGGTTTGACCACTGAGGAAGAATTTGTTGGTTATCTTCCTTACAAACTTCCTATCACCTAGTTGGCTTTCTTCAGGAAATTCTCCTTATTGAAGATATCTTTTAATGTCATGATACCATGGTTCATTATCGAACTTTGCTTGGACCATCATGCAATGAGTTGGTTGTTCAAGAATATTGATTCTCAATGGCTTTATATCCATACCATCTTCAGCTTGTAGTAAGGATGACAAAGCTGCAAGAGTATCTACAAAATGATTCTGAGCTCTTAGGAGATAATCGAATGTTACCTCTTCAAAACTTTCTATTATCTCTTCTAAATATCTGTGATAAGGAATTAGCTTAGTATCTCGAGTTTGCCATTCACCAGTTGTTTGCAATATGATGAGCATAGAATCTCCATATACTTGCAACCTTTTTACTTTCATTGAAATGGCTAATTATAAGCCGAGAATGCATGCTTCGTATTCAGTGACATTATTGGTGCATGGAAATACCAATTTTGCAGATACCGGATAATGTTGGCCTTCTGGGGAGATTAGTAATACCCCAACTCCTAATCCAGATAAGTTGGTTGCACCATCAAAATATATTGTCCATTTATCATCGACCAATGTCAATATGTGATCATCAAGTCATTCTTCAGAATTGGCAATATTCTGCGAATTTTCTGCCAACATGTCTGCTATTGCTCGTCCTTTGACTAACTTTTGGGATGAACTTCTGATGTTGAATTCAGATAACAAGACTTGCCACTTTGCCAATTTCCCAACTAAGGAGGATTTCTCAAGAAGGTACTTGATCGGGTCATTCTCAATTACTAGCAAAATTTGGTGATGAAGGGTGTACTGTCTTAATCTATGTAATACCCAAATCAATGCAATGCATGTCTTCTTAATTGCTGGGTAATTCATTTCTGATGTTGTGATGAAGGGTGTACTGTCTTAATCTATGTAATACCTAAATCAATGCAATGCATGTCTTCTTAATTGCTGGGTAATTCATTTCTGATGTTGTGAACTTCTTGCTCAAGTAATAAATGGCTTGTTTTTTACCATCATTTGGTCTTCTTTGTACAAGCACCGCTCCTAACGATTCATAGTGAATCATCAAATATAAGATTAGCGGAACTCCAGAAGCTGATGGTACCAAAATTGATGGGCACACTAGATATTCTTTGATCTTGTCAAAGGCTTGTTGACATTCCGCATCTCACTTAACTTTGGCATCTTTCTTCAATAGTTTGAAGAATAGTTTAGCAGTCTTAAAAAGCTGATATATGAAATGGGCAATGTAATTTAACTGTCCTAACAAGCTTCTTACTTCTTTTATCATAGAAGGAGTTTTTAAGTCGTATATTGCCTTGATCTTGGAAGGATCTATTTCGATACCCCTATTACTAACCACAAATCCTTGCAGTTTGCCAGATTTTACCCCAAATACACACTTATTGGGATTCAATCGCAACTTGTACTTTCTATGTTTTTCGAATAATTTGCAAAGCACCTCAACATGATGTTCTCCTTGTTTGTATTTTGCAATCATATCATCCCCATATACCTCGATTTCTTTGTGCATTATGTCATGAAACAAAGTTACCATTACCTTTTGATATGTGGCACTAGCATTTTTCAAACCAAAAGGCATCATCTTATAACAAAATGTTTCCCATAGTGTTATGAAGGACATTTTTGCCTTATCCTCTTTCTTCATGAGAATTTGATTATATCCTGAAAAACCATCCATGAATGAAAATGTTTTGAATTCAGTAGTGCTATCCACTAATACATCAATATGTGCAAGCGGGAAATCATCCTTAGGGCTTACTTTATTTAAGTCGCGATAATGAACGCACACCCACACCTGACCATCTTTCTTCATTATGGATACTATTTCAATGAAATCGACTTTGAGCAATTTCATCACTTCTTCCTCTATTTTCTTCGCCAATTCCAGTTTTATTCGCCTCAGTTTTTTCTTTTTTGGTAGAATACTTGGATCAATTGGCAAAGCATGCTCAACTATGCTTGGATCAAGGCTTGGCATGTCAGCATAAGACCATGCGAATATATCTTGATATTCCTTGAGTAAATCTATGATCCTTTCCGCCTTTGCTGAGGGATGACTTTATTCAATCTTAACTTCCTTGGGATTCTCTTTATCGTCCATATTAACAGTAATCGTTTTCTCTAATGTGAGTGGCTTTGGTTTTTCATGACGAATCCATTCCTTTCTGGCCCATTCCTCATCCTCGTTATCTTCTTCAATATCACAAGTGATCTCCTCAGAAAGATTTGGGCCACATAAGAATCTATTATGGATATGCGAATGCTCATGCCTGACATATAACAAACATGATTAGTAATCGCATACGAAGTAAGTAATGCATGTGGTCCTATGAAAAACCTTTTAGAGATTCATTTTAAAATTTATTTTGAAAGAACATAAAGATAAAACTAGTCCTTATATCATCAAACTTCTTTGCTCTTAAATCATTTTCACAATAAGGAGCAATATAGAAACCCAAAACCTCAAGCCTTATGAATAAGGATAATGTTCATCATAGATTTAGTTTTGTTTCTCTATATCATTAACAAAACATTTGATCACTTTTATTGAATTGAAAAATGCAATTACATCTATATCAAAAGGAATGTAAATTGCAATTGAACTAAAATTGAAAATGAAATCACAAGAAATTTGACATGGCAATTAACAAAATGCAATGGAAAAAGAAAAAAAAAGTTTGTAGCAAAAGTTCAAGAGAATCTTCCTACTCCAGTACGTAGGTATTTTCTGCCTCAATTATAATAATGTTGATGATATTCTTCTTGAATAAACTTGGCAGAATAGATTCTTCCTCTGCATGTAAGTCCTCTTATTAAAGTAGCTTGGAAGGTTCCAGGAAAAGTTTCCTTGATGTGGATCTGATGATAGGAAGCTCTCTAGCTTTGCTCTTCCATATAGATGGATTATGAGGCGATCACCTTGGCCTCTACAGCCTTCATGGTTCTTTCGACCTTGGCCTTGGCCTCCATGGTGGTCCTTAGAGTCATCTAGAATATAACCTACTCCGTGTTTTATTCTTATAGTGAGAGAAGTGATAGGTTCCCTGATTCCTTGGGATTTCGATCTAAGACCATTACCAGAAGTAAATCCATGCTGGCATAACATCCTTCCAGACATAATAGATGATGTTGAGAACTCTAGGGATTTTATGATACAACCAGCATGAATTTGCACCATTGAGGTCGTTTCGAAGGAATGATAACTTGGTTTTTCTTTCACTTCGGGTTCAATATACGGTATTGCACTTTTTTTGTAGGTGGTGAAATATGTCTCCCCGTGTACGGTGATCATCTTGCCATTAATAACAAACCTGACCTTCTGATAGAGATTCGAAGGAATGGTGCCATCCATATGAATCCAAAGTCTTCCGAGTAATAAGTTGAAAGTCCTCAGAATATCCACTACTTGGACGTCAATCAGAAAAGGCACAGGGCCTATGTTTACCTCGAACTCGATATTGCCAATAACATCTTTCTTCATTCCATCAAACGAGCGCACTGTTACCTTAGAAAGTTTAATAAGCTCTTTACTAATCCCTAAGCGATGCAGTATACTTAGTGGACACAAATTAAGTACATAACCATTATCAATCAGCACCCCTGAACCTCCTTACAGGCATTTGACGACAATATATAGGGTTTTATTATGGGAATGCCTGTCAATTAGGAAATCTTCATCAGAAAAGGCAATTTAATCCTTCAGAAGAATAGAGCCAACAAAGTCTTCAATTGTACTTCATTAATCATTCCGGGATATGCACCTCATTGAGAAGCTTCATAAGCACCATTTTGTGGCTTTCTGAAGTCTTGAAGAGATCCAATAGAGAAATATGTGCTGACATCTTTCTTAACTGTTCAATTACCTCAAATTCGCTTGTCTTCATGACCGAAAGTAACTGTTTAATATCTTCTTCTGTTACTCCTTTTTTTTGTGTTCACTTTCCTTCGGGGCATTGCATCTCTCCGATCGAGTTATGGCATCGACTTCTTTAGGAGAGTAATTCCAAGGTACACACTTAGTGTCAAACTTTTCATTTGGGGAGAGAGTAATGATCATAAGCTGTGTTTCTTCTTCTTCAATCCTTAGCTGATCAATGGGAAGTTGAATAGTGATTGGTGTGACGAGACCTTCCTCCTCCTTATATTTATCTACCTCATCAAGCTTAATTAGAAATGGTGTAATCATGGATACCATGCTTCTATTGGTTTCGTCAGCATCCTTTCCACTCCAACCATCAGTTGTGATTATTTCGTTCTTGTGATTATTTCGCTCTTGAATACCCATGAACAAGGTGTATATTTGACACGGTAATTATACCGGCCACTATATTGACCTAGAAAATAAACAACTTCACCTTGTCTTCGTGCTTTTCGAACAAATCACTTATCACCTCGGCGAGTCTTTTTCTTCTTTTTCTCTTCTTGATCTTCATTCTCCTTGAGATTTAATTGGTTGATCAGGACCTCATCCATGCCACCCCATTCATTCGGTATAATGTCTTCATTTTTGAGCGCCCATGATGGTGATGTATATTTGACACAGTAATTATATTTACCGCTGTCTTGACCAAGTAAGTCTATAGTTTCGCCTTCCCTAAACGATTTCTGGGTGAAACGCCTTTTACCCTGACGAACTTTTTCTTTCTCCTTTTTCATCCTGGTGTGTTTCATCTTGAAGCATTTCTTTCTTGGGTAGAGCTTTCTCCTCAGGATTGGTTTCATCATCCATACCACCCCAGCCATCAGGCATAATTACTTCATTTTTAAATGCCCATGGTAATGGGGTATATTTCACTTGGAAGTTATATTTTCCAGAGTTTTCTCTCAAGTTGTCTACAATCTCGCCTTTTAGAAGTGCTTATTGACAAAAGCAAGCATCCCCTAATCGAGAAGCTTTAATCTTGACTTCATATTCATCTTCATCATTAGACCTAATTACTATTTCTTCATCCTTGATCATGTTTACTATATTATGCTCAGGAAGAGGATTCTAATGTACATTTGGTTCGGGCTCTCGGAAATTCAATATCTTCTTATCAATAAGCTGTTTAACCTTGTACTTTAGAGTAGGACAATTATCTATATCATGTTGCCTTTCTTCCATGTGATAGGTGCAAGTTTTTGACTCATTGTACCAAGAAAATCTCGCGGGATTTTCTCTCAGTACTTCCTTAGCTACCAAATGCCTAAGCATTGGTAATAGCTTTGATAAGGGTCGGGGCAACGGTGTATATTGCCTCATAGGCCTTTTATTTGGCTCGAATTACCTTGGATTTTTCCAAGCAATATTTGATTGCTTCGGAAATGATGCTTGATGAGTACTTGGGCTTGACACCACAGTCACTTCTTCAATGGGTTTTTTGTCTTTTTTTCCCGAGGTAAGGCCTTCGTGCTGCTGTTTCTTGAGCCTTCTTTTCTTTCAAACCTCATTCAATTCTCTCACCCACTTTTACCAATATGGTGAATGTCTAACAGCCTAATACATGAAGCTTGTCGTAATACTCAGATGGCAATGATTTTAAAAAGAGCTTAGTGAGCTCGTCTTTACTTATAGCGGGCTTTACTTGTGAGGCAACAACTTTCCATCTCTAAGCATAGGCTTTGAACCCTTCATTCTTTCGTTTCTCGGTTCTGACGAGATCCTCTTTAGTTAGGAGTACTTCAAAATTAAACTTGTACTAGCGAAAAAAATTTTCTGCCAAATGATCCCATTCAGTAAAGTCTTCTATGTCGAGGGCTGTATACCATGTAAGGGCCGCCTCTCAAACTATCTTGAAATGTGCTGAGAAAAAGTGGCGTGTTGTTTGAACATCTTGCCATCTTATAGAGATAATACTTTAAATGGTTTTTGGGACAATCAGTGCCATCATATTTGCTCACGAACTCTGGCTCCTTATAGTTTTCTCAAATAACCACCTTTGCGTACGGTAAGAATTTGTCGAACCTTTGAAGCTCATAGCCTTGACTTGCTAAGCATTCTTCAATTTTAGCCAATCTCTTAGCCTCTTCTTCATCTTTTGTTTTGGATGTTTAATTTGATCATCCTCTTCCAAATTTACCACCTCAGGCGTAGTCTTTGGAGGATTTTCTTGAATTGGTTCTTTGTTTCTGACTGGGTTTTTAATTGGTGTTTCAATAGCATTTGAAGCTCCCACATTTGGAGTAGTAGGATAAGATCCTCGAGAAGCGAGAATAAAGGCCTTCATTTTCACCATCATTGCAACTATTTGGGTCATTTGATTCTCGACTTCAATTAGTCGAGCACAGGTTTCTTCCTCCGTCATTCTAACTTGTAAGTGAGTCCAAGGTCTTTTACCTTCCATTGCTAAATAACCTATTTCGCCCAAAAAAAAACCAGATATCAGCATAGTAAAATAATCATGAAACCCTAATTCTTTTAATTGTATGCTTTTATGAAATTATCAAGGATAAGAAATTTCATACAAGCCTTAGCTTTGTATAAAATTCTTCATCAATGTCTTTCTCAAGGAATCATACAATTTAAAGAATTGTAATCCATGGTGATTCTTCACAAAAAAAAAGGCAAAAGTACATCACAAGTGCCATAACTTGTGTACGACAATCACTTTGGTGCCATAACTTTTTTTCGGATCACTTTGGTGCCAAGTCAGAGGAAAATAGATCACTTTAGCGACTCTGGCCAAAAAGCTGACTTGGCATTTATATTAAAAAAATAGTCTAACTTGTACACGTGAAAATTACGTGGCTTTTTTCTGAATTTTTTTAATTTTTACAAAAAAAAACAGGGGTTGTAGCAGTGGCGAGGGAGCCCTCGCCAAAGTGATCCGAAAAAAAGTTATGACACTAAAGTGATCGCCGTACATAAGTTATGGCATTTGTGGTGTACTTTTGCCCTAAAAAAATATTTTGAAACTTCATTAAGCAATTGTTTTTTTTTGTAAGGTAAGTATTATATTAACTTTTCAACACACAATTTACAAGAGGAGATGCTGTACACAAAAACCTCGTACCTGAGGTAATTCAAAAGTGTCACGACAGGTGCAAAGGTGTAACGGCTAAACGAAGCACAAATACACCAAGTGCGAAGCACTAACTATGGCCAAAATAGCGGCCAAATAAGATTAGACAACTATAAGGCAATAGCCATTAAAGTTACTGAAAGATAGAGGCTGGAATGCCCCACTTGACTTGAAGTCTTCTGTTACGCGGTGTGTCAACAACAGGCTGGAGGGAAACGGCCACATCTCTTACGGTCTTGGCCAGATGGGCACGCATTGTAGGCAAGTAGGGGTTACGATCCCTAAATAGGATATTATTTCGTTTAGTCCAAATTCAGTGGCATATCGCCCCAAAGGAGGCACGACTAATACGTTGATGGAAGGTTTGTCCATTGAAGACTCGGGTTGCCCATCTGATAATATCCATCCACAAGCCAGCACTCCATGATAAATTACAATTTCCTGCCTAGAAGCGTGCAAGAGAGCCCGTAAAAGCACACCCAAAGAATAGGTGGTCGATTAAGTCTGGCCTTGTATGACAGAAAGCACATGAGCCCTCAACGATTCTATGGTAAGACAGCAGCATCACCTAAGTTAGGAGCCTGTTAAGGCAAGAAAGCCATAGCAAGAAGTTGTGTCTCGGAGCAATACCATTGTCCCAAACAAATGCGCTCCAAGAGACATTGCGCCCCCTTTACTGTAACAGATCCCAGGCCAAAGAGAAAGAGAAATTACCGGAGGTTTGACCTTGCCACATTAGCCGATCCCTTCGATTCGAGTCCATAGCAGGCCAGTTTTCCATCCAGGAGTTGAAGCTTTTCGTTACAAAAGACACATGCCAGGTGGATTCATTAAAATCTCGTACTGTTGCCTTTTTGGGGATGCCCAAAGAGTATATGTCCCTATCTATAAAAAAAATTACAGAGGGAGCCTTTAGGATGCCAGTAGTCAAACCAAAAAGATGTGGAGGCGCCATTTCCAACTTGCCATTTGAATTGAAGTTGGAATTCCAGACGCAAGCCGAGGATCTTTTTCCAAGTCCATGAACAGAAAGTTGGAATGGGAGCAACCCAGAAATTTTTTAGTTTGAGGAAGTTGGAATGGATCCATCTACACCAAAGGGATTCCTTGTCTGTGATTAGAACCCATATATGCTTCAGCATCGCAGCTTTATTACAATATGCCAGTTGACGTATGCTTAGGCCACCTTATGTTTTCGGAAGACAAACATCCTTCCAGGAAACTTTGGCCCCTCTAGCACCCAAATCCGAGCCTTTCCATAGGAATTGTCTTAGGATCCTCTCAATCCTGGATAAAACAGACAACGGAAGACTGAACACACTTGCCCAGAACACTTGGATAACGTGCAAGACTTATTTGATGAGTTGTAGACGGCCAGCAAATGATAAGAACGCTGGGACCAAGATATCGCTCTAGCTGTGATGGAGTTCACTTAGGAGCAACAGTCTGCCTTGCTAAGTCTAGAGGCTATAATAGGCACTCCAAGGTAACAAAAGGGTAGATTACCTTCGTTAAAGCCAAAGGATTGCTGGATAGATTCCCGTAAATCTAGAGACCCACCTGAGAAGCATATCTCACTCTTGTTTTGATTTGACTTTAAGCCGGACCAGGTAGAGAAAACTTGCAGGCCATCCCTTAGTAGATTAGTGGAAGCCACATTTGCCTCAGAGAACAGGAGTACATCATCCAAAAGAATTTGAAACCCGGAGTCCGGAATCGCTTGTTCAGGATGCCGGTGAAAATTTCCATGACTAGAGTGAAGAGGTAGGGGAACATTGGATCGCCTTGGTGAATACCTCTTCCACTAGTGAAAATCCATGTATTTCTTCATTGATGGCAATTGAAAATTTTGGAGAAGTGACACATCCCATTGTAAGCTCAATGAACTTCTGAGGGAAGCCAAATGATTGCATAACCAAAAGGAGGAAATCCCAGTCAACAATATCATATGCTTTCTGGAAGTTGACTTTGATTGCACATTTCGGCGAATAAGGCTGATGATGAAAACCAGTAAATAGCTCCTGTGCAAGTAATATGTTATCCCCAATTCTTCTTTTCTTGACAAAAGCATTCTGTGGGGGGCTAATAAGAGATGGTAGCACTGCAGCAATTCTGTTCGCCATAATCTTGGTGATACATTTATAAATCGTGTTGCAACAAGCAATAGGCCAACAGTCACTCATCACCGAAACATTTGGAATCTTAGGTACCAATGTCAAAATTGTGTTGTTTATCTCTTTTAGTAGGGAACTAGAATGGAAAAAATCCTTGACAGCCAAGATGACCGAGGGGCCTACTATGTCCCAAGTGGATTTGAAAAAATCAACATTAAACCCATCAGGACCCGGGGCCTTCCCTTTGGCAAGGGAAAACATTGAGTCACGAATTTCCAAGTCAGTAACATCTCTGGCCAAGGAGTTGGACCGATTGGCATCGAGTGTTCTTTCCACTACTGCTTGTAATTCAACTATAGTAGGCAAAGAGTTGGAAGGATTTGTAGCAAGAATATTCTCAAAATAGGAAATAATGTGCTATCGAACTGATCCCGGGTCCGAGATAGTAGAGCCACCATTATCAGTTACCGAAAGAATTCGATTTTAAAGGTAGCGCTTATCAATAAAGTGGTGGAAATACCTAATATTGCGATCCCCTTCCTTTAACCACTTAATTCTAGACTTCTGGCAGAAGAAAGATTCCTCTTAGAGTCTTAAAGTTGAGAAAGTCTAAAGCTGTTCTTTTTCAATGATCTTCAAGTCCATGTTCGAAGGGTAAGCCGCAATTGCTTCTTGGGTGGTGTTAAGGGACGTCCTTACTGAGGCAGTGCGGGAAGAAAGATCAGAAAAAGCTTCCCTATTCAATTGTTTAAGGCTCCTTTTAAGGAGCTTGAGTTTCTAGCAAAGGACAAACATGTGGGAAACAGAAATCTGGGATTCCCAAATCCGTGTGACCATCTCTGAATAAGAGGGATGGGTCATCCAATAATTAAAGAATTTGAATGGCTTCCTTGAAAGGTTGGGAGGCACAATCCTGATGATCATTAGGGTATGTTCAGAGACACCGGGGGCTGGAAAACTAGCCTCAGAGAATGAGAACTCTCTAGCCCATTGCTCGTTGATTAGTACACGATCAATTTTCCTCTGTTTGCCTGAGGAGGTCGACCATGTGAACCTAAATCCAGTATATCTAAGATCATCAAGACCAGCTTGGTCTAGGCAAAGTCTGAATTCATCAAAGGTGGGAATCCACGAATTAGAGCTGCCAATCCTATTCGAGTGGAAGTGGATTGCATTGAAATCACCCGCAACAATCTAAGGACGAGAGGCAAATCGAGTGCTTGAGTGTATAAGATCCATCCATAAGGACCGCCTTGAGACAAACGTGTGTTCTCTATAAACAATCGAGAAAAAACAGTGTTTGTTCAAAGCCAAAATACAAAGATGACCATGTATGACTTGGAATGAAACCGATACCATTTCCAACTCCACATCTTGAGGTTTCCACCCCAACCAAATCCTTGCCCGAGGGGATGAGGTATAATTGGATGTCCATTTCCAACCCGGCAGTAGCCCATTAGAGATGTTATCAAAAAGAGATGGAATGACCTTTGTCTCGATAATTCCAATACAAGAAAGGAAATTGATCTCACAAGAGATCTTATTTTAGCTTGTTTAATGGGGTTCATGAGACCCCTAATATTCCAAACTCCAAAAAACATAATACCTGATGGGGAGGGACTACCGTCTTTTCTTCCCCATCCATTTTTTTTGTTTCGGGATGGTTGTTGGGGTAGAATTGAGACTGATGTATGGACTGGGAATAACCATCTTGGGGATAGAAGGAGGAGGATCAAAAGTCCCCCGCACCATAACACTAGCTTGGATGGATTCAGTCGTCGTGTTTGAGGTTGAAGGGGCAATGGGAGACGGATCATCTTCAGGATCGTTGCCAATATTACTGGCTAACTCATAATAAGAGTCTTCAAAGTCAGAAGATTCTCCAGAAGGAGCTAAAAATCTTGCTTTAAGGATACGCAGGAGGGGCTAGTCCTTTGCGCACCCAACTTTCAGCGAAGCATTATAAGAGCTCAAATTGGGGGCTGGCACTGGATTAGAGGAACTTGCCTTTGTTGCACCTTTTTTCTTTTGGATTATCTCCCATTCCCCTTCCGATTTGGGAGGGGCTTCCTCAACAGTCATCACAGGTCCCTGGGCATCTGGAACAACCACAAGAGCAGCAGCAGTGGCCACTGAGGTAGGGGAACAACTATGTTCAAAATTTCTACATACCAAGCATGATCTCGGTCGCCATTCATACTCAACAGCTATAGACCATTTCTCCTCATTAAGAAAGAGTTCAACAGTGTTCGACAGAGGTTGGTTTGCCTTAATTTCAATATAAACCCATGCATATGAGATCATTCTCAATTTTTCAGTATGTGTGTCAACATGTGACGGTTTCCCTATGGCACTTGCTATCGCACTAATACCCATAGCTGACCACAATGCATAGGGTAATTCTCTCAATTTTACCCAAATAGGCAATGACTGGTGCTGATTTTTTTGGAGCTTTAGTGTCGAGTGCCATTGTTGTAGAATCATAGGAACCTTGGAAATGGTGATCGGGTCTCCGTCCATAATTTTCTTTTGGATTTCTTCATCTGGGATGTGGAAAAAGTAAAACCCATCCTCATTGGCCAACACTTCTACTACATGGGCTCCTTACACATTTTTAAAAGCATTCTCTGTCATTTTGAAGGGTAGCTTTTTGCCTATATGATAACCAACGAGACATTCCTGCCATTTTGGATTGGAGCTCGCAAGAATCTCGTCCGAGATATTAACTATCAGTTTGCCCTCAACCAATGTAGGGGGATATAAGACAACTTGTAACCCTGTTCAGTGGGCCTAGCCTTAGTTGCCCAGGATCGTTGGGTTGTTGGTTGTTTGGAACCCACTTGGGATACCTTAGGTGATGCAACACCTTTGCTTCGGCTATGCCTGGACATTATCCCCTTTGCTTCTTGGGGGGCCAACGAAATCCCATCTCTGCTATTCTCCCCAACAACAACAGAGTCATTCCGAGGTAGCCTAGACATATTCCTCCCCCGGCTTCTACCTCGCCTGGTAGGTTTCTGGCCCTGTTGAGCTTAAGCATTAGAGGTACCTGGGACATCTAATTCGACCGGGAGTTTTGCTGTCATGGCATCCGCCGAGGCAAATTAGGGGTTAGCTTGGGATAAACCCATCTTAGTAGGAGCTGGATGCTTAGGCAGCACCACAGATTGCTTCATCAAAGCCTTGGGCGGCATCTGCACAGGAATCTCTTTACAAGTATTGGGGTTTTCTGTCATTGTTATTCCAGATCTGCTATAGAGTGCAAAATGGGATACAACAGGAATCCTCCGACAGGATTATAGCTAAGGGGGCTACTATTCACAACACCCACACCCAGCCAAAACCAGCGGGCCAATTCCTAGATACAGCACCAACCAGAATACCCAGAAAAGAAACCCAGAAGACTCACCAGAATTGTCCACGGGCATACCAGAATACTCTAATTACGGGTCACCACGTTGGATAATAGGGAAAAAGACTGACGAGCCCAGCCTCCAAGTTCCAAAAAGAACCAATGGCCAAAACGTTGAGAAACACAGAGGGTTAAGCATAGCATAAACCCAGATCTGTTTACCTAATTACTAAGGGGCCATTACAAGAGAAATCCTTCGATCGAGTGACTAAACAGCGTCTGACGAAGCCCAGCACCAAGAATCAACCAAAACCGACGGTCAAAATGATCAGAATTGGTGAAAAACCAGGTGTATGAACAATGCCCAATCGCCTGCACTCGGGAGAGAAACCTGAATAGTTCCAAATGAACAGTTTAAGCAATTTTTTGAAAAATTTTTTATTACAATGCTATTCATCAAAATAGGGAAACACTAGCTTAAACAAGTATAGGCTTCATACTAGTTAAGGTAGCTTCAGCTTCTTCATACTCGTTGACTCATATCTCCCATTCTTCTACATCGATCACCACTTCCTCAGGAACATACGGCTCTTCACCTGGTGTGCTTGGCACAATGTACTCTGGGATATACGGCTCATCAGAATAAGTTGTAACACTCAAAGGTACATAAGGTTCGACTTCAATTGGTCACTTAACCTTCAACCCACTTATATACTCATTAGATGTCAAAAAGAGCTTCATTTCTCCTTCCAAATCTTCCAGCTATTATACTATTTGTTTAATTGATCTCTTCAAGGAATTCACAATCCTATCGACCCTTGTTCGCAACTCTTCATTTTTCCTTTCAAGTAGAGGTTCTTGCGGTATCTCAAATGCAAACTCCTCAAGATGCCAAATAGGTGACATTTGTTGAACTATTTCCAATTGTCGTATGACTCTCAATGGGCAATAAGCAGTCCCGCCACTCAATCCTAATAAAGGCACAAAATTACCATCTTGGGTAATAATTTGAGCTTCCGCTATCTTCGACCATCGAATTCTCCATTGAAGCGAGTCAGGAGTTAATGCTCTAATGAAGTTTGCCCACTCATGAAAAGAGTACTTTGGTATTTTATCTTAGAGTTTTAAATACTTCTCAATAGGGTTGGTAGATGAGTAGATCTCTCGAACGCGCATATAATGTTCGCAAGGCCGAATATAGGAGATAAACCATACAGAAAATAACCCAACTAAAGCTTGCAGTACACCCTTTTATTGATTTTGGTATTTGTTCAATGAAATGATGGTCTCCGCCAAGAGCATATTGGAGAAATTCCATTTTAGGCAAGCTTGCCTAACAATTACCCTAATGAGAGGATTTAATCCCGTCCTTGAAGTGGGAAATAAAACGAATCCAGAGAAAGCTAGAATAAAAACCCTCGCGAAAGTATTTCCCATTTCTTTCGGCAATTTAGAGTAATTGTCCACCAAGTATGATAAAGGAAATCTCCCGGTATTCGACTTGATCAACTTTTCCACTTGAGGGGTCTTCAAATTTAAAAATTCAGCTATAACACTTGTAGGTTTCAATCCAACTGGGGACTCAATGGTTCTTTACCTGAAATCAATCTTAATAGTTGCCTTATATTCTTCTAGTATAGGTACCATCTCGTGCTCGCCTAATTGAAATGTGGCAGTGGTAATTTCCCAGAAATGGGATAATGCTTGGATTATACTCACTTGATACTCCAGGTTGATGAGCTTGAACAAATACCCGAGCCTTGCTCTTACGTATACTTTATTGCCTTTGTCATGTTTACCCACCATGCCAAAAGCTCCTTCCTTAGAATAGAAATAACTTGTATATCTAGTTTCCCCATTTCGATCTAAAGCATGTAAAAGAAAGTGATTATTATTCACCATGGATTACCAATTGATTTTAATGCCCCCGTTTGACTTATATATTCTTTTAAGGTAGGACGGAGGTTAAATACACTTGCATGTCTCAAAAGTAATGCAAGTGTCATTTTGAATCCGTTTAAACCTTAAAAGAGCATATAGTTAAGATCATGGATAAATTCAATGTGTGATGTAAATGCCCATTTTGTCATACTCCATTTAGACTATAAAGTCCTAAACTATGGTTTGCAACTTCGACTACATTGAAATGAATGAATAAGCATTTGAATTACATAAGAAATCCGCCATGTACCCATACATTTCATCTAAAAATGAAAGAATTATCAAATGGAGTATGACAACTTAATCATGCATTCTAAAACAAAAGTGCATTTAGACCAAGCATTGAATGTCATATAGGCAATTTTTAAGAATGTACCAACTAACATGCATAATTGTAAAAGAATGAAATGGAACGATATTTGCTTACCATAATATTTTTATTTGGTTTTAAGTTATACCAACCACAAAGACAAGCGAATGCAACCAGTGAAGTTTTGACGCCTGAAAAGGGTAGGATATGCTAAAGGCTCAAAGTCATCACCTTAATAGACAAGAGATTCCATTCCAATAGGCAATTGACCTAAAGTAATGGAATATTATTCTATCTTGGTGATCGGTATTGCATGTAAACGATCCCATAAGCGATCGACCCATAGTTCTGACTAAACACATACCTCGTAAGGGTAATCCTAAATGTAGCCAGGGTTGGGCCACAGATGGTATGTGTTAATGGCGTAGTGCTAAAGCAATTTAAAGACATGCATAGCAATTAATGACCAAACAGCATTTCTAAAATTCATTTAAAACACATTTAATCCCAAAACCATCCTGCAAAACAAGGATTAGTAAAGACTACACCCCTTATACCACCCGCCTAAAAAATCATTTAATACTATCATTAGCGGGACGTACCTAGGATCCTTGCAAGCACAAAACACAAGCATATCATTCTATTTAGGCCTAAGTCCACTTAAAAAATGTTAATTTTCTCAAGCGAAGTCACCAAGCCTGTCGCGCCGCGCTTTTTTTGTTTAGCTTTCGGGATTTACGCCCTACGGAGGTATTTTCGTGTAAGGGTCTTTCCAATATCATATCTCACGTGACAGTGGAAGGTAATTTCTTATTTAGTCTAGGTTTGTGATTTTGGAGTCACCACTAGCCATTATTGGTAGGTAAACTAGAAACCTAATCGAGGTACGGGAGAAATACCACAAATTTACGAACCAAAGATTCTGAGTATGGGGATTTGGTTACGTTATTAATCCCAAATCGAGATCCCTAATTCCTTTTCAGTACTTAAGAACGATACGACGTCTAATGTGTCATGCAAATTTTTGAGGCTTACCCACTAATTCTATCCATTATAATCGTAGAAAAGACCAAACAAATATTAAACGCACAATCGAAGTCAATCAAATCAATCAATCTTAAGTGGTCTCCAAAAACGAAAATCAATCAAAACATCCAAACCCTAATGAAGCTCTAGAAGCTTATTCATTTCATGATTTACATTTTTTTAGGATTTTAGGTTTTTTTTAGGGGTTATAACCCTTGAATTTGGGATTTTGTTTTAAAAATACCACTTGAGTACTTCCAAAAATTCAAATATCACTTTTTATGGTTAGTCACGATGTTTTTGGACCATTATGTGAATTTTTAAAAATTTTAAAATTTTTTTGGAAATTTTATTAATCGAGAATTAATTTTTTATATTTTTCTGAAAATTTTTATGAATTTTCGAATTTTTCAATTTTTATTGATTTTTGAAAATTTTTACATTTTTTTATTTGTATTTTCTGAATTTTCTGAAAATTTTTGAGTTTTTATGAATTTTCTAATTTTTATGAATTTTCTGCTTTTTCTTAATTTTTTTCGATTTTCTAAAAAAATTATATATTTTCTGATTTTTTATTTTTTTATTTTTATTTAATTTTTCTGAATTTTTATGAGTTTTTTAGATTTTCGTTTAGTATATTTTTTTAATTTTTTAAAATTTCCCGCCGGGAAAATGAACCGGGCCGACCTGATTTGGCCTAACCAAACCGGGCTTCATCGGCGCCGATCGCCGATCACCTCCTCTGGCAAGCCCAATACTGAAACGGCACCATTTTGGGTGTTTTTCATTGAGGCATTTTCACAAACACCTGATGGACATGGTTCGGTGTTAAACGTTCTCGAGACCGCTGGTTTGGGATTGTCTTCAACGACCTTCCGATGAATATTTTGCCATTCCGATTGCACTATTGTTATGTCTATGTATTCTATTCTCAATCTAGCCTACTCGGAACACCGGCAGATGTTTGCTAGTCAGCGAAAAATCGATTAAAAAAACGAACCTAACACTGATCTAAACTAGCATTCCTCGCTTTCAAGCCATCACACAGAACGTCCTAGCCATTTCTAGCATTCATTCGTCATTCAAAACATTCACAAGGAATCATGACACTAACTTGCTCAACCATAGACCGTCGGTAATGCTCCAACGGGTGGAAAATGCTCCGGGGAGATTCAACCAATGATGACCGATTTGGTTTTGTTGATTTAATGACACAAAATGCAAGCAAACAACAAAATATATGCTTAGAAATGTATTATAAACCTCCAAAAAATCAAAATCTCCAAGAAAATCGCATGAATATGCACTTTAAGGTGAAAATGGTTTTCTAGAATTCTAAATAAAAATGGTCACGAACGATGTTTACCTTCTTCATTCAATGATCAGGAGAATTTGTCGAACTGATCCGTGCCTATTGGGTTGTTCCTTGCCACTTGAACTTTCACTCAGTGGTCTTGGTCTCGCCGAAAGAGCTCCGATCGCACCAGATGAGCTTGATTTTCAGAGGTTCACGGTTAGCTTCCATTCTGATTTGCCCGAGGAGGAGACCCTCCCTAGACGGTCGATTTGCCGATGCCGTTCAATCGATCGGTGTTGACCACTCGACCTAGGGATCTCCACTCCTCTCTCTCTCTCTCTCTCTCTCTCTCTCTAGATTTCAGGCTTTTTCCTCTCTGGTTCTCTCTCTCTCTTCGGCAATTCGTCGAGCATCTTCCTTGCAATCTTCCAGTGTTTTTAGTTTTTCCTTGATCAAAATCCTGCCCCAAAGATCGTTAGAACCGATTTCTAATCGGTTATAACTGATCTCCAACGATAGCTGGAGATTCTCCGGTTGTCGTTCAAGTCAAACACATGTTTATTTGATTGGAAATGATCAACTAAGCCACAGGCTTGAAATGATATTTTTAGGTTTTTGCACGTTCTGGGGTGAACCGGGTAAGGAAGATGAACAATCCGGATCGGGTCGGGTTGACTCGATCGACCCGGTAGACTCAGGTTGATCTATATTCGCAAATTAAACCCAATTTTGACCCAATTTTTAAAATTAAACCCCGAAATTGAATTTCTCATCATATTCCAAACCCAAATATATGATTTTCCCCAATTTTTGTTATAATTGTGTCCAAGATTTTTACATTTTTGTATTCAAGTTAATAGGATTTTATTCAATTTGATGTCCTAATGACCTGATTATGAAACATTGATGCCAAAATTGAATTACTCATATCTAATTAACTCTAGAAATGATGGTCTTATATTTCGATAATTTCATGTTGGGTAAGATTCCTAATTTGGGTTCAAAATTCTTAATTTTCAATTGAATTTTGAGAATTTTGTATTTTTATGTCAAATTATGCAATTGGATGGACCATTATGTAATTCAAGGTCCCCAAATCATTTATTGTGAAGACACTATGACTTAAAAATGACTAGAAAAAATTTAATTGCATTTTTGGTTCAATTCGGATTTAATTTTGCCCAATTTTGAGAAAAACACCTACCGGATTTAGATTTTTCAAAATTGATAATGTATTTATGAAATTGGATTTAAAATAAGACTAATGACTATTTTTATGGAATTTTCTGAATCTATTTGGTATTTTTCTTGATTTTCTCACTTATTTTTATTAAAATAAATTAAGGAAAAATGCAGGAAAATGCTAAAAAAATTATTTTTTTGGTTTAGAAATAGGTTTCTAGGCTTGGCCAAGTTTCCTAGTCCTAATTTTGAGATTTTTGAAAATATGAAAAAGAAAATGAGCTAAAAATTAAGTGTCAATAATCACCAAAACATTTATTTGATGACGTTCTTGATTATTGACACCAGTTCCATGTCTATGACTTTTTTTACATTGACACAATCTGCACAAAAATCTAGAACATGACTTGGAAATAGAAGGAATTGACTTCGATTTTAAAAGTGTTGGAAACGGATTCCTAATCACACATTATGGAAACAAATTCATAATCTCGTATAACATAAACAAATTCTTAAAGAAACAAATTCCAAATATCATATAATCAAGAAGCAATTCAAAAATGAGACTTGAACAAACGAGAATTATGCCCAAGAAAATTACTAACGAATCGTATAGGTACATCACTCAATAGAACGTACCTTGTTTCCACGAATTATATGCCTTCTATGCAGACTCAAGAATTCCTTAGATGGCTCGTTGGGGATGAAGAACATAGAGCAAAAACACCATATTCTCACATAAACTCATAATGTCTTTTTCCTTTCTGTAATTGGCATTTTTCTCTATTGATTTCCTGCTCTTTATATCTCATAAGATATTATTCCCTTATTAAAACCATTAAAAGCAGTTACATGATCCGTAGTTAATTGCCTGAGCAATTACTTGAGATGGGCCCTTTATGATGGGTCATGAGTTGGGTTAGCCTAACATGGACGGACCACCAATAAAACTCAATATCTACTATTTCCCACTCGTCCATGATGGGCTAAGTTTATTTCTCTTTTTTGTGTAAAGTCCATAATAGCAAATAATCTGTGTGACCAATATACAACGAGAGCTCGTTGTCGTACATCTATTAGGAATATATAGCAGCTTAAATTGGATATTATCGATTAGAGTAGATATAGTATACAGTACCCTGGATTAATCAATCACATTTATGTCTCTCTTGATCTTTTTAAGTATATTACACTTATATTGATTCACAATTACGATTAAACATAAATTATCATAATTGATCGACCGGTGAATGCAAAAATACAACGTGACATCAATAGCAAATTGATCTTCCTCTTTCCTTAAATCTCTCAATCTCCATTCAATTTGTTTTTCTAGTAATGTCCTGTTAGATTGAATCATTCATGATCATTAGTGACACACTAAGATACCGAACAAAAATTTTTCAAAAGTGGTAAGAGTCATAAGGGTACATAGTTGAGGAACATTTGTCCTCAAGAGTCTCACACAGCCAAAAAAGTTGAGATCAAAACTTTTGCCATCTCTTATTGGTCAATATGCATACGTGAATATGCATACGTGATATGAATTACATATTACGGTATTTTTATCGTTTCTTATGGAGCGTATGTCTTTACACTTAACACCGTACATATGATAGTTGAGACATTCCTAGTGTCTAACTTGAGTTCACAAATCTGCTCTTTTTAAAGAGTCCATAAGAACTCACATAGGGTATCAAAGACAAGTAAAGTTAAATATGTGGGTTATTTTACTTTGGACATAATAAATAGTATGACCTCAACTTAACATTTTGTTAAGGCGACATCCTTTTATTAAGCTTGAGCTCTCTATTATCACTTAGATAATAAACTTAAAATTATCTCATCTCTATTCATCATATAGTAAATAGAGGCGATTATCCGTGTGAATGAGCTAATCTCTCATCTGTATAACATACTTTCTTAAATATAATGCGCTAAACATTAATAGCATAAATGTCAAATAAACTCATATGCATTAATAGTGATAATAAATTTTATTGAATGTGAACTTCTAGGAAAATACAAATGTCTAGTACATCAACCTCTACGCAGTCCTAGAGATTTTACATGACCAAGGAAAAATCTCTAGGGATTGGCTTCATCATAGGATCTGCTATCATTCTTTGCAGAGGTATGTACTGAACGTTCACATCTCTTTGTGCAATCATATCCTTAACAAAATTATTCTTGGTATCTATATGTTTGGTCTTGCAATGAAATTTCGGATCTTTGGTATAAGCTATCTCGACTTGTCTATCACAATTAACCAATAATGATTTTGCAGTCTTCTTAGCAACACCTAAGTGATTTAAAAATCTCTTAAGCCAAACACCTTCTTGTGCAGCTGCTGATAGTGCCACAAATTCGGTTTCCATTGTGGATAAGGCTATACATGTTTGTTTTTTACTGTTCTAAGATATGACGCCATTATTAAGTAAGAACACAAATCCAAAAGTAGATTTCTTTTTATCTAAATCTTGTCCCCAGTCAGCATCAGTATAGCCTTCATGATGCAGATCTCTTTCTTGATAACTCAGTGAATAATTAGCAATACCCTTTGGATACCTCAAAAAAAATTTTTACGGTTGTCCAATGTTCTTGACTTGGATTGGATTGGTATCTACTTACCATTCCAACTGCAAAATATATGTCATGTCTTGTACAAATCATAGCATACATTAAGCTTCCAACAGAACTTGCATAAGGAACACGATTCATTTGTTCCTGTTCTTATGGAGTCTTGGGGCACAATCTATGGCTCAATCCTTCACCTTTACAATAGAAGTATTTATGGGTTTGCAGTCTCGCATACGAAATCGTTCAAGAATTTTATTTATATACCTCTCTTGCGAAAGAGACAATGATCTTTTCGAACAATCTCTTGAAATCTTAACTCCAAGGATATATGCAGCTTCGCCCATATCTTTCATCCTAAAATTGAAAGATAACCAATTCTTAATTGTATTAACTAACTCCATATTGCTCCTGACAATTAGTATATCATCCACATATAATGATAAGATTATTAATTGATCTTTAGATCTTTTGATACATACGTAGTGATCTTTATCAATCATTACAAAATCATATGCTATTATGGCATTATAAAAACATATATTCAATTGTCTCGAAAACTGCTTAAAGCCATATATTAATCTTAAAAGTCAACACACTTTTTGGTCTTGATCTTTTGTTATGAAACCAACTGGTTGTTCCACATAGATTTCTTCTTCTAATTCCCTATTGAGAAAAGCAGTCTTTACATCCATTTAATGTAATTCAAGATTTATACTTGCAACTATTGCTAGAATAAAGCGAATTGAGATAAATCGTATCACAGAAGAAAAAGCTTATTCATATTCAATTCATTCTTGTTGATTATACCATTTTGCCATAAGGCGAGCTTTACATCTTCCAATCGAGCAGTTTTACGCTTTATTTTGAGAACTTATTTGTTCCTAATGGCTTTATGACCACTTGGAATATCAATCAATTCCTAAACTTGGTTTAATCTCATTGACTCCATTTCTTCTTCTATTGCTTGCATCCAATTATCCTTATCAGGACATGTGAGAGCCTCATTTGCATTCATTGGCTCATCCTTTTCTTGTGGGGTGACCATGAAAGCTTCTCTTTCCATGTCAAAACATTGACGGGGAATGCTTTTACGACTTGTTCGCTGTATGGAAGATTATACTCTTGATACATCATGCTCTACTACGCTCCCACTTGAATCAAATAATAATGGTATCGTCTCATCAAGTGATTGTAATTGAGATTGGTTTGAATTTAATTCCTTACTTCTCACACTGCTCCCACTTAGACGAACTTCATTAATTTCATTATCATGATTTAAAGTTTCAAATAGAGAATAGTCCTCACCTATTTCGCTCTTTTTAGGAAATTCATTCTCTAGGAATGTGACATCTCGTGATTCAAATTTAGTTCAACTTGCACTTTCTTGCTTCCCTATAAACACATATCATTTTCAATGCTCTCAGTATTATGAGAAACTCTTTTGCCTCCTGGAACTAGTTTTTAATAGTTGTGAGAGAGCTCATGAATAAAGGCAGCACAACCCCAAGGTTTAAGAAAACTTAAATCAGGTTTTCTACCTGTCTATAACTCATATGGAGTAGAAGTAACTGATTTAAAAGACACACGATTAAGTATATAGGCAGCAGTTAACAAAGAATCACCCAAAAGGTGATCAGTAAGTTAGTTTATACTATCATAGACCTAACCATTTCTAGTAGGGTTCTGTTTCTCCTTTCTATAACACCATTTTGTTAACGAGTATATGAAATAGACAATTGTCTTTTTATTCCTTTTTTATCACATAAATTTCTCAACCCATCAGATAAATATTCTCGACCTCGATTGGATCTTAGTACTTTTATTTTCTTGTCCAATTGATTTTCTACCAAGCTCATAAATTTCTTAAAGCAACTTAATGCCTCATAATGGTGAGAAATTAAATGGACATGTCCGAATCGAGTATAATCATTTATAAATGTGATGAAGTATAGAGCCCCATGCCTTGCTTTTACATTCATTAGACCATAATGTCTAAATGGATCAATTGCAAAGGAATCTTTGCTCTTGTTCCTTTTACAAATGGTTTCCGTATTGTTTTTCCTACTAAGCAATACTCACATACAAGCAAATCAACTTTTTCAATGTTGCCCAATAAGCCCTCTTTTGCTAATCTATTCATTTGTTGTTGGACAATATGACCAAATCTAGCATACCATACATTTACATCATTATCATAAGAGTTAGGAGATTTGAATAAGGAATAACAAACATTAACATCTTTACGGTCAACATTCAATACAATGAAACCATCTAGGAAATATCAAGAACCATAAAAACTTGGTCCCAAAGACAAGTCAACACCATCTTCACGAAAGTTCAAATTAAAACCAAGCTTACTCAAAACCAACACTGATTCTAAGTTTCAACGAATTTCTGAAGCATATAACACATCATGTAGAAATAGGGTGAGACCACCAAGCATGTTTAATTGGCAGGTGTCAATCCCATTAACTTCCGCTTTGGAGTTATTCCCTACATATATCCACTTTACTCCTAGTGGAACTCGTTGGAGCTCTACAAAGATATATTTGTCCTTCGCTATATGATCTATGGCCCCTAAGTCTACACCTTTGAAATGTTCTTCTTGAAAGGACACTTTCCTTTTTCATGTTAGTTGAGCTTTAGTTTCTTGCCTGAAGAATTCATTCCCTTGTCCTTCCACTTATTAAAACCACCCAGACGCTTGTGCCTGGAGCCCAAAGCCCCATGTGAGCAAAAACCATTAAAATAGATGTATGATGCTTGTTTAGCCACCTAAAGGCGATCCTCTTCCAGCTCAAAATGGTGCATAGTATCCTCAAAGGTCTTAATATTCTCATTGTGGATTAGGTGCACCTTTATTTACTCCTAGCTTTGAGTTAAGGAATGGATCACTGCTTGAACTTATTGCTCATCAGTCAAAATAAGGCTAGCATCCTTCAACTCATTGATCATGTTTGATATTCGCCTCAAGTGTTCTTTCATGATTTGTTCAAGAGGCTTTTTGTATGAGTCAAACCTAATTGTGAGTTGTCTCAGTTTGGTCACAGAAGTTTGACCAAACCTTACTACCAATGCTGCCTACATATTTTTATCATTGTCAAAACGCATGAACTCCTACATGATATCATTTTTCATGCTACTCAACAACGTAATGCAAGCAAAATAGTTCTTTTTCTTCCATGCAACAAATGCATCTTTATCCCTTTGATGTTGTGCAGCAGGTTCTTCTATAACCTAGTTAAAAGTTTTGAATGCTTCTTGCTCTTCCAGCACATACTCGATTTTTATATTCCAGATTTCATTATTATCGCTTTCTCTCATTTGTTCAACCCAGCTACTATAATCTTAAATTCCGAAGCCATTATAACTGAACATTTCAAACATATTTTACACGAATTATTAATGCCCAATATTTATACATCTTTTATGCAAACCAATTACTTTAATGAATGATTTCGCATAATGTTCTAGATTCGAAAGGTCACTGTGTTTCCCATCATCATCTAAGAATCCTAATTTGAAATTATCATTAATATAATTGTTAAGCTCTTTTAAGCTTACTAAAAGCTTTCTAGAACTTCCTACTCGCATATAACATGCATAAGCCAATCTTAATATAAGAACAGAACCAATGATTATTTAAAAGGAAAATAAATATTATAGAAACACCATATTAGTTTCACATGGAAAAAAAATAAAATAAATCAACTGGTCCTAAAGGAATGATAAACATCAACATTAAGAAAATATCCATAAGCGATGAATAGTCTAAGAACATAACCTCAGTCCCATATCTCCAATATATAAACTGGGAAAGAATCATAAAATTCTGTTATTTCCTATTTAGTAGCCAAGGGAAGATTGTTGGAAAACCCTTAGGTTTCTGCCAAGGCGCATTCATTCTGCACCAGGATGTATTCATTCCAAGTGTCGAAGTCTTCATTCTTTCAGGAAATTCACTGCAAGTTTGTAATAATGAGGAACAATGTCGGAAACCCAAAGACCATCCAACACTTCTTGTCATTCCATTGGAAGAGTGTTTGTCAGTGCTTCGATCTTGTTAGCATCTGCCATGTAGTAACCATTCCAAATGATTTATTGTATCATTTTGTTGACCTTGATTATGTGTGTCATTATGTCCTCGCAACCATCCCATCGATAAACAACTAACTCATTTCTTAGCCTCAAAAGATTCACCTATTGTTCAGCCGTCCTTGGGATAAATGGTGTGCGCATTCTATGTACCATTATTCCTGCAACAAATGCAGAACAAAAACGGATTACTCATAATCCTTGGTACAATCAAATAAGGAATGCTTATTCATATACATGTGAGCCAGTAATTGTATTTTCCACAACTATAAGGAAATACAAAAGAAAATGCCACAAATACCCAAAAATACATATATTATAGGGTTCACTATGCATTTTCACATCTTCACAAGCATTACACATGTAATATGAATATTCCAGAATTTATAGCATTCCACTACGAATACACCAATACCAAGAACTCTCCAATCAAGGCTCCCAATTTTTTTTTTAGGTCAATCAATGGTTTGGTCAACGGATTAATCAGGTCGCGTGCAGCCTCTCTCGACGATGATCCACCCCTTCATTAACTTGTCCTAACGAGATATAACACCCTGTCTAATCAAAAGCTAATTTTGATAGACAAAATTCTGAGAAGCGGTCTCAAACAGTACGGTCGGGTGTTGTTTTCAATTCCCGAGCGATTGTCAGATCCGGTTCTTGTTTTTCGGTAAAAACTGTGTTTATAAGAGACAATTTTGTTAACAGTTTATCGATCAAACGCTCTTATACCAATGTTGGAAACGGATTCCTAATCATACGTTACGGAAACAAATTCCTAATCTCATCTAACAAAAACAAATTCTTACGAAAATAAATTCCTAATCTTGTATAATCATGTAACAGTTCCAAAATGAGACTTGAACAAACGAGAATCATGCCCAAGAAAATTACTAATGCTAATCATATAGGTACATCACTCAATAGAATGTACATTGTTTCCATAGATGATATGCCTTCAATGCAGACTTGAGAATTCCTCATATGGCTTGTCGGGGTTGAAGAGCAAAGGGCAAAAACACCGTATTCTCACTGAAACTTAGAACGTCTTTTTACTTCCTGTAATTGGCATTTTTCTCTATTGATTTCCTGCTATTTATATCTCATAAGATATTATTCCCTCATTAAAACTGCTTTTATTTCCTTATTAAAACCGTTAAAAGTAGTTACATGATCCGTAGTTAATTGCCTAAGCAATTACTTAAGATGGGCCCTTATGATGGGTCATGGGCTAGGTTAGCCCAACATGGGCGGCCCGCCCATAAAACTCAATATCCACCAAAACGAAACTCAAAGATCTGATGAGAGGGATGACCAAGACGTCGATGCCAACCATTGGAGGATGCATGGACACCAATCATAGTGGAGGGTGGTATATGAGTCACATGGGGTGAAGATGGAAGTTCATAGACATCATTGTTATTCAGGCCTTGTGTGAGCGTCACCCTCGTGTGCAGATCCTTCACCTAAAAATGGTTGGGAAAAAATTATACGGAAGTTTGGTTAGTCTTGCAAAACTTTGAAACATATATCAAGTTTTTACTAATATCAGGAACACACGAAACATTTGACAATGAATAAGAAATAGCGACAGAGGAAAGTTTAGTTGAACGTGAGTGTGTAATTTGTAAACTAAGCCATCACCAATGATCTGCACCTTCATAATTAGAATGCAAAGAGAGATTCTCCGAGCTTGAAGTGACCTGATGAGACGCTCTAAAGTCCATGAGCCATCCTTCCAAAGCTTGGCGAGATAACATTGTGTTATTTGTAGTAGGAGGAGTGGAGATATATTGTTTGGCTCGATAGGATTGCTTGGCTGAATGCCCTACCAGTTCACATAGTTGGCACCTGACTCGTGCTTTTTGAATGGGTTGATTACAATCATAATCGTTGCTCCTTCGCCAATGTGATTGTCGAGTTGACTGGAACTGTTCAAGCCTCGATTCAAAATAGTGCGCTGGTTAGTGTTCCTGTGAGAGACTCTCTTAGCAAGATTTGCAGTGACGAGTTGATTCACATGGACTCTCTTGCCTTTTTAGATATTGCTCGAAGTCAACAAGTTTATCATGGAGTTCCTAGAAGGAATTAGGTGACTCATGTGCTTTGATGGCGACTGAAATTTCCTTGAATTCAGAGCCGAGCCCATTTAAAACATGTTTTATTAAATCATCTTCACTAATAAGAGAGTTGATGATGGCAAGTTCATCGGCAATTCCTTTGACGACTTATAAATACCCAGCCACTGATCGAGTGTCACGTTTTGTGAGGATTAAATGCTCCTTGAGACTCATGATGCACGAATGTGTCTTGTTGGCAAAGAGATGCGAAAGTTTGCTCCAAGCCTCATATGCTGTTTTGGTAGAAGCAATGAGAGGCACGATTGAGTCTGAAGTGGAAGCTATGATTGCATGAAGCAGTAGTTGATCCTGGGATACCCAATGAGAATAGGATGGATTGGCAGTAGTTTTGCCATCAATAGTAATGGTGTTAGACGGACACGGTAAAGTTCCATCTATACACCCCATTAAGTCGTGACCCAAGAGTAGATAATTAAATTGAGCCAACTAGGAGGGATAATTCATTGATGTTAACTTGAGAGTTAAACCACTGGGGGTTTATCTCAGTGGGGACCCTTCTCACTTGATAAAGGAGAGGTGGAGAGTTCGAATCCCCACCTTCGCAGGGGGGTAGAGGTGGGGCGACGTAGTTTAAGACATGAGTTTTGATGCTCACACCCTGCAAAAAGTGGGGCATAAGTGAAAGTGTGTATCATGATTGAGAGATAAAATAGGACCGACCAAAAAAAAAACTTGAGAGTTAGTTGCATAGGTGCATTGATCGACGCAAGCATGGCGTCGTTATTAAGAGGGGCTAGTGACTATCATAAGAGTGCCGGTAATTGAGAACTTTTCTGCCATTAAAAAAAATGAACGGTGCACTTGTGAGTAGTAGGCTCTTGATGCCTAAAGAATTGGACAAGATCCTCTTTACTATTATTTGTTACATGTATTTAAAGTATAAGGTAGCAGATAGTTTATGCAAAGACATCAGCTATAGTAACTGTAATACAATAACTTTCCTAGCTACAACCTTTATACGTGGAAAGAAAAAATCCTTTATACAAAGAAAGATAAAATGAATTTATTAGCTTAGGAAACTCTCATTGCACTTGACAATAGTACAAGAATTGCTTGATTGGTCTTGATTTGATAGAGAGCAATTTTTGGAATTGCTTTTCTGTTGAGAGATATTTTCTCCAATAGGGTCAAGGCCCCCTCCAGAGCTCCCTAGAGACAATTCATTCTATCCTAAAACTCTTAGCACCAATCATCCTAACACCACTCCTATGATCCAGCTGTATTTATCCTTTTGCATTACTCACTCTTCAACTGATAGTCATGGTCTGTGACATTCTTCCTTACTCAATTCCGCAATGCTCTCATTACGGTCTGTTCTGTCGCTTCCCTGTGTTGCTTCACCATTAATAGAGTGATGGATGCTCGCCCAACAAAAACAACTCTACTTCACCAGTGGCTTTTTTCGATTAGAGCTGTTTGACACCTTCGGTCACTGGTGTTTCCTCCACCAATGTGACATTTTTCGCTAATTGCACCTTTTTGGCAGCACCATCCTTCGCCTACTTCGGTTTCTCATGATCTTAGCACACTAATGGAGGTTTCTCTCCTTGTTGATAACGTGATAACAAACCGATCTTGAGATTCGCCAAATTGATCCAGGAACATTTTCCCTATTCAATGAGGAATCGGTTCTTTGTTGTGCCCCTATTGTCATCCTGGAAGCAAGTCGAGAGTCACACTTTGTCCGAGCATATTTTTCCCCTACAATTCACTCTCTATCCTTGCAGGACGAGGTAGACCACATGATTTCTCCGACTCAACTCACTTACTAGAGGGATCATGCTCTAATACCATTGGTCACGGGCTGGCAGTTCCTTAGCCGCGGAATAGCCCATACGACGCTTGGTGGGTCATTCATACCAGGCCAGCTCTCATTCTATAGTTATTCTAAAGAACAATACAACAAATAGATTCCTTGTATTTGATCGTACCACGCTCAGCTAAACTAGAGCATCTAGTTCATCGAGTGATACACACATAATACTTTAGGTACCACAACTAGTTCCAGCTTATCATGGCATCATCAGGAGATCGGCATTAGCTCTCGGCTAGTTTGTGCATAGGTCAACCCTGCCTTCAAAGCTCCTTATAAATAATTCCTTCTATCCTAGAACTTTTAACACCAATCGTTCTAACATAACTCCCACAACCCAGTCGTATTCTTCCCTTTTATATCACTCACTCTTCACCCGATAACCCAAAGCTCCACTCACAAATGTATGAGAATACGAGAGAATCACGGTCCATAATAAAAACATGTATGCTTGTTCTAATAAGGTGTGTGCCCTTGATGTGACAATGCAAATTTCGACTAACTGGTTTCGACTTGAGCTTTAACGACCTTTTCCTCACTTGTCTGATAATATCCGACATGCCCTCTATGCACCGGACATGTTGTTTACCAAAAGCCGTTGACATCCGCTACAGGGTAAACCACCGCAAATAAGTAATTGTTGGAGTGAAATATTGATATAATTCGAAAAAAATGACATGTCCAATTATTCGAGAATGTGCAATTCAGGGCAAATTGGGCTTTTAGTGAGAGTTCTTGAGAAATACTTCCCCCAATTCTCTCATTTTAAGAGTTCAAAAATAAATTCTGCACAGTTTCATCAAAGTTTTGGTCAAACAATTGAGTTTTTGAACCTCAGGAAAAAACTGAGGGTGGCCGCAAATGTAAATTTCGTTTATGAGTAACATAACGATTTACCAATATGACATAAGAAAAAGATATTATATTGACCTTTAAAATTAAAGTTATAGCAAAACGAAAAAGACCGGTCTGATTTCATTTATTATTGACATATTGATACGTTATAAGCAAAAAATTATGAATTGCACTTTAGAATATAATAATAAATAAGAAAAATTTAAAATGAGATAAAAAGAAGGAGTGCAGGCTGTGGGGTTCGAACCCACGCGCACTTATGTGCAGAAGATCTTAAGTCTTCCCCCTTAACCTCTCGGGCAAACCTGCCAATTTGTTAACCATTTGCCAAAAAAATTTAATTATAAATTTATTTTTCGATGAGCGAAATAAATACAATCAAGAGCACGCAGAAAATGAAAACCCTAGATCAGAGAAAGAGAAGAACCGCAGGGAGGAGAGAGAGCCAACACCCGTCAAACGAGAAAGCTTCGCAAACCGGAGAAGGAAATCTGCAGAGGAGCTCGATCCGCGATCATCAATGGCGGAGCACTTGGCGTCCATCTTCGGGACCGAGAAGGACCGGGTGAACTGCCCCTTCTACTTCAAGATCGGCGCCTGCAGGCACGGCGATCGCTGCTCCCGCCTCCACACCAAGCCCACCATCAGCCCCACCATCCTCCTCTCCAACATGTACCAGCGCCCCGACATGCTCACCCCCGGCGTCGACCCCCAGGCCCAGAACCTTGATCCCCGCAAGGTCCAGGACCACTTCGAGGTCCGACCGCCCCGAACCCTTTTCCCCGATCTCTCGTTTCCTCTGTTGTTCCATGTGGTTCGCGGCTCTTGGCTTGGCTCGGCCTCCTGAGTTGTTCGCTTGGTGTGTCTGTTGGTTGTGATTTGGATCAGGATTTCTACGAAGATTTGTTTGAGGAGCTTAGCAAGTACGGCGACATCGAGAACTTAAATATCTGCGACAATATTGCCGACCACATGGTAATTTTTTTTTCGGTTGTGGTGCTTGAGGATGCGCGAGTGTCGATTCAGGTTTCGTTCGTTGTCTTTGTTTTTTTTAGGGTCTCTCTATTTGTGCAGGTTGGAAATGTGTACGTGCAGTTCCGGGAGGAAGAACACGCTGCCAATGCGGTCCAGAATTTAACTGGAAGGTTTTATGCAGGTTTGATTCGGCTCTTACCTTCATTTTGCTTTGACTGGGGTTTAAGGTGATGCCGTTCTTGCTTTGGGTTTTTCGGGGGCGTGTGGTTAGTGGATTACGGTTCTGCTAAAAACCATTGGTAGATTACAGAGAGCCGCTGTTGTTTCTTGAATTGAGGATTGGTTTCTGTTAACTCAAAGCCCAAATGAGACTAGTGAAGTCTAACATGGATATTTGTACCTGCGCGAGCTACTTCTTTACTAGTTTTGATTGATACTTTTATTTTATGAGGAAAAGGAGGGTGTTTCTCTATACTTCATACACCCACAGCTAATCCTGTAAATTGCCATTATAGGCTCAAAAGAAAGCATTCTCTTGAGAAAGAAATAGTACGACCTTCCTATGAATCGTTTCACTCTGGTCCATTCAAGCTAATAAATGTGCACTATATATAAGATAAGTAGTCAAAATTCCTCCCATTTATGTTGGTCGTCCTATTTTTGCTCATCTTATTAAGCATTGCTTTTTGAAAGTGATCTGAGAAACATGTACACTCATCTGACATGTTGTTTGCTTTCAGTATTGTGTAATTCTGATTGGAATTTTTTATGGTTTGCTTGCATTGTGTGTTAACTAACTTCTGAATGAAATCTGTTTTTGATTGTCAACTCTAACATGAGCATATCTTTCTCTAGAAGACTTAGCCAGATGAGTGGCGTATCCTGTCACAAATGTGTAGCAATTTAGAAATCTATGTTGTCTGAAAATCTGCTAAAAGCTAAGCCAGCTTGCAGAAAGATACAGAAAGATTCGCAAGAACATGTGCCACCTTTTTAGTAATTTGGTCAAAAACATTTAAATTCTTGGGAAATGCTCTAATGTGTCGGGCATTACAAGGGAAGAATTGGAGGGTGATTCCCCAAATCCTCCATCGGATATGTTTTTAGGGTTCCCCAAATCCTTGGTTCAATTCATCTTTATGTTTATAATGGAAACTTCAACCGTTTATATGTAATATTTGATATGCGGTTTCAATTTCTTTAAAGATCGAATGCATTTTGGGTGAGTACTTCAGAACATAAATATGCTTCCAGATAAATTCATTTATAGCAAGTGACAGAGTGCAAGAACATTAGTGTGGAATATCGATCTCTCGCTATTCTACCTTGCCTAGACATTTTGGATTCGTCTACATGGGTTAACATAGCTTGGCAATCTTGATCAAAATGGTCCTGGGAAGACAAGGGTTGTGGCTAAGAGTTAGTATGTTAGGTATTTTGCAGTGCTGGAGCATTGAGAAAATTACAGAAGCTTGATTGGTCTAGTTATTTGTTAGCTATTTCTGCTATGTATTATAGGAGTTTCTCTGTTTACTTTATTGAGTTGTCTTTTTAGAGTTTAAGATATTACGGGACTGACATGTGGCTCTTAATGACTTTAACCTTAGGAGATCTTGAAGGCAATCTAGGGATTAGATTCTAGGGAATTTAGTAACATGCGCTAACCTTAATTTCGTGGAGAGACAATGCCCAACAATAGAGTAGAGTGGGCTGCTTCCCTTTGAGAGTTCAACTATCTTAATACTCTGGTTTTTAATTGAAAAAAGAAAAAATTCTTTATATGCTAGATAATGTTGTCAATGATGAATAGCGCACATCAATGCATTGTATACTGGGCCATATGTGCAGTAACATCTTTTCACGTCACAGAGAGAGAGAGAGAGAGAGAGAGAGAGAGAGAGAGAGACTTTATGTTATATATATATTACAGTTGATTGCATGGGCTCACGCTCTCCAATAAACATCATGGTTGGACATTGTTCTGTAGAAATTGCTTTTACCATCCACCTGGATCAAAATCATGTTTAAAATTTGGTACCCTTTTTATTGTTTGGGGCTATGTGTGTATTTACTGATCAAGTAGAGCTACTAGACACAAACTTTTTGTTTTGACAAGTGTACTTCATAATTCCTAATCACTAGTCTTTTTGTGTTAACCTGATTACCTTTAGATTCTGAGGGACAAAAACTACTAGAACATGCACTTAAAATATTGGACACTTGAATTGACTAGTCTGTTTTCAGGTTATTAGGTTTTGGTCCCGAGAGCTGTTTAGGTCGAGTGGATTGTCCAGGAAAGTTTTCTTGCCGTATAACACTAAAATGCTCGTTTCTTAGAAAAGTCTGATGAACATCGGTTTTGTCAGGTAACTCACATCTGGAAAATTTGACTCATTTTCCCCTCTTATTCTTTTCTTTTCTGATTTGTGTTACCGTTTGGAAAGTATATTAGCTTTTAGATCCTTTATCTTCTTGCTTTTCATTTGCCACTGATGTATTTCTTTCTGCATTGGGTGTCAGAATGTTGACAAGCTAAATGCTGTAAGGAATTGGACGAAGGATCTGCTAAGTGATTCTCTGTATATATGGCATAGTTGATATTTTACCAAGGATCAAAGTCAGATTAATGAATGTTGATTTATCTTCAATGAGAAATTGAGATAGAATGAAATCTCTGTGCTGAGTGGCCCTTTGGCCTAGGATGGTGTACTTTGAGTTGTTGGCGTCTTAAATTCACTCTCATTTGCATTGAGAAAGGATATCATTTATGCTATGCTTTATTCCGTTGTATGATATTGCCGCTACTGTTACACCCAGGTTTTAAAGAGGTTTTTTGCTTTACGGTTGTTAAGCTTATCCAAAGTCATTTCTGCTGACTCTGCTATGACATCATTCCTTCACTTGGGCTACATCATAGGCTTCTTTGATGTGTTTCTGAATGTTTGTGTTGCACATATAATGTTGTTAATCCTTATGCACGAGATCATGAATATCTTTGATACCAGGGCGCCCCATAATCGTTGACTTCTCTCCAGTGACCGATTTTCGCGAAGCTACTTGCAGGCAATATGAGGAAAATGTGTGCAATCGAGGTGGTTATTGCAACTTTATGCATCTGAAGAAGATTAGCAGGTGATGTGCATTTTTCAACTATACTCCCCAGACTTTCTTATTGCAGCAACTAAGTGAGATGTTCGCGTCTCTTTCAGGGAGTTGAGAAGGCGATTATTTGGGAGAAGTAGGCGCAGGCACAGCCGTAGTCGAAGTCCTCATAAGCCTAGTTTCGAGAACCGTCCACATGGCTCTCGCGGTTCAAACAGACGAGATGATGACAGAGAACGCCGTCACCATGATCGGGGTAGAAAGCCGAGAAGCCGAAGCCCTGGACACCGCGGGGGAAGGAGTGCGAGCCCTGGAGGTAGGAGGAACAGGAGTCCAGTCAGGGAAAGTAGTGCGGAGCGACGGGCCAAAATCGAGCAGTGGAACAGGGAAAGAGAAGAAGCAAATAACAAGGATGAGAATGGTAACAATGAGGCAGACTTTTGACGATGCTTTGTCACTTCTCAATCTAGAACTGGACAGTAAATCATGCATGTTTGTGTATGAATATCCCTTTAGATCTTTTTTTCATTATCTGGTCATTAGATAATGCAGAAAAGTTTAGCAGCTGTGCCAAATTCACTCTTTACTTGTCATGGTAATTGAGTGTGTAATATTCCTTGGTCAATCGAAATGGATCAGTGAGGAGAACGATTTTTTAGACGTTTTGTATGGTCTCGACTTAATTGTTATTCGTAGGTTTCTTGTGCTGGTACACTTTATATAGGTATTCCTGTTTCTTTGCTGACGTGAATCAAAGAATCCCAAGGGGAAATTATCACATTCACGGATGATGTATACACTGTTTTTTCGAGATTGTGACGTGCAGGTTGAGCCAAGATTGGAGGTAAGATGGAGAGAAAACTTATTCTGACACTTTTTTCTGGGGAAATGTTGTCTGGCGAGATTCTGATTTCACTTTGTTTGGTCGAAACTTTTTACAAGTTTCTTCATTCCCTCTTGTTCTTGTGCTCAGCTTACATGAGTTCGCAGATGCCTCCAACGAAATCTCCTGGACGCTTTTGGAATCCAGGCACGTATCATCGAACTATTTTCAGTGAAATGGTTTCATCTTTACATACGGCCCAATCTTAAAGGGGTTAATGGATTGATTTCACTAGACTCTTGGTCGTCACGTGGATGGGGTGGATGCTTGGGGACGTAAGCTGCTTTTGATTTAGCATTTCCCGAATGACTTTGCATGGATGCAAAGGTTTTCATGAGATGCAATGTGTGTCTGGTAAACACAATTTGCTCTGGGTTTTGGTAAAGAATTTTTAAAATAAAATAGAAAAAAAAAGGACAAGGATGAACAACGAAGGAAGCAAATTGGAAGCAATGGGGCGTATGGTTCAGCTTTCACAAGGAATTTGGGTTTTTAACGTCTCTTGAATGAAGGCAAAGGCTTTTGGTTAAAAAAATATTGACCGTTTAGTGGAAATGCCAGCTTTGGCAAAGCTCAAAACTCAAGGCAAGTGGGGATCTGCTTTGGGTTTTCGTCATTTTCGGAAGGTGACTTTAAAGATTAATGAATTTTTCTTCTTTCAATTTTGCCTTCATTGATATTTTGGAGTTTCTATTTTGCCCTTATTAATGCTGAACACGAACCATCTTTCTAACTAAGTTGGGGCGAATCATTAGTTCCACCCACCATTTTTCAATTCAGTCATTCTCTTCATCTTCTCCCAATGTCGAGACAACTCCGGTCACCATCGCCAAAGCACGGCCTCGCGTGGCCCCCGTTTCGTTGGTATCAGTGACGACCGGGCGAATCTCGTTCAAAAGTGGAAGCTTCAGGTTGGCCCGCGTTACCACCGTACCTTTTTTGCCTCATTTCTCCTCTTCGATTTGCCAGTTTTGTGGCCCTTGCACGCAATCAGTTGTGGCTTGAGATGAAATGCCGGAGTGAGAGCTTCTTCTTCGCCTTCTTCTTTGTTTATGGGTTTCCGTTCGGAGTTTAGTTTAGGAATCGAGTTAGAGTTTTCACCATAGAATCTCCTGAGGTTGCTGCAAAGACTGACAAGGCTGCGGCTGTGGTTGATTGTACTCGCACTTCATTCGAGTCTACTGAGGTTAAAGTAGTTCGCAATTTCACCCCCCTCTTTTTTTTTTGCAATCAGTGTGTTAGATGATTGTTTTCGATGAGCTTCTGGTTCTCATTTCCAGTTTTGAACGCATTCAACATTTGTTTTTCACTCCAATTCTCACTTCGATTGCGATTACTTGTTGCTCCCTGCCTTCAGAGAGCTGAGTTCAGTATCACTGCAAACTCAGTCGACAACATCTTTGGTGAGTGACGACGTCCTAGGACCTAGATCTCCACTGGGCAGCCCAAGGGCCAGCGAGATCCGGGTTCACCGGCTCCGATTAGCATCCTTCAAATGAGGATGACTCTATTCAATCTTTTCTATGTGATTGCATGATTCCTACTGAGCCATTAGAACCGAAAGTTCTTCTCAAGAGTTCTCTTCAAAATCGCTTTGAAAACCTGCTCTCTTACTGCAAGAGGAACATCAAAGGCATAGGCTCAACGCTCAGGCATTTTGTTCGCTCCGTTACGGCCTGCACTACTGTGGGAACGACCAAATTGTCTTCTCATACGGGTCATCAAAACTAGTCCAAACAACTATACTCAATGCCGGCATTTTTTACTTCTCTGAAAGAGATGAGAATGCCGAATCTCTTTCATTACGGAGGCCATCAGAAGCTAACAATAGACTCAAAACAAGCTGTGTCTGGGCACCGGCAGGATCGAAACTTGAGGAAATGGTGTCCACTAGTTGGTCGATAGATGGATTAGCATAAGGGGAAAACACAGTATGCCAATTTCCAAACACTTCAACTAGTCCACCTCTCCAGAGGTGCATTCTCCCGTGTTGATGGTAAAAGTGTCAGAAAAGTCTTAAACATTATGAATGTGCCAATTTAGTATTAAACCTTTTTTTCGGTACCAATTAAATTCTAAACCTTTTGTAGTTGTGCCAATTCAATCCTTCCAGCTAATTTTGTTTGGATATTATTGACGTGAACACTGACGGGCCTACATGGCACCGCCGGCACTGATGTGGATAATTTTTAATAATATTTTGATAATATTTTCGATTTTCAATAATTTTTTCCTGATTTTTTTTTCTTTTCTTCTATCTTTGGCCGATGACCAGACACCAGCCCCCGACCATAGCCAGCAGCGTAGCCATGCCTGGGCAAGGCTGCCGTTACCCGAACGAGGCCACCGTTGCCTCCCATAGGTGAGGCTCGTTCGATCCCACTGGGCCTTGCCTACCCTGGCTAGGGCTCGGCCTCGCCAGGCGAAGGTCAACCAGGCCTTACCTGTGGAGGGGACGATGGCCTTGCCCAAGCGAGGCGAGGCAGCCAGCCAAAGGTAGAGGAGAGGAGGAAAAAAAATGAAAAGAAGGAAAAAAAAAGAAAAAATAATAATTAAAAAATTGAAAAAATATTATTAAAAATTATCTACGTTAATGCTGACGATGCCATGTAGATCGGCCAGTGTCCACGTTAGTAATATCCGATAAAAATTAGCCAGAATGACTAAATTGGCACAAAGACAAAATATTAAGGACTCAATTGATATCAAAAAAAGATCTATGATTAAATTGGCACAAATACAAAATGTTTAGAACTTTTCTTATACTTTTCCCCGACCTAATGCATTGAAGACTTCACTTTTTGGATGTTTTGGTAACAAGGTTCGTTCCAAGAAAGTAGGTTGTTGAATTCGAGTTTCTTCATATTTAAAAAGTCAAAATTTCCCTTTTCTTCCTCTTTCTCATCATGTTTTCATGTTTTTTTTTATCGCAAGTTGCTCAATCCAGAATTGGGCCCAATGCAAAGCTATTTGCAACATCAATGAAGCCGAGATAAAAAGTGTAAGTATTCTACAATTTTCAAAAGAGAGGGAGAGAAAACTCTCAAAGTCTACATCGTTATTCAATAACTTATGAAAGAGTACAAAGATGGCTCTACTTATAAAGCATGAGAGACACTAACAAGATCCTAAAATCTTAATTTATGACCATTTGTCTGCTAATAACTGACTGATATCCATAACTTTACTTTAATAGAGGGAAAGCTGGCAGATTTTCCAAAAAGGAAAAATACCAACAAAACATGCCTTGCCTTTCGTCCCATGGCTACTTATATATCTTTCTTCTTTAAAATACCAAATGCATACATGAGCTTTAGCTTTGGAGACCACTTTGCGCATTCCCACTTATCTTGTGCCCCTATTTACCAAAATCCAGTCTCCCTAAATATGCCCTCCTCGAATAATAAATTCTCACACCCACAGAAAACACTCAAAACCAACTAAAATTTAAATCACCCAAACTCTTAATGCAAGATTCTAAAACGAGTTTGCAAGAAGAAGCAGTTTAGTCTTTTTAATGTGGAGTTTTGTGATGTGGGAGCATTTGATTCTGTGGAATATTCCTTAAATTCGGACTTGATTCCATCGATGAGCCCAGCACTATTGATGATCCTCCAAGCCAAAGCTGACTTTGGTTATAACTTATTTCGATGTGTCAAAGAATGAAGTAGTCAATGAGGAGACTTTCGACCAAGTTATCAATTAAAGAAGTTATCAATCCTTGATTTAGTCGATTTAGTATCGTTTCACCAAGATTAGTTGCTTATTTCAATGTGGATCGACAACGTATTGATGGGAAGTTGTTCCAAACAATTTCCTATGACATTTGTTGATTTATTAAGATGGTTATCCTTTGGTCAAATATGGTGGACGAATTTTTGAAGATCAACCGCAAGGCTGAAGAGTCAAGATTTCAAATCTCCATATCTTTATTGCACTTCATTGTTCCTATGTGCCATCAATGCATTTCTGAATTCCTAGGTCTTTATGAGTCTTAATCGTTATATAAGTTTCGAGAGTCAAAGTATTAAGTTCCTAGAACTTTAATTGCTTTCTAGTTTCTAATGTTTGGTTATGTCTTAGTCCCTCTATAGAAGGAGGAGAGTTCTCTATTGTAAGAGAAGACTTTGATGAATGAAAATATATAAGATTTTCCTTTGTGTGAGTGAATATCTTTGGAGAGTGGATAACTCTTATTTTGGTTTCTTTATCCTTGGAGAGCGGATTACTCCACGGTGGTGAACCAAGGAGCACTTTATCCTTGGTGCGTGGTTTTTTCCCTTTAGGTCTTGGTGGTGAGTTTCTCCTATCCCGGAATCCTATATTCTTAGCGGGTGGCTTATCCTTTAAGCCTTGGTAGTGAACTTCATCAATCCCAACATACATCTTCGGTTGGTGACGCGTCCTTTATACCTTGGTGGAAATCGTATTTTATCCTGCATTTGTAATTCACCCATCAGCAGCCATCCCACACACACATCTGTCCATACACTTCACCCCGCAAAATCCTCCTTCCCAAAATCACTCGCCCACACACGCATCATTTTACTTAGAGACCATAAATCATATCTTCAAAAATAGAAGTATGTTAGTGATCATGAAAATAAGCTATTCTTTAAAAAATATTCTCTTCAGACAATCCCAACTTGATCATCGAGGAGGAATCTTTCCATCGCGGCCTTTTGATTCAACGTCCAATACCTTTTCTCTTTTTGTATCCTCTCAAATTTCAGTTGAGCTGCACCTGGGCGGTTTTCTAGTCGGGCCTTTTCCATGTGGCAGATAATTAATCTCCACTTGTGGAAATGGAATTCTCGCTTTCAAGCTTTACACTCCACAAGTGGAAGTACTTAATATTTTAAACCCCACACCTTACAATTATTATATATCATGCACTGGCAATTCATATTTTTCCTAGCCCACGTTTACATTCCACGTCATTATTTGTATTCAACCTTCAGCCTTTTTACTAGTAGAATTTCATCCGATCAGTGTTAATTGATCTAATAGTAAGGACCATCCGTCAAAATCTGGAACACTACCCTCACGTGGAATTCGAATTTGGTCTTAGACCGAAAAATTAAGCTGCTAGATGTAGGCGTGTCAAGGGCATAACAACCTTCTAGTATCATTGAATTCGTAAGAAATGAAAGAGGCTACAATATCATCTGGAGGAGTGCTTCAAATTCGTGTAAGAACGAATAGAATCAAGATTTAGCGCCCGATTGAACTAATAAAACATTATATGAAAGAAACATCGAAACCATCTCTACCTTTGGTTTGGGGGATTAGTCAAACCATATGTAGAACGATCCAAGAGACGGCTGCGACTTGAGGAGTCATATTAGGTGCACTGGGTACATGTGGACCCCATCAAAATCAAAGGCTTTGGTGCATTGGATTCACACGCACCTAAAGCATATATTTAAAAAAATTTCAAATTGTAGATATTTGTACCCTCGTTCCAAAGAGTGGTGAACATTGTCTCTCTTTTGAATTCTTTATTTTCTACTCCACCTTTTCTAATATTCTTAGATTTTCGATGATTCTTAAATGCCTCTATGTTTACAAGTAATTATCTCCATCGACTATTTTAGATGTTCATGACACAACATCTACTATATACAATTCACCAGGCCATTAAGACTAGTCATATTAGGTGCACCGGGTAAATGTGGCCCCCACTAATATCAAAGGCTTTGGTGCATTAGATTCACGTGCACGTGAAACATATATTTAAGAATTTTTCCGATGGTAAATATTTGTACCCTTATTCCAAAGTATGGTAAACATTGTCTCTCTTTTGAATTCTTTCGTGTCTATTCCACCTTTTCTAATATTCTTAGATTTTCTATGACTCTTAAATTCCCCTATGATTGCAAGTAATCATCTCCATCGACTATTTCAGAAGTTCATGACACAACATCAACTATATACAATTCACCAGGCCATTAAGACAAGTCATAGTATGTCACGACCCAAACCCCAACAAACGCGCAACACTCCTAAGTTGGTCGAATTGAATGTGACGCCCTAGGCTCGTTGCCGACCCAACCCCAAATCATCAGAGATCAAACACAAGCAGAAACGAATATAACACCTGGACAAGAATTAGAAGAGGGATAACAAGGAGAACAACCATATAACCAAATGAACAACTTTCAATAACACGAGACATACATACAATATCCTTTCTTACAAAACAGACCAAGTTTACAAGGTTAGCAACCACTATCATCAAAAAGGGACAAGTGGTTTGGGTAGGTTAACTTCTATACCAAAAAGGGAGCATTCTCAAAAATGGTTCTAATAACTAGCCTTTACTAAATCCTACGAGACCTAGAAGGTGTCCACTCGCGGTCAATCCGCCTAAAATCGGTGTCAGGCTCCTTCGGATCCACCTATTCATCAACTGACTCGGAGTTAGCCTCAATCTCAGCCGGGTTATCCTCAAATCCCAACTCTGATGGGACCTCAATCAGCAGTTCTTCCTTGGGTTCTTCTTTTTTAGGCTCCTCTTCAAACTCTTCTTTAGGCTCCTCGTACTCTCCTTCGGGGTCTTCAAACTTTTCAGTCAGCTCATGCACAACCTCCAGCTCCATAGGGACTACCCCCTAGTGTGACTCCTCGGGCTCTAGGTTGGGCTCGACCTCCATAGGCTTGGGGTCCATGGGTGCAGGTGCAAGTATAGGTGCGAGTGCAGGTGCAGGTATAGGTGCGGGTGCAGGTGCAGGTATAGTTGCAGGTGCAGGGTCTAACTTCACAGGGCTCGTCTCAGCACTAGTCAACTCACCATCAGGAAGAGGAATGGCCAACGGATCCTAATCACCGACTCCATCATGCGGGACATCAAAACTCTGAATGGGTCGAAACTCATCAAAACCATCTCGGAAATACCATGCTATGAACTTATTGGGTTACAACTGGGGTTCACCTACATCTACCCAAACTACCGTAGTATGCTTAATCTAAGCCTAGTTCTCACCTACCGGGTGCTCGACTACCACGTGCTCAGAGTGGGCCGATATCCCAAAACGTTGCGGGGGAGTATTCATGGTCCAGGTTAGGGGTTTAAAATGGTTTGGTTAAACAACCATGAGAATACTTCCCAATAAGCGAATACCCTAAACCGTACCTAGGCTAACACATACCTTCAAACTAATTCAAGTACTAAAATCAGTCAATTAACAAGCTATAACAACCATGGCATACTTACCTTGCCTCGGCTCACACACAAACCCTACACGTTAGTTCAATCATAACAATATGCCAAACATCACAAGCATACAATCAATCCCAAGACACAGTCAATACATGCTCATGCACTTATGATAATCCAGACATTTTCATTCTCAAACTCAACACCTCGCATTATCAATGCACTCAAGCACACGTGTCCAAATTATTCACGACCCACGTAAATACGCCTCAGGTCCAACTTTCATTTTACGGCTCGCGTCAAAACGCCTCAAGCTCAACAACACTTCTACAGCCTACGTAACACGCCTCAAGCTTTATGTCTCTTGCCCGCGTAAAATGCCTTAAGCTCAACATCTCCTCCTACGGCACAACCCGCGTAAAACGCATGAGATTGGCGATCTTCCGGTATAACCGAGTATCGTCCCGCGTAACATGCTCAATCTCTAGCTAATTCAAATCAGCCCACGCTCACGCTAACAGGATCAAAATGTCAACCATTCATATCACGTTTTACCAAGCATACTAAGCTACAACTAAGCCAATGATCAGATCCCATGACTCAACATATTACACTCATTTTTCAAGCAATAAAGTCAGCCACAAAGGTAGCATAAATCAACCACGATGCCGGCACAATATTCCAACACGTGTAGTTCACAAATCAAACCATATACTCACCATATTCAACCACATTTTTCAGCATATAAATCCATCATAATCAACCCCTATTTGGTCTCTAAATAACCACCAAGTCGTCCATAAATTCATCCATAATTCATCTAATAAGTTAGCACTCAAACAACCCCTAATCTCCACAAAATCACACCTAAACTAGTTCGTTAATACCTACCACTCTAAGAAAAGTTTAGAATGTCAATTACTCAAGGTTCTAAGTAAGATCAAGCAAGAAAAAGGGGCAGCAAGCCAGTGGTCACACAGCGGCCTTGGGCGAACGGCGGATGGACGGCAATGGCAGTGGCTCCAATTGGCTGATCACATCCGCGTGCGTGCAAAGCAAGGAGAAGAGGAGGAGCCGGCCGAGAGAGAGAGAGAGAGAGAGAGAGAGAGAGATGGGGTGGTAGCGGTGAGGCCACAGCAGTTAGGATGACCGGACGGGCGGTGATGGGCGGCGATTTTTGATGCCGGCATGGCATGATGGCTAAGCGCACAAGAAGAGAAGGAGGAGAGGAGAAGGTAGGCCAAAAGGGGGAGGGGGAAATGGCGTGAGAGAGAGAGTGAGGGAGAAAGAAAAGAAAAGAAAAGGATAGAATAGAATAGACTAGGGAGAGTAGGATAAATAGGTCATGATAGATAAAAGGGCCCATCATAGCCTAAAAATCTCATCATTATCTAGAAATGAGCCATTATAACCTAAAAAGGCTAGGTGGGTCAACTCTTCATGGAAATACCATCTTATCCCTTCCACTATCTAACCAAATCCAAAGGCTCACATTCAATCACACATCACATCTATCTTATCCAACGGCTAAGATTAAACCATCTACAAAATATCTAGGGGCAAAGAAAAGAATGAGCAAGGAGGCAGCCAAAAGACCAAATTGCCCTTTCACTTTTCTTAAGAGCCTTCACACAATCACAGGGGCAAAATGGTAATTTTTTACTCCCCGGTCCAATTTCAATCTTTCCCGACAAATCCAACAAATTCTAAGATTAATTACGCTAATGACGACGTCGTTCAATTAATTGTCATGACGTTCGAGGAATTCGAAACCCAAACTTGGATTCTAATTATGATTAAATCGAATCAACGCGACTTAAGCGTATCTCTGACTAACGGACGGCTCTTGGGCATTATGCAAATTTGACCCATGGTCGACACTAAGTCGAGCCACGTTTAAGTTCACTCGAACCATGGCGACCTCGGTTGTCATGTAATTGCGAGGATCAATCTCTAGTTCCGAAGGACACGATTATTCGGAATAGGTTTAAGGTCGTTCGCAAAATTCATCTCATAGTCAAGCTGAATCACCCGCGATCCACTCGTATGACATTGGCGAATCGATCCGTGACTATCCTTGGATTAACCTACATTGGCCCAAAATATCACCTCGACAATCCTTAAGGTCAGAAGTTAGCCTACGATCGAGTTTCTTTAGTCATGCGAACTTAAATCCCTAATTAGCCATTCCCTAATAGTTAGTATCCCAAGAGTGATCAATTCCGGGCGAAATCTAACTACAAGCGCATTAATAAAATCATTCATTTTATAAATTTCAAGTGGGTCGAATTTCAAAATATCTCAAGTGATTCGATCCTTAATGTAGCGAGCAAACTCGAGACTCGACTTACTTCGAACTTAAACTCCGAGTCTCACACTCCTTCCAACAAAGTCCATTCTTTGATCATCAAGTGTGCGATGCTCGACTTTCGACTTAACGCATCCGTTACTCGGTTAGCCTTTTCGGGGTGATACAATATATCACAATCATAGTCCTTATGTAATTCCATCCAACAGCGCTATCTCATATTGAATTCCTTTTGGGAAAACAAGTACTTAAGACTTTGGTGGTCAGTATATGTATGAAATTTCTCTCCACACAAATAATACCTCTAAATCTTAAGGGCGAAGATTATCGCAGTCAATTCCAAATTGTGTGTGGGGTAGTTTAATTCATGCAGTCTCAACTGCCGTGGTGTGTATGCCACTACTCGTCCATATTGCATAAGCACACATCATAGTCCTTTCAACGACGCATTACTATAAATCTCATATCCTCCAAGTCCTGATAGAATAGTTAATACTGGCGTAGTCGCTAACCTATACTTTAATTCCTAAAAACTCCTTTCACACTTGTCAATCCATTCAAACTTTATTTCCTTCTTTAGTAGGTGTGTCAACATTGTTGCTATAGCTAAAATTCCTTCCACAAAATGTCTATAGTATCCTGCCGGACCCAAGAAACTTCGAACCTCTGTTACCGTCGTCGGTCTCAGTCACTTTACCATGGCTTCAATCTTTGCCAGATCTACTGAGATTCCATCTCCAGAGATCACATGTCCAAGGAACATCACTCGATTGAGCCAAAACTCGCATTTACTAAACTTGACGTAGAGTGTGTGTTCTCTTAACGTCTATAGAACTTTGCTTAGATGCAACTCATGCTCTTCCGGGCTCTTCGAGTATATCAATATATTATTTATGAAGACGGACAAATTAATCCAAGAACTCCTTAAACACACGGTTCATCAAGTCCATAAAGGCAACAGGGGTATTAGTTAATCCAAACGGCATTATTGTAAACGCATAGTGTCCATATCTTGTTCTAAATGCCGTCTTTGGTATGTGTTCCTTCTTAATTCTCAATTTGTGGTAGCCAGTCCTTAAATCAATCTTAGAAAATAATGATGCTCCTTGTAATTGATCAAATATGTCATCAATCCTCGGCAATGAATACTTATTCTTAATAGTCATTTAATTCAACTACCTATCACAACCTCAACAACCAATCCTTCTTTCTCACAAATAAGACTGGTGCTCCCCATGGAGATGCACTAGGACGAATGAAACCTTTATCTAGTAACTCCTGCATTTGAACCTTCAGTTCCTTTAATTTCGATAACGACATCCTATAGGGTGCTTTCGATATTGGCTCAGTCCTAGGAGCCAACTCGATTACAAACTCTACTTCTCTTTCAAGTGACAGTCCCGGCAATTTCTAAAGAAAGACATCAGGAAAGGTGCACACCATGACTATGTCATCTAGGCTCAGCTCTTCAGCTGTCAAATCGACCACAGCCGCTAGAAATCCTCGGCACCTTTCATCTAATAACATAGTCACTTCCAGTGACAAAATCCAAGGGATCGAGGTTCCTCCTTAATTTCCTACAAATTCGAATTTAGGATGTCCAACCAGAATAAATTAGATCACCATGCTACTACAATTCATTACGGTCCTATGTTTAACTAATCAATCCATGCCCACAATCACATTAAAGTCAAACATAGCTAGAATTGTCAGGTCTATCCTTTCTTCCATATCACCAATCACAATTTGGCAATTCGGGTATCCTAACGAGACTAACACCTTATCATTCAGCGGGGTAGCAACATGCAGTACAACATCAAGCAGTCGCAGTTCTATTCCAGTTAGTCTAACAAATTGTTCAGACACAAATGAATATGACGCCCCCGGATCAAGCAACGCATATGCAGCATAATTGCAAAGAGAGATCGTATCTGTGACCACGCCTAGTATGTCCTCAACTTCCCTTCTCGCCATTACATATACTCTTACTTGGGCTGACGGCCTATTCTGATTAACTAGCGGGGCAGCTCCAACTCGATTTCCATTTCGGGGCGGTAGCGGTAGCGCAGGCAACCTAACCTGTCCGTTGTTAGGGCAATTCCTTACCTTATGGCCTACTCCGCCACATTTGAAATATGCTCCGCCCCTAATCGGGCAGGGTCTACTTCTATACCTTTCCCCACACAATCGACAAGGGCCATTATGAAAGCGGTTCGGCTTCTCGATATTTCCCTTAATGAGAGGGACAAAACGCCGATTTCTCGCCATCGGTTTCTTCCCGAAGTGGTGATTGTCCTTAGCCGGGGCATACCTTGATCTAGAAGTAGTGGCCCTATCCACTAGATAATGCTCAATAGCTTGGACCCGCTCATAAATCTCATTATAGTCCCTCAGATTCAGCAATATCATCTAGCTACGGAGGTCTGGTTTCAATCCATCTTGGAACCTCCGAGCCCTATCCAACGGGTCATCTACCATCCTTGGGGTAAACTTGGAAAATCTAGCAAATTCTGCCTCATATTAGTCTACTGTCATATGTCCCTAACGAAGTCTCATGAACTCAGCCAACTTCTGCTCCCTTGCACTCTCAGAAAAGTACTTACCATTGAAAACTTCAACGAACACAACCCAAGTCTGAGCAATACCAGCAGGGAACACTCTTCCTCTGGTGGCCTTCTACCAATCACTCGCATTTCCTTGGAGCCAGTACACCTCCAAGGTTGCTTTCTCTTCCTGGGTGCACCCTAGTACCTCAAAAGCCTTTTCCAATTCCTCTATCCACAGTGACGCAGCCTTAGGGTTAACTTTAACATCAAACTTAGGGGGCTTTAACTTCAAGAACTACTCAACTAATTGATACATCTGCCTATACATATTCACTTGTCCTTGACCATGATTTTCATTAGTACCATTAGTAGCAGTACCCTGGGCTATAGTGGCAACACGTTCCTGAGCCTGCCTCCTTATGAGATTCCTAACTTCTTCCAGCGCCCTTATAACCCCATCAACTCTTGGATCCATCGCTGCTTGGCTCTAAGAACTCGATTGACCTCTTGACCACCTACCTCTCGAGCTCATCCTCTTGAGTTTCTATCACTCACCTATCTGTTATAATTCCACTTAGGAATTAGAGACCTAGGCCAACTACACTAGTCTATGGTCCTAGGCAATGAATTATCTCGATAATTCACTTAACAAGCAATCAATCACAAGCAACACAAGCTCACAATCAGCAAGGGTTCGTATACTTACCCGAACCACAATAAGCGTGTGACAACCCTAAGTTGGTCGAATTGAATGCGACGTCCTAGCCTCATCGCCAACCCAACCCTAAATCATCAGAGATCAAACACAAGCAAAAACAAGTATAACACCCGGACAAAAATTAAAAGAGGGGTAACATGAATAATAACCACGTAACCAAACGAACAACTTTCAATAACACGAGACATACATACAATATCCATTCTTACAAAACAGGTCAGGCTTACAAGGTTAGCAATCACTATTATCAAAAAGGGGCAAGTGGTCTAGGTAGGTTAACTTCTATACCAAAAAGGGAGCATTCTCAAAACTGGTTCTAACAACTAGCCCTTACTTACCCATACGAGACCTAGAAGGTGTCCACTCGGGGTCAATCCCCCCAGAATCGATGTCAGGCTCCCCCAAATCTACCCATTCAACTAACTCGGAGTCAGCCTCAATCTCAGCTGGGTTATCCTCGGATCCCGACTCTGATGGGACCTCAATCGGCGGTTCTTCCTAGGGTTCTTCTTCTTTAGGCTCCTCTTTAAACTCTTCTTCAGGCTCCTTGTACTCTCTTTCGGAGTCTTCAAACTCTTCAGTCAGCTAATGCACAACCTCTAGCTCCATAGGGACTACCCCCTGGTGTGACTCCTCGAGCTCTAGGTGAGCTCGACCTCTATAGGCTCGGGGTCCATGGGTGCAGGTACAAGTATAGGTGCGGGTGCGGGTGCAAGGCTTAACTTCACAAGGCACGTCTCAGCACTAGTCAGCTCACCATCAGGAGGAGGAATGGCCGACGAATCCCAATCACCGACTTCATCATGCGGGCCATCAAAACTCTGAACGAGTCCAAACTCATCAAAATCGTCTCAGAAACACCATGCTGTGAACTTATTGGTTTGCAACTGGGGTGCACCTACATCTATCCAAACCACCGTAGTATGCTTAATCCAAGCCTGGTTCTCACCTACCAAGTGCTCAACTACCAAGTGCTCAGAGTGCACCGGTATCCCAAAATGTCACGGGGGAGTATTCATGGTCCAAGTTGGGGGTCTAAAATGGTTTGTTTAAACAACCATGAAAATACTTCTCAATAAGCGAACACCCTAAATCCCACCTAGGCTAACACGTACCTCCAGACTAATTCAAGCACTAAAATCATTCAATCAACAAGCTATAACAACCACGTCATTCTTACCTTGCCTTGGTTCACGCACAAACCCTACACATTAGTCCAATCATAACAATATACCAATCATCACAAGTATACAATCAATCTCAAGACACAGTCAATACATGCTCATGCACTTATGATAATCCAGACATTTTCAATCTCAAGCTCAACACCTCGCATTTATCAATGCACTTAAGCACACGCGTCCAGATTATTCACGACCCGCGTAAACACGCCTCAGGTCCAACTTTCATTCCACAGCTCACGTCAAAATGCCTCAAACTCAACAACACTTCTATAGCCCGCATAACACACCTCAAGCTTTATGTCTCTTACCCACGTAAAACACATCACGCTCAACATCTCCTCCTATGACATAACCCGCAATAAAACGCATCAGGTTGGCGGTCTTCCAGTATAACCGAGTATCGTCCCATGTAACACGCCTCGGGATGGGTTCAATTTTCCACGTAAAACGCTTCAGGAATTAAGTGACCACACGAGCACACTAGTCATATTTTATCCTGACCCTCTGTAAATCGCCTCAGGGCTTTTTAGTGATCATGCGCACATAGCGGACACATCAATTCCTCATGCATATCACATGTTCAAACGTCATACAACATGCTCAGTCTCCAGCTAATTCAAATAAGCCCACGCTCATGCTAACGGGATCCAAATGTCAACCATTCATATCACATTTCACCAAGCATACTAAGCTATAACTAAGCCAACGATCACAGCCCACAACTCAACATATTACACTCATTTTTCAAGCAATAAACTCAGCCACGAAGGTAGCATAAATCAATCACAATACCGGCACAATATTCTAACACTTGTAGTTCACAAATCAAACCATATACTCGCCATATTCAACCACATTTTTCAGCATATAAATCCACCATAATCAACCCCTATTTGGTCTCTAAATAACTACCAAACCGTTCATAAATCCATCCATAATCATTCTAATAAGTTAGCACTCAAACAACCCTTAATCTCCACAAAATCACACCTAAATTAGTTCGTTAATACCCGCCATCCTAAGCAAGGTTTAGAATGTCACTTACTCAAGGTTCTAAGCAAGATCAAGCAAGAAAAAGGGGGAGCAAGCCAGTGGTCGCACGGTGGCCTCGAGTGAACGGTGGACGAACGGCGACGGCGGCGGCTTTGATTGGTTGATCAAGGCCACATGCGTACACGACAAGGAGAAGAGGAGGAGTTGGCCGAGAGAGAGAGAGAGAGAGAGAGAGAGAGAGAGAGAGAGAGATGGGGTGGTAGAGGTGAGGCCACAGCAATGAGGAAGACCAAACGGGCAACGACGGGCAGCGATTTCCGGCGCTGGCACTGGCGTGGCGTGATGGTCGACTGCGCAAGAAGAGGAGGAGAAGAGGAGAAGATCGGCCAAAGGGGGAGGGGGAAATGGCGTGAGAGAGAGAGAGTGAGGGAGAAAGAAAAGAAAAGTAAAGAAAAGAAAATAATAGACTAAGGGGAGTAGGTTAGATAGGTCATGATGGCTAAAAAGACCCATCATAGCCTAAAAATCTCATCATTACCTAGAAATGAGCCATTATAACCTAAAAAGGTTAGTGGGTCAACTCTTCAAGAAAAGACCATCTACCCCTTTTACTATCTCACTAAATCTAAAAGCCCACATTTAAACACATATCACATTCATCTCATTCAACGGCTAAGATTAAACCATCCACAAAATATTTAGGGGCAAAGAAAGAAATGAGCAAGGAGGATGGAGGCATTTTTGTCCATGAAATTCGTCCATCAAGGGGCAGCCAAAAGGCCAAACTGTCCTTCCACTTTTCTTAAGAGCCTTCACACAATCTTAGGGGCAAAATGGTAATTTTTTACTCCCGGTCCAATTTCAATCTTTCCTGACAAATCCAACAAATTCTAAGATTAATTATGCTAATGACGACGTCATCTAATTAATTGTCATGACATTCGAGGAATCCAAAACCCAGACTTGGATTCTAATTATGACTAAATCGAATCAATGTGACTTAAGCGTATCTCTGACTAACGGGCAACTCTTGGGCGTTACGTAAATTTGACCCGTGGTCGATACTAAGTCGAGCCATGTTTAAGTTCACTCGAACCATGGCGGCCTCGATTGTCATGTAATTATGAGAATCAATCACTAGTTCCGAAAAGGCACGATCGTTTGGAATAGGTTTGAGTTCATTCGCAAAATTCATCTCATGGTCAAGCGGAATCATCCGCGATCCACTCGTATGACATTGGCGAATCGATTCGTGACCATCCTTGAATCGGCCTACATTGTCCCAAAATATCACCTTGACAATCCTTAGGATCAAAAGTCAGCCTACAATTAAGTTTCTTTGGTCACGCAAACTTAAATCCCTAATTAGCCATTCCCTAATAATTAATATCCAAGGAGTGATCAGTTCCGGATGAAATCTAACTACAAGCGCATTAATAAAATCATTTATTTTATAAATTCCAAGTGGGTCGAATTTCAGAATGTCACGTATTAGGTGCACCGGGTACATGTGGACCCCATCAAAATCAAAGGCTTTAGTGCATTGGATTCACATGCACCTGAAGTATATATTTAAGAAATTTTCCAATTGTAGATATTTGTACCCTCATTCCAAAGTATGATGAACATTGTCTCTCTTTTGAATTCTTTAGTTTCTACTCCACCTTTTCTAATATTCTTATATTTTCAATGATTCTTAAATTCCCCTATCTTTGCAAATAATTATCTTCATCGACTATTTCGAGATAAGAATACCAAGAGTGCCATAACTTTTATACAGTACTCATTTAAGTGCCATAATTTTTTTTCACTCACTAAAGTGCCACATTGAAGTAAAATCGATCATTTGAGTGCCATTTCCGACAAATCATCCTACGTGGAGTTTTGTATTAATTTCCCATTCCGACGCTAATTTTTTAAAATTTTTTTATTAATTATCCAAGTCAATTCTAGTGATGCCACTTAGGACAATCGGCATTCACATTGAATTTGCTAGCGAGGCAAATTGTCGATGACACTTAAGTAATCGATTTTTCAAATTTGTGGTTTTCAAGTAAGCGACATACGAAAGTTATGACACTCATCCCAAAAATGCTTATACATGTGTCCATTGAAAGAGTGATTATTTACATATTTGGGAAAATTATAAATTTAGTCATAAACTTATGGGTTAATACCACGAAAAATCCTAAACTGGTACACCTGTGATAAATTTACCCCGAACTATTTTTTTGACCACAAAAAACCCCAAACTGGAACACCTATGACAAATTTACCCCGAACTATTTTTTTAACCACCAAAAACCCCAAACTGGTATGCTTGTAACAATTTTACCCTGAACTATTTCTTTGACCACCAAAAACCCCATATTGGTACACCTGTGATAATTTTACCCCCGAACTAATTTTTTAACCACTAAAAGCCCCAAACTGGTATATTTGTGATAAATTTACCCTTTGTTAGTGTCCATTAAATTATATTAATATCACAAAAAATCACAAATTGGTAAACTTGTGATAAACAGAGGAGTAAAATCCAAAATTGGTACACATGTCAATTATCACGTGTCATTAAACTTAGCAATTTGATAGTAAAATTTAACGGAAACTAACGGAGGGTAAATTTGTCACAGGTGTATCAGTTTGGGATTTTTGGTGGCTAAAAAATTAGTTCGAGGGTAAAATTATCACAAGTATACCAATGTAGGATTTTTGATGGTCAAAAAAATAGTTCGGGGTAAAATTATCACGGGTGTACCAGTTTAGGGTTTTTTGTTGTCAAAAAAATAGTTTTGGGTAAATTTATCATAAGTGTACCGGTTTGAGATTTTTCTTGGTATTAACCCTAAACTTATTGTACGGATGTTAATTCAGTTTTAACTTTTCAATTTTGTCAATATAGTCCTACACATTTGCACGATTTTTAAATGTAGTCTTTCAAATTGCGACATGCAAATCAATAAATTGCCCACGTCGGCGTGCCACTTAGAATGGCCGGTAATAAATAAATGCCATGTCAGCAATTTTTTTGTAGCAATTAGCGGGAAAGACTACATTGAAATATCACCCAAAAGTTTAAGACTACATTGACAAAACTGAAAAGTATGGCTGATTAAATGGAATAATTAATTATTGACAAGAAAATTATGACAATTGTAATTACATTATAAGACAATCCAATCAAACCACTGGCAAATACATATTTTTTGTCAAATGCATCAGAATTTCCAAAGAAAGAAAAGTATAAAAAAGTAAGAAGTAATCTTAAATCTGGGACTTGCAAGAGATATTATGGTCAATTTGAGGTAATAGGGAGCGTCAGAAGTCAAAAAAAAAATAGATGGAAAAAGGCCTTTTATGTGTTTATCCTTTTCATATAATTGCTCATTTAAATGTTAAACCTGATCTACTTATTTATATTTGAGTTGATGCGAGTAAGGAGAGAGTATGATGGGTTTCTAGAGTCAAGGGCTATACGGTGGTTGAGAAAAAGGAGAGGCGAATGATGAAATTTATAATTAATACTATTTATGTATTACTACATAAAAATTGTTTTGATAATATTTTAATTTCGATCTTTATTGAAAATTAAATTTAAAATATTTTGGATTTTATATGCAATGGGGCTCATTCATGAGAAGTACCTAGTTATATATATATGGTACCCACTTCTATTAATATGTCTTATAAAGAATTAATTAATGAAAGACATTTATCTACGTGGGACCCTTATGGTAAAGTTCAAAGGGCATAATTGTATTGATTGACCCTACCCAACCTTTTCACTTATAAATAAAAATGTTTGGGATAATGACTACAAGAGTGCTATAACTTTCGTACAGTGCTCACTTTAATACCACATCGAAGTAAAAAAAATTATTTGAGTGCCATTCTTAACAAATTGTCCTATGTATATCTTTTTTTATTTAGATTCCATTCCAACGTGGATTTTTTTTATTTTTTTATTAATTATCGATATTAGCACCGGCGATACCATGTACGACAACCGGTATTTATGTTGGATTTTCCGACGAGGCAAATCACCAATGGCACTTAAGTGATCATTTTTTAAATTTGTAGCACTCAAGTAAGTGAAAAAAAAAGTTATGACACTCAAGTTAGCACCTTTTAAGGTTATGGCACTTCTAATCTACTTATCCTGACTATTTTGGATGTTCATGACACAACATCTACTATATACAATTCACCAGGCCATTAATCTGAATGTGATTTTAGGCTTATATTCTTGCCATGAAAGTAGTAGCATCACTATCCACGTAAATTTTATTTTGCAAAGTATAAAAATACACACCATACATAAGGTCAGGTTAAGTGTCTATATGATTCGTGGCCTCATCATCAACGCCTTCACATGTATTTAAGAGGCTCAAGCGACACAACCATAATCTAAGCACCTTTCAAAGCAAAAAAATTTCCGAATAATTTTTAAAAAAATTGTTTGATTATTGCATGGATAAGAATTAATTTGAAGACCTTACCAAAAAAAGAATTAATTTGAAGAAATGAGAATCATGTAATGTAGGGATGTCCCACCCCCACGACATGTTTGTACATGCCATTCTCACTCCACGGGGCATTCGGGTTTCGCTACCCCGCTTGTCTCTTCCCATGTTTATGTCGAGTAAACTTTACTTGAAAATTACTTATTTAAATTTTGATATCGTGAGATTCTTAGATCCTTTTAAAAGTAGGAAAAGTGATTGTCAATTAGTAGGCTCGTATCTGGCCAAAGAAAATTTACGAGGCTATGAAAAGAAATAGAAACCTATCTTGGCTTTGTTTGTGTTTCACCAAACATAGGGTTTCACCCAAATAATGGAAGACCTTTCAACGAAAAGTTTATTCTTCGGATTTGTGTGAAGCTGGATTCCACGGTGATTTTGGACAGGAAATGATTTGGCTTTCGAAGTTGCTAGAAAATACAATTTTTGAAAATAAAATGCTGGAAATGATAAATGCGGGAAGATGAAATAATAAAATGTATATGCATCAATTAAAAACATCCCGAGAAGTTGTGAGTCTGTCATCCCCATGATTGCACGCCGACAATATATACAGCCCACTAATTACAACCACTTACAAACAGTTACCATGTTAAGTACATTTACAACTGCATTCTCGAGATTCTAGGTCTTTTCCTCGCATATAACCTTATGTACAAACTGATAACTTCCAAAGCCATTAATATGTTCAGCCGTCGCTCAATTGGGTGTCTTCATTCAACATCTTCGATCTGTACCTTCCGCTTCTTTGTGTCTAACAGTTATCCAATTTCACAATAGCACCGATGAGCTTTTCTATCGGCTCCTGAGACTCGTCGATCGTCCTCTGTGCTTTGTATGTGCCAAGTGATTGTTGGTAAACATTAACGTCATGTAGTTATCAATAATCAAGCGGAGTAGTTATTGATTCTCTCCATGTTGAATCATCTTCCTTAATCAATCTCAATTAAGCGATCAGACTCCTCAGTTTGTCTATTACAAAGAGTGGGCTACTTTTTGAGGTAAACAGTTTGCCCTAGCCAATTTTTTTTATTTTAATTATGGATTTTGCTCGAAGTTTTTTAATATATCTGTTTGCACTAAATGAGCAACATTTTTTTTTTGGTAAGGTTAAATGTACAACATTATTTGGCAAGACTATTTCAGAAAATCTTACATAATCTATGGGATGTGTTGCATTCGTGTGGATGAGCATGAGATGACTGTTTTGTGTGCTAATGTTTATGGCAGAGGGTGCCTATTCTGGGGTAGGTTTCTCTTTGCTCGTTTGATAGTAGAATCAGATGCTTTTAATTATCTTTTGTTTATTGATTTTTTTGGAAATAGAAAAGGCGGAATCGGGAACCAACTGACTCCCCTCTCTCCAAAAATTACCATAAGTCAAGATTGCATAGAGGTCTTCACTTAGGAAGCATTTATTTTGTTTTCTCATTTTCTGGCATTTGAATTGCTTAGGAAAAATGAGTCAACGGAAAAGGTTCTCCTATCAAAACTTAAATTCAGGAAAGTAAGATAATGGCTAAGTTTGTTTTGCGAAAAATGAATGATTTGGGAAATATTTTCCTCAAAATAATCGCTTGTATTACTTAAAATAATTAGCCAATAAAAAATATTTTCATTGTCAATAACAATTTATGTCTAAATATTTTCATGAAAGATAAAAAACTTTTCATTCATTTATTTTTGTAAGCAATATAAGTGATCATTTTGAAAAAAATATTTTCTAAATTATTCATTTTTATGACATTTTTGGAAAATATTTTACAGAAAAATGACCATATTTTTCAGTATTTGGCTGAAACCTGAAAATAAATTAGAAAATATTTTCCGTCATTTGGTATGAAAAATCTAATTTGATTTTCTTAGAAGATATTTTTAATTATTTTTAATTTTAATTTTTAATTTTTCCTTTGTCCCCAACCTCACCATCCAATGCCTCATCCGAATTTGGTCTAACTTCGACCGCGGCACTCACCTGACCGACCCCACCGTTGAGCCGCCCCTGCCTCCAAACTCGCCTGCCTCCCACGACCACGCCCTCACAGTAGGTGATGCCAGCGAATGTGCAGACTCGCTGCTGAGGATCCAACGATTCACAAGCGAGTCAAAGGAGAAATGTGATTTCTTCGCGAGGATCAAGGGTTTCCCAAGCTCAAATATCGCTAGATCTGGTAAGGTCAAGCTCATCGACCTAGAGTGAGCAGTACCTCACCAGAGACTCAAGGCTCGACGTTGTCAGAGTTGGCGCGGTTGAGCTTGCCCAAGGCCGATAAGCGAAGATGAAGAGAAGGTGAGGCAAGGGAGTCGTCTCCTAAGAGGTAGCAATTTGGAGGCACGAGGGAGCTCCACAGGGGTGGCAAAGAGTAACACGAGGAAGAGATTGGTGAGGCAGCTAGATTTCATGATAGGCGAAGGCGGCAGGGAGAGAAGACGAAGATGATGCAATCTAGGCAAGAAGCATGGAGAGAGAGAGAGAGTGGACTCCATAACATGGTCCCACTATTGAAGGTCTCCTTTTCATGGAACAAAAATATTTTTCTTAATTAGTTTATTTTTTATAAACCAAACATCGAAAAATTCGAAACACTTTTTCCTTATAGTTGTTTTCCGTGAAACAACAGAGCCTTAGTATCATTTCTAATCCACTATTTGAGGTAAATAAGTCCGTCAACATAGCCCCAATTGAATGCCAAAGGTTTAGAAACTTTTCATTCGAGTGAAAGACAAACAGGGCCGCCACCATTGGTGTGGTGGCGGCCCTGTTTGTCTAATTTCATTCGAGTGAATCAGTTACCACAAATTGCTAATTTCTTGACCATCAAACCCACGACACTAGGGCCACCACCATTCGTGTTGCACGTTTTTACTCTTGATTTCTAGAGCATTAGAGACGCCAACATAACCCTAATATGACCACTTACTAATTATTGATTAAGATTTATAAATATACTTCAACACTCTTTCTCTAACTAGAACATACAGCTAGCATATGACAAGTGCATCTTTCTTCTAATGTTTGTGATCAAAGTGTCACATAAACCAAACCTTATACTACACAAGGGATGTGGATACATCAAATCAAATTTAAAATGACAATGGTGTAAGTCGTTACACAATAAATTGAATGTAACCCAAATCAACGCAGATTTGACAAAAACGCTGAAGACACAAATTGAGAAAGGAAAATTGACATCTTTCTCTTCCTCAAACAACAAAGGTAAAATTAAGTGAGAACCTAACTCTATAAATATTGGAAAACCAAATTGCATCATTCCATGACCCTCAACTTCGCTTGCTCAACAAAAGTGTGCTTGACACCGACACTCACAGCAACCTAGAACTTGACGGCAACTTCGCTCATGGTTGATGCTCACAATCAAAAAAGAAATTCACCACATATTATGTTGGGAAAATATCAGATAATAAGAAAAATAAAATAATTGTTGGAAATCTTGTTGGAAAAAATGAGAAAATAAAATCAATTGTTTCAAGCGCGTAAGCATTGTCCTTAGGGATAATTTTGCCCCACGGAATATGAAACTCGGTGCGTAACGCTCTAGCGGCTATCCTCCCAAAATACAACAGACTTTCTTCTATACTTCACATTGAATATTAAAAGGAATTGAAACAACGTTATATGTATAACCCAATAAGGAATAGAAAGAAAGATATCTAATGAGAAACAACAATATTCTTATTTTGATATATCGATATCACTTTCCAATTATGTTCAAAGTACTATTTATAGGTAAAGAAAAGAGAGATTTGTTTGGAAAGTAATTAAAGAAGAAAATGACCGTTATATAGCCGTTATAAAATAATGAAGAGTTTATGAAGAAATAAATCAAACGTTACAAAACCATTATAAATTCTTTATAAAGCCATTAGAAAGCCATTATACGACCATTGCAAAACCGTTACAAAATGATGGCGTTCTTGGTTGTCATAATTATTATAAAAACCGTTACTTTATAATATTTCAAAACTACCGAAATATCCAACAATCCCCCACATATTTCAAAAGGTTTTGAAATGAAAAACATAGAATAATACTGGGTTATTGGAGCATAATGCATCGGAACTGAGGCTCATTAGGCTATGAACCAGACCTAGAAAGAATGAAATATAATTCACAAAATCATTGGTGAAGTTTGTTAGGCTCTAAACTAGCATATGTTAGATAATATGAAAAAATAACATTTGGCGGAAATCTGTTAGACAAGACGAGAAAATAAAGATTAATCGTTTGAGGCATGCAAGCATTGTCCTTAAGGATAATTTTTCCATCGGAGTACGAAACTCGTTGCATAAGACTCTATCAACTATCCTCCCAAAATACAACGGATCTTCTTTTATATTCCGCACTAAATATTAAAAGAAACAGAAACAACGTTATACGTATAATCTAGCAAGGAAAGAAAATAAGAAGGAAAGGAAAATCTCTTTATGAATCCATTATCTTCAAGGATTGTGGTTTGAAATTTTTATATTCAAACAAAAACAGAGCCGTTAAAATGACCGTTATAAATTTATTCATAATTAATAGATGACCGTTATATAGCCGTTATAAACTAATGAAGAGTTTATGAAGAAATAAATCAACATTATAAAGCCATTACACGGCCATTACAGAACCATTATAAAACGTTACAAAACCATTTTATATTAATAGTGGACAAAAATCGTAATAAATTGATGATGGTAAAAAACCGTTACAAAATTAATAACTTTTAGGGTTAATACCACAAAAAACCCTAAACTGGTACATCTGTGACAAATTTACCCCGAACTATTTTTTTTACCACAAAAAATCTCAAACTGGTACACCTGTGATAAATTTACCGCGAACTATTTTTTTAATCACCAAAAACCCCAAACTGGTATGCTTGTGACAATTTTACCCCGAACTATTTCTTTGACCGCAAAAAACCTCATATTGGTACACCCGTGACAATTTTACCCTCGAACTAATTTTTTGACCACTAAAAACCTCGAACTAGTATACTTGTAACAAATTTACCCTCTGTTACTATCCGTTAAATTATATTAATATCACAAAAAATCACAAATTGGTAAACTTGTGACAAACAGAGGGGTAAAACCCAAAATCGGTACACATGTCAATTACCACGTGTCATTAAACTTAGCAATTTGATAGTAAAATTTAACGGAAACTAACGGAGGGTAAATTTATCACAGGTGTACCAGTTTAGGGCTTTTGGTGGCTAAAAAAATAGTTCGGGGGTAAAATTATCACATGTATACCAGTGTAGGATTTTTTATGGTAAAAAAAATAGTTTGGGGTAAAATTGTTACGGGTGTACTAGTTTAGGGTTTTTTGTGGTCAAAAAAATAGTTTGAGATAAATTTGTCACAGATGTACCGGTTTGGGGTTTTTCATAGTATTAACCGTAACTTTTAATATTTCAAAACTATTAAATATCCAATATTCTACCACATATTTCTAAAGGTTTTGAAACGAATAATGGGTTATTGAAGAGTAATACATCGAAACTGGTGCTTGTTAGGCTATGACAAGCCCTAAAAAGATCGAAACATAATTCACGAAATCATTGGTGAAATTCGAAACTTCTATAAACCAGGAATTTCTTTTTGTGAATTATAATTTTCACCAATCACATTACAATCTCACAAGATTTGTTGTTCAACGCGGTTTTGCGCTAATAGGCCGTGCGCATGCTTAGTTTATTCATAAGTGCTCTTGAGATTATTACCAATAATTCTCATAAAAGCGGCCCCACTCCACACTTATATAGGTGATTCCATTAAATGTATTCTGCACTTCAACACACAATCAATAAAGGCTATGGAATTTCATTAAGAGCTTAGCTCAGACTCTTTCCCTTATAGTTTTGCACTATTTTCACCTTAGGAGGGATGTGACTTTTTAATAATGCATTAATAAATCAACAAGTGACTTGTTATTACCCTTATGAACCCAATTCATGGGATCACCAATTACATAAGTTAGGTTACCATCACTGTTGATTTCTTCAACTGACTTGTCTTGTTCCCCTCGATATATAGTTAGAGAATCGGCCAAAATTACTTTTGACTTTTTATAATCAATAGACATAATTTCATCTTTAGGCAATTGATTTACCACATCACATCTCAATTGGACGAGTCTCTTTTCACCATTGAAAGTTTCATTCTTTTCAATGGCCATTGCCTCTCGGCAATCACAATGTCTAGACATAAAATATGCCATTTCATTCCCAAAGGAATATCTGCTAAGAAGTTTTTCAATTACTCAAGCTCAATTTTAAGTGTGAGTTTGAGAAAAAAATTATTTCTTGAAAACTTGAGTAGTCCTTGAACCATTAAGATAAATATTTTTTTATCCTTCCCCTACTAGAGTGTAGGAGGATAAAGCATTATGTTTTTAAATTTATGTCCGGTAGCTTTTGAGTCTACCACCCATTATTCACATTAGCCACAATATTGGCTTGGAAATAAACGCAATAATTACATCATTAGATCATCTGCTTCAAATCCAGTCGACTTTTGGTTTAGCAAGATTACCGTTTCCCTCATAATTTTTGTTTGGCTGATTTCCAAACTACAGTTCTCCCCCAAGGTGAATGCATATCCATTATCGAATTTTGTCTCATTCGAATATATGCTTTCATGACCACAAGAAGTTCAAAACAACCCGTGGACACAATAGACAGTATGAAAAATATCATAACTAGCAACATATTCCATCAATTTATACAAAATGTAGCCAACCGTCACCATTTCCATGTATAATTGCTAAAATTGTCCTACCCTAAACAGACATAGATGCAACTTGTTATGAAAACTGCACTGGAATAACCAGAATGCGGACATCACTTCACAAACAAATTGAGCATTAAATCCAAGCGTTCTTAGAGGCAACAACATATTGAGCAGGCTGCTAGGAGATGACATATTCTTTATAAGCCAGCTCAAGTGACACGTTTCACAGAACTTCCTGAAGTTCCTTAAAATTCTTCACCATCTTTTAATTAGTGAAACTACCCACATACCTAATATCTCAATTCTCATTTCATCATAGTAGAAATTTGCGCTACACATATGAAATTCACAAACCAGGTGATGTGAGTATGCATTCTTCTACTAAAGAAAGTGACCTTGAGCAAGTTTAAGCCTGAATTCTTTGAATAAAAAGTAAAAAGTGTAATTCTCGAGAAACTTTTATGTGTAAAGAATCTTAAACTTGATGTTGTAGATGCCATATACCGTGAGTTTATATATTTGTGAGGCTTTCATTTAGCTTTAACAAAAAATTACCGGGCCAAGCCAATCCAAATCCGACTTCGAACAAATCTCATCAAAAGCGCCAAAACAACCACACGAAAAACCCGCCAACTCTCTTGAAACAAAAACAAGAAAGACGAAACAAGAAGCTGGACACATTGATCGGCAAAAAGAGAGTTTCCCCGAACAAAAACATACATAAACCAAAAACAAAATTCACAATTCTAGGAATTGGGTCAGGATAGTTTTGACAAGAAATTGTTTGGACTGAAACTCAAGTGGTCATAAATGTAAGGCTGACAACGTTTTGACAGATAATGAAGAAGTTTGGAGGAATTATATTGTATTGCAATATCTTGTATACAAGTACATGAGCATATTTATAGTACAAAGGAGAAAGACGAAAGTAGGAAAAAATATACGAGATTACAATTTCCTATTCCATTGAATCAATTATGGGTTGACTGAATCAATTAATCCATAACCAGGATCAGTATCGGAATTATAATAAGGATTGGTATCAGAATCACATCTCCAACATTCCCTCAAACTAGCGGTATTAATTGTGGATTGAATCAATTAATCCATAACCAGTGTCACGCCCCGCACCCTACAGCACCTCGCATCCCTTGCAAAGGTCGATTCGAGTGTGGCATCCCAGGACGCATCGCTGACCAAACGCCCAACACAGAGATTAAAGCACACGCGGAAGCAATACAATACCCGAACAAATTTAAAACTACAAAACCAAGGATAGCCACACAGCAAACAACATGAACAATTATACACTTGCATTACTATCGAGAAGCATTTACAATATCCATTTACACCAAAATATACACCACTAATCATTAACGGGTCAACGAACGCAACTGACAAAAAGAGGTACGCGACTCGACAATCAAGCACTATATCTAGCCGGGGCTCCTCCCAAAACGTATCGGTGCGCCTGCCATCCTCAAGGTTGGGGGTCTGAAAAATTGTGTTTCAACAACAGTGAGAATAAATCTCAGCGAGTAGATTCCTTAAACCTAAGCTAGGCTAACATGCACCTCCTAACGAGTACCAAACAACACACAGACTAAACCATAAATGACTTAGGCCCTCGGGCCCATATCCAATACTTAACTGACCCTGTAGATTAGGCACTTTATATATAATCGCAATAATGCCACATAATTCAATCACGGTACATATACGCATATCACTTAGTCACAACGCATGTCATGCATATGCTCGTACTTACACTCATGCTTGTGCCTCATCAATGCATTGTCGCAGACTTGTACTCTTGCACACTTGTCATTTATCAATTCTCCTCTGATCCGCGTAAAATGTGTCACGCCCCGGACCCCGCCGAGCTCGCGACATCCCGACCACGGTCGATCATTCGAATGCGACGTCCTAGATACGTCGCCGACCCAACCCAAACATCAGAGAGTAATACACACGCGGAAGCAATTAACACCCATACAAAATAAAAACCATGACCAAGGGTAGCACGAAACAACAATAATATATTGTCATAAGTAGTTGCTATTACATAACGATACTAATGATAACCAGGACAATAGTTCTCAAAACCACGATTTCCAAAAGGGGGGGCAGTGGTCGACAAACTTATCTTCTCTACAAAAAGGTACTCAAAAAGACGGGTAGATTTGATCTATCCATCAGTCCCTGTAGTACTCTGGCAGCATCTCCGGATTGGTCAAGGTTGTGGATCTGAAAGTGGTTATATAATAACCGTGAGACAGAGTCTCAATAAGCAATACCCTATACCCCGCCAAGGCTAATGCGTACCCAGACAAGTCTAACATGCATATCACCAGACAACATAATTAATTTCGGGCAATCAACTTACCTTGCCTTAATTCACGCCGACCCTGCATGTCAACTCAAACAAGACAGTGCACGAATCACTCATCAACATATGACAATCACTCGGCACACGCAATCTCGTGCTCATTCAACCAGTCCAGCCAAACAACCACACGTTCAACCAATCGATCCAATCACATGCTCAGCCAACCAATTCAATCAATCATTCAGCCAAATCAGTCACACTCAAATCACATGCGTGTCCGAACATCTTTCTCACAACTCGAGGCCACTGCGCCCCAAATCCAATCTCACAGGCTCACTAGCCTCACATTTCAATCAAATCTCATGGCCGCCGTCAACACATCCCAAGCCATAGCATTCGTTCGATTCCAATGACCAACGTAAACACGTCCCGGTCTAATCACACCTTTAACGGGCCACCGTCAACACGTCTCAAGCCCGCATCCATTTGGCACCTCGGCCAGTCAAGCCTTCACACGGACCGCCGTCAACACGTCCCAAGTCCGTAGCCCTCCGATCGATCCGGGCTTAAAATCGACAAGCAAGCATGCGCCACTCAATTAAATCCAATTCACGCCAAATACATCGAACAACCAAAATTCACAATTCAGTCCAATTCATACTTCGCCACACCAGATCACAAACTCGACGTTCCAATCAGTCACACGTGAGCATCCAAACCAAGCACACAATTAAATTCAAGTCACATAACACAAATTACATCCTAATATAAGTAAATCAAGCACGCCCTAGCCGTTCTAACCCGAGCCTAGTCCATAAGTACCCAAAATACTAAGTAGGGTTTAGGGGATCGCTTACCTAATTTTTGGCCCGGAAAAAGTCATCTCTAGTCTAGGATGGCCCGGATGAACAGTGCAGACCAGGCACGTGTGCGGGCACGGCGGTCGGCCACGGGCGCGGCAACGGGCACGGGCGCGGGCGCGGGCGCGGGCGCGGGCGATGGGCGCGGCAGCGGGCAACGGGCGCGGCAACGGGCGCGGGCGTGGGCAACGGGCACGGACGCGGGCACGGGCGCGGCAGCGGGCGCGCGGGCACGGCGTGGGCGCGCGGCTTGGCTACGGCCCGGGCTGGTCGGCCGGGGCTGGCTGGCTGGTCGGGGCGGCGACGGCAGTGACGCGGCGGCGACGGCCAGGCGTGGCGGCGGCGTGCTGGGGGGGAAGAGAGCACTCAGGTGAGAGAGAGAGAGAGAGGCAGAACGAGAGGGAGAGAGAGAGAGGAGGAGAGGTGGCGGACCGGCGGCAACGGGGCAGCACAGCGGCGAGCTGGGCGGCGGACTGAGCTGGCGAGCGGGACGGTAGACCGGGCCGGCGAGCTGGCTACGACAGCGGGCGACGCGGCTACGACGGCTGGACGGAAGAGGAAGAGAGTGAGTCGAGGGTGAGGGTAAGGGAGAGGGAGGTCGGGGCTGAGGGGGGAAAAGGTGGCGGACCGGCGGCGACGGCGACGGCGGCGAGGCGGAGGCGACGGCCGGGCGACACGCCGGCGGGCTGGTCCGACTCCGGGCGCGGCGAGCAGTGGCGAGCAGCTCACTGCCGCGCTGTGCGCGCCTCGCGGGCAGGCCGGCGACGGGGTGGTCGGGGCGGCCGGCGGAGCTCGCTGGCAACGGTGGTGGGGCGGCGCGATGCGGCGGCGGGCTCGGGTGGCGGTTGGCGAGCTCGAGCAGGGCGCGGCGAAGCAAAACAAGGCGTGGCGAAGCAGAACCCAAGAAGAAGAAGAAGAAGAAGAAGAAGAGGAGGAAAAAGAAGAGGAGAAAGAGTGTCAGGAGGGTGTCTGCATGGGGAGTGGGCGTGAAGGGGACGTGAGCTTGGGGGAAAGGACGCGCGGCCAGAAGAAAAGAAGGAAGAAAGGAGAGAGAGAGAGAGAGAGAGAGAGAGAGAGAGAGAGACGTGCACGGGGAGGGTTACGTACGGGGGTGGGTGGCGCGACAGGAGAGAGAGAGGAGAGAGAGAGAGAAAAAGTGATTATTTGTCCTCGAGCACGAATTAATGGACGCGGTTTAAAATAAATAATGGTCTAACTGTCGCGATTCAAATCCGGAAAAAAGCTAACTGTCCCCGAAAAATCCCAAACAATAATATAAGACAACTGGCCAAACTAAAATAGCTCAAGACTCACTACGAGGGAGGTCTACCAGTCCAAATCCGCACCCGATCAAAAATCCACTTTCTCACCATTCCTAATCTCCTCGACGCTGGCCACACGAATATCGACACCGTCCAATTTATTTCATCCCGAAACTCCCGAAAATCGACTGCCAAGTTCAGGGTATAAATAACGACCGAATTCGATCGAGTGCGATTCTAGCAGAATTTCTATTTTTAAAAACAAGAACCCGAGAGTGATCAGTTCCCGGGCGAAATTCCATTATAAGCGCACTGACGAATTAAACGTTTTATAAACCCCAAAAATGGGCCAAAATCCGGACTGTTACAATTCTTCCCCCCTTACAAAAATTTCGTCCTCGAAATTTACAATCCCAACCCGACTACTCAAACAAATAGGGGTATTGGTGTCGCATCACTTCCTCGCTTTTCCATGTGGCGCCTTCCGTCCCGTGATGTTCCCAAATGACTTTGACCAATGGAATCGTCTTGTTTCTCAACACTTGTTCCTTCCTGTCCTCGATTCGCACCGGCTTTTCCACATATGAAACCCTTTCGTCCACGTCTATTACTTCATAATTCAGCACGTGGGTCGGATCCGGTTCGTACTTCCTCAACATCGACACGTGGAAGACGTTATGAACTTGCGACAAATTCGGCGGTAAGGCTAGGCGATAGGCCAACGTTCCAATCCTTTTCAAAATCTCAAACGGGCCTATGTACCTTGGGCTCAGTTTTCCTTTCTTGCCAAACCGAGACAATCCTCTCATTGGCGAGATCTTGAGAAACACATGGTCGCCAACTTGAAACTCCAACGGTCTATGCCTTCGGTCCGCGTAACTTTTCTGACGACTTTGTGCTGTTCTCAACCTTTCCCGGATAATCTTCACCGTTTCCACCGACTGCTGAACCAACTCTGGACCCGTTATACTTCTTCCTCCTACCTCATCCCAACACAACGGTGTTCTGCAAGCCCTGCCATATAGTGCTTCAAATGGCGCCATTCTGATACTCTGCTGAAAACTGTTATTGTAGGCAAATTCCACCAAATGTAACTGTTCTTCCCACTTACCCTGAAAATCTAGCACACACGCCCTCAGCATATCCTCCAAAGTCTGAATAGTCCTTTCAGACTGGCCATCTGTCTGCGGGTGATAGGCCGCACTGAATTGCAACTTAGTTCCCATAGCTGATTGTAGACTTTTCCAAAAGTTCGCAGTAAACTGGGGATCACGATCCGAAGTGATTGATACCGGCATTCCATGAAGACGAACTATTTGACGCACATACAATTCTACCAGCCTTTCTAGCTCGAAGTCCTTTCGCACTGCTAGGAAGTGCGCTGACTTGGTCAGTCTGTCCACTATCACCCAAATAGAATCGTGTCCCCTCTAGCTTCTTGGCAGTCCCGTTACAAAGTCCATTGTAATATGCTCCCATTTCCATTCCGGGATCTCCAATGGCTGCAACATTCCACCGGGTTTACAATGCTGTGCCTTCACTTGTTGGCACGTTAAACACTTGGCCACATGCTTGGCCACGTCCACTTTCATTCCATTCCACCAATAGTGCTGACGAAGGTTCTGATACATCTTAGTGCTGCCCGGGTGAATACTGTAATTGCTCCTATGAGCCTCCGACAAAATCTCTTCCTTGAGCCCCAAATCATCGGGCACGCACAATCGTCCTCGAAACCTGAGAGTTCCATCCTCGGAAAAAGAACTAACTGTCCCCGAAAAATCCCAAACAATAATATAAGACAACTGGCCAAACTAAAATAGCTCAAGACTCACTACGAGGGAGGTCTACCAGTCCAAATTCGCACCCGATCAAAAATCCACTTTCTCACCATTCCTAATCTCCTCGACGCTGGCCACACGAATATCGACACCGTCCAATTTATTTCATCCCAAAACTTCCGAAAATCGACTGCCAAGTTCAGGGTATAAATAACGACCGAATTCGATCGAGTGCGATTCTAGCAGAATTTCTATTTTTAAAAACAAGAACCCGAGAGTGATCAGTTCCCAGGCGAAATTCCATTATAAGCGCACTGACGAATTAAACGTTTTATAAACCCCAAAAATGGGCCAAAATCCGGACTGTTACAAAATGCATCAGGTCCATCACTACGAGATCGATCTCTAGCCCGCGTAAAACGCATCAGGCTCATGACACAATACCCACGTAAAACGCATCAGGTTTGGCCATTTTCCAGTAGTCCGAGCATCATCCCGCATAACACGCTTCAGGAAGGGTTCAATACCCCGCGTTAAACGCATCAGAGTTTTATGTGATCACACATTTACAATCACTAATTATTATCTGAACCCCGCGTAAAACGTATCAGGGCATTTTAAGTGATCACATGCTCATGCCGTTCGTGCACTCACACATAATGCACATGATATGCCCATACTTAGTATGCACGTACAGGACCACAATGTCACACTCGGCATTTGTGAATTCCACACTAGGCACTCAACATGATTTGGATACATACTCAATTCGCGTCTCAATATGTTCAATGAACTAATCAATCCAAATCAATCACAACATATAGTTTAGCACCCAAATTCATGCAATTAAGCACTAAAACTACATGCCGATTGCTTGCCAAACATTTCATAAATTGGCCATGCCAAGCATATCACAGAGCATCACACAATCACATTCGAGCTACATCTAATTTAGCATCCTCTCGGGTGATCATCATTCCCTAAGCCGTTCACCCTAAAATCTCGAATAAACAATTATGGCCCGAATCCTCCCGATACTAAACCAGCCATGAATAGTCCGTCTTAGGCCCTCAATTCACTTTCAATTCATCACATTAGGCTCCCCAATTTGCCACGAAAACAACCACTACTCGGCCTACAAATCACATCCGCCGAATCCGCAATTTCGCCCAAATCAAGGCTCCTAAGCTTAGCCGCTATTCAGCACACAACAGACCACTAAACCTTGATTAAAACATCATGCTAAGCCACCAAATGCGCCACAACATCAGCCCTTAATAGCCTCCACAAACTAACCCCCAAATTGATCGCGCCTTGTCCAATTCAAACCCGATATGGATAGCCCCCACACGGATTACTCTAGGCCAACAATTCTCCTCAAAATACTCTATTAGGCTTCCTGAGACCTCACTCAAATCAGCCACCATGAGGACTATACTAGGCGCGCACTATATTCCACAATTGAACTCGAACTTAACCCGAACTCAGGCCGATTTAATCCAACACTTCCAGCCAACACACAACACATTCTCAGCCACTCAACCTCATTAAAATGATCACGTTAAACCACCAAATCAGCCGTAACATCAGCCCCTAATGTCCTTCACACGTTAACCCCTAAATTACCCTAATTAACCCCTAAAACCCATCTAAAAATGCAATTTAGCCTAATTAGGGTTTAGGATAGAACTCACTTGGATTTCCTAAGTTTTAAACACAACTGGACATGGGGCGAGAGCGGCTGGACAGTGGCGGAGAGCGGCGGTTTTTGGCGACGCTAACGGCGGCGGCGCGCGGCTTCCCAACGGACGGCGATCCAAAGCGGCGAAGGGGAGGGGGGTTCTGGTCATGGCGAATGGGAGAGGGAGAAGAGAGTGGGATGGCTGGATGGTGGTGGCGAGGCAAGGGAAACGGCGGCTCACGACGGCGGCACCGGCGGCGGTCCGGCGAGCTTGGTCTTCCACAACCAAACAAGAAGGAAAAAAAAGAAGAGAGGAGTTGGCGTTGAAGAAGGGGATGGCCGGCTGACTTGGAGGGAAATGGGAAGAGAGAGAGTCAAAGGGGAGTGTATAGAGAGAGTGAGATAGTGGGGTGGTTGACCAAATATTCAAAAATGCCAATCTTGCCCCTAATCGTAGGGTTAGGATCAATTCCAATAAAAATATCTAGGGGCATTATGGACCTCAATTTTCAGCATTATTGGGCTGAAATACAACAATATAAAACCCTAAAATATTCCCCAAATAACCTCAACATTCGGAACCCTATAATTAGGTCTAGGGGCAAAACGGTAATTTTCTGGTCCCAAGTCAAATTTTCAATTTTTGACTCCACTGATCCCAAATATGAGTGGCCACATAAAAATGACGTCGTCCTTGCAAAAATAGTCGCGTACGCCCACAAAACTCAACACCAAAGTCCGAACTTAATTTCACGATCGATTTCGCTCAATTTGCAATTTTAGCGTCTCTCACTAACGGGCGGCTGTTTAGGGGTTACGCGTATCAACCTAGGGCTACTTGAGTCATGACGGTCCCGATTTTCCAGAGAACACGAGGATTTATCGCTAGTCCCAAGGATCACGGTCGTCCGGAATAAGTTCGGGATCGTTCGCCGTGCGTACTCTCGGTTGTGCGGAATCACCAGCTATCCGATCGTACGTCATCAATCAAACCAAATCCGTCACTTTCCTTGGACCAGCCCATGTCGGCACAAAATATTCCCTTGTTGCTTCTCGAAATCGGACTCGATTCACGGTTGAGCTATTGGGTCCACGTACTATTTTTCCTAGTTAGCATTTTCTCTATTGGTTAGTATTCCGAGAATGATCAGTTCCGGGTGAAACTCACTAAAACGAAGTGAGAAATAATCATTTGTTTTATTGATCCTGAAAGTGGGCAAATTCAGGACGTTACAACCGGGATCGGTATCAGAATTATAATCAGGATTGGTATCAAAATCATATCTCCAACATTCCCTCAAGCTAATGGTCTGTATATGTCAAAGATGCCAAGTTTGCTCAGTAGATATGTTTGTTGTTTTTGACACAATGGTTTGGTAAACATGTTTGCAAGCTATTCCATTGTTTCAATTCCTCTTGTTACAAGTATCCCTTCTTGAATTTTCTCTTGAGTGAAATGACAGTCGATCTCTATATGTTTCTTTCTTTCATGAAAGACTGGATTCGCTGCTAGTTTGAGTGCAGCATCATTGTCTCAAAATAATTCGCTTGGTCCATCAGCTTGTACTTCAAGCTTCGAAAGCAAACCTCGTGTCCAAACTATTTTGCAAACAGTCTTCACAATGGCTCGATATTCTGATTTGGTTGACAATAATGAGACAGTTGACCGTTTCTTTGTCTTCCATAAGATTAATGAACTTCCAATTTGATGTAAAAACCAGTGATAAATCTTTTGGCCATTGGGCAAGTAGCATAATTCGTATTGCACTAGGCTGTCATCTCCATATTGCAATCTAGAGACAAAAAAAAAAAGCCAAGTCCTAGACATCCTTTTAAGTATTTCACAGCCTTCAGTGTTGCATTTATATGAGATTGCTTTGGGTTATGCATGAACTAATTGAGTATTTGCACTTCATAACATATATCAGGTCTTGTCATAGTGAGATATATTAGTTTTCTAATGAGCCACGAATATCATGATGGATCTTTAAGTAATCAATCTTCATCAGATGATGAACACACATCATATTTCATGTGTCGTTAACTTGACATTTTGCTCGATTAGTATAAAAGCTGGTTTATACCTTGATAGTCCTATTTCTTAAATAATTTCTAAAATAAATTTATGTTGGCTGAGACAAATTCCTTTATCAAATTGAGCTATCTCAATGCCAAGAAAATACTTTTTGGAAGTTCGAAATCCTTGATATGAAAGGTACAGTGTAGATATTTTTTTAATTTCTCAATGGCAAATTCATCATTTTCCATGATAAGTATATCATCAACATATATTGATAAATAAATTGATGATGTACCTCTGTTCCATGAAAAAAGGGCATAATCATGTTTGGAGTGTTGGAATCCCACTTTTATGAGCGCATGAGTAAATTTTGCACACCATTACCGAGAAGCCTATGTAAGCCCATACAAGGATTTAGAATGACGACACACTCGAGACTCTCCCTATCTTTGTAAGCCTAGTGGAAGTTCCATATAGATTTTATGGTCTAGATTCCCTATGTAGAAAGACATTGTGAACATCCATTTGATGTAGTTGCCAGTTGTGGAAGGCAACAATGGATAAAAAGGAATGAAGAGTTACCTCCTTAGCGATTAAAGAAAAGGTCTTATGATAATCAAAACCTTCCCATGGGATAAGGACATTAGGAGTGCCATAACTTTCGTACGGTACTCACTTGAGTGCCATAACTTTTTTGTGGTTCACTTAAGTGCCACATCGAAGTAAAATATATCATTTGAGTGTCATTTCCGGTGAAAATAGATCACTTGAGTGCTATTTCCGACAAATGAGCTGACGTGGATTTTTTAATTAATTTTTCATCCTACGTGGATTTTTTTAATGTTATTTTATTTTATTTATTGATTTTTTTAATTTTTCTTTTTTTATCTTTTTATTTTAATTTTTCTTTCTTTTTTATCTTTTTTTTTCAAGGTTGGCGAGGGTCGACGGTGACCCTCACCGGCGGCCACCTTGCCTGCGACCGCGAAGGCTCTCGCAAAATCTGGCGAGGTCGCCTTGCCCGCGGCCACGAATGCCCTTGGTGAGGCCATCGCATCGACGAGGCGACCTTGCTCGCGGCGATGAAGGCTCTCGCCAAATCCGACGAGGCCGCCTTGCCCGCGGTCGCAAAAACCCTTGGCAAGGCCATTGCAACCTTACCTGCGCAAGCAAGGTGGCAAAAGCCTTGCCAGATCTGGCGAGGCTGCCTCGCCAGCGGCGGTGAAGGCTTTTGCCAGATCTAGCGAAGCCGCCTCACCCACGGCCGGTGAGACAGCCTTCATGGCCAAGAGCATGGTGGCCCTTGCCTAATCTGGGCGAGGCCTTCACAGTCGACAAGGGTCGCCGGTGACCTTCGCCAACATTGAAAAAAAAAATTGCAAAAATAAAAAATTTCAAATTTTCAAAAAAAATATTAAAATATTATCCACGTTAGCTTTGGCGAAGCCGCGTCAAATTTTCCGGCTGCCAAATGGCATTTGGCACTCAAGTGATACTTTTTCAAATTTCTAGCATCAAGTGAGCCAAAAAAAAGTTATGACACTCAAGTGAGCGTAGTACAAAAGTTAAAGCATCTCCTAGTGTTGTAATGTCCTAAATTCGACCCACTTTCGTGATCAATAAAATGAATATGTATTTCTCATTTCGTTTTAGTATGTCTCACCTGGAATTGATCATTCTCGAGATACTAACCAGTAGGGAATGGCTAACTACGAAAATGGTACGTAGACTTGAGAACTAGACCGTGAATTGAGTCCGATTCCAAGAAACGACGAGGGAATATTTTGTGCCAATGTGGGCCAATCCAAGGAAAGTGATGGATTTGATTTGACTAGCGACGTACGATCAGATCGCGGGTGATTCTGCACAACCGAGAGTATGTGTGGCGAACGATCCCGAACTTATTCCGAACAATCGCAACCCTCGGAACTAGCGATAAATCCTTGTGTTCTCTTGCGAATCAAGACCGTCACGGACTCGAGTAATCCTAAGTCGATACGCGTAACCCCTAAACAGCCGCCCGTTAGTGAGAGACGTTAAAATCGCATTTTGAGCAAAATCGATCGTGGAATTGAGTCCGGACTTCGGTGTCGAATTTCATGGGCATACGCGACTATTTTGCAAGGACAATGTCATTTTTATGTGGCCAATTATATTTGGGATTAGTAGAGTCGAAAATTGAAAATTTGACCCGGAATTGAAAGATTATCGTTTTGCCCCTATGCCCCTAGCCTTGTATTTCGAATTTTGGGATTAATTGGGGAGTATTTTAGGATTTTAAATTGGTTTATCTCAGCCCAATAATGTTGGAAATTTGAACCAAGATACCCCTAGATATTTTAGCTAGTTTAATCCAAGCCCTTGAAGGAAGGGCATGATGGTCTTTTGTGTAAAGTTGGTCACCAACCCCATTAAGTTCAATGTGTATAAAACACTCTAGTCTCTCTCTCTCCCCCTCATTCCCACCCTTACCATCTTCGGCCATCCCCTCCTCCCCCTCACTCTCTCGCCGATTCTCTCTCTCCCTTGCTCGGCCGGGCGCGCCTCTCGCCGGAGGAGTCGCCGCCGCTTTGCGCCGCCACCGTCCGCCGCCTTGCCTCGCCATCGAGCCACCCTCATTTCCCCTTCACTCTCCTGCCAGCTCTCTCTCTCTCTCTCTCCCTTCTTGCTCGCTCGACTGTGTGCCACCGCCACAAGAAGAGCCGTCACCGCCACACGCCACCGCCGAGGAGCCGCCGCTCGCCCTGCTTTGCACCACCACCGACCATCCCATCCTCCCTCTCTTCTCCCCATCCGTCACTGACCAGCCCCCTTTCGATCGCCACCTTGAGCCGCCGCCGCGCATCGCCGCCAAAGAGCCGCCGCGAACCAGCTCGGGTCGCCTATTCTCCCCCACCTGTTCAGCTTAGTTGGGAGCTTAGGAATTTAAGTGAGTAATTACCTCTAAATCCTAATTAGGATGATTAAGCATTTCTAGATAGGTTTAGGGTATTTTAGTGGTTAATTAGGGTAATTTAGGAGTAGTTAGTGACTGAATGTTGTGGCTACCCTTGTGATGGTTTTTAGTGGATTATATTGTTGATTATATAGAGATTTAGTGGCCTAGAATGACCAAGTAAGTGGCTGTCCATGTTGGGAATTATTTGGACTAAGAGCGATCAATTTGGGGTTTAATCGTGAATTTCTGAGCATGCCTTGAATTGTCTAATTAGTGGCTGAATCGTGCTCGTTTGGGATCAATATTGTGATGCCATGTCGCATGTTTATAGTGGCCAAGTATGAAATGGCAAGTGGGCCTCGAGTGTGCAAGTTTGCGTGGTGCTAATCGCATGATTTATGTGCCAATTGAATGTCGGAGCTTAATTGCATTAAGTTGCTTAAATTGAGCATATTAATGCTTCATTTGGACATGTCATGGCTGAGCATGAATTGAGTAATCCATTGGACATGCTATTATGTTAATTGGGCAAGCGGTGATTAAATTGAGCATGTTGATTGGTTACTAGAGCACGTCGTGGCATTTACTGAATATGGCTTGGCATTGATAGATTATGTGCCTATGTGTGAATTTGATGCTCATTGTGCATAGTGTGACTGCCCGAGTACTGGATTGCATGGTCATGCATTTCGCATGCTGAGCATTAGCTTAAATCGAGATTTGTGCGAGTATGCGTGCTTGACATGAGAATGTGATCACTTAATTGTCCTGATGCATATTATGCGGGGTTCAGATAAAATTGGTTGCGTGCACGTGTGATCACTATAAGCCCTAATGCGTGTTACACGGGCTATTGAACCAGTCATGATGCGTTTTACGTGGGACGATGCTCGGATTGCCGAAAGATGGCCAGCCTAATGCGTTTTACGTGGGCTTTGATCCGTATAAGGAGATCGGTGTTACGCCTGATGCATTTTACGCGGGCTAAAGATACTAGGCCTGATGCGTTTTACACGGGCAAGGAAATGTTGTTATTGAATAATAGACCTGATGCGTTTTACGCGAGTCAAACCTAATGCATTTTACGCAGGTCGAGTTTCTAAATGAGAAATTGGCAGAGTGCAAGTGTGCATCATTGAGCCAGATTATGAGCATGGCATATTGGTGGCATATGTGTGTAAGAGTGCATTGGCAGTTGTGCAGGCATGTACGCATCGGTGACTCTCGTGTGATGCAGGCATTAATGAGCATGAACATACATGTGGTGTACGTGTGACTAAGTGTGATCACATATGTGCCATGAGTATTACTATGAACTGTCTAACCTACAGGGTCATTGTATTCTCGATCTGGGCCGAGCGCCTAGGTCAATTGATTGTTGAGTATTACTCATTGTATGTGATTGTTACCTGTCAAGATATGCATGTTAGCCTAGTTTAGGTTTAAGGGGTTTTACTCGTTGAGATTCATTCTCATTATTGTTAAAACCCAAATTTTCAAACCCCCAGTCTTGAAGATGTCTGAAGTATCTATTCGTTTTGGAATTCTGTCTCGGATAAACTGGGACATGATCGAGTACCTTGTAGGGAACGGGGAGACATATATTAGACATTTCACTGCGGTATGGGCCGACGTGGGTATGTAGCAGTTCCAAGCCCATGAGTATATAGTTTGGTTGTTTAGAAACTATTCTGAGACCTTCATAGCCCTCAAGACTTTTGACGTCCCGTTTAACGGGCTAGGAGAGGTAGACCCCCAGTGTCAGGATGGAGACCTAGCGAGTCCCAATTACACGTTCGAGGGGAGTTCTAGTTCTGGCCGCCGACCAGTTATCTGGGAGGTTGACGAGTTTGACCCAATGGATATGAAGCCAGCAGACTGGGATTTTGACGAGGAGCCGATGGAGTCGGACGATGAGCCAGAGCCGATGGAGTAGGACCTCGAGCCTGAGGAGGTGGATTCAGAGGAGGAGCCAGCAGAGGCCGAGTCCGACATGGATTCCATGGACTCTGAGGACAAACTGTCTGACAGCTCTTCTGAGTCCTCGAGATCCGACCCGGACTAGGTCCCATAGGTTCAGCATTAGTTGTAGATAAGTCGGGCCAGTACCTTTTTGACCTAAGCCCCACCTAGTTTTAGTACCCCTGACCGTCAGGGCCACTTATCCCTTTTTGTCAGTAGTGGCCGTTGACCTGCTTTTGATTTTTAATGTTTATGCTGTATATAAATATTGTATATGTTTCCGTCATTAATGCAAATGTATATCTGTTCATGTTGTTTATTGTATTGTTATCCTTGGTTATGTGGTTTTAAATTGTACGGGTGTTATATTGCTTCTGCATGTGCCTTAACCTCTGTGTTGAGTGTTGGGTTGGCGACGCATCCTGAGACATTGCACAAATTCGACCGCGGTAGGGATGTGACGCGCCGTGGGGTGCGGGGCTTGACAAGTGTCCTTATCCCCCTTCCTGTTGTGTGAATTCTTTAGCAACTAAGCATACCTTGAAATGTTCAACAGAGCCATCCGCTTTGAATTTGATCTTGTATACCCATTTGCATCCAATGGGTTATGTTGTGGGGCTAACGGAACAATATCACAAGTATGATTCTCTATAAGGGCATTTGACTCGGCCTCCATAGCATGTTGCCAGTGTGGAACTCGTACTACTTCCATATAAGAGGACGGTTCTTGTTCCTTGGAAATTCAACCAATACAACACGTGTATTATGGTGATAGTCAATTAAATGAGACACATGAAGATATTGGATAATGTGTACCTGGAGAATTCAATGTAGGGCATATATAATCCTTGGCCCATGTGGAGGGACGAGTATGACATCCAGAGCGTTGAGGTTGCATAATAATCATCTGTTCTTGAATTGTTGATGAAGATCTATCAACAAGAGATGGTAGAGATGCCACTAGTGAATCAGACGAATAAATTTCCTCAAACGATTATGTTGGAGATTCAATTGCTTGATTTAAGGAATCAAGAATAACAGGTACAAGCGGCTCTAGTGCAACGAAGACAAATTGAGGTGCCATAGATAGATCATCTGCTAATAATAAAAAAAAAACATGTTGTTGGGTGACAAGACAGATGATTGGGATGAAGATGTTATCTCTTGGAATGGAAACACATCTTGCTGACCAAAAAACATCTTGAAAATATCTCCATAACTCGATAACCTTTCTATGAAGTGGAATAACCTATGAAAACACATTTAAGAGCATGAGGATCCATTTTATCCCTTGCTGACCAAAAAACGTCTTGAAAATATCTCCATAACTCGATAACCTTTCTATGAAGTGGAATAACCTATGAAAACACATTTAAGAGCATGAGGATCCATTTTATCCTGAGGGGCCACAGTTGGGCCATAGTTGTTGCATAACATAAACATTTGAAAACTCTTAGATGATTGATCACAAGTGGTCTCCCATAAATCATCTCATAAGGGCCTCTACCTTCAAGTATTTGAGTTGGCATGTGATTAATTAAATAGGCTGCCATAACCACATAATCTCCCCAAAAATTTTCAAGAATCGAAGCTTCGTATTTCAGAACTCTAGCTACTTTCAAGAGATGATCATGTTTGAGTTCAACAAGGAGGGTAGACGCAAGAACTTTCATGCAGTATTCCTTGAGAAAATAGAAAATTATTGCATTCACTAGTAAAAAACTTGCTCCCATTATCTGTACAAATTCATTGGATAGTTTTATCAAACTGATTTTTCATTAAGGAGATGCATTTTGATAGATCGGAAAAAATTTGACTCTTGGATTGCATGAGAAAAAACCCAAGTGACGTGAGCATAGTCATCAACAATAGTGACAAAGAAATAGGATTGATCACGATGTGGAGTATAATAGGAACCCCAATCAAGGAAAAGACACTAATAGCTCGAGATGTACTAATCAAAAATGATACTTGTGATTGCTTAGCCAAAGGACAGATTGAACATTTTGGATGAGCAAATGGAGCACTACGACCCAGACGTTAATGAGAAATAAGATTTGTATTACTACTAGTAGCATTACAGGCGATGTTCTTATTCAACAAATCAAGGATATAAAGAACATTCTTGAGGATAATGTTTGGACTAAGATGAACAGTACCGATTTTACTAACATAAGTAGCATTCCCATTTGGTAGTTGTACTAACATGGAAGAATGGGATCTTTTGTGAACATGGGAAAAGAATTATTTATTGCAAATTATATGATCACTGGCACCCAAATTAATTATCCATGCGTCAATTGAAATTGAATTCCTTTTTAAAAAAATGTACCTGAAAAACTCTCAATCTTGTTGCTAATTCTTAGCTGGCTCAGAATTTTCACAATATTTTGACACTGATCTTGGGTAATTGTCTGGTGTGCCCCTTGGGTCCCTCATGTCAAAACCTGATAAGTAGAAAATTCTTTTTCCCTCTTTTCTTTATCATTGGGTTTCTCATGTAATTTTCAACATGTATTAATAGTATGATGTGGGCGCTTGCAATATTCACAAAATTTACCTTTGATTTTCGAATTTTGCCCATTTCATCTTGATGATGTGGCATTTCATGGTCCGTTAGATCCTTTTAAGAATAGTGCTAACGTGGCAAAATATGAGCCATTAGATGCGGTTGAATGGTTGGACTGATGATGGCCGTTGGATCCCATCCTCTAATCCTGGCCATCCATTCTAGAAAGAGCTTCAGGGTTTCTAGCCTCCTCCTCTATTTGTGCATTTGCCACTTGGTGGGGACGACCGAGAGACCCGATGCTCCCGAGGCTACAAAGCGGCAACTTCATTGAGGCTAGGAGTACGACACCTTCTATTCATGCGTGGTTGGCCATCGCTAGCTGCTGAGTCTCCTCTTAAACAGCTAGCTGGTAGATCCGACCGAGGGATGGCATCGGCTCCATTGCCAGAATTTGGGACCGAAAAGGTGAGTAGGTTTCATTCAATATAAGCAAAAAATGGGTCACCTTCTCTCTCTCCTTCATCACTCGATAGTGTCAAAGCATGCCTTATGGTCCCTTGAGCTGCTCCTCGGTCGCCTCAAGCTCATTACACGGGGCCGAGAGTCGATTGAAGCAGGCGGTGACCGAAAATTTTCCTTGCTTTAATTCCGATAGGGCCTGAGTGAGTTAGAATAGCTTGGCTTGGTCAAGCTTCTTGTACATCTTGCGAATGTTCTCCAAGTTCGAGTCCTCGGTCGGTGGGAGTCCAGCTACGATGTCGAGAGTTTGGTAATTTTCGATCCAAGTGCAAACCAACTAGTTGCACTTGCGCCAGTGTCGCTATAGGCGGTTGTCGGTCAGAAAAGGGACGGCTCCGTCGAGGAAGTCATCTTTGTCTGTGGTAACTAAGGCTTGCCGGAGGTCTCGGGCCCACATATTGTAGTTGTTTGGTCTAGCGAGCTGCAGAATGATGAGGCGTAGTTTTGGTCAGTCGGCCGGCGAGTAGAGCGGTCACCGAGGTCCGGGCGACTGCTGGCGGTTGGAGCAACATGTGGGAAGAACCCGAGTTGAAAATTTGGGTAGGAATGCGTCTTAAAACCCGTTTGATTGAATTCAAGTCTTTGACTCGGTGTTGGCAAGCTTGGCCCATCGTTTGGATGGAGATCGGGTGCGACGAGGTCAGTCCAACCCCAGTCGGTTGGGTGCCCAGGCCCTGGACCGCTTCTTCTCCGGATGGGCCATGCTATATCTATGATTGACTTGGTCCGGCAGCCCACTAGCCTTGAACCGGAAACCAGTGGATTGGTGGCCACTAGGCCGGCCTGAGATGTTGAATCGGAACAAGTACGCCAAGATATTGAGTAGGTTGCTCTTCTCTAGTTGGAGTGCTTTGATCCGAAATCTGATTTCTGGTTGGGCTAGAATCATCCTCCAATGCAAGTATGTGCAGATTTTCATCGAAACTAGAACTTTGGTTTTTGGTCATGGTATCGTCAATGAATATACATGTGCGTGTGGATTCTTACCTAGATTACTAACTTTGTTTTGCAGTTTGAGGTTTGCAACAACAGATTAGAGAATTAACTATCAATCCAGAAGAATTTGTAGAAGCTAAGCCAGGAAGGGATATTACGATACCATCACAGATAATGAAGAAGTTTGGAGGAATTATATTGTATTGCTATATCTTGTATACATGTACATAAGCATATTTATAGTACAAAGGAGAAAGACGAAAATAGGTAAAATTATACAAGATTACAATTTCCTATTCCATCGAATCAATCATGGATTAGCTGAATCAATTAATCCCTAATCAAGATCGGAATCAGAATCATATCTCCAACATGTTTCACAAAGAAAAAAACATCGTTCTTGTAAAACTCAGGGTAGACATTAACTCCACAAGTGTCGCGACCTACCCCCCGAGGGCCGAACTCGGATGAGGCGGGTTTAGAGATAAGTGTTCATGAGATGGTTCATATGGCATCTTATAAAAAATGATTTTACTGAAGTGTAAATCTTTTGTCTATCCATATGACCCATTGATCATGAACGTGGATTTTCCCTAAATCCATATCTCGCGTGACAGCGGATTGATTTTATTTTTTAGGAGTCGCCACTAGCCTAGGTCGAGGGTCGGCTAGAATACCCAACCGAAACGCGGGAATTTCGTTTCGGTTTCTACGAAAACCAGAGATCAAAGGTTCGGGGACTAGTTTACGTTAATATTTCTATTAACGCCCTTTCGGTACCGCTAAACTTAACATGGTTGTTATCTAGGTTGTCATGCATTTGTTCTTTACCATTTTCATGCCAAAATCTTAGTCCACTAGGTGGTCATGCATCTTATTTTGTGTTTTCATTTGAGATTCTAAACTAATCCTATCTTAGTCTAGAAAAAGGAGGAAACAATCAATTGTATTGAAAGACACTTTTTAAAGTAAACACTCGAAGTTTTGAAAAGACGAGCTAAATCTAAGTGCTAGAAAGTAAAAAGTAAAAACCCGCAACTCGTCGGGTGTTTATTACAACACGAATTGAAAACCCGAGACATGATCGGGGATGAATGAATTAAGTGCAAATTGAAACCGGATTGGATATCGGTTTAGTACCATCATCAAATGAGTACAAATCGAGACCGGATTGGACATCGGTCAATCACCTTGGCTTTTTCAATTTCGGATTATTCTTCCTTTGACCACCTCTCGGGTGTCGATGTTTACATCCATAACATTCATTCATAACAAGCGATATATGGAAAAACAATGGTGCAAGCAATTCACTAATTAAGCACGGGCCTCGGGATCGGCCTTTGTTTTTCATGCATTTCGATTCATCACCCACTTAATCACCTAACATTGTTTGATTAATGGTTAATGACGATGGGCTACCATTTGTATTCACAAAATGGTAACTCACATCAATTAACCCCTAAAGTCGGGTTCTAATGATCATGAATGGGCTACCCACCGAACATGCATCGGGCCTAACATTCATCTAACAAACACATGCATAATAGTAAAATGAGCATGCATTCAAGCCCATGGGCCTTGTTTCGAAGTCAATCAAACAATGAGAAGTGGGCTTTATAAAAAAAGACCACTTATTCAATTAATGTCTAATTCGGATTGAATCTGTTCAAGTATGATTAACTATCCTAATGACGTCCAAATGAAGTGATTCAGGTGTCATTAGAAAGCTTATGACATGAGGATCAAAAGTCAAGAAGACCATTGTTTCTAAATCCTAGGCAATTTTCCCGAAAATATTGAATTAAATCTCAGTGACAGGCTGGACTCGATTCAGTTATGAATTTCAAAATAATGACGGGAAAAATAACAAACCTTATCAAAACAGCGTGAAAATATTTTTACGGTTAGGATTCCCCGAGTGAAACAACTTTCATGTTTTGCGTTTTTGCTAAAAAGCCCTCCAAATTTTTATAAAATTCAATTTTCACAAAGGCCTCAATTGTAAATGAAATTTTAACCCGTGAAGACTTTTCAAGCAAGTTGACCCTTCAAAAATTGCAATTAGGTCCTCAAAATTTTCAGTTGACATAATGAAACCCCAGTGAGCAAAACTTTGATTTTTCGCAAAAAAAGGACTCTAACTTTATCAAATTCGGAGAAACATCTTTTGAACTCCAAAGGAATGAAAATCAGATCTGGACACAGATTCTGATCAAATTGTGATAATTCCTTTTGAAAATTCAAATGATCTTCGATTTTGATGAAATTAGTATCAATAGAAAGATCTCGATCTCATAAAGAACTTTTGTGAAGAAAAGTTTTTCATATCTCGAATGCACAAATTTATGAAAATAGAAGAACACACGAAGGTCGACTGAAACCAGCATGATACCAGATTTACATGCATATGACGTTGCAAATCATACTAGGCTAACATGCTCACAATTTTGTGAAAATTTTATGGTGAATAGATCAGGATATGTTTTACAACTCTCATGAAGGAAGGTTTTCTAGAAAATGATCGTAAAACATCATAAAATTCATCAAACAGCACAACGTCAGTCAGGGAATCGTCAGAACAGACTTGAGCAACATATTCCAGATTCTGATCCTAACTTCTAAAAGTGTTTTGACATAGCAAATCAGGTCCGATTGAGGCATATGATATATCAAATCGAAGCTTAAGACGATCTTTACGACTCTCTAGTTTATCACTTCATCAGATTTCGACGTTAATAGGCTCAAATCAGCATCTCAAGCATACAGGTTTTACTGAACACGAATTTGCAGAATTGTGTTCAAATGCTCTTACCTTGTCTAACAATGCTTCAACGCTCAAGCGAGCGATCCGGCCTCCGTATTCTGATCTGGAATGGCACGGAGAAGCCTCAGAAAGCTCGGCCAACCTACGACAACGGATTGCACGAAATAATGTGAGAATTAACTCGTTTTCTCACGAAATAGACTAATCAGTAAAAATTGAGGCTAAGGATGTGATCCGGTGGCTGTTCGATGAGAGGCTGGCCATTACAGCGACATGAGGACGCCGAGGGATGTAGTCGGTTGCTCTGGATCGCCGGAGGAAGTCGCCGGAGGGCCGGTTCAGCCGGTTGAACTGGCTGAACACATCACCGGCGGTAGTGCCGGTGATGTTGCCGAGAGGGAGAAGGCGCCGGAGGAAGGAGCTCCGGCCACCAGCGAAGGCGGCTGGGCTTGCGACCGGCCTTGGACCACCGTGGGGGACACGGGTAGGGCGGTAGCTCGCCGGAAAGTGGCCGGCAAGGAGCCGGAATTGGCCACGCCGGGAGAGAACTCGAGAGAGAGTGAGAGATGATCGTGAGAGGGAGAGAGAGAGAGAGAGAGGAGAAAGAAACTAGATCTGAAAATGAAACCCCCCTTGATTTTTGGAGGGAAAAACACTATATACCTCTCCCCAACTTGAATTATTAGCCCTTAGATTGATCAAATGGTCTAAAATGAGTCCTTAATGATTAAGAATATTTCTTAATAGCTAAGGATTGGTGACATGGCATCATGGATGGACATGATCAATTCTAAATGAATGGCCATGATTGATTTGCTAATCCCCTAATTAATTTGCTTAATCCTTGAAGAAGGGCATTTTTGTCATTTTTTATTAAGGGCATTTTTGTCATTTTTGCACTCAAGAGGATGTGACTGACTTTGGTTGATCTGACCGGATTATCGATCATCAAAATTTTCGACCGGAAAATGACTAGTCTGATCGAATTAGTTCAATTTGAATCAACCGATTTGAGTCAATTAGCTCTGAATTTGGGTAATTGTATGACCAAGCTAGATTAACAAGTTTAATTGAAGTCTAGTTAACCAAATTGAGTCTCAATTCATCAAATTGAATATTAGTCTAGAGTGGGTCAAGTTGAATTGCACTAATTAGACCAATTACTCATAGACTTTTCTATCATTGGACCATTAAATTGATCAAATTGACCCAAATTCATGTGATTCTTCCAAAATTGATTTTGAATTTGGATTTCATATAAGAAATTAGGCTCATTCGTGCCTCAATTGCGCATATCATGAAGAATCGATCAAAATCACTAATTAGGGCTTAAATTGGGGGTTTTTGTGTTTGGCTTGGAATTGCAAAATTTATTCAAAAATTGGATATAAAATGACCTCTAGATCAAATGTCGTAAAGAAAACTAATCTAAAAAAAGACTAGAAATGAAGTAATTTCATTTTTGGCCGATTTGAATCAAATTCCGCAATTTGGGAAAAAATTGATTCTAAATCGATTTTTGTAAAATTTCAAATGCCAAAGGTAAATTGAATGTAAAATAAGATGATTTTTTGGATTTTTGTATTTTTCAATTTTTTGGTCAAAGGTCTGACCAAAAGTCAAACCCTAGTTGACTTTTCACTAGGAGCTTGATTTTATGATCAAATCTTTGAATTTTTCTGAAATTTCCACTTCTAAAGTGAAATTGGACTTGAAAGGAATCTTTTTATGCGAAAAGCCCCAATTTGACCTGGGGTTGACTTTTGGTCAAAGGGTTGACCAAAAAGTCAACGCCAAAGTCAACCATTTGACTTTTCGGGTTTTTGAATAAAATGAATAGAAAATCGCTTATAAAAGCTAGACCAACAGACGGAATTAAAAAACGACACTTTTTGCTCGAGAAACAGGCTCCGTCGCGATCGGAAACCATAATCTTGAATTTTTATTTTTTTTTACGCGTTGGCTAAAAATTAGGTGTCAACAGCTGCCCCTCTTTGAGTGGGAGTTCGAAGAAGTTCCGATCAAAGATCAATTGGCACCTACAAAATTTTTAGTCGACTCAATTTGGGAAATGAAAGAAAATAAAAACAAAGACATTTGATCAGAGTCTGACCTGAAGTTCTTACCATTGGATTGTCAGATCATTCGCGTGTTCTTTTTCTCTCTCATGGGGATGGAATGAAGGAAGAAAAGACAAAAATGGTTTTATGGGAAATCTATGGTTTAAGGAAAACCGAGAACCAAAGGACAAGGTTTAAGGATAACCAGGAATCAAAGGACAAGGTTTAAGGATAACCAGGAACCAAAGGACAAGGTTTAAGGATAACCAGGAACCAAAGGACAAGGTTTAAGGATAACCAGGAACCTAAGGTAAGGTTTAAGGATGACCAGGAACCTAAGGACAAGGTTTAAGGATGACCTAGAACCTAAGGACAAGGTTTAAGGATGACCTAGAACCTAAGGACAAGGTTTAAGGATGACCTAGAACCTAGGGTATGATTTAGGATGACCAAAAACTGAGGTATGGTTTAGGCTGACCAAAAATCGAAAATAAGGGGTTGGTTTAGGATGACCAAAAACCGAGGATATGGTTTAGGCTGACCAAAAACCGATCCACTGGGGAAAAATATTTTGAAAAAAAGTTCTGAGATTGTTTAACAACAAATCAAACGGAATTTTTCAACTTTTGATGAAAGGCACAGATTATCAAAATCCTTAAGAGGAAATTTTAACAAAATAATCTTTGAATAACCACTTAAAGAGGTTAGATAAAAATGCCAAATTGGAAATAACCTAATCAAAAAGGTCTTTCACACTGGCTCTCATAAAGGCTTTGATTCCCATTCATCGATGTGGGAAAGTTATTCAATTCTCACTGGTGATGCCTCACGAACCTATGTCAAAGGTTTTCGGAAACGTTCACATTGAATACAAATTGATTGATCAGAAAGGTCTTTCCAAAGGACGGTAATGTAGGCTTGGTCATGGGCTTACACAAAGGGTATTTGCTTTGAGGCCAAGAGCAGAGATATATGATCAACGTCTTCAGCGGGTTTACAAGTCAAGAACCTTGAAGATAAGATAAGATAGGATTACTTCCACTCTTTCTAGCGGTAGTTTCCTTGTAAAATCTTTACATTAACTCAAACCATCCCAATCGGAAAAGACTTCGGAGAGGGTTGTAACGTCGGTTCGGGTTAGGCTCAAAAGGCTTGAAATTTGATAGAAGGAGTTTGAAAAAAGAATGATGATTATCTTGGCATCATTACCAAATCATTCAAGTCTGACATCATTTGATTCTTGAAAACTAAATTGTCTCGAGAGTCCATTTTTCTTGCAACATAAGGGCTCTGCTCTTTCTAAGCATCCTTTGCTTTTATCATAAGCATATTGCTTTTTCTTGCTTTTGCATTTGCTTTTGACATTGATACATTTTTTATGGGCATCGGCCTTGCTTTTACCGGGCACACTGCTTTTTCATGCCCCCTAATATTTATCTTTTGAGCTCTTTGGACTCTCGAGACATTTTATACATTTTCACCAATTTCTCTAAATTTCCTTGGTAAATCATATGCATTGCCCCAATGTGGGGAGATAATCAACACTTTGGGTTTTGAAATGAAGATGCTTAAGGCTCAATTTGGCTTTGCAAATGATAACTGTGTTTGGGGTAAAGGAACAGAATGCTCTTCTTCACTTTGGGATATTTCAAGCTTCCATAAAGATTCACCTAAAATTACCACAAGAAGGTTGATGCAAGTGAAAGCATTAAAATCTTTCTTAATCTTTTTGCTCCAAAAATTATCAACCACAACTTCTTATTTTGCCCCAATGTGGAGTAGTTCTTGACAGGGGTATTTTGAGAATTCTCCTTATTTGGCTCAAAGTGGCTAGCAAAGGATAACATGAGTGTTTAGGATAGAGAAATGAAATGCCTTTTATCATTTCAATCCATGTATTCAATGTGAACGAACCTTATGTCCTACGACATTGTTTTTTTTCGCTCAATTATCTCGAAATGAGTATAGGGACGTATTTGATCAAAAGTTTGCCTTTTATCATCCTAGGCATTTCCATTCGGCATTTTTTGAGAAATCCTCTTTTTGTTTTTCCAACGGATCATCTGGTTAAATCTCCTGTCTGTGAGGAATTTTGATAAATCAAGACATTCGATTGACTGATTTGATTTTTTTTTTATTTCAAACTTGAAAAATCTTTTGGACAGAAAAGGTTTTCACACATAGGATCTACTTCCTAAATTCTAGGGAGAAGATTGATTTGATGTAGCTACTTCCTTGGGCTTGACTCCTTGAGGTTTGGAATAGTTTCCCTGGGGAACAGTTGAATATCTACAAAATGAACAAATATGCAAAAATGCCATGTATGCATGAAATGCATGATGCAAATGTTCTAAAGAGACTTGGATTCAGTCCAAAGCAACTCGAAATTTTTTTATTCAAGGAAAATATTTCTTGACAGCATCAGCGTTCACAGGTTTTGGCAACTCTCGACCATCCATTTCTACAAGAATTAATGCTCCACCAGGCAACACTTTCTTGATGACATACGGTCCTTCATAATTTGGGGTAAACTTTCCACGATCTGGAATAATGGGTAAAACTTTCCTCAAAACCAGGTCATTGATCTCAAAATTCCTGGGTCGAACCTTACGGTTGAATGACTTAGCCACTCGCTTTTGGTAGCCTTGTCCATGGCATAGGGCTTTTACCCTTTTCTCATCAATCATGCTAAGCTGTTCAATTCTTTGTTGAATCCATTCTGCTTCAGAGAGCTTTATTTGCGAAAGTACCCTTAATGAAGGAATTTCCACTTCTACAGGTAAAACTGCTTCCATTCCATACACTAATGAGAATGGTGTTGCCCCAGTCGAAGTGCGAATGGAAGTTCGATAAGCCAATAACACGTACGACAACCGTTCATGCCAATCTCGGTAATTCTCTGCCGTTTTGGACAGAATCTTCTTTATATTCTTGTTTGCCGCCTCTACAGCTCCATTCATTTGTAGGCGGTAAGGAAATGAATTCAAGTGGTGAATGTGAAACTTATTGAGTAACTCATCCACTACCTTGTTATTCAAGTTTGACCCATTATCTGTGATAATTGCTTCTGGAACCCCATATCGAGCGATAATGTCTTGACGAATAAATTTTGCCACACTTCTCGCAGTGACGTGAGCATAAGAATTAGCTTCGATCCATTTGGTGAAGTAATCGATAGCCACTAAAATGAAACGGTGTCCATTTGATGCCTTAGGATTAATTGGTCCGATAATGTCAATCCCCCACATTGAAAAAGGCCATGCCTCGAACATTTGATGTAATTCATTTGGAGGAGCATTGATTTTGTCTCCATAAACCTGACATTGATGGCAACATCTAACATGTTGAATACAATCGGCTTCCATGGTTAACCAGTAATAACCTAGCCTCATGATCTTTCTTGCTAGAAGATGGCCGTTCATATGAGGACCGCATTCTCCTTCATGTATCTCTTTCATTAATACATTGGCCTCTTTGGTGTCTACACACTTCAACAAGACCGAATCAAAAGATCTTTTGTACAAAGCACCTCCACTAAGAAAGAATTTGGAAGATAACTTTGTCAAGTATTTCCGATCAATAGCTCGACTTTCGTGGGGAAATTTTCCTTCTCGAAGGTAATTCATAATGTCATAGTACCATGGTTGACCATCGAGTTCTTCTTCTATGACCATGCAATATGTAGGCTCTTTTAAAACATCGATTTGCAAAGGATCAACATTCAAACCATCAGTTACTTGTAACATTGAAGATAATGTCGCCAAAGCATCAGCAAATTGATTCTGAGATCTTGGCAAATAATCAAAAGAGATCTCTTCGAATTCTTCCACCAAGCCTTTAAGATATTCATGATAAGGAATTAGTTTCGAATCACGAGTTTGCCATTCACCTCCTGTTTGGAGAATGATAAGTGTGGAATCACCATAAACTTGTAGTCTCTTAACCTTCATATCGATGGCTAATTGGAGACCGAGGATGCAAGCTTCATATTCTGAAATGTTATCGGTACAAGGAAATACCAACTTTGCGGCTACTGGATAATGCTGACCCGATGGGGATATTAAGACTGCTCCAGTACCCGAACCGGAGAGGTTAACGGCTCCATCAAAATACATGACCCACTTGTCTTGTGACACTAGATGGATTCTTTCATCGATTTCATCCCAGTAGTCTGACTTTAAGGGATTTTCAGCCAATATGTCAGCTATGGCTCGTCCTTTAACAGGCTTCTGCGGCATGCTTTGAATATCAAATTCAGAGAGCAATATTTGCCATTTGGCAAGCCTTCCAACCAGTGCAGGCTTTTCCAAAAGATACTTGATTGGATCATTTTCATTCACAAGCAGGATACGATGGTGAAGAGTGTATTACCGTAATCTGTGTAATACCCAAATTAAGGCTACACATGCTTTCTCAACTTTTGGGTATTGAGCTTCACCAGAAGTAAACTTTTTGTTAAGGTAGTAAATAGCACGTTCCATTCCATCTTCTGGGCTCTTCTGCGCTAACATAGCTCCTAAAGACTCATCGTGAATGGTGAGGTACAAAATCAAAGGTATACCCGGAGCGGGCGGTACCAAAACTGGTGCCTGTGAAAGATATTGCTTCAATTGTTGAAAGGATTTTTGACAATCTTCGTTCCATTCAACCTTGGCATACTTTTTCAACAGCTTGAAGAATGGTTTGGCTGTTTCTGATAACTGGGAAATGAATCTTGCAACATAATTCAATCTTCCCAACAAGCTTCGAACTTCCTTAACAGTAGAAGGAGGTTTCAAATCACAAATGGCCTTCACCTTCGAGGGATCAATCTCAATGCCCTTGTCACTAACCATAAATCTAAGGAGCTTTCCAGACTTTGCCCCAAAAATGCACTTAGCGGGGTTAAGCCTTAGCTTGAACTTTCTAAGTCGATCAAACAGTTTTCTTAAGACTTCAATGTGGTCTTCACCTTGTCGTGATTTAGCGATCATGTCGTCGACGTAAACTTCAATCTCTTTATGCATCATGTCATGGAATAGTGTCACCATGGCTCTTTGGTAAGTTGCCCCTGCATTCTTCAAGCCGAAGGGCATAACCTTGTAACAGAATGTTCCCCATGGGGTGATGAAAGATGTTTTAGTCTTATCTTCTTCCTTCATTCGGATTTGGTTATAGCCAGAGAAACCATCCATGAAGGAAAATAACTCGAATCCTGCGGTGCTGTCGACCAGGACGTCGATATGTGGTAATGGGAAATCATCTTTGGGACATGCTTTATTCAAGTCGCGGTAATCGACACATACCCGAACTCGCCCATCCTTCTTCATGACTAGGACAACATTAGCAATCCAGTCAGCATACTGAGTAACTTCAATGAAATCAACTTTTAATAGTTTCATGACTTCTTCCTCAATCTTCTTGGATAATTCTGGCTTCGTCCTCCTTAGCTTCTGTTTCTTAGGCGGAATGGCAGGATCAAGAGGCAACGTATGTTCTACAATATTGGGGTCCAGACCCGGCATGTCAACATAAGACCAAACAAAGACATCCCGATACTCCTTCAATAGTTCGATCAGTCGATCAGCATCTGCTTGAGAAAGACTTGCTCCAATTTTTGTTTCTTTGGGATTTTCAGAATCGCCCAAATTTATAACAATAGTTTGCTCTTATGTGGGAGGTGTGGATTCTTCATGTCGGATCCATTCCCTTTTAATAACCTGGGAATCTTCTTCATTTTCGGGATCAAAATAATCAGATTCGTATAAATTTTTTGGACATGAATCCAAGCCATGCATATGACTATTATGGTTATGCAAAGTGTCATGCCTGAGATGTAACAAGAGAATGGTCAGTATGTGAAAATAAGAAATGCAATGCATGAAGATGTGATGAAAACAAATTTTCGAATTTTAAATTTTCGAAAATTTCAAGGGGAACTCATCCTCATATCATTGGACATCCTTGTTCCAAAAAATTATTTTGAAACTATAGATCGTGCAAAAGTCCAGGCCTCAAAGCATCATCATAGGGCTGGTTTGGTATACTTTCGCACGTCTATTAACAAAACATGCATATGCTTTTATTGAATTGAAAATGAATGCTATATAGTGTTCTGGATCGAAAGCTCGTGATCCGAATTATTACAGTACTTGAAATGAACGAAACAAATGAACAAATGGAATTCCCTTGTAGGGGAGAATTAAATGGATTACAATTGAAAACAACTTAAAACAAAGTAGAACACGGAAAACATCCCTTACACAGCGGGATCGGTAGGTGGATCTTCTTTGAAGCTCTCGGAAATGGCACTCACAGAACTCTCTTCAAATAAATCGACGATGCCATAGACATCTATTTCTTCATCTTGGAGGAACTTTGGCGGTCCAGAGAAGAAATCTTTCAACGGAGGGGGGAGTAAACGTCGATAACTCTTTTCTTTAATGCTCGGGCTTTTCCGATTACCTTGATCTTGTTGATCGCCTTGATAACTTAAGCCTTCTCGTTTCTTTCTCTTAATCACCTCAATGGGTGTGAGAATGCCTTGGGACAGCTTTCCCAATCCTTTGCCGATAGTAAATCCATACTCGATCAACATTTTGCTAGACATAAGAGCCGCCTTTGAATAGTGAGGCTTTCTCATAACAGTGCCTGTGGGCACATGAGATACTGACACTAACTCAAATGAGTGGTAGCTTGATTCTCCCTTTACTTCTGGCTCCACGTAGGGGATCGCAGTATTGTTGAAGGTTTCGGTATCCTTCTCGCAATGGACAGTTATAATTTTGCCACACGCGACAAAGCGAATCATCTGATGTAGACTTGAGGGTATAACACCCGCAGCGTGAATCCAAGGTCGTCCCAGCAGCAAACTGAAGTTACTTGGGATATCGAGCACTTGAAATTTCTGGGTAAACATGACTGGACCAACCATTAACTGCAAGTCAATTTCTCCTAGAGCTTCTTTCTTCATGCCATCAAAAGCCCTGACTGGAGTTTTAGAAGGACGAACATTATCCATACTCACACCTAGACGGCGCAAAGTTGATAACGGACAGATATTGAGAGCGGAACCATTATCAATAAGTACTATTGATATCCTTGTATCAAAGTGTTGAACAGAGATGTATAATGCTTTAGAATGTGCTCGCCCTTCCGGCGGCAAGTCCTTTTCGGAAAAAGAGATTTGATCCTTAAGAAGGATAGCGCCTACAAACTCTTCCAACTGTACCTCTCCAATTGTCTCGGGCACATGTACTTCATTAAGAACCTTTAAAAGAGCATTTCTATGTTTCTTGGAAGACTTGAATAGTTCAAGTAGCGAGATTTGAGCCGGCATTTTCCTTAACTGCTCGATCACTTCTGATTCACTCGTTTTGAGAGTTTTAAGGAGTTGTTCCGTCTCTTCTTTGGTTACAGCCTTTTTCTCGACACCTTCACAAAATGGAAAACATCGACCTGACCGAGTAACAGCGTCTATCTCATGAGACTCATAATTCCACGGAACTGCCTTGGAATCATAAACAAGAGGTATTCTTACTTTCAAATTCTCATCTTTCTTTGGTGACAACTCGATTACAACAGGCCCAATATCTTCATTAGAGATCTCTATATTTCCGAAGCCATCAGCCATTAGATCTATAACCACAGGTTCCACAACGTACGCTTGGATTTCACAAGTTGTATTCAATTCAATCACAACAGGATCAATCATGGCTACCATGCCATCATCTTCAAATTCGAACCCCCATCCACTCGGGATGATAGTCTTAGGGTCAATAAAAGCGCTTGGAGGAGGAGAGTATTTTACCATGAAGTCATATTTACCACTCGGCTGCCCGATAGTATCAACAATTTCTCCTTTTTCAATTGCTTTCCTAACGAACTCCCGATCCCAGTGGGAGGTATGGCATTCGAATTCCGAATCAGCATCGGAAAGAACTTCTCTATTATCTTCGTCATCATTCCATCCAGTCGGAACAATGTCTTTCAAGTCAATAAAGAAACTTGGCGGAGGCAAACATTTGACGATAAAGTCATACTTCCTACTTGGTTGACCTAGAGTATCAACTATTTCACCATGCTCACGAACGGCCAGTACAAATTCATGATCCCAATGAGCTCTTCTGGTACCAAGCTCAGAATCCGTGTTAGAAATATGCTCCTCGTCTTCATTAACGGGTATAGGTTCAAAGACTTGAGATGTGTGATCCATGCTTTCATCATCCATGCCTCCCCATCCATTGGGAACAACATCCTTTGGGTCGATAAAGAAGCTTGGAAGTGGCGTGTATTTGACTATGAAGTCATATTTACCACTCGGTTGTCCGAGGGTATCAACAATTTCACCTTTTTCGAATTCACGATCTCGACGGGCATTCCTATTCTCACATTCCAAATCACTATCGGAATATATATCAATCCAAGGTTCATCAACGTCTGGCTCGTATCCATCATCTTTTGGCTTAGAGCATGAGGCTTCACCTGTGAACTTACAAGAGAATTTTTCGGACGACAAATCAATTATAGCGGTCTCAATAGACCCTTCGAGTTTCCTTCCTTGAAAAGGCTGAATTATGCCTAAAGCAGCCATCTTAGCTAGGCAATACATTTCTCCTCACGAGATACATTTCCTTCTTTCGATTGCTCTCTAGCTATAGTCAATAGCTCTTCCAACTTCACCATGTTGAACAAGAAAGGTTTCTCATTCTCGTCTCCAAATATCACATTAATGGCTTTGGTATGATTAGGGAGCGGATTTTGCTGAACATTTGGCGTGGCATCTTTAAACGACAAGATCTTCTTATCCAACAGGTTCTGAATCTTGACCTTGAGAGTGTAACAATTGTTCACATCATGGCCCTTCTCACCCATGTGATATACACAAGATTTTGCCAAATCAAACCCAGCAAACTTTGGTGGGCTGTCTCTCAAGATTTCTTTTGCTACAAGTCTTTGTTCAATCAACATCGGCAGCAACTGAGACATAGGTCTTGGTAAAGGAGTGAATTGCCTTTGTGGAGCTTTTCCTTTTCGATCAAAATTCCGGGAAGAACCCCCTGTTTCCACAACGGACCTTTGAACTGGTGAATTTAATGGCTTTTGAGCATTAGAATTTTGGATATAGGCAACCTCCACCATTGGCTCCTTATCCTTCTTTAAGGTAAATCTGCGAGTCGTTGTCTCGGACAATCGACCCTCTCGCATGATTCCTTCAATACGTTCTCCCAGTTCGACCATTACGGGGAAGTTGATGCACGTGTTATTAAACATCTTATCGAAGTACTCTCGAGGTAGAGCTCGAAGAAACAACTGCATGATCTCTTTCTCGGACAATGGAGGTTTGACTTGAGATGCTATAGTTCTCCACCTTTGGGCATATGCTCTAAAAGTTTCATTCCTGCTTTTGTCAACCCGGACCAGTTCTTCACGGGTTGGAGCAATTTCGGTATTAAACTTGTATTGCTGAAGGAATTCATCTGCAAGATCTTCCCAGGTACAAATTTTCTCCAAATCCAATTCGATGAACCAAGTTAAGGCGGAATCAGCCAAGCTATCTTGAAAATTGTTGATCAACAGCGGGGTATTATCGGAATAACGAGCCATCTTGCTCAAATAATACTTCAAGTGAGTTTTAGGGCATCCAGTTCCATCATACTTCCTTGAAAATTCGGGCTCCTTGTAAAAATCAGGGACTTTCACCTTTGTAAAAGGCGACAACTTATCAAAGCCTTGGAGTTGATAACCTTGCAACATGCACAAGCGTTCTTCCAATTTTGCAAGACGTCTCGCGCTCTCTTCATCCATATGAGCGACAGGCGACTCCTTAGGTGGAGCTTCCAAATCAATGACGGTAGGAATGGCATTAACGGGGACTTCTTCAACAGGTCCTTTGTCAACAGAATCTATCACCGGCGCATTAGTGGGCGCATTAGGAGTAGAAGCTGCAGCAGCAGGAGCCACAGGCGTGAGGCTCTTTACTTGATTTGCAAGATCAGTTAATATTGCCATCATCTGCGCCATTTGATTCTCAATGGTAATAACACGGGTACGAGTGTCTTCGTTCTCCATCCTTGTTTGGCGACGGGTGCGTATAATAAAGCGCGTTTCAGCCGTATTTTAGTACCTTCTCTGTAAAAAACAAAAATCAAATTAGTATACGGAAAATGAATTAAGACGAAAATATAAAACCCTTCAATTTTATATTTTCTTTAGATGAAATAGAGATAAGAAATATTCTCATGATCCCAATATCACGTGAATAATCTCTTATCATAATTTCTTCACAAGAAATTATACAATTAAAGGGGTAACACGCGATGATTAATCAAGATGCCCCATCTATATTCCATTGGAATCTCGAAAAAGAAAACACACACAAAGGGAAATTTCACTATTAACAACAAAATTTGTGAAATGCAATCCCTTAAAGACAAGAAGAGAATCCTATTACATCATTACTAAAATGAGTAAAAAGGAAACCCTATACATCAAATCTATAAAATGAAAATTACATGAAAGGAGACTTCCTCATGGAATATAGCCAAATTCCTAATGGATCTTCTTTAGATGCGAGGCGAATTCGTTTGTTTTTTTGGGTCAAACGTTCAACCTCGGCTAAAGCTTCATTCTTTTCCTTAAGAGCTCTGACGGCTATAGCTTGCTGTTGAGTTGGCTTCTCAGGGACATTAGGGAGATCTAATTTAAGCTCGGGCTCGAAACGATGGTGTACGTACTCCGGCAATGCGTGATGTATTTTCATTTCCCCTTCCAATTCGGACTCATCAGTAATGAGAATCGGCTCCGGGCGACATTTGTACCACATATCAATGATGGACTTGATCATTTCCTTCAAATCCGTCATTTGGTTCTTTTGGATGACATCTTTGCGATAATCAAAATGATATAACCCCAGCTTGAGGAATGGTGGAATCTTTTGAAGCGCGCGATATTGACGGATCACCCTAAAAGGGTAATATGACGTAGACCCCGTAAGACCCAAGAGTGGGATTGGGTTGTCGGATCCGTTATTAAGGCGCACCCGGGATTTCCAAGCCAACGAACATGCCATTGGATTTGATTTGGAACAAGGTTCTTGAAAAAATTAAACCAAGTTGAAAACGACCAATAAGGAAAGATTTCTTCCTTTTCTCGGAAGAGCGAGATAGGATGACAATCTTTGGATACATCTATGATTTTCAAGCTCAGACCGAAATCTTTAAGGTGAGAGACTAACCAAATTTGGAGTAAACCTATTGGGGCTCTAAAAATATCATTTTTGTTTTGTTTGAACCTATTAAGTGACACGAAGGTCTCATCTAAAAGCATATTGGAGAATCTTTTGAACATTCATACTTGATTGACAATGTGAATCTACCAAAGGATCCATGGTCTTTTTGGTAAATGGAAAAATCACAAAACCAAAGAATGCTAAGAGAAAAACTCGAGGAATTTGATTACCCGATTCTTTTGGCAAGCTAGAAAAATGTCGTTCTAAGAATGTGAAAGAAAGTGCATTGGAATTTCCTCTAAGAACGCCTATGATTTGGAGAATATCAATTCCTAAGAATTGGCTCAAAAGAGTTATAGGATCTATATCTATCGGAGGACTGACTAGACCAAAAGACCCGACTCTACCAATGGCAATATCGTACTCTTCAATTGTAGGGGTCAACTCATTTCGACCAAACACAAAAGTGGATGTCTTTGAGTTCCAAAAATGAGACAATGCTTTGATCATGGCGACACGAGGCTTGATGTATAAGAGTGCGGGAAGATATCCGATCCTCTTTTCCACGTAGTCTTTGTGCTTTGACTCGAGACGTTCCCACATAGTCACAAGAGCTCTTGGTACGGGGACGATTCGAATCTCCGACATATCCATTTTGACTAATCCTAATTTGGGGCATCGAGATTAATCACCACGCATTATTGAAAAGAATATAACGTGAAATTGAAATGGCGTAATTGAAATTGTAGAATGATATAATCAACCTTACCATGAAGAGCAAATGGCAAACACATCGACACATCGCATGAGGACATGTGAGTTTTGACATCTAAGGGTAGGATTCTAAAGGTTTAAGGTCCCCATCTTAATTAGATAAGAAGAGTTTACCCACCGCTACTAACGTCGGTCGGTGCACTTCTTACTAACCAAGATGAGCGGTATTGAAGAATGGATTACCACATGCATTCACATGCGGATTTCACTCTTAATACCTCCTAAAGGTGTCCTAAAGCGATCCGGGGTTTTAGACCGCGGGACGTGGGTGCATTGTGTCGTGCTAAAGCAAGTAAACATGCATTTAAATTTAAAGCAAACAACACTTCAATATAATCTCATACATTCGACATTCACCCAAACGCCACCTACAAAACAAAGGGTTTTCATTCACTCCACCCCTTATGACTCCCACCTACAAAACCATTTAACACATGGTTAGTGGACTAACCTCATTTTCCACGCGACTTTGACATGCAGTCGATGCTACAAAATGTAGACAAGTGAGATAACAACCAACAAGTTTATTACGGCTTTAATCAACTTAGGTTTGTAACCTATTTTCCCCAGCGGAGTCGCCAAGCCTGTCGTGACCTACCCCTCGAGAGCCGAACTCGGATGAGGCGGGTTTAGAGATAAGTGTTCATGAGATGGTTCATATGGCATCTTATAAAAAATGATTTTACTGAAGTGTAAATCTTTTGTTTATCCATATGACCCATTGATCATGAACGTGGATTTTCCCTAAATCCATATCTCGTGTGACAGCGGATTGATTTTATTTTTTAGGAGTCGCCACTAGCCTAGGTCGGGGGTCGGCTAGAATACCCAACCGAAACGCGGGAATTTCGTTTCGGTTTCTACGAAAACCAGAGATCAAAGGTTCGGGGACTAGCTTACGTTAATATTTCTATTAACGCCCTTTCGTTACCGCTAAACTTAACATGGTTGTTATCTAGGTTGTCATGCATTTGTTCTTAACCATTTTCATGCCAAAATCTTAGTCCACTAGGTGGTCATGCATCTTGTTTTGTGTTTTCATTTGAGATTCTAAACTAATCTTATCTTAGTCTAGAAAAAGAAGGAAATAATCAATTGTATTGAAAGACACTTTTTAAAGTAAACACTCGAAATTTTGAAAAGACGAGCTAAATCTAAGTGCTAGGAAGTAAAAAGTAAAAACCCGCAACTCATCGGGTGTTTATTACAACACGAATTGAAAACCCGAGACATGATCGGGGATGAATGAATTAAGTGCAAATTGAAACCGGATTGGACATCGGTTTAGTACCATCATCAAATGAGCACAAATCGAGACCGGATTGGACATCGGTCAATCACCTTGGCTTTTTCAATTTCGGATTATTCTTCCTTTGACCGCCTCTCGGGTGTCGATGTTTACATCCATAACATTCATTCATAACAAGCGATATATGGAAAAACAATGGTGCAAGCAATTCACTAATTAAGCACGGGCCTCGGGATCGGCCTTTGTTTTTCATGCATTTCGATTCATCACCCACTTAATCACCTAACATTGTTTGATTAATGGTTAATGACGATAGGCTACCATTTGTATTCACAAAATGGTAACTCACATCAATTAACCCCTAAAGTCGGGTTCTAATGATCATGAATGGGCTACCCACCGAACATGCATCGGGCCTAACATTCATCTAACAAACACATGCATAATAGTAAAATGAGCATGCATTCAAGCCCATGGGCCTTGTTTCGAAGTCAATCAAACAATGAGAAGTGGGCTTTATAAAAAAAGACCACTTATTCAATTAATGTCTAATTCGGATTGAATCTGTTCAAGTATGATTAACTATCCTAATGACGTCCAAATGAAGTGATTCAGGTGTCATTAGAAAGCTTATGACATGAGGATCAAAAGTCAAGAAGACCATTATTTCTAAATCCTAGGCAATTTTCCCGAAAATATTGAATTAAATCTCAGTGACAGGCTGGACTCGATTCAGTTATGAATTTCAAAATAATGGCGGGAAAAATAACAAACCTTATCAAAACAACGCGAAAAGTTTTGTACGGTTAGGATTCCCCGAGTGAAACAACTTTCATGTTTTGAGTTTTTGCTAAAAAGCCCTCCAAATTTTTATAAAATTCAATTTTCACGAAGGCCTCAATTGCAAATGAAATTTTAACCCGTGAAGAATTTTCAAGCAAATTGACCCTCCAAAAATTGTAATTAGGTCCTCAAAATTTTCAGTTGACATAATGAGACCCCAATGAGCAACTTTGTAGTTTTGATTTTTCGCAAAAAAGGACTCTAACTTTATCAAATTCGGAGAAACATCTTTTGAACTCCAAAGGAATGAAAATCAGATCTGGACACAGATTCTGATCAAATTGTGATAATTCCTTTTGAAAATTCAAATGATCTTCGATTTTGATGAAATTAGTATCAATAGAAAGATCTCGATCTCATAAAGAACTTTCGTGAAGAAACTTTTTTCATATCTCGAACGCACGAATTTATGAAAATCGAAGAACACACGAAGGTCGACTGAAACCAGCATGATACCAGATTTACATGCATATGACGTTGCAAATCGTACTAGGCTAACATGCTCAACATTTTGTGAAAAGTTTATGGTGAACAGATCAGGATATGTTTTACAACTCTCATGAAGAAAGTTTTTCTAGAAAATGATCGTAAAAAATCATAAAATTCATCAAACAGCATAACGTCAGTTAGGGAATCATCAGAACAGACTTGAGCAACATATTCCAGATTCTGATCCTAACTTCCAAAAGTGTTTTGACATAGCAAATCAGGTCCGATTGAGGCATATGATATATCAAATCGAATCTTAAGACGATCTTTACGACTCTCTAGTTTATCACTTCACCAGATTTCGACGTTAATAGGCTCAAATCAGCATCTCAAGCATGCAGATTTTACTGAACACGAATTTGCAGAATTGTGTTCAAATGCTCTTACCTTGTCTAACAATGCTTCAACGCTCAAGCGAGCGATCCGGCGTCCGTATTCTGACCTGGAATGGCACGGAGAAGCCTCGAAAAGCTCGGCCAACCTACGACAACGGATTGCACGAAATAATGTGAGAATTAACTCGTTTTCTCACGAAATAGACTAATCAGTAAAAATTGAGGCTAAGGATGTGATCCGGTGGCTGTTCGATGAGAGGCTGGCCATCACAGCGACATGAGGACGCCGAGGGATGTAGTCGGTTGCTCTGGATCGCCGGAGGAAGTCGCCGGAGGGCCGGTTCAGCCGGTTGAACCGGCTGAACACATCACCGGCGGTAGTGCCGGTGATGTTGCCAAGAGGGAGAAGGCGCCGGAGGAAGGAGCTCCGGCCACCAGCGAAGGCGGCTGGGCTTGCGACCGGCCTTGGACCACCGTGGGGGACACGGGTGGGGCGGTAGCTCGCCGGAAAGTGGCCGGCAAGGAGCCGGAATTGGCCACGCCGGGAGAGAACTCGAGAGAGAGTGAGAGATGATCGTGAGAGCGAGAGAGAGAGAGAGAGAGAGAGAGAGAGAGAGAGAGAGAAACTAGATCTGAAAATGAAACCCCCCCTTGATTTTTGGAGGGAAAAACACTATATACCTCTCCCCAACTTGAATTTTAGCCTTTAGATTGATCAAATGGTCTAAAATGAGTCCTTAATGATTAAGAATATTCCTTAATAGCTAAGGATTGGTGACATGGCATCATGGATGGACATGATCAATTCTAAATGAATGGCCATGATTGATTTGCTAATCCCCTAATTAATTTGCTTAATCATTGAAGAAGGGCATTTTTGTCATTCTCAATTAAGGGCATTTTTGTCATTTTTGATTAAGGGCATTTTTGTCATTTTTGCACTCAAGAGGATGTGATTGACCTTGGTTGATCCGACCGGATTATCGATCATCAAAATTTTCGACCGGAAAATGACTAGTCTGATCGAATTAGTTCAATTTAAATTAACCGATTTGAGTCAATTAGCTCTGAATTTGGGTAATTGTATGACCGAGTTAGACTAACAAGTTTAATTGAAGTCTAGTTAACCAAATTGAGTCTCAATTCATCAAATTGAATATTAGTCTAGAGTGCGTCAAGTTGAATTGCACTAATTAGACCAATTACTCATAGACTTTTCTATCATTGGACCATTAAATTGATCAAATTGACCCAAATTCATGTGATTCTTCCAAAATTGATTTTGAATTTGGATTTCATATAAGAAATTAGGCTCATTCGTACCTCAATTGCGCATATCATGAAGAATCGATCAAAATCACTAATTAGGGCTTAAATTGGGGGTTTTTTTGTTTGGCTTGGAATTGCAAAATTGATTCAAAAATTGGATATAAAATGACCTCTAGATCAAATGTCGTAAAGAAAACTAATCTAAAAAAAGACTAGAAATGAAGTAATTTCATTTTTGGCCGATTTGAATCAAATTCCGCAATTTGGGAAAAAATTGATTCTAAATCGATTTTTGTAAAATTTCAAATGCCAAAGGTAAATTGAATGTAAAATAAGATGATTTTTGGATTTTTGTATTTTTCAATTTTTTGTTCAAAGGTCTGACCAAAAGTCAAACCCTAGTTGACTTTTCACTAGGAGCTTGATTTTATGATTAAATCTTTGAATTTTTCTGAAATTTCCACTTCTAAAGTGAAATTGGACTTGAAAGGAATCTTTTTATGCGAAAAGCCCCAATTTGACCTGGGGTTGACTTTTGGTCAAAGGGTTGACCAAAAAGTCAATGCCAAAGTCAACCATTTGACTTTTCGGGTTTTTGAATAAAATGAATAGAAAATCGCTTATAAAAGCTAGACCAATAGACGGAATTAAAAAACGACACTTTTTGCTCGATAAACAAGCTCCGTCGCGATCGGAAACCATAATCTTGAATTTTTTATTTTTAATGACGCGTTGGCTAAAAATTAGGTGTCAACAGCAAGCAATGTCCGAATGACTGCAAACGTGAAACATGGTAAATACATATATAGAGAATACCACAAAAGGTAGGATGCGAAAGGCATACTCACAAATTTATATATATATTTTTTTGCTAAATGCATAATCTTGCAATACACAAAATGATCAGAAATACCAATAATGGAAAACAAATCCTAGTAAGGCACAAGTAGAGTACTTAACCCGGATATAACAACAGGTGCCATCTTAACTGAATGAAATAATTAATTTAGCACATACAATAAAATAATAAGTTTTGACGATGATACAAATTCATTGGCAAAGAAAACCACGGTGCATGTCCAATCAATGAATGAGCAAAACAAACATTCATCACATAACAAATATTCTACAATGAGGATACAAAAAAATATTGATGCATCAGCACAGGAGCAAAAAGAAAATTTCTTATGATTATACTTGACACTCAATAACCTTACCAAAACGACCAAAAGCCCTAAAGCTTTTTGTGCTAATGCTCGGCAATGTCCCACGACAAACCATCCGCGAATATGTGATACTTGTCCTTCACCATCTCCATGTCCTCGTTCAATTCCAGTAGCAGTGTTAGTAGCGGCAGTTCCAGATTGAGAATCCATAAGCCAATTATCATTTTAATTGTTGGAAAACATGTTAGATAATATGAAAAAATAACAATTGTCGGAAATCTGTTGGAAACGATGAGAAAATAAGATTAATCATCTGAGGCGTGCAAGCACTGTTCTTAAGGATAATTGCACCCCTTGGAGTACGAAACTCAGTGCGTAAGGCTCTAGTGGCTATCTTCCTAAGATATAATAAACCTTTTTTTATACTTCGCACCGAATATTAGAAGGAATAGGACAACGTTGTGTCTATAACCCAGAAAGAAAAGAAAATAAGAAGGAAAGGAAATCTCTTTATGAATTTTGTGGTTTGAAATTTTTATATTCAAATGAAAAAGAGCCATTACAAATTTATTGGTAATTAATAAATGACCATTATATAGCCGTTTGAAAACAATGAAGAGTTTATGAAGAAATAAAATTAGCATTATAAAGCCGTCACACGGCCATTACAAAGCCATTATAAAACGTTACAAAACCTTTGTATATTAATAGTGGACAAAAACTGTCAGAAATTGATGACGATAAAAAACCATAACAAAATCAATAACTTTTAATATTTCAACTATTGAAATATCCAACATTTATTTGGTCCAATCAGATAATCAAGTGCAGGAAAGAAGTTGTGGTGAGCATAAAGAATGAAGCCACCAAGAGGAAGATGCAGGAACTTTATCAAAAAGCAAAACCAAGTTAGTTGATTGATTTCGTAGTATAGTCAGTTGTTGCATAAACCTAATGCACAGCAGGCCGTAATCCTATTATTCCTTCTCAACAGACAAGAGACGGCGGATAGTGCAAGTATTGAATCCGTGTAATCTCCCAAAGACAGCAACAAGTCATAAGGCTTTGTGCGCCACAACTGCAAAAGCTTGTCAGGGTGATTTCGCGAAGCCAAGTTTAATGCGTCTGGAGACCAAAAGTTCTAAGCCAACAATTTTGCCACGAAGAGATTGGTGTTTCTTGGACTTGGAATCAAGCAAGAGTCGCATTGTTTGTGGTCATCCTCTTAGCTAAAAATGATATAATACAACTAGAATATGAGATTTGGTAGAACTACTGCTAACTATTTTAAAAGTTATTAGATGAATACATGGTTTAATATTTAAATATTTCAACACTCTCCCTAATGCTTAGTCTAGTTTTTTTACCTAGTACTAAGCGCAGAAATATATAATTTGGGAGGGAAATAGGGTTCTGAAAGATTTGAACTTAAGACCTTCAACTCTGATATCATGTAAAATTTTAGAATAGTTGGCAGTAGTTTCACCAAATATCACATAGATGTTGATCATTAGAGTTGTATTCTAGGAGGTGATATTGATAATTCTTTGCCGGAAATTGTATATTGCAATCTATAATCAAGACCTTAATTTTTTGAGCAATTTGATGCAAATACAGTTTTATCCTCGTATTCCTTTGACTTAAAACCATGTAAGAATAAATTACCTAAACTCCATTTGTTTGGCAGAAAATGAATAATTTGGATACTATTTTTCAAAAAATAACCCATTATATTACTTGAAATAATTAGTAAATGAAAAATATTTTCATTATCGACAGCAATTTGTATCTAAATATTTTCGTGAACGATGAAAATATTTTTCGTGACAATAACAAAAAATAAGAGAGGAATGTCACGAAGACAAGCGAAATTGAGATTGCAGATGAAAATATGATAAATTCACATGATTGGATTAATTAAATTTTTCAATCTAAAACAGCGCATGCCTGCTTTACAAATTTAATAAACTGGTTTTGTCGGATCATATATCATTTAGGCTACAGCTTAATAAGATCACATAAATATCACAACCAGATCCTATGGAAGCAAACCTGATGATTGAAAAACAGAAAGTGCCCTCTTAGCTATGACTCTAACTACGCTTTTACGTCTTGATTTTAGAGGCCTCTTAAGTAGCTATTCCTATACTAATTAAGTAATTAGCACACTGAATTATGTTCAAGACATACCCATATACAGAGCCACAACTGTTGCTCAGGACTTGGAAGGCCCATTGAACTTGAGCATCAAGGAGGAATCTTTCCATCACAGCCTTGGGTTCAACGTACGTTACCTTTTAATCTTTGGGAAAATGGTACAAATAATCCCTGAACTTTGCCTCAATGTATAATTTGATCCTTGAACTTTTAATTTGTTCAATATAGTCCCTGAACTTTAACTCAATGTGCAATATGGTCCCTGAACTTTTGGTACATGTTCAGTTCAATTTAATTCATGAACTATATGAAAATGTTCATGCAGTCCTTTCCATTAATTCAAGTTGAAGGACTATATTGAACATTTTCATATAATTCAAGGACTAAATTGAATATGTACCAAAAGTTCATAGATGACATTAAACAAATTAAAAGTTCAGGGACCACATTGAATATTGAGTTAAAGTTCATGGACTACATTAAACAAATTAAAAGTTTATAGATCAAATTACACATTAGGCCAAAGTTTAAAGACTGTTTATATCATTATCCTTTAATCTTTTTAGTCCTTTCAAATTTCAATTGAACTGCATCTGGGTGGTTTGCTTCGTGAGAAACTAGGCCTTTTCCATGTGATAGATTAAGGGATTAAATTATAACAATTTTGTTTCCATATTTTTCTATTTTTCTGTTCCGAGAAACATATTTGGAACAAAAATCCGTTTGTTAATGCAACTTCATTTTTTTTTAAAATTTTCAGGACAAAATAGGTTTGAAACAGAAATGGAATATAATTTTTTTTATTTTTCTTTTTCTAACAACTATTTCTTATCGCTCGCCCTTACCACTTGCCACTGCTCCCCACTGCCGCCGACCGGCCGTCAGGAATAGAAATTTAGGCATATCCTATCAAATGAATTTCTATTCTAGAAACAAAAATTTTGTATTGTTATCAAATGTTACTTTCTGCTCGGAAACTCATCCAAGAAATAAATCTAGAAATTGAGCCAAGAAAGAAAATGATTTTCATTCACACCCAATTTCGCGCTTTCAAATTTCAATTTCCACAGGCGGAAGTTCTTAATATTCTCCATCCAAGACCTTACAATCGCTTAATCAGATCATGGCAATTCATATTTCCTGGCCTATGTTTACATCCCATGTCATTGTTTGTAATTACCTTTTGGCCCTTCTCATATAGAATTTTTTCCGATCAGTGTTCATCGATCTAAAAGGTTAGAACCATCAGACGAACCTAAACACTTATCTCACTTGGAGTTCGAATTTGACCTTAGACAAAAAAAAATTAAGCTGCTACATGTATACATGTTAAAGACATACTAACCTTCTAGTATCATTGTATTGACACTTAAACATGACCAAATTTTTTTTGTCGATATGACACTGACACAAAGTTCCATTTTAAAATAACTAGATAATTGAAGAATTGGTGATGACGCCAGTACGAGCTTAGTGTTGACTGATTATACCATCAATGAATTGTTGATGTCCACAATTTGCAATAATCGACATGATGCCGATACACAAATTTGGTGTTCAAACTATTGATAACTTATTGATGACCATGATTATCGATGATTACGGTATAGTTATCGAATAGTTGATGATTGACAGTTAGATAAATGTTGAAGGCAAAAACTGAAGATGGATCAACATATACATTTGACAATTAGCGGTTAGATCCAGAGACAATTAAGAAGTCATAAACACTTTGTGGAAAAGAATGACAAGTAATCTTGGAGGGCAACCATGGAAGTTGAGTTTAGCAACAAGTGAAGATTTATGACCGCTTATAGATTATGTAAGCATGTAATCATAGTACGTGATCATGGAGCCTAAAATCATGGAGTTGCAGTTGTAACTTCTAATTCGAATATTTAACCGCTAAGGAGCGATTATATTTTGTCATAAACTATATAAGTTGTGTCGAATCGTTGTAGAAAGGCCTTCACAATTTATCAACACAATTATGTATCTTTCAGATTGTTAATTTATCTTTTTAGTTCATGCATTTATGAGTACTTAATTCTAGTTCTTTATTACGAATTTTACTTCCCGTTCGAATTGACGCGGAACCCATTTCAACAAAAATTCAAAGATCAACTCTTGGTGAAATAAATTTCTTATGTGGAGCTATTTATTCTCAAATTGACACCGTAAGAATGTGACTTTTGGATCGGAATTGTCACTAGATCTATCAAAATTGATCATAGACCCATTTCTTAACCCATATTTGATGTATTAAGTTACTATATGCATTAGTTATATTCAGTAAATCGGTCATAAATGGATTTAAAATGATAAGACTTCAAATAATATTGTTGACACCTAAATTTCGCCCGGATTACGTAGGGTTTTATCGCAAATGTTTTTTTTTTAGCGCAGCCCATTGTTTTTATTTTATTTTATTTTCCTTTTTGCTCTTCTTTCTCTCCCTCCTCTCCTTTTACTTTTCTTTTTTCTTCCCGCGTGGGCCGGGCCTCTTTTCCCCCTGGGCCCGGCCCGCGCCTGTTCCTCTTCTTCTCCCCTCTTCCCAGTCAACGTACGGGGGGGAGGGACGTAAGCTGAAGCAGAACAAGCAGAAAGCAGGGCCGGAACAGTGGCACGCGGAGGAGCAGAGGGGGGAGGGCAGCGCGATCCCCGGGTCGGGCGATCGGCCGGCCGCAACAGGGGCCATGCGCGCCTGCCGGCCAGCTCCGCGCACCTGGTCGTCCTTAAATCCAGAGAGGGAGAGAGCAGAAGGGGGGTTTTTTTCGGACCGAGAGAGAGAGCGAGGGATCGGAGAGAGAGAGAGAGAGAGCGAGAGAACTGAGAGAGAGGGAGCGGAAGAGAGCGGTCCTTAGCCGGCGACCACCGCGCTCAAGCCTCGACCGAAAGCCCTCTGTCACGGTAGGTCTCGATCCGGACGCTTGCCGGATTTTGCTTTGATCTCATTCGATTTGGGGTCGATTTCCCGAGGATTCCGGCTCGGAGGCGCGCGGGACTACTGGACGAAGTCCGGTCTGTCGTCCCCGATCGCCGCCCCCGAGCCGGATAGGGAATGCCGCAACGGCACTCCCCTCCCCTGTTCCTTTTTTCTTTTTTTTTTCTTTGCACTCTGTTTTGCTAGGCTCACTGGCCGGAGCTCGCGGCCGTCTGACGCGCGCGAGCTCCGATCCATGAAACCACATGCCTGTGCCTGCCTCTTCGTGTGTTCGGTGTTGAGGATCCCGATCCGTTTCGAGGCTCGTTTGTGCCAGTAACCCCTCGTTTTTGGCGTGCGCACCAACTATTTCACAATTTTCCCGAGTCGACTCTGAAATTCTACTGTGTTTCGCTGTGATTGTGGGGGGTCGTTTGGTACCGGCGCATCGCCGGCCGTCGCGAAGGTTCAGGCGTGGTCCTGTGGCGGCCGGCCAGTCCTGCGTCGGGACCTCGCCGATTCGCGGACGTCCGGTCCTTTATTGGGACTTGGACGCCCGCGAGTCCACCGCCGGTCACCACGGCGGTGACCTGCGCGACGGACGCTAACCGCCCCTTGCCGGGGCGGCGAGGTGGACCAGGGTGGTGCGTCGGCCGTGGAAGCCGGAGCTCACGGTGGCCGGTGCTCAGGCGAGCCCCTGGGCGCGGTGGCGGCGGCGATTCGGGTAGGGCAACACACGTCCGGGTCGGGTTCGCGGGTCTAAGCGGATGTGGGCCTCTCGCGGGTGAGCCTGAGTTTGTTTTGTTTTTGTTCTTTGTTTTCTTAATGGGCCTTGGGCCTTATTTGTTTTGTTTAAAAAATTTTCGGGCTGGGCCCTACTCGTTTTATTTCTAGACCGGGCTCCATAAATGAACCCGGTCCGGTCATGGACCCGGGCCGGCGTGCCCAGGTCAATCTCGGACCGAGTCGGATGTGGATATCCGACCCGGATCCGATTTTTTATTATTTTTTATTTTAATATTGTGTTGATTTTTTTTTATTTTTTTTATTATTTACTTATATATATTTTTTTTTCCTTCGAATTTTTTAAAAAAAAAGAGTTCGAATTTTATTTTATCTTATTTTTTTTAAAAAAAATTTCAAAAAAATTTTCAAGAAAATTTTGAAAATCCTTAAAAAAAAAGTTAATTAAAATTAGAATTAGAATTTTTATAAAAAAAAGAAAAAAAAACAAAAAATCAAAAGTCTTATTTGGGTTCTGAAATTGGGTTTTCTTACCCTATTGTGCGTTTAGTGTCATATGTAATTGCACGTCATCTGGTCCACACATTTTGAGTTGCACATTTAATTTAATCTCGCATGTAGTTAATTAGGCATATTTAGGTTTAGATATTAATTGTTGCTTCTCTTAGCTTAGTTAGGACGGAATTCTGAGACTCCCGATTAGCGAGAACATCTTAGATGGTGAATTGAACAAGATTAGGTATCGAAAGGGCACTAATTAGTTGATTAGTGTAATTAAATTCCCGTACTCATTGAATCTCTGGTTCGTAGAAGTGAAGTGTTTCTCCCGCGCTTCGCTTAGGTGTCTAATCGACCTATCGAAAATCGATTAGTGGCGACTCCTAAATGAAATCGATTTGCATGTTAACAACCTAAACTCAAGTCGCGAATTGGTATGGGCTTGGGAGAGCTTGAGCTAGGTTCAGCCTAGTAATCCATTAACCAAACCCCGTAGGCGGCGGGGCCGTTTCGGGGAGGTCGCGACAGCTTAGCGACTCCGCTAGGGACTTCTGTGGACTTAGGCCATTTATCTTGTTCGAATACATCCCTAACGTGAATGCTCTTGGCACTGACCCCTTATTTTGCAGGTTTGATATTTGGGGAATAAATGTTTATTTTTTCGAGCGTTTGAAGCATTGTTTGCTTATACATTGTTGTGCATGCTTTAGATGTTTTAGCACTACACTATCGCACACACAACCATACTGCCGGACCCGGGCCGTGATAGGACGCTTTTAGGATGGTGTTAAGAAAGATACAACCTCGAACGCGAGACCGCGATGTAGAGGTTGCCTTTCTTCTCCCCGAAAGTTCTTTCCTAGTGTCGTAAGTGTTTATCCTTGTCGGCAAGACCGCGCGATTATAGGATATCTCTTTCGACTAAGCCGGAGTTAGGAGGACCTGACACCAAATGCGAGACTGCGACGGTCAGATTATCCTCTTAGCTCCAACTTGTTAAACTATTTAGATAGAAAGCGAGCCTCACTTTTCATGCGTATGTCTTTGTGTTTGCCATTGTTCCTAATAGAGTAAGCCTTTATCTTTTCTGTTATGTAATTTATTTATTTCCTGTTGTTGGTCCATGGCAAATTAGGTCGGTCGTTAGTCTCAATTTATATGCGATGGGGAGAGCCGACGTCCAATTCATTTCCACTCCCAAGAAAGAGCTCATAGCGTGGTGGGATCAGCTGGACCAAACTGGCCAAAGACAGGTCGAGGCAAGGATTGGTCGCCTCCTCTCGTTGCTCAAGATCAACATCCATTCCGGGGTTATGCAAGCGATACCGCACTTTTGGTGCCCTCAAACATCGACTTTCATATTTGTTGAGTTCGAGCTAACTCCGACTTTGGAAGAATATAGCATTGCCATTGGAATGCCTCTTGGAACCGAGCTTGTCAAGCCACCCATAGGTATAGACCCCATATCCGAGTTGTCACAATTTCTAAGAGTTAAGGCCAAGGTCATAAGGAAGGTCATTAAGACTAATTGTTACGCGTGCCCATTCTCTTTCTTGGCCGAGTGTTTTTCAAATCAACCAATAGCCCAAAGGAGTAGGATTTTCATTTTAGCTTTTGTCGAACTGATCATTTTTCCTCATCGTAAGAATGCCATAAATCCTTCAATTGCCCGGGTGGTCAAACACGTGTGTGCTGGGTTAAACTATGTCAATATGATTTTAGCCGAAACATTCTTGTCCCTTAATCGTTTTAAACAAAATGGAAAAAAAATCATGCGAGTTTCCCCGGAAATTCTGCAAATATGGTTTCTTTCTCACATAAGGGGATTTGGGCACCTTATGCAGTTGTTTCAAATAGATGAGTTTAGGCACCCAATACAGAGGTTTCAAGTCTTAGAAAAGCATTCCCCCGATAAAGAATATTCCCGTTGGATAAATTTCCTAAAGAACCCCGAACCCAAGGCATTTCTATGGCATGCTAAATGGCTCCAGGTTAAGGAAGCCCACTTCGCCCACAAGTTTGCCAACCCGATCCCGCTGCTCGGTCTCTCGGGCGCTACCTCCTACTACCCATACAGGGTGGCTAGCCAATACCGAGCTCTACAAGAGATTCCGCCACCCCTCAAGACGGAGATGTTCCAGGCTCGTTTCACTCGCACGGACTACGATTACTTCGACGAGATTCGTGCCATTGAGATCGCATGGAGCGAATGCTGCCCTGAAAGAATTATCGTGCCTAAGAAGCTGAACGAGGAAGAAGAGATTCACCATGCCTCCACATTCTACATCCGCAGCTACTGGATTCCGGCCATGCTACGACCACTGGTCCCAGAAGTGACTGACAAGCCATCCCAGAAGGCGCAAATTGAGCATCTTGAAAAGAGGGTGGAAATGGATAAGACTCGCATCTCGAAATTAACTCGAGAGAACAAGCGACTCCGCAAAGCCGCGGGTTCCCCATCGCATACAAAATGAGTCGCCTTGAGAAGTTTGAGATGACACTTTCCCTAAAATTTGCCCCCCTAGTTTCTTGTTTAGGAGAGGTTTTATTGCTTTTCTAGTATTAATGTTTAGGTAATTTCTTTCTTTCTAATTTCCAGGTTTAGGAATCGTTATGTATCTCCTTTGTTTCAATGCTAAAAGAATTTCATTTTCTCATTTCAGTATTAAAGAGCTTTCATTTATCGTCCGTAATGTCTAAAACCTCCAAAATCTTGTTCTTTTTTTTTAAAATAAATAAATAAATAATTCTCTCTCGAGGAACGTATAACGCCTAGGCCATCGCCATGGACCAACCTCCCTTTTGAATCGTGCGCTCACGTATACTCATTTTTCCAGTGCTTACAAATCGTTTGAGTCCAATCAACACACGGAGAGTGAAATAGAGATTGGGGAGCTTTTTCCTGTAGCCATCACAATCGGGCTTCAGCTAGTGCAATCGAGACGGCTAAAAGAAGATCCCCGATCCGAACCCGTGCAAAAGTCAGAATGGAAAGCGAAGAAGCCAATGCGCGCATGACCAACATGGAGAACCAACTGGCCCAACTTACCGCCATGATGGCCGAAATAAGTCAGAAGCTCAAAGATCCTCCGCCTGCGCAGGCCACCGAGGCTTCTGTCCCCACCTCGTCAGGACACACTCCCCCCGTTAGTCGGCGATCCACATGTCACGGACCCCCCTGAAAAGGGAACCGCTTCAGACTCCCCCTCTGTCACGCCGATTATTGTGAATCTAGATCCTGTTCCAAGGGAAGAGCCTGTTTCCCGCCTCAATGAGGAAAGCGCAAGGCGCCTAGCCAAGATGGAGGAATGACTTTGTATTCTTCAAGGGTACGAGATGCGAGGGGTTGACAAGTTAGCTCCGTATGCTAAAGTAAAAGTCCCGGAAACCTTCAAGGAACCGGAATTCAGCATGAAGTACGATGGCACCGGTTGCCCTAAGACTCACCTCAAGTATTACTTGAGAAAAATGGCTCGTTATTCCGACAACGTGCCACTCCTCATCCAGACCTTCCAAGATAGCTTGATCGGCCCTGCCTTTTCATAGTTCATTGCGCTGGATGCTGAGACAATCACAGGATGGGAAGATATTACCGAAGAGTTTCTTCAGCAGTATAGGTTCAACTCTGAAATCATCCCCACAAGAGAGGACTTGGTTTGGCTAGAAAAGAGGAGGAATGAACCTTTCAAGGCCTTCGCTCAAAGATGGAGGGCGATGGCATCACAAGTAAAGCCCCCGCTGATCGAGAAGGAGATGAGGCAACTCTTTCTGAAAACCCTGCCACCTGAGTACTTTCACGGAATGTTGACTTCTGGATGTCAAACATTTTCCCAACTGGTGGAAGTGGGCGAAGGGGTAGAATGGGCAATTGTCGATGGAAGGATACCCGCAGGGAATAGCAAAGGATTCCCAACAAAGAAGAACAAGGAAGCCGCTGTCGAAGTTGCATTTGTCCAGGAACCGTCTAAATCTTTCTCAGCACCCCCACAAAAACCCGCAACCGTACAAAGGCATGCGCCCTAAGGGCATGATCGGACTAAGAGGTTTCTACGTAGGGAATTCTCCCCGCTGCCAAAATCCTTATCAACGTTGTTGCCCATGCTCATTGAGAAGAGGATGGTAGCCAAAGAAGTACCCAGGGACAATCCTCCAAAGTTCCCTGGGTTTGATATGACCAAGACATGCGAATACCACCGGGGAGAAAGGGGGCATGACACGGACAACTGTTTTGTACTAAGGATTAAGATTCAAAACTTGTTGGACAAGGGAATTCTATCGTTCGAGAGAGCGCAACCCAACGTGAAGTGAAATCCTTTGCCCAACCATGCCGAGGGCGTAAATGTGGTGTTCGGAAAAGTGAACGTGAGCAAACAAGCCTTCATGATGAACATCCTAAGGCTATACGAAATTCTTCGACTAGCTGGGCACCACGAAGGAGGAAATGACGTCACGGTGGAAGAAAAAGTAGAGCATGTTCATAGAATGATACGCATAGGAGTAATTGGGAACGCCGGTGAAGGGCAGGGACTAGTCGCCATGACAACACTGGTCGTGATATACTTCTCCGATGAGGATTATGCTAGTGAGCAGGAGGCGGAGGATGTCGAGCCAGTGATCATCGATCTCACGACTAAAGAATTCTTAGCAGTCCAGGTGGAAAGGGAGGATATGACGCGAGTCGTAATCGAGCTGCCGCCCCTGGAAGAAGAAGGGGTCATAGTCCTTGAAGCCCCTCCAGACTTCGACACCAAGGCAGTCCCGTGGGATTACAAAATGGATGAAGTGGATGCCATCACCCGGTCAGGTCGCTGCTACGCGCCTATCGGAGGAGTTGAGAAAAAAGCAGTGACGAAAGAAGACGCAAAGCAATTTCTGGCAGTGATAAAAACGGGTGAATTTAATGTGGTAAACCAATTGCGGAAAATGCCAGCCCAAATCTCTCTCCTGGATCTCTTCAAATCTTCTGAGAAACACAAGGATGCCTTATTAAAGGTCCTTAACGAGGTTCATGTCCCGGAGACGATCGACGAAGCCCAGTTGGAGGAATTTGTAGGGACCATCCTGTTGAAGGATCAAATCTCTTTTACGGATGAAGACTTTCCAGTCGAGGGCCGAAACCATAATAAAGCCTTGTACATTTCGGTTAAGCATCACGATACGGTGGTCGCAAGGACATTGATCGATAACGGCTCCGCTTTGAACTTATGCCTGTTGGCCACCCTCCGCCTCTTAAAGATCGATCTAGGGAGGATGCGTGCTGCCAAAAATCATGTACGAGCATTCGACGGCACTAGAAGGGAAGTAATAGGAGAGATAGAGTTGGAGCTCCTGATCGGTCCTGTGACGTTTCTGGTATTTTTTCAAGTGCTGGACATCCCAAGCGCATTCAACTTTCTACTAGGAAGACCATGAATTCATACCGCGGGTGCTGTACCCTCTAGTCTCCATCAAAAGGTGCGGTTTGTGGTCGACGACAAGCTCGTTACAGTGCATGGAGAAACAGACTTCAAAGTCTATCACGAGATAGCTATTCCGTACGTGGAGCCCGAATGCAAGGAGGAGTCCAGTTTCCAAACTCTGGAATTGGTATCTATAGTTCATGTTCCTGTCGGCTCGCTTATGCGCACCCCTGAACTGTCCAAGCCGGCTCTAGCAGCTGGAAGAATTATGCTCGCGAGCGGGTACAACCCCGGGGAAGGCCTTGGATTGCATAGGCAAGGGATTCAGAGACCCATCGAAGCTGGAAAAGGCGCAAAGAGGGAAGGCTTAGGGTATCAGAAAAGCCAAGATAATGGAGACCGAGGCCACTACGCAGGTTGGGACAGGAGGCCGAGGCAATGACGGAGGCCGAGGTAATCGCGGAGGCCGAGGCGGCTATAGGGGTCGAGGTACGGATGGAGGCCGAGGTGGCTGTGGAGGTCGAGATAGCGATGGAGGCTAGGGCAACCATGGAGGCCGAGGCGCAGGTCACGGGGACCATGGCAAAAATATTGGAGTGGAAAAAGGCTGTCCAGGCCCATTACTCCCCCGATTGAAACAAATGTTCCCCGGGCCTCCAAAGATGTTACATGAGGAAGAGGCAGCCATCAACAGTATAGCGAAGCTATTCGAGGAGAATGTCATATGCACTATCCTGACATGTGAAGAAGCTGAGGCCTCTGGGAGTGCCGCTGACCCTGCAGAGTAGGGCGGTTCCCATTAGTGTTGTTATTTGCTTTATGTTCTCTCCCCTGCATTGGAGCCTAGTATTGTTGCAATTTGTTAATCTAAGCTCGCTTGTAATGAAAACTTTGTCTAGCCTCGAATCTTGAGCCGTTGGTTTGGGGCGGTGCGTGTTGTAATGCGGCCTTACCCTTTTAATTCAATGAAATGTGTGCATGTTTTATTAAGGACACATGGAACCATACCAAACTGGTCCTATGATGGTCGCTGAGGGCTGGGGTCCCACGTACTCCCTGTTTTCATGGTCTTCAAGAGCAAAGAAGTCCGATGACATGAGGATGAGCTCTTAAACGCCTTCTCCAAAAATTTCAAAAGCATTTTCAAGATGGCATGTACCATGTTTTATGTCCTAACTCATCTCATCATATCTCAGGCATCACATTATGCATAATCATGGTAAGGAGGCATGTGATTCGGATCTGCACGAAGGGAATCTCCCAGATATAATCTCCCAGATATCGATAGCGATGACAACGATCTGAAGGGGATTGAGCGTGAATGGAAGCGACATGAGGAATCAAGGCCGTTATCAGCGGAGCAAACAATCACCATAAACTTGGGTAATGATGAAAATGTCAAGGAATTAAAGATCGGGGCAAGTCTTTCGAAAGCAGAGGTCAAAAGAATGGTTCGCCTTCTCAAAGAATATCAGTATGTGTTTGCCTGGACGTATGCCGACATGCCGGGATTGGATCCAGAAATTGTGGAGCATGCTCTGCCAACTGATCCCGGTATCCTGCCAAAGAAGCAAAAACTCCGGAGGACCAAGCCAGATTTGTCCAAAAAAATCGAGGAGGAGGTTATGAAATTGCTAAAAGTGGGGTTCATCGAAGTGTCGCATTACTTCGATTGGATAGCAAACATTGTGCCGGTGATGAAGAAAGACGGTCGAGTTAGGGTCTGCGTGGACTATCGCGACTTAAATCGAGCTAGTCTAAAGGATGACTTTCCACTCCCACATATAGACGTCTTGGTCGATAGTACTGCAGGATTCGAATTGTTTTCCTTCATGGATGGATTCTCTGGGTATAATCAAATCCGCATGAGGAAGGAGGATAGGAGCAAGACCTCGTTTATAACCCCGTGGGGGACCTTTGCTACAAGGTGATGCCTTTCGGTCTAAAAAACGCCGGGGCAACATATCAGAGGGCCATGGTCGCGTTATTCCACGACATGATGCACAAGGAGATCGAGGTGTACGTAGACGACATGATCGCGAAGTCAAGACGAGGCGAAGACCATGTCGAAGTTTTGCAAAAGTTGTTCGGTCACCTCCGAAAATTTAAATTGCACCTCAATCCCGCGAAATGCGTATTTGGGGCAAAATCTGGAAAGTTGTTAGGGTTTATGGTCAGTAACAAGGGCATCGAGATTGACCCGTCAAAAGTAAAGGCCATTTGCGATTTACAACCCCTGACCACCGTCAAAGAAGTCCGCAGTTTGTTGGGACGGTTAAATTATGTGGCAAGATTTATCTGCCAGTTGTCAGAAATGGCAAGGCCGCTTTTCAAACTCTTGAAGAAGAATGCGAAAATCGAATAGGATGCCGAATGTCAGGATGCTTTTGAAAAGATAAAGTATTATCTGACTCATTCACCAGTCCTGGTCCCGCCAGTGCCCAAAGTTCCATTAATCTTGTATCTGACTATCCATGACGAATCGTTGGGAGCCATGTTGGCCCAAAAAAGGCCGGACAATGGGAAGGAACGCGCAATATATTACCTCAGCAAGAAATTCACTACCTCTGAGGTAAACTATCCGGAGGTTGAGAAGACGTGCATAGCTTTGATCTGGGTGTTGCACAGGCTACGCCAATACACCCTCCATCACCAAGTTCTGCTAGTAACTGAGAATGATCCCATCAAGTATCTCTTGGAGAAGCCAGCTTTGGTGGGGAAGCTGACCAAGTGGCAAATTCTAATTTCAGAATTCGACGTGCAAAACCTGGGGCAAAAGTCCATAAAGGGTAGAGCCATAGCGGACATGTTAGCAGAAAATCCCAAAAAAGCGGAAGACCCTAATGAAGATGGTGACATAGATAGGCAGGTCTTATTTGCGTCAAATGACCAATGGACCATGTACTTTGATGGTGCTGTCAACTTATCGGGTTCCGGTACTGGGGCAGTTCTCGTCTCCCCAGATAGTCAGCACCACCCCGTGGCTGCCAAATTGACCTTTTCTTGCACGAATAACATCGCGGAATACGAAGCATATATCCTTGGCCTCCAAGCTGCTGTTGACATGGGGATTCAGAAATTGCAAGTCTATGGCAATTCGGCCCTCATTATCCTTCAAACTGAAGGCAAGTGGCGAACGCGAGATCCGAAACTAGTCCCATATCATGAGTTTCTGGAAGAGCTGGTGAAAGAATTCCAAGAAATATCATTCGATTACCTGCCCAGGTCTCAGAATCAGTTCGCTGATGCTTTAGCCACGTTATCGTCGATGCTACAAGTAACAAAAGGCTTGGATATCGAGCCATTGAGGATCGAAATCCTTAAGTGTCCAGCCTATTATATGGTAATTGAAGAAGAGCGTGACGGAAAACCATAGTACCATGACATTCTGAATTACCTGCAGAAAGGTGAGTTCCCTCAAGGAAGTAAAGCGTCAGACAGGAAATATCTGATGAAGTTGGCCTCAAAATTCTTCATTAGCGAGGACACACTTTACAAAAGATCTTATGACTCAGTGCTACTGAGATGCATCGACGCGAAAGAGGCCAATCGTTTGATGAAAGAGATACATGAAGGGGAATGTGGTTCCCACATGAACGGTCATCTCCTAGCAAGGAAGATCATGCGACTCGGGTACTATTGGTTGGCCATGGAGTCTGATTGTATTCAGCATGTGCGACGATGCCATCGATGCCAAGTTTATGGAGATAGGATTAATGCTCCGCCAAACGAACTCCATCAGATGTCTCAAGCTTGGCCGTTTTCCATGTGGGGAATAGATATAATTGGGCCGATCAACCCCAATGCGTCAAACGGACACAGATTCATCTTAGTGGCAATCGACTACTTTACGAAGTGGATCGAGGCCAATTCATATGCTAATGTCACCGCGAAGAGCGTGGCCAAGTTCATTCGCCGTGATATCATCGCCCGTTACGGAGTTCTGGAAGCAATCATCATTGACAACGGCTCCAATCTGAACAACAAAATCGTGGATGGATTGCTCGATACATTTCGGGTCCGACATCTGAATTCGTCACCGTATCGTCCTCAAATGAATGGGGCCGTCGAAGCAACAAACAAGAACATAAAGAAGATCTTATCAAAGACTGCTGAGAATTATCGCGACTGGCATGAAAGACTTCCATATGCATTGATGGCATATCGGACATCGATCCGCACCTCGACCGGAGCAACTCCATTTTCGTTAGTATATGGGATGGAAGCGGTCCTACCCGTTGAAGTCGAAATTCCATCCTTAAGGGTTCTCTCTCAGGCGAAACTTGATGAGGCCGAATGGATACGACGAAGACATGAACAATTGAACATGATCAATGGGAGCAGACTACAAGCCATATGTCATGGTCAATGCTATTAGAAACAAGTAGCGAAGTCGTTCAATCGAAAAGTTCATCCCCGACACCTCGAAGTCAACGATTTGGTATTGAGGAAGGTGATATCAATTGTACGTGACCCTCACGGCAAATTTTCCCCAACCTATGAAGGCCCCTATGTCATCAAAAAGATCCTGCCAGGTGGCGCTTTAGTGTTAGTGGAAATGGATGGCCGCGAGTTGTCCAAGCCTGTAAACTCTGACGCAGTCAAGAAGTATTTTCCATGAATGAAATCAAGGCTAGAAAGCTGTTTTTCGTGCGATCCAAATCACTTAGTGTCATGCATGTCATGCATACATTTCCATACATGTGCATGTGTCTGTGTTTCAGGTATCCAGCTGCAAAGAAACGAAAGACGAACGACGAAGAGGCTAAAGTGCAAGGACGAGAAACATTTCTTTGAATGAATGCTCAAAGTCATGCCTGATAATTGATCGTTAGGCAATTGTGAACTTCTTTGTGCATGTGGATATCTGAAATATCCATGTTTTTTGAAAATAAACTTTATAATGATTTTTACTTGTCTAAGCCACCAATTCCACCGAGGGTCATTAAAATGGGCAATTCAATGAGTGGCGCGGAAATGCTTGAATGTCCTAAATGAGACGTGTTGGAATGATGAAAGGCAGGCCATGCTCCATACACTGTCCCATGTACTAGTTCCTAGTGAGCTGAGCGAAAAATTTCATGTTTGCAAAGTGAAGGGTTATCTCGCAAAAGGTACGGCAACCAAAGTGATGAGAGGCATTTCATTCATCCATTACAAACACTATAGGTTACCATTTACTTAACCCTTTTGAGCTCGAGCACTTGTGGAGCTTCTTTCATACCACCCTTGTCAAGAACCACCCCACACCGAAGCAAATCGGAGGTGAGTCGGCATGTCGAGGTGAGAAAATGAGTAGAAAATGTTCTTGTTTTCACTTGTATCAATCTTTGAGTGCCTTTATTGCAAATGAACTAGTACGTGAATTCAAGTGCCCCAAGACAACGAAAAGCGTTTCTTTCTCTATCCTACACACTTATATCCATTGAACAACCCAATTGAGCCTGCAATTTTGCTTCTTATGACCCTAGTTGGTGATCATCCCCCACACCGGGGCAAGACAAAAGTCACTGCTGTGCGAGCACCACGATTCAGAGCGTCGACTAAAGATGAAGATTTGAGAGAGTTCAATAGCATTGTATTGCTTAAATGTGTCTAGGCCGATCCAAAAAATGACGACTAGGGGTACGAAAAAGCAGCGTACCTGGTAAAAGTAAGGTCAATGCTCAAAAATATGAATGTAAAAAAAAAGAAAAAAAGAAAAGAAGCATGAAATAGGGGGCATTAAAGGCAGTGTGCCTGTCAGAGTGGGGCTAGCCCCCATGTATTAAGTAAAAAAGCAAGATGTTGGGATGATATGTGTTGAAATTACAAAGTCAGCCCCGGTCAAGCAATAGTCGTCATTCAGATTTCCAGGAGACGAATGCCGCATGGTTAAGGTCGACAGTGCACTTCTGAGGATAATCCCTAATGACGAAGAAGGAGACCAGTGACAATGTCAAGATGATCACCAACTCTCACCCCAATACACATCATTGAGCCTGTGATCTTTTCGTTTCTCAACCCATGAACCTAACCTACGTTATGTCCTTTGTAAAGTCTTTTTTGATTGGGGCACTTGAGTCAACGTAGAAGCTCATATGTTTATAAGCATCGCTCAAAGAAGTGCAAACAAGATTATTTTTCTATCCTATTTCCCAGAGTTCCCAACTTGTGAACCCGAAGATGATCACGAAGTATTTATTTCATAACTTCAACTTGGACAGTTTCATTTGTTAAACCATCGACCAAGTCCATATTACGGCCCCTATGAAGACCTCTCGGATTGGTAAGGCTGTACCGTTTGCGAGAATACTCGGACCTTTGTCGACTTGATGATGGTAAGACAGAGTGATCCTCACAAAATTACCCTTTTAGGAGAGAGTGAACGAAAGTCCTTTCTAATCGAAAGTCTCTCATTTAGCATTTTTAAGATGATTCGTGTTATGAGTGAGAATTGTCGTAAATGATAATTATCCCCGATGGAAAGTTAGTGATGCGGACATGTTAAAATCGTTACACATGAACTCCAAGGGAACTGATATTGAAGCATGTGTTTTAAAGATTGCCGGTTGTCTGTTTCTGAGATGAATACATGTACCTGTTATTACTAATCCCGTAAGACAGGTGACGTTTCCTCAAACACCACCCTTGAACAAGGACCCCGGGTGTTCGAGTCCTTTAAGCTTCGCTGACAAAGGGCCTTTAGGCAATCCGATCTGACCTACAGGTATGTACACCTAGGTACGCATCAAAGGTTTGTGGTCCAACCTGAAATCACGCATCAAAGGTTTGTGGTCCAACCTGAAACCACGCTTCAAAGGTTTGTGGTCCAACCTGAAACCACGCATCAAAGGTTTGTGGTCCAACCTGAAACCACGCATCAAAGGTTTGTGGTCCAACCTTAAACCACGCATCAAAGGTTTGTGGTCCAACCTTAAACCACGCATCAAAGGTTTATGGTCCAACCTTAAACCACGCATCAAAGGTTTGTGGTCCAACTTCAAACCACACTTTATTCATCTTATTTCATTCTCGTCTTATTTTGTTCTCTTGAGTAAATCCAACCTCCATTTGCCTTCCGCCAACAAATTCAGGTGTCTTTCGTCTTTGAAAGGAACCTCTCCGAGCTCCCCTTCAAAGAGGGGCAGCTGTTGACACCTCAATTTCGCCCGGATAACGTAGGGTTTTATCGCAAATGTTTTTTTTTTAGCGCAGCCCATTGTTTTTATTTTATTTTATTTTCCTTTTTGCTCTTCTTTCTCTCCCTCCTCTCCTTTTACTTTTCTTTTTTCTTCTCGCGTGGGCCGGCCCTCTTTTCCCTCTGGGCCCGGCCCGCGCCTGTTCCTCTTCTTCTCCCCTCTTCCCAGTCAACGTACAGGGGGGAGGGACGTAAGCTGAAGCAAAACAAGCAGAAAGCAAGGCCGGAACAGTGGCACGCGGAGGAGCAAAAGGGGGAGGGCAGCGCGATCCCCGGGTCGGGCGATCGGCCGGCCGCAACAGGGGCCATGCGCGCCTGCCGGCCAGCTCCGCACACCTGGTCGTCCTTAAATCCAGAGGGGGAGAGAGCAGAAGGGGGGTTTTTTTCGGACCGAGAGAGAGAGCAAGGGATCGGAGAGAGAGAGAGAGAGCGAGAGAACTGAGAGAGAGGGAGCGGAAGAGAGCGGTCCTTAGCCGGCGACCACCGCGCTCAAGCCTCGACCGAAAGCCCTCTGTCACGGTAGGTCTCGATCCGGACGCTCGCCGGATTTTGCTTTGATCTCATTCGATTTGGGGTCGATTTCCCGAGGATTCCGGCTCGGAGGCGCGCGGGATTACCGGACGAAGTCCGGTCTGTCGTCCCCGGTCGCCGCCCCCGAGCCGGATAGGGAACGCCGCAATGGCACTCCCCTCCCCTGTTCCTTTTTTCTTTTTCTTTTTTTTTCTTTGCACTCTGTTTTGCTGGGCTCACTGGCCGGAGCTCGCGGCCGTCCGACGCGCGCGAGCTCCAGTTCGTGAAACCACATGCCTATGCCTGCCTCTTCGTGTGTTCGGTGTTGAGGATCCCCGTCCGTTTCGAGGCTCGTTTGTGCCGGTAACCCCTCGTTTTTGGCGTGCGCACCAACTATTTCACAATTTTCCCGAGTCGACTCTGAAATTCTGCTGTGTTTCGCTGTGATTGTGGGGGGTCGTTTGGTACCAGCGCATCGCCGGCTGTCGCAGAGGTTTAGGCGTGGTCCTGAGGCGGCCGGCCAGTCCTGCGTCGGGACCTCGCCGATCCGCGGACGTCCGGTCCTTCGTCGGGACTTGGACGCCCGCGAGTCCACCGCCGGTCACCACGGCGGTGACCTGCGCGACGGACGCTAACCGCCCCTCGCCGGGGCGGCGAGGTGGACCAGGGTGGTGCGTCGGCCGCGGAAGCCGGAGCTCACGGTGGCCGGTGCTCAGGCGAGCCCCTGGGCGCGGTGGCGGCGGCGATTCGGGTAGGGCAACACACGTCCGGGTCGGGTTCGCGGGTCTTAGCGGATGTGGGCCTCTCGCGGGTGGGCCTGAGTTTGTTTTGTTTTTGTTCATTGTTTTATTAATGGGCCTTGGGCCTTATTTGTTTTGTTTAAAAAATTTTCGGGCTGGGCCCTACTCGTTTTATTTCCAGACCAGGCTCAATAAATGAACCCGGTCCGGTGTGCCCGAGTCAATCTCGGACCGGGTCGGATGTGGATATCCGACCCGGATCCGATTTTTTTTTTTTTTAATATTGTGTTGATTTTTTTAAATTTTTTTTTATTATTTATTTATATATATATTTTTTTTTTCCTTCGATTTTTTTTTTAAAAAAAAAGAGTTCGAATTTTATTTTATCTTATTTTTTTAAAAAAAATTTCAAAAAAAATTTTCAAAAATTTTCAAAAGTTTCCAAAAATTCAAAAAAAATTCAGAAAAATTTCAAAAAAATTTTCAAGAAAATTTCGAAAATCCTTAAAAAAGGGTTAATTAAAATTAGAATTAGAATTTTTTTAAAAAAGAAAAAAAAAACCAAAAAATCAAAAATCTTATTTGGGTTCTGAAATTGGGTTTTCTTACCCTATTGTGCGTTTAGTGTCATATGTAATTGCACGTCATCTGGTCCACACATTTTGAGTTGCACATTTAATTTAATCTCGCATGTAGTTAATTAGGCATATTTAGGTTTAGATATTAATTGTTACTTCTCTTAGCTTAGTTAGTATGGAATTCTAAGACTTCCGATTAGCGAGAACATCTTAGATGGTGAATTGAACAAGATTAGGTACCGAAAGGGCACTAATTAGTTGATTAGTGTAATTAAATCCCCGTACTCATTAAATCTCTGGTTCGTAGAAGTGAAGTGTTTCTCCCGCGCTTCGCTTAGGTGTCTAATCGACCTACCGAAAACCGATTAGTGGCGACTCCTAAATGAAATCGATTTGCATGTTAACAACCTAAACTCAAGTCGCGAATTGGTATGGGCTTGGGAGAGCTCGAGCTAGGTTCAACCTAGTAATCCATTAACCAAACCCCGTAGGCGGCGGAGCCGTTTCGGGGAGGTCGCGACAAATATGAATGTTAAATAAGTTTACAACTTACATGAACGTTTCTTGGATTTGCATCCAAAATTGTATTTTCTTAATCCTTACGATATAAGACAATCCAAATTGATATATAACTAATTAGTATTGATTCTTTTCCATGAAAAAAATCTCTTCTCAATTTCCATTATAACATCAAATAGAAGTATCTGTAAACCCCATAACATAAATTGTTATACAAATATCTAATTGGATCTATATAGGATGCTTATAGAGAATTATCAATAAATTGTAATGCTTCAATTTTTCATTCAATAGATGGAACGGAAAATGAAAATTTTGAAACTCAACACACCTCCATAAATCTCATTCACTTTTGTTTCGCCCTTATTTAATTTCGCGTTCGTTCACTCCATGCTCTCACGTTAATTTATGTATGAATTTTTCTATATCGACCCAACCCGACTCACCCCTTCTACGGGTCCAATGGTCACTCTTGCTCCAAATTGAAGTGATCAAAAGGAGTCTTTGCCGAAATCTTCTAAATCGCATACCAAAACACACAAAAAAAAAAAGGAAAAAAGGAAAAAAGCGAAAACACAGCGGAGAACAGATATCCAAAATCCCAAAGCAGCAGAACGACCGGTTCCCGTGTGAATGCAACGTCGGGATTTCAGTCCACAGTGCGCCAACGGAATCAAAGGTCAATGGCGAAAGCAAAAACTCAACAAAACCCGAAACCGAAAAAGTGGAATTTTTTGACGGAACATCTACGGTTGAGCACCCCGAACGAAAGACCGCGCCTGGACTCCCCAACCTCCACACCACCACCACCACCCTCGTCCTCGTCTTCTCCGAAAGCGATTTCCTCGAGCCACGCAGCGCGCAAAACGGAACAGAGCGAGACGGAGACGCGAAGGCCTTCACCGAACCGAATTGCCCGCCGTCGAATCTCGAGCCCCGCCGCCGAATCTCCGATGATGGCTGCCGCCATGGCGGTTCCCGAGGTTTTCTAGGGTTTCCGCGGGCGGCCCGAGGAGGAGGAGGAGGAGCAGGAGAGGGAGGGGTTTTCTCTCGATGGAAATGCCCGGGAGGCGATCCAACTACACCCTCCTCAACCAGTTCCCCGACGACCAGCTCCCCGCCACCGGCGTTCCTCCCCCCTCTTACTACGAGTCCTCGCTCTCCGGCGACAGCAAGAACGCCAAGGGGAAGGCCGAGAGGGGCTTCGATTGGGACGCCGCCGGCGATCACCGGGGCAACCGGATCGGGAGCCTGTACGCTCCGATCCCGCTGCAGAGGGAGTCGAGCGGGAGCAGCTTCGGCGAGAGCTCGCTCTCCGGGGAGTACTATGCGCCCACCCTGTCGACGGCGGCGGCGAACGACGTGGATGTGTTCGGCTATGGGCACGAGGACGGGTATAGGATTGGGGGCGGCGGCGGTGTGGGAGGGGAATTGAGGGCCAAGGGGATGGAGGTGGCCGTGGCCGTGGCGGCAGGCGGGGGAGGATCGTCATCGGGGAAGAGCTGGGCGCAGCAAACGGAGGAGAGCTATCAGTTGCAGCTGGCTTTGGCCCTCAGGCTCTCGTCCGAAGCCACTTGCGCCGATGATCCAAACTTTTTAGATCCTGTTCCCGATGAGTCTGCTTCGAGGTCTTCATCTGCAGGTTCAGCTGAGGCAGTGTCGCATCGCTTCTGGGTACTTCTTTTCTCTACCTTTTCCTTTGTCCTCGTTTTAATTTAGGTGCTCGGTCATCTGAGGTGGATATTCGAATTCGCCCACTAATTCCTTATCTACGTTTACACTGAAATCAATTTGGTCATCGGGAGTATAGATTGTTGAGTTTTGGAGTATATGGAGTTCAGTGACCTTCAGTTTTGAAAACATCTCAGCATAGTAGATATGTAGCTGTGGTTTATTCTGGTGGAGTACCTTATCCATTATCATTATGAGCTTAAGTGTAGTTTATCGATCCTTTTGTTTTTGATAGAACCGTAAGTGTTTTCTGAGATATGACACCTGTTCAGTGCTTTGTTTATAATCAGGCATTCATCATTGTCCTTGGATATAGAATCCTATAGAGGAACATGGACATGGTTGAGGGCCTTTGGTCATATAACTGTGGTTTATTCTCTGGTGGAGTACCTTGTCCATCATCATTTTATAATTTCTTTATTTTATGGTTCCTTTAAAGGTAACAAGACTTTAGCAACAAAAGTGGTTGTTTTTCTTATTCTTTCTTTTTTTTCCCTCTATAATTATCTGTCCTCAACTCCTCGTACATTTTAGCAAGCATATCACCCGGATAATTATGCTTAATGAGTTGTAGCATATAGTTTATGATTTGGCCACAAACTAGGATAATATTAGTTTAGGTAAGATGAAGCTCTCACTTGATCATGTTGTTGTGGAAAACATACTTTCAAATTGATAGCAGGCCTGATAAGAACGCCAAGCTCATTGTGTCCATATGTTACAATTTATATTATATGGCATTTATGAAATATGCAAATTGTGTAGATACTTCTATTACATATGTATCTTGATCGATACTATGTATAAACATGATCATCTCGTCTAGATGCTATCCCTTTACTGTTTGTTGGTTAGTTCATGATGTATTAGTACTGGGAAGGCATATTTTACCTTATTGCAGGAAATATTATAACATATTGAGGGGACCAGCCTTTTCTAAGTGATCTTCTAGCAAATTTTAGTTTGCTAATATAGTTTTTCCTATTTGGGGTTTTTCCTTATATCAGGTGAAAGTCCAAGGAATACTCATGTCATCATCCTCTTATTAGTTTTAGGCATATGGAGTTTATTGTTTCTTTATGGAAGGTGGTGTCATACTGCAATTTCAAAAAGCTTCTTGGACCCATTGCCTTTTCCAACTTCCAAAATTGATTATTAGAAAGGACATATCCACATGTTTTATACACTAATGGCTCTACAATTAAGTAAGACGAAAACTTCTGCTTGTGCAAAAGGGGAACACAGTGACAATTTCGGTTGAATCCAGACTTGTATGACAAATATATTACATTAGTAGTCATTTTCTACTTAGCATGTTTGCTTCTAACTTTCTAGTCAACCCATCTTTCGAGATCAGGATATGTAAATGATGTCCAAACTATGTGGTCCATTAGCATGATCCCTTTGCTTCAATAGTTGTATGCCATGATCAAGAGCTGAAATGGTGTGAACCTTGTACCTAAAAATTGCGGGACAATGGTTCTTGGGAGTGTGCATAGAACAAAGCTCTCCAACTTTGTAGTTCATGATAAACATCATCTCAACTAAGTATAGTTACATTAACCAGTGTTACTATTTGCCCTGATATTTTCTCGAATTTCCTGTTAGATCTTGTTCTTGTCCTTTGGCTTTTGCAGCACAAAGGTCTTTCCTTGTTTGACAAGGACGAGAAGAATGAAAGTTTAGGTTACACCTAGTGATTGACATGATGTAAACCAGTGTATGATAAATTTTTACACAGCAGCTGACAAATTACCTTGAGCTGGACACAGAAGAGGTCATTGAAAGCTTTTCTAAGGCCAGGCATGCAATGTTAGCTTAATTTTGGTTAGAGAAGTTCCATTTTTATAGCAATAGTGAGATGACTTCTGCCAGCATAGGAAGCTCTGATGTAGTTTGTTGCCTTTTCTAATATCACCTTGGATCTGGAAATCGGTGCCTGTATAAAAATGTTGTATGGACGTACAATGTACCTTTCCCAGTCTTCATGCATTGAACATTAATACCTATCTGTGGCCTTTTCGTTTCTTTTCTTTCTTTATTTGGGTATCGTAGGTAGGGCTGGTGTAGTCAATCTGGCAAGATGAATTAGAGTCTTTGGATGAAGAATGGATATGTTCTTTACATACAGTAATTTTCTATTTTCATGGATGGTCTCACATCTTTATTTTCTTGGGAGTTGGGATCGTGGGGACTGGATCTTGTGGGATGCTGCTTGTGGATTCATGTCATGGCATGATAATGGCCTCAGATGAAAGACGTAGATTTTTTTGTGCAGTTCTATTCAGACTTTGAAGATAGTGTCCCAAACTATAAATCCATCGATAAACACAACAATTTGCTTAGTAAATCAAGAAGGAAAGACTTGTCGACATAAAGAGAACCAAGATGGTTGCATATGTAGTAAATACTAATCACAGCATGTTTCCTTTCGTTAATTTCTGAAGCTTGTAGCTGATTAGTGATTGATTCTTATGTTAGAGAAATCAAATAAAGGAGAATTAATCTTCTTGAGGTGTTGTTTTGCATGAGTCTGATTAGCCCATTAAACTTGATTGTCTTATCTCTGTCTTTGGAAGAACACTATGACGAGTTAATGTTTTTGGTATAGTTTCCTCTTCTTCTAGTTCTTCTACTTCCTTTCTTCTGTACCTTTTGGTTGATTGGTGCATGCTCGTGTAGTCATTATTGTTGCTCAAGTTTATCTTGTCATAATGCTGTAATTGTTTTTTTTTTATCGAAATAATGCTGTAATTGTTTATCAGGTAAATGGCTGCCTGTCATACTCTGACAAAATTCCTGATGGGTTTTACCTTATACATGGGATGAATCCTTATGTGTGGACAGTATGTACTGATTTGCTGGAGAATGGTAGAATTCCAACGATTGAATCTCTCAAGTCTGTTGATCCTTCCGCCAACTCTTTGATGGAAGTGGTTCTGATTGATCGGCACAGTGACTCAAGCTTAAAAGAAAACCAGAATAGGGTTCTTGGCATATCCCGTGGTTGCATAACCACTAAAGAGGTTGTAGATCAACTTGCTAAGTTTGTTTGCAGTCTTATGGGGTATGTTTCAAGTTTCTAATCTGGTCTTGCCCATATGTATAATATGATTGTGTGTATTGATTTAATCGCTCCCTGTCACTCGTCTTGAAGGGGCTCAGCTTCTGGGGGAGAGGATGACTTAATTTCAATTTGGATGGAATGCAGTCACGATCTTAAGGATTGCTTAGGATCTGTTGTTGTTCCAATAGGTAGCCTCTCAGTTGGTCTCTGCAGGCACCGCGCCTTACTTTTCAAAGTAAGGTTTTTAATATATATGATGCATTATTTCAATACAGGTTTAGGATGTTGTATTTTGATAAACATGAATTGATCCTTTTTATTATAATATGGTTTAATCACACTGAATTTTGTTTTTAATACCTTTGATGGAGCAAACATTGTTCTTTAGCCATTCTTCTTGAGGTACATATCTGATGTTCCGGTTTTACATGAAATTTGTTAAACCATTCAGGACTTTTTTTATCTATCCTGTATGAGTTACAGAGATGTATGATCAATTTAACATTGATTTATGCTAGAATAGAATTCTGATACACTTGACATGTATATTTGTAGGTACTTGCTGACACGATTGATTTACCATGTCGAATTGCAAAGGGATGCAAATACTGTACAAGAGAGGATGCTGCATCTTGTCTTGTCCGTTTTGGACTTGAAAGGTATTTTTTTTTTTTGCATTTTGCAATTTATAAATCTGGAGAACGGTCATATGAGCAAGCTTTTTTCTGTCATGATCATATTGGGATTGACATAGCCGACCCACTTGGTGGGTGGTTGTTGTTGTTGTTGTGTTAATACACTAGATCGTTGCAGGATAGCCATAAGAGGTAGGACTAAATCAATAATATATTACAAGATTATATTTCAATATCATACGAAAAGTTAAGTAATTTAAGTTGACGGTAATTTAGATGTACATGTTGAATATAAATATTTCACACAACTATCTTGACAACAAATTAATAGCACTTAAAAGTACTTATGGGACCTCCAGCATAAGGCCTATATATATTACAATTCTTATTAGGAAAAAATAGAAAAAACTTCAATAAGAACAATTGAACTCATATTGATGCAGTGTTCCAATCTGTTGATCTAATATCTAGTAAATGAAGATAGGGAAGATCTCCATCAAGATTCTCCACTCCAGATATAATATGTTTTATTATTCTTAACCTGGAAAAATTAGTTAACTAATATTATAAGCTGTCTAATGGAATTTTTGAAGTACTATACCCAATTACCTAGAGAAAGTAAATTTATTTGTAGAAACTTCAGGAATTCACACAAACAAAAAAAGATTGACATTAGAGAGTCTAGAGTTTTTAAACTCACATTTTTCTGCTTGCAAATGGGAATTGCTTAGGGTCTGTTTTGAATGCTTCAAGATAGTTCACTTGCATATTTAAGTCAACTGACGTCATGAGAGGAAACAAGTATATCACCTCTCTCAATCAAAATAACAAACTATAGGAAGAGGAAATTCCCAGACAAATGAAAATAAAAAAAAGTCTATAAAAGTAAGAACATGTGGATAAAGAGCCATTTGAAGTAGAAAATAACTTCTTAAGGATGTTTGGCTGTCATGGATGTTGGGCGTTCATGCTTGCTCCTTCACAACTTTCTCTATTTCTTCCATCAACAAATTAGGGAAAATGAGAGAAGTTGGAGACCTAGTGTCGGAGGAAGAACATAAGACAAATTCAGATATGAGAAATGGTAACAATTAGAAGAGAGATTAATGCAATAAAAATGTTCAAAAGATGTTGAAAAAGATGAATAAATTATTGCCTTAATGGAGATTAATTTGGTAGGCAATGATACACCGTTAATATGGTAACAAATTAATGAAATTAATTACCATGGATTAATGGAACAATTGATTAGGTATAAACGTCAATATTCATGAAGTTCATGTATATTGTAATCTGAACGACAACAAACTTGAGTTTGAGAAAAAGACAAAATGCTGAGTTGGCCATAGATTAGAGCTTGTTAAAATTGCTTAGAATGTCTAAAGTCCCTTGAAAAGTTTTCATTTTCATTAATATGTAAATTGAGATCGCATTTTCATCTTTGAACAGTATATCGTTGAGCAGTGAATGTCAACCACATTAATAAGTATTATGAGCTTCTCTCCTGATGGTTTCATGTTTGCCTTGCAGTTTATAACGCTGAGATTTATACAGCTTTGCTTAGTCTTGCATTTTTCAATCCATTGTCATAGGAATGGAGAGTTTTGCTGTCTCCAATGCATAATCATTATCTTGGAGAAATGGTGGTGACTTTTGATGGGCTGGTTTCTTTGTGGCAGGGAGTATCTTGTTGATTTGATTGGGAAGCCTGGTCATTTGTGTGAGCCTAGTTCTTTGCTGAATGGACCATTATCCATCTCAATATCATCACCACTACGGTTTCCGCGTCTTAAACCTAGTGACCCAATAATTGATTTCAGGTCATTAGCCAAACAGTATTTCACGGATTGCCAAATGCTTGATCTTGTATTCGATGATCCTTCTACAGGTTATAAAATCTTACCTTTTTGGCTGCAAACTCTCTTTTCCTTCTCAGACGTTGATATCTGGTGGATTGTTTATTTTCATAGTTGTCATGGCTAGTGCTCGCGGAATCACGAAACTAGGCATAAAGCAAGTGGGGTTCAAAGCTGGCGTATGCTCACCACAATGATAATTTCTTGCCCAAATATTCTGGTTTCTTTGCGTTCATTGTTCAAAAGAGATTTTTTCTGTCTCTCATATTTTTGCAGTTGTTTTTTGTTTCTGGTGTTATAACTTCATCGATGCCATCCATTTAGGTGATTTGCAATATTTCAGTTCCATTGTGGTTGTTGAGGGTCCGTAGAGGATATGTTTCAGAGATCATCTGCCAAAATGCAGATGCTATAAAATAGAGTTAGTACTGTACTTTATATGTCCCTGAAACTGACAGTATGCTATATGGAACACTTGCATTTATATAGGCTACTTATATAATAATCTCGAATTGCCTTCCCTGTCACAAACCTGGTTGGGTTCTCAACATCTGCTTATCTTTTACATATTTATCTCTGAATCCTCCGTCTGAAAATATGGATGTAAAAAAAACTCTGTTCTTTGATTTCTTTCCTTTTTTATGTTTTTTGATAAACTAAAGAGTTAGTTTTATTTAAATGGTTCCTTTTCAAACGGATCTCCTGTTTTTGTTGCAATGCTTGCTTGTGATTACATCTGGAGGGCTGAAAATTATATGTATGCTGTCAACCATCCTGAAGTCCCCTTTAGCGCCTTACATGGCGCAATTGTATAGGTTTTTGGGCTGCTGCAGTAGACTGATTGCTTAGCCACACTTTCCTAGTTCAACAATGCCTTGGGACTGCTAACTTTATCCTTAATATACCATCATTCATTCTCTTCTTTCCTCCTTTTTAGACTCTAATATAGCAAATCTCCTCCAAAGTTGTTAGCATCCTATTGCAGTGATTAACCAGTCATTGGGGATTCAGCAGATGGCTTTTTGCGTTCCTGTCTGTTTCCTCCATTCCTCCATCTTGATCCCTTCAATCACCCTCCCTGTTCTTCTCTCTCTATAGTCTCTGTTACTTTGGTTCTGTACATAGAGAACATTGTCATGAAAATATCACAGAAAGAGCCAGTATTTTCTGTATCATCTTTTTTGTAACTAAAAATAAACAAAACCTTCATGCAACCAACCTTTTTCTGGTATGGGGACAGACTCGTATCGTTACTTTTTACAACTATGGAAAGTGGGGTTTGAAGAAACCTGTCTTACAAGGCTTCCTCTTTTAAATGCTCGTGACCTGCTAAAGTGATCATATTTCCATTGCTAGGGTACTCAAATTTTTCAGGTTGCCCATATTTGACAGCATAGTGGGAAGGCTGTCATTATTTTACAGCACAAACAAAGACTTGGTTAGTCTAGCATGCTAGACCCCACTCACAAGCCATTCATTTGCCACCATAGGTATTGTTGGTGAAGATTTGCCCAGAGTTCCTATGTATCCGCAGTCTGATATAAGGGACATGGAAAGAAGTGGCACCATGCAAAGCTCAAGCAGCAGTGATGAAAACCCACAGTTGCTGCCACATATAAACGCTGCTGAACCAAGTGCTCAGGAAGCTAATTCCCAACAATTCAAGTCTTGCAGTCCTCCACAAAATATCATAACTTCTGCAAATATTGGTGGGGATCCAATTCCCCGTAAGAACATCCCTCCAAGTGGGCATCTAGGTTCTCGACTAATAATAGCCATGCCTGATCCAAGAGTGGATGCCTCTAGAGATTCAAGGTTTGCCGATGGAGGTCTGTTGATACCTCAAGAAGTATCACTTGATATAGAGGATTTAAAAATTCCTTGGAGTGATCTTGAATTAAAGGAGAGAATCGGAGCAGGTATTGTTACCCTTTTTGGTCAAATAGCAGTTCAGATGTTCAAGTATTAGTTAGGTGGTTCAGCAAAAGGAGTAGTAATATGGTGGAATTTCCTTTCTGCTCTTATGGTACATCCAAATATTGGGAAGAACTGTTTTTGGATCTGATCTGATGTCACTGCAGGGTCCTTTGGAACAGTTCATCGTGCTGACTGGCATGGATCGGTAAGCAAATTGCCTTGGTGTCTAGCCGTGGGAATGTGGAAGAAAAATATTCTATTTGAATGTGGCTTCAGTGTTTTATGGTTCCTTACGAGTGTCCTGGCAGTAGTATGTTCATCACATAACACTTCATTATTATCTAAAAAAGTGTGTGGCCTAGTTAGGATGGTGAAGGCCCCAATGGAAACGATAATGATGCTTCAATTAAATGCTCCTTTTGCAGTTCAAAGCTAGTCAATAAATTTTGCATAGGGTGATAAAATGTGTGAGGTATGCATGGCACCTGCAGCAGTATACTGTTGTTTCTTGTATAGTCAACTGTGTAATAAGGCATGAATTGGTGTTTTTGCTTGCTTGCATCTGGGTGCATCTCATTGTGGACCGGCCTTCTCACATTATCTGTCATGTAGTGTAGTGCCGTTGGGATATTTTCAAGAATTTTCCTTTTAGTTTAGCGATAGGTTATCTACTACTTCATCTGGCAAGTTTTTTTCACTTTATTTCCAGGAAGTTGCAGTGAAGATTCTCATGGAACAGGATTTTCATGCAGAACGCTTCAAGGAATTTTTGAGGGAGGTATGCCACAACTGTTTTTTTTGGTCAAAATGCTGCAACTTAGGTTGTTCCAAATTGCGCTCTTCATTGTCAAGTAGTTATCTTAATTCTGGTTTTATTTTCTACTTTTATGTTCACTGTTCTGGTGATTGCCAGGTTGCCATAATGAAACGGTTGCGGCATCCAAATATAGTTCTCTTTATGGGTGCAGTCACTGAGCCTCCGAAATTGTCCATAGTAACTGAATATTTATCAAGGTTTAATTTTCTTTGTAGTTACCCACCTGCAAAAGTTTGTATAATTGTAAATTTGCGAATTTTTTAGCAGGAATTTTCATTTATTAGTATATTATATTGCAGAGGTAGCTTGTACAGGCTTTTACATAAACCTGGTGCGAAAGAAATATTGGATGAGAGACGTAGGTTGAACATGGCACTCGATGTGGTATGCACTCATTAACTTGGTTTTGCAGATTTTTAATTGATGTTATGTGCCATCTTCTTTCTATTTCCTTATGAAATTCTCCTTTGGTTTGCTATTTATCCAAGTATATACCTTTTTTATCAGGCAAAAGGAATGAATTATCTTCACAAACGCAATCCTCCAATCGTTCATCGCGATCTGAAATCTCCAAATCTTTTGGTCGACAAAAAGTATACAGTTAAGGTGGGACTCAGATTTTCTCCAGGTCACAAAAGATGCTTATTCAGTTTCCTTGTTGCATTTGGACAGATTTATCAGGATGATTTGTTTACTCTCTTTTAAAAGTTGTCCAAAGGAAGAGGGCTTTTGGCCATTGGGATTAGTCTGGGGCTTGGAAGTGTGGACCAATAAGTTTTACTGAGTTAAAAAAAGAAAAAAAACAGACATCCATTCAAAATGACCATTCTGCATCCATGCTGAAGTAGTTAATTCTTCCAATAATTTATGTGTCTATTGATTCAAAAGATGGTCTTGAATCATGAGTTCTTTACTGATCACTTATAATTTTAATCTTTACTAGCTTCTCTGATCTTTAGGTTTGTGATTTTGGTCTTTCCCGTCTTAAGCCAAGGACGTTTCTCTCATCAAAGTCAGCAGCAGGAACAGTAAGTAGTATTATGCTTGAGATTCTATAAAGTACTTGAATCTTGTTCAGCCTTTTCTCTCTCCCCGCGATCATGTTTGCTAATCGATGGATTTGATTGCATTTTGTTAGCCTGAGTGGATGGCACCAGAGGTTCTCCGTGACGAGCCATCAAATGAAAAGTCGGATGTTTATAGCTTTGGAGTAATCTTGTGGGAGCTTGCAACACTGCAACAACCGTGGAGTAATTTAAATCCTGCACAGGTCTGTTTGGTGAAATTATTTAAGATTTGAGAATTGAGTGGAAGATACACTGATAAAGAACTGTTTGCTTAAATTTAAAGATGGAACAATACTTTGAAGAAAAATCATCACTTTCTGATCTCACAGAACATTTGTTGCTAGGAAGAGGGCAATGACGTGAGAAGTGGGAAACTACTCGTGGTGTGTTTGGTTCATCGAGTGAAATTGGACAAATAGAATAGCTATTTAATGGCAATAGAATAGAGAAGAAATAGGCTAGATTGGTCGACCAGGAGGACCAGAAACATAAAGTCTTGAGTTGTAAGACTCCATTTCTGGATATTACACTTTCCATTAAATTTAGAGGTAGCATGGATCTACAAAATCTTGAGTGATAGCTGATTTATCTTAAGTTGATGGGGATTACACATTTTGGAGCTCTTTTTTTATTCTTTTTAGGTGCTTCTACTGAAAGTCTAGACATTTTTTTTCTTATCCGGCTATAATGTGAGATGCTTATTTTTTTTCACTTGTAGGTTGTGGCGGCAGTTGGTTTCAAAGGGAGAAGGCTTGAGATTCCACGAGATTTGAACTCTCGAGTGGCTTCTATTATTGAGACCTGCTGGATCAAGTGAGTGCTCTCTCTCTCTCTCTCTCTCTCTCTCTCTCTCTCTCTCTCTCTCTCTACATGTCGGTATGAGTGGACACACTTGCGTTGGGTAACTGATATATATGAGTGTGTAAGTGGAGTCGGTAAATCTAGGGTGAATTTTCACATTACCTACTAGAAATTAATTGTGCTTCATCCATGACAAAAATGACTCAATTGCAGCGAACCTTGGAAACGACCATCTTTCTCCAATATTATGGAATCTTTGAAGCCATTGGTCAAACCTCCATTGCCTCAACAAAGTCATGTAAACATGCCGCTAATTACCTAGACGAGTGCTGCCTGAGGAGTGTTGATATGACTTGGGACTTTTTGGGGTGACACCCAGCAGTCATGCAAACCTTGTGACCCTCTGCGGTGCGCTTCTTTTGTATAATTATCTCTATGTCTAATCATTTATTTAGCTCAACAGAATTCTTACATCTGGAAAAGGGGAAAGTGTAAAATCTGAAATTGGCTGCAAAATTATGATCCTACTTTATGATATTGTAAGTCCACCCTTTCCTATGAAAGCGTAACCATTGACGATTGGATACCGTGCGAGCACAGAAATAGGACAGCCTACAATTTCCTTGTTTTCTGTTCCTGCTCAGGCTGTGGTGCGACCTCTGAGATGTGTGTAGCTGCCCTCTGAAAAGACTTAAGGCTGTGCATAATGAGTGGCTGTTGATATTTTAGTCAGTTGGGCTCTTCCAATGAATAGCATGAGCAACGTCACACATAGTTTTTCTTAGACCACGTTAGACTCACAGGAATATCTTTGAGGCCGTATTTTACCTACTCTTTTGCGAGTAGTGTTGGCAATCCTCAAATATAGTATGGCATCTATTTGCTTCAAGATCTTGTTAGCTCGTATTTCGTGATATGTTCTAATATGTCCCTCTTGGCTATTTGCAGAATCTTTCTTGTACATGTTTCTTCATCGTCAAGGATTCTGACTATCACACTAAAGTTGCCCCGACAAAGTTAAGATCATTATTTTTCTGATTCCCGTCAGAACATTATTCTCGCATTGTCATATCATATTGGTAAGATGTATAGTTATTCCTCTTATAATTTTGTATGTAAAGGTTGTATCTACAATTGTTGATTGAGGGAACACTTGCGACGGCTAGAAGTTGGAGCATTTTGCAAAAGCCAAATTCTTTTCTGTTCTTGTGGTTGTTTTTTTTAACTCTCCTTCTGCGTCTGGCCCTAGACAGGATTTGCTGGTAGGTGTTGGCAATGCTACCTGGAAAGACTAAATTCAAACTCGGTGCCGACTTACAAAAAGTCCAAAATAGCCTTGGGAAACTAATGTCTCCTCAAATTCCTGACCTAAGTGTGGGTTAAAATTGCCCTATAACATCTCAAAACCATCCGACCCATGTTTTTAGGAAGTTACACTTTTCATCCATAAAGGCACACCTTTGATGCATGCGCATGCTGGAGTCAAGGGAAGTATCCTCTGTCAAAAACCACTTTTTTGTGCTAACACAAACATGAGTTGGAAAATGGAGTCCTAGTCAACGTGTGAAATTTATTCTAATTCAATCGAACTCAATATATTGTGTAGTCTCCTTGATGTGTCTGGATCAACTCGGAATAGCCCCTCAAGTTTTGAAAGCAGATTAAGATTTACACTAACGTTTCATAGGCGAAATTGTCCAATCAATCCTAAATTTATTGTTTGAATGCTTTTTGATCAAAAAATTTTCATTTTCCTAATTAAGTCCTAAATATTTACACGAAATTTCAATAGTCTTTCCGCCTAATTTCGCTGACGCGATGGCAAGCCACGTAGAATGGCTAGTGATGACTAGACGGTCAAGATAGTGATTTCGAACGAAAATTGAATTGAATAATTATATTGAAATTTCGCACAAATTTTTAGGGCAAATGATAAAATTGGTAAGTTTAGGACTTACAATAAGTTTAGGGACTGAACAGGTAATTTTTCCATTTGAGAATTATTAGTTTTTAGAAGTTCTTGAGATGAAAATTATCACCTTTTGAAGATAATTTAACAAAGCTTAGCGGGGTCCTCTCTTCGGGACTGGCATTTAATTTGCATTTATAACTTGTCCATCTGTTCACTATATAACCCAAGTTTCATTTGTTTGGATGATTCTATTTGATATATCTATTTGATCTAAATATATTATAGGTTCAGAACAATTCTCTTGACTCGTAAATAGTTGGAATCAAGCTTGGTCATGTCGTGGAATGATTGGGCAAAAAAACGACATGTCTCTAGTGAAACTGAGGCTGCCTCATTGAAAACACCAGACGCTCTCCTTCGCTACTTGGTCGGAGTAGAATCCATCGCCGATCAAAGCGCAAGCTCTGTTTCATTCGATTCATGTCTTGCGCGCATACGAAGAAAGCCCCAACTGTTTGTAGAAATCCAATCAAGTCCGGATGGGATCCCATCCCAAATGTGGTTGGTGTTGGACCGCTATTTTTTATCTTTGGCTAGTCAAGTTAAATATCACATGCTAATAATCTTTCGGGTGCATGCTAATAATCTTTCGGGTGCCAATATGACGGATGAGAATAACCCGGAAACGAACTTGTCATTCAATATATTTGCTAGAAATTACTAAGTAGGCGTGTAAAATTTTATTTTTATCGACCATTCTACAAATCCTATCCCAAGTTCACCCAATATTTTTTTAAACTCACTCTTGAACTGTACCCAAGTTCATAAGAAATTTCTTTTGAGCGGCGGTAGTCCTAGGATTATATATCAAAGACGCCAAGTTTCTATCGAATTGGGTCCTTATAATGAGTTTGTTTAGGGTGATATCATATTGACGACGTATGCTTATGTTACCGTTGATCTTCATCAAATTCCAAACTCTAACTCTCCATAATTTGAGCCTACTCTGAGAAGTTTGAATTTGACTAGATTGAAAAATCAAGCGCTGCATTCTTTGTTGCTGGGCTCTAAAACTATTCATGGTCCAACTAGAGAAAATACATGTAGTTGTACTAATTCTTGCCCGTTTGAGTCGTTTAGATCCTCACGATAAAAATATTATGGGAGTTATATTGGAATTAGGAGAGTCAATAAAATCAAATATACTTGCGCAGCTACATGAAGTTTTGAATGGATTTGGGGAGGACAAACAGATTGGTGTTACAGTAATTGATTATGTCAAGATAGTTGCTGGTGCAAGAATGGCGATTGTTACTTCTTCATGCGTGAGGCAACACTATTTCTTTACTTAATGGAAACCGCATGCGCCCACCCAACCATCGAATACTGATGTAGATCCAGATTTACAGTGCGGTTATACTATAATTGTCTTATCTCGGTAGTATTCTAGGTGTTAATCTTTACAATATTGTGTTTATTTTATTAGGTTACTATCGTTTACTGGTGACATTACAAATACCGTTAATATAAAATTCTTGCTACTGTTCCATGAATCGAATTGACAATATTGGATTGTTACTAAGAGTTCCTTTCTACTCCTTTTTCTTATCTTTTCTTTGGTCCTCTCTTTTCTTGCTATCATGTTTTGGCCTTGTTTTCTGCATTCTTTATTAATACTTCTACGTGCTTTCAGATGAATGTTCATGTTCCCGGTTTTGGGGGAAATTACCAAAAAAGTCTCAAAACACATTGTATTTGTGCTAATTCAATCATCAATATTTCAATTTGGACAATTAATCCTAAATTTTTTTTTAATATTTTAATAATTTTGGTAAATTTTGGCCAGAAATATCTAACGTAGCAATCTAGTCAATACTAACAGTCCTATGTGTCATAGTTGGCACTAATGTGAACACTTTTTAAAATTTTCTGAATTTTTTATTATTTATTATTTCTTTTTTCTTCTCTTTATTTCCTAGACACCTTCACCAGCCACAAGCAAAGACCGCGACGCCCTCGCCCAGATCTAAACGAGGGCCGCAAAGCAGGCAAGGGCATCATGGTCCTCTCCTGGATCTGAGGGCGAGTTGCGACCCTCGCCTAGATTGGGCGAGGGTTGCCGGCCTAGGGTTAGAAAAAAATTAAAAAAAAATCAAAAATATTTTAAAAAATTGTTCACGTCAGCACCGGCGGTGTCACGTAGGACGGTCAACAATAACCAAACCGACATGTCAGCAATTTTCGACCTAAATTGGTCAGCCAAAAGAACTAAATTGGCAAATTGTCAAAAGTTTTAAGACTAAATTACACAATTGACAAGTTTATAACTAAATTGGCAAATCGTCAAAGGGTTATAACTAAATTGGTCAAATTTAAGGTTTAGGATTAAATTGGCATAAGTACAATAAATTTAGAATTTGTTGGATGATTCTCCCTAGTTTTGAGAGGTTGAAAGATCAATGTTTTTTATCTCGATTTTTCTTGGTTTTATGGTTTCATAATGTGAAAGAGGATGATCCTCTTGAGGGTTTAAATTCTATCTTTTGCGATGGTTACTCGTTCAAAGGTTCTAAGTTGTTCAATCCTAGGATTTCTTTTATGAATATGATTGTTTGGGAATGGGTAAATGACACAAATGTTCCATGAACTTTGATCTAATATGTAATATAGTTCTTGAATTTTAAATTTGTTCAATGTGATCCTAAACTTTAGCCCAATATACAATGTCGTCCTTAAACTTTTAATTTTTTTAATGTGATCCTTGGACTTTTAGTGCATATTCACTTTAGTCCCTGGACTATATAAAGTTGTTCAATATTGTCCTCAACACTTGGGTGCGCTTGCGACCAGGTCGGGACGAGCAGTGCTGCCCGTTTCGGCCGTCTCTGCCTAGGCTGCAAGGAGAGGAGCGAGCCAGGTCGACCAGGCTTGGGGGCTAGGTCGAGCTCGGCTTGTTTGTTCTAGGCCGATTTAGTATGAGTTTGGACTATGGTTTTATTTTTAGTGGGCTGAGTTTAGTATGTTTAGTTTTTAAGGATTGGCGTTTTTTTTTTTTTGAGCTGGATTGGACCCGCGTATCAGGTTGATTCCGGCAAGGGGGCTTGGCGACCCCAGTTCACCAACCCAGGTCAGTCCCGACCTAGCTCAAATCCAGAGATCTGACTTAGGTCCCTATTTTTCGGATTAAAAAGTTAATTTTATTTTTTTAAAAAATGGAAAAAATCTAAATTAGGATAAGGTTTAGAATTTAGATTGTGAGTAGTTTTCCTTTTAAAATGGGGGAAAATATTTGATAAAATAAATTATAATCAAAAGTCTTAGGATTTAGATTTTGATTAGTTTCCTTTTAAAATGTGGGAAAATCTTTGATAAAAAATTTTATACTCAAAAATGAATAAGCCATTAGGACTTTACAATAGAACCTTTGGATGCTTTTTTTAGAGACGATGCTAAGTTGTTGTTTGCATACTTTCATATGATTTTATTTTATTGAGCACTTTTAATATATTTGTTGTCATCTTGAGTTTTAGACTGGTTAGGACAGACCTTCAATTGGCTACCCTAACACCATGGTTAGTAAATAGTCAAGTTTAGGTACCATTGGAACTAGTTAGACGATTAGTGTAATCAAGTTTACGATCCCTAAATTTCTGGTTGCATAGAAAGTGAGATATCCTACCATACCTCATTTGGTTTATAGCCAACCTCATTAGGTTAGTGGCGACTCCTTATATAGAAGCTTAAGAATCAATTCAAATTTAAATTGCAAATCTTGCGCAAAGTGTAGGTCACGACAAGTGTGTTGCAGCTATACTAGTTATTCATTATCACCGATTTCAGGAATCGCTGCCTCATCTATAGTCTCTACCTATGTCACCTCTAAGGTTTCCAGAGTCTCCACAAAAAACGCAACTTCACTACTAACACCATGATATGTCTGCTTTGCTAGTAGTGTCACAGGACTCCTCTGTTAAAGCATTACAGTCTCATCGAAAATCACATCTATACTGATTAGAAAATCAGGTGATATGGGATCAATGCACCATAGTTGGTAACATTTCACCCCATGTGCATAACGCAAAAATATGCACTTCTTCACCATTGGCTCAAGCTTACCATCACTCGCATGAGTATACGTAGGATATGTGAATAATTGTAAATACTTCCTTAAGAGTCTTCCGCTCGATAGCAGATGACGGAGATCGATCAACCAAGTAATAGGCTATATTTACCGCTTCGGTCTAAAATTCCTTACCTAGTCTTGCATATGAAAGCATACACTGAGCTTACTCAAGTAAAGTTATGCTCTTTCGTTCTACTATGCCATTCTACTGTGGTGTCCCACGTAGCATGCAATATCACAATCCCTTCTCTCTCGCAAAACTCATTAAAATCTTTACCACAGAACTCCATGTCATTTTCAGTTTTCAAACACTTGATTTGTTTATTAACTGTTTCTCAATCAATTGCTTAAATTTCTTGAACCAATCGAACATATCGAATTTGCGCTTCAAAAAGTATACCTTCCTCAAATAGTCATTGATAAATGTTAGCATGCATCAAGTCCATCCTTTCAAAGGAACGGGAGACAAACCCCAGACGTCTTAATGAATGTACTCAACCTGATGAAACTGCAATAACTTCAATTATAGTCACTCCTAGTAGATAATAGAGAGTAATTACTTTTTCCCTTTTATCATTGTCATGGTACCTTGAGAAATCTTCAATACTCCACCTTCAACGGTATACTTACACCCAATGTCATCAAGTGTCCTTAAGGAAATAAGGTTCTTCTTGAGTTCTGGTACATGCCTCATGCCTGTCAGTGTATGCATCATCCCATCATGCATCTGAATCCAAACAATCTTCATCCCCATAACCTTGCAGGCTACATTATTTACCATTAGAACTCTACCAACATCAACAGTCTAGTAAGTAGTAAACCAGTTCCTGTAAAACATCATATGATAAAATCACTCTAAATCTAGTACCCATTCGTCTCCTAAAGAACTAGTGGGAACACACAAAATAGCCTTTGCATCACTAGTGCTTTCCTCAACAACGTTCGCCACACTACTTGTGGTATCCTATTTGTCACCTCAATTTCTTAGCTTTGGACAATCTCTTCTGATGTGCCTCTCCCCGTTACACTAAGGGTCTATTTAGTAAAGTTTCTGTTCCCAGAATTAATTTCTATTTAGAAATAATTTTTTTCTATTTCTATTCCCTAAACAAGTTTCTAAGCAAAAAAACGCATTTAGTAAATGCACAAAATTTTTATTCGTAGAGTAGAAAAAGAACAGAACGGCGTTTAGTAGGACACTAAAAATTTCTACTCCTAATTTTTTCATTTAATTATAAAATTGTCAGTGAAGACTTAACGATTCATGTTTAGATAAAATTAGACTAGAAATAGAATAAGAATATATTATAATATAGAATTGGATGACCTTAATACAATCATAAAGAAAATTACTCCTTATAGACAAAGCAAATACCGGATGGTGGTCAAGAAAATTACAGTTTAGGGGACTTAAAATTTCATGTTTGAATAAAATTGGACTAGAAATAGAATAATAATTTATTATGATATAGAATTAAATGACCTTAATACAATCATAAGAAAATTACCTTTTATGAACAAAGCAAATGTCAAGTGGTGGTCGAGAAAATTACAATTTATGGTCTAAGATTTTAGGATTTTAGGGTTAGGGGTTAGGGGTTAGGGTTTTAGGATTTCGATTTTGAGATTTGGGGTTTTGGGGTTTTGGGTTTTGGATTTTGGGGTTTAGGGTTTAGAGTTTCGGATTTTGGGTTTTGGGTTTAGTGTTTCGAGTTTCGAGTTTGGGGTTTTAAGGTTTGGGTTTGGGTTTGGGTTTAGGGTTTGGGGCTTGGAGCTTGGGGTTTTAGGTATTGGGGTTTGGGATTTAGGATATAGGGTTTAGGGTTTAGGGTTTGGGGTTTTGCAGTTTTGCGTTTTAGGATTTAGGATTTGGAATTACAATTTTAGGGTTTCGGGTTTGGAGTTTTGGGGTTTAGGGTTTAGTGTTTCCGATTTTGGGTTTGGGTTTGGGATTTTAGGGTTTAGGATTTGAGGTTTAGAAGGTTTAGGGTTTGGGTTTGGGTTGGGTTTAGGTTTAAGGTTTTAGGGTTTCAAGTTTTTAATTTTAGTGTGATGGGTTTTAGGGCTTCGGTATTGAGGTTTAAGGTTGTTGGATTTAGGGTTTGAGAGTTAAGGTTTAGGATTTAGTATGAGAATACATTGTGAAAGAGAGAGAGTTGATCTTGTTTCTCTATTATTTCTCTTTTTGTTTCATAAATAGAAAAGTAGATTTTTTTTTACTTCTTATTTCTGTTCCAAATCTATTCACTGACCCCTTTTCTGTTCCGGAGAACAAAAAAACTAACTGACGTTGCTAAACGGATTTCTGTTCTTTTTCTATTCCAAAGAACAAAAGAACAGAAAAATAGAGAAATAGAAACATTACTAAACATGCCCTAATAGTACTTCACGCATCCTTAAGACTTTTTATGCCATGAGTTCAACCTGCTTTTACCTCTGCTACTATTGGACCCCAATGTTGATCTTTACCTCAAATAATTAGTCCCCGCGCCACATCCTACGTTGGACTATTAGCTTGCAACTTTTTCTCTGCCATTCCTTAATGAACAAGATGGACTTTACCACTTTCGAGGTAATTGTAGTGCACCCCTATAGCAGTGAATCAGTAAAGTGCTCCCATGACTCTGGTAAAGAAGCTAACAATATCATGTCATGCTCTCCATCATCTAGAATCTTACCGACGTTCTTTAAATCCATCATAAGTAAACTCATCTAGGTAGGATTCGATAGACGTACCTTCAATATATCTAAACCAAAACATCATCTTCAACATGAACAAGTGACTGTTCGAACCCTTTGTTACATAAAATGCCTGAAGTTTTACCCACAATTCTACAACATCCTTTTTCTCGACTACTTCTATTAACACCCATCAAATAGATTCAACAGAACTATTCTCATTGCCTTCCTTATTAGCACATCATTTTCTTCATCTTTCATTATTTCAAGCAGCTTATTATTTCCCTCTTATGCTTTGGCCAAAGTTTGAGTTGTTAATAATGCCTCAATCTTAATGTTCTATAACCCAAAGTTATTTCTCCTGTTAAACTTCTCAATTTCTACTTTCGCTCAAGATATAACTGCAACAACAGAATTACCAATTGTTGTAGTATATATACACGGAAGCGCTAACCAAGATCTTGCAAATTAAGTCAATACGAGACCACTAGAGAAATAAATGATGAACAATAAAAGACACCAAATATTTACGTGATTTTGTCCGAGTATTTGTATCTACATCCACAAGGAGAGTTAGCAATGTTGACACCTAATTTTTAGCCGACACGTCATTAAAAATAAAAAATTCAAGATTATGGTTTCCGATCGCGACGGAGCCTGTTTCTCAAGCAAAAAATGTCGTTTTTTAATTCTGTCTGTTGGCTTAGCTTTTATAAGCGATTTTCTATTCATTTTATGCAAAAACCCAAAAAGTCAAACGGTTGACTTTCGCGTTGACTTTTTGGTCAACCCTTTGACCAAAAGTCAACCCAAGGTCAAATTGGGGCTTTTCACATAAAAAGATTCCTTTTAGGTTTAATTTCACTTTAGAAGTGGAAATTTCAGAAAAATTCAAAGATTTGATCATAAAATCAAGCTCCTAGTGAAAAGTCAACTAGAGTTTGACTTTTGATCAAACTTTTGACCAAAAAAAATTGAAAAATCCAAAAATCCAAAAATCATCCTATTTTACTTTCAATTTACCTTTGGCATTTGAAATTTTACAAAAATCGATTTAGAATCAATTTTTTCCAAATTACGGAATTTGATTCAAATCGGCCAAAAATGAAATTACTTCATTTCTAGTCATTTTTTAGATTAGTTTTCTTCACGACATTTGATCTAGAGGTCATTTTATATCCAATTTTTGAATCAATTTTGCAATTCCAAGCCAAACACAAAAACCCCCAATTTTAGCCCTAATCAGTGATTTTGATCGATTCTTCATGATATGCGCAATTGAGGCACGAATGAGCCTAATTTCTTATATGAAACCCAAATTCAAAATCAATTTTGGAAGATTCACATGAATCTGGGTCAATTTAATCAATTTAGTGATCCAATGATAGAAAAGTCTATGAGTAATTGGTCTAAATAGTGCAATTCAATTTGACCCACTCTAGACCAATATTCAATTTGATGAATTGAGACTCAATTTGGCTAACTAGACTTCAATTAAACTTGTTAGTCTAGCTCAGTCATACAATTACCCAAATTTAGAGCTAATTGACTCAAATCGGTTAATTCAAATTGAACTAATCCGATCAGACTAGTCATTTTCCGGTCGAAAATTTTGATGATCGATAATCCGGTTGAATCAACCAAGGTCAGTCACATCCTCTTGAGTGCAAAAATGACAAAAATGCCCTTAATAAAAAATGACAAAAATGCCCTTAATTGAGAATGACAAAAATGCCCTCCTTCAAGGATTAAGCAAATTAATTAGGGGATTAGCAAATCAATCATGGCCATTCATTTAGAATTGATCATGTCCATCCATGATGCCATGTCACCAATCCTTAGCTATTAAGGAATATTCTTAATCATTAAGGACTCATTTTAGACCATTTGATCAATCTAAGGGCTAAAATTCAAGTTGGGGAGAGGTATATAGTGTTTTTCCCTCCAAAAATCAAGGAGGGGTTCATTTTCAGATCTAGTTTCTCTTTCCTCTCTTTCTCTCTCTCTCTCTCTCCCTCTCATGATCACCTCTCTCTCTCTCTCGAGCTCCCTCTCGGCCGCCGGCCTTCCGGCTCCTTGCCGGCCGTTTTCTGGTGAGCCGCCGCCCCTCCGACGTCCTCCACGGCGGCTTGAGGCTGGTCGCAAGACCAGCAACCCTCGCTGGTGGCCGGAACTCACTGTTCCGGCCTGATCTCTCTCTCGGCAACATCACCGGTAATACCGCCGGTGATGTGTTCAGCCGGTTCAACCGGCTGAACCGGCCCTCCGGCGACTTCCTCCGGCGATCCAGACCTTCTGACATCCTTCCTTGGCGTTCTCACGTCGCTGTGGTGGCCAGCCTTTCGTCAAACGGCCACCGGATTTCATCCTTAGCACAATATTTCGCTGATTAGTCTATTTCATGAAAAAGCGTGTTAGTTCTCACATTATTTCGTGCAATCCATTGTCGTAGGTTGGCCGAGCTTTCCGAGGCTACTCCGTGCCATTTCAGATCAGAATACGGAGGCCGGATCGCTCGCTTGAGCGTTGAAGCATCGTGAGACAAGGTAAGAACACTTGAACACAATTCTGTAAATTCGTAACCAGTAAAACCTGCATGCTTGAGATGCTGATTTGAGCCTGTTAACGTTGAAATCTGATGAAGTGATAAACTAGAGAGTCGTAAATCTCGTTGTAAGCTTCGATTTGATATATCATATGCCTCAATCGGACCTGATTTGCTATGTCAAAACACTTTTAGAAGTTAGGATCAGAATCTGGAATATGTTGCTCAAGTCTGTTCTGATAATTCCCTGACTGACGTTGTGCTGATTGATGAATTTTATGATTTTTTACGATCATTATCTGGAAAAACTTCCTTCATGAGAGTTGTAAAGAACATCCTGATCTATTCATCATAAAATTTTCACAAAATTTTGAGCATGTTAGCCTAGTACGATTTGCAACGTCATATGCATGTAAATCTGATATCGTGCTAGTTTCAGTCGACCTTCGTGTGTTCTTCGTTTTTCATAAATTCGTGCGTTCGGGATATGAAAAAATTTTCTTCACGAAAGTTCTTCCTGAGATCGAGATCTTTCTATTGATACTAATTTCATCAAAATCGAAGATCATTTGAATTTTCAAAAGGAATTATCACAATTTGATCAGAATCTGTGTCCAGATCTGATTTTCATTCCTTTGGAGTTCAAAAGATGTTTCTCCGAATTTGATAAAGTTAGAGTCCTTTTTTGCTAAAAATCAAAACTACAAAGTTGCTCATTGGGGTCTCATTATGTCAACTGGAAATTTTGAGAACATAATTGCAATTTTTGGAGGGTCAATTTGCTTGAAAAGTCTTCACGGGTTAAAATTTCATTTGCAATTGACTCCTTCGTGAAAACCGAATTTTATAAAAATTTAGAGGGCTTTTTAGCAAAAACTCAAAACATGAAAGTTGTTACACATGGGGAATCCTAACTGCACAAAGAGTTTCGAGCTGTTTTGATAAGGTTTGTTATTTGTCCCGCCATTATTTTGAAATTCATAACTGAATCGAGTCCAGCCTGTCACTGAGATTTAATTCATTATTTTCGAGAAAATTGGCTAGGATTTAGAAAAAATGGTCTTCTTGACTTTTGATCCTCATGTCATAAGCTTTCTAATGACACCTGAATCACTTCATTTGGACGTCATTAGGGTAGTTAATCACTGCTGAACAGAATCAATCCGAATTAGATAAAAATTGAACAAGTGGTCTTTTTTTTTATAAAGCCCACTACTCATTGTTTGATTGATTTCGAAACAAGGCCCATGGGCTTGAATGCATGCTCATTTTACTATTATGCATGTGTTTGTTAGATGAATGTTAGGCCCGATGCATGTTCGGCGGGTAGCCCATTCATGATCATTAGAACCCGACTTTAGGGGTTAATTGATGTGAGTTACTGTTTTGTGAATACAAATGGTAGCCCATTATCATTAACTATTAATCAAACAATGTTAGGTGATTAAGTGGGTAGTGAATCGAAACGCATGAAAAACAAGGGCCGATCCCGAGGCCCGTGTTTAATTAGTGAGTGGCTTGCACCATTGTTTTTCCATATATCGTTTGTTATGAACGAATGTATGAACGTAAGCATCGACACCCAAGAGGCGGTCCAAGGAAGAATAATCCGAAATTGAAAAAGCCAAAGTGATTGACCGATGTCCAATCCGGTCTCGATTTGTACTCATACAATGATGGTGCTAGACCGATGTCCAATCCGGTTTCAATTTGTACTTAATTCATTCATCCCCGATCATGTCTCGGGTTTTTCAATTCGTGTTGTAATAAACACCCGTCGAGTAGCGGGTTCTTTTTACTTTTTACTTCCTAGCACTTAGATTTAGCTCGTCTTTTCAATACTTCGAGTGTTTACTTTAAGAAGTGTCTTTCAATACAATTGATTGTTTCTTTCTTTTTCTAGACTAAGATAGGATTAGTTTAGAATCTCAAAAAATGAAAATACAAAAACAAAATGCATGATCACCTAGTGGACTAAGACTTTGGCATGAAAATGGTAAAAAACAAATGCATGACGACTTAGATAACAACCATATTAAGTTTAGCGGTACCGAAAGGGCGTTAATAGAAATATTAACGTAAGCTACTCCCTGAACCTTTGATCTCTGGTTTTCGTAGAAACCGAAACGAAACTCCCGCGTTTCGGTTAGGTATTCTAGCCGACCCCCAACCTAGGCTAGTGGCGACTCCTAAAAAATAATAATCAATCCGCTGTCACGCGAGATATGGATTTAGGGAAAATCCACGTTCATGATCAACGAGTTATATGGCTAAACAAAAGATTTACACTTCAGTAAAATCATTTTAAAAAGTGCCATATAAACCATCTCATGAACACTTATCTCTAAACCCGCCTCATTCGAGTTCGGCCCTCGAGGGGTAGGTCGCGACAAGCAACAAATAATCTACTATTTTCAAAGAATCAAAGTTTGCAATCACTTACACGCTCGAGTATTTCTCAAACTTAGATTATACTTAAACCTAAAGTGCTTAAAAATAAACAACTCATTTTGAATGTAAAACTCACCTCACAAATTATTAGGTATTTAAGCTCTGCCCACGACTAAGCAAAAGATAAAAACTCAACTCGCGTCTTTGAGGAGTTCACTGTGCAGCCGCTCCATTTCCGTTCGTTGTGCATGCGGCTTCCTTCAACAAAACCACTGGCGGCCACACTTCTCTCTGAAGGAGTCCTACTGGCCGCTACTACTCATTTCTTGCTTTTTATTTTTTTGGTCAAACTACTCATTTCTTGTTGAAAGAGCCCATTTTCAACCTTCACTGGTGGCCATTCTTAAAGGGAAAAACAAAAGGGACAACCTAGGGCTAAGCAAAAGAGAATCCTATATTTTTTTCTTTCTCTGAACAAACAATGGGCCCACGAGTGAATATAAAATTATACAAGTATGTGCGTGCCCCTTTCTTTTGTTCGGCCAATCTGCAGCACTTTAAAGTCCAACTATTGGTCTTGGTCAAACTTGAATATTTATCTAATCGGATTGGGTTCCGTAAATGGCTTAAACATGAAATATAATGCATGAAAGATTAAGGTTGCGTAGAGGGATGCACCTCAAAGGATGAACATGCTTTACTAGAGTTACTTCTTATGGGTTGGATTATTATTCTAGGAGATTTCTAACTGCTTAGGAACCACTTTACCAAAAATAAATGATTTGAAAAATATTTTCCTAAAAATGATCGTTTATATTACTTGAGATAATTAGCCAATGGAAATTATTTTCATTATTAATAACAATTTATGTCTAAAAATTTTGGTGGACAATAAAATATTTTTTATTCTTCGTTTTTTATAAGCCATACAAACGATCATTTTGGAAAAATATTTTCTAAATCATTCATTTAGCTTCGCTAAACAAACCAAGAACGATTTGGAAAAAAAAATCTAAAAACAATGCTTTCATCGCTTACAAAAATAAATAAATGAAAAAAATTCAATGTCCACGAAAACGGTTTGAGATAAATTATTGTTGATAATAAAAAATTTTCATTAACTAATTATTTTATACAATACAAGTTATTATTTTTAGGAAAATGTTTTTCGAATCTTCATTTTTTGCGAAACAACAGAACCATGATATCATATATTGCTTGAAATAATTAATCAATAAAACACATTTTCATTATCAATAATAATTTATGTGTAAACATTTTTGTAAACAGTAAAAAAAATTGTTGTAAGCGATACAAATAATCATTATTGAAAAAAAGAATTTCAAATTATCCATTTTCTGCTAAACAAACTGAGCTTTAGTTTATTTCTTAGTTTTTTTTATTTCCTGGTAGGACTTTTGTGTACTAAAAGCTCATTGTTTAGCCCTAGCGTTCATTATGATGACAATACAACTCTGTTGGGCCTCATCCTTCCTTAAGTTCTTCTCTGTCTCTCTACTCTTCTCGTCTATCCTTTCTAAATTTATCCCGTATCTCTCTCCATTGGAACTACAATTTGCCCAGTCGTGGATACGTTTGTCACAGAGTTGATAGACCTCTCGCATCTCGGATGGCTTATCTGATCTACTGGTCATTGACTTATCCTCTCGAGGGTGACAAAAGTTAGTTGATCTCTCCTCAAAAGGGTAGTTGGTATTCAGATGGATCCCGAGAGAGAGAGAGAGAGCCTTTTAATTATTCAAACCTCGCTCACGCATTGACCAACTAACCAACCTACTTCACTCCTAACCCTAGTCCTTCCATCAATCCCCATTATATATAACTGATCTCGTGACGATGATTCAACGAGGAAGAACGAGTAGAAAAACAACTTAGGAGGTCTTCAATGAAATCGGTCAATCTTCATGTTATAAGAAAAAGTATCAGTCGACGTAGTAGTATGAAAACACCAATTAGGTATTCGACTGGGTATGTTGATTTGTCTCCGGTCTTCTATATGATGTAATGGCGGCACAAGTTTTTGGTAAACTCGATTTGTTCAATGAAAGTATTTTTGAAAACCCTAACGAATACACGTCATAAGAAAATAACCTGTAGCAAATATAATTTCATCCCAAGGACACACTAACGACCATGACCCAGTTCCAAATAAAATTTTGTCCTAAGGACACGTCATGACAAGGTTCATGATAAAAAAAAAATCTCAATTTATAGTAAGCCAAGCATGGGCTTTCTTCCTTAGTGCAGATACAAGAGAAATGGAATCTCCTTCTCGTTCCGGACTAGTCTGCCCAATCATTTCATCTATTATATATATATATATATATATATATATATATATATATATATTCCCATATTTATTATTTCCTTGAAGTGGGGTAATTTGGACGGACTCCCCTGAATCTACCTTGGAAACTTCCCTAAAAAATGAAAAACTGTAAATGAGTTCATGATGCATTCAAAACAACATCAAACTGCATTTAATCAGCCTATTGATTGATTTTTTTTTTTTTTGCAATTCCCAGTAATTTTGATTACGTTCAGTTACCCATTTCATCTTGTGAACGGAGAGGGACACCTATGTGGAACGTAAACATTGATTGACCGTTTTGATTTACGTTAGATATCGATTTAAAGACTCATTGACTGTCGCGAGTTTGATTTCAGAGGCGAGGTAGGTGAATGAGGAAGACCTTTATAAATTGGGGAGGTCCAATGTCACTATCAGCAATTCATGAGCATCACTATCAGATCCAGCCCTGCGTTATCCTGCAGTTGTCCGACTCACCATGACACGAACGTGGAGTAACTAGTGAACTCATCACATGATAATCCAATGAAAAGTGTAAAAGGAGGCACAATTTGATTTGGATAATTTTATGTTGGATATAACTTTGCGCCAATGCAAATTATGAATGTCTTGTATCATGATGAACTCGTTCATAATAAGATAACTATTAGACCTAATACAAATTCGAAGGGAAAAACAACACCCAAAGTGTCGAAATTGTGGTACAATGTTAGTTTGTTACCGAAACTTTAAGCACGATCATTTTAGGTTTGAAAACTTTTTGAAACGGTTCATTTTAGCATTTCGGACGACTTAATTCACCGGACAATCATATGCAATGATATTTTAAGAATAAAATATCCGATATTGCTCGAGAGGGAAATTTTCTTTTGTATATATACCAGACGATGTCATTGATGGCATATATGCTCCAAATCAAAACATTTGATTCTATTAGTTACCATATAAAACCATTACCCTCGCTGATAATTGGAGCAAAGCATTGAAATCATTGGACTTGGATGCATAGATTGATGTTGTCCAATCGACATGGGTTTTCTTTAATTGATCGGAAGCAACTCTATCTGATTTAAGAAATTTATTAGTTTAATTTAGTAAATTACCCAAATTTAAGATTTGGGAAGATCCTAAGAACCGAGGCACTACTACCTAGTGACCCTCGTTTTGCAAGATTCAATATGCTACGCATATGAAGAAATTAAACTGAGTAGCGTAGTATCGAAAGGGCGACTTCGGTGGTGTTAACCCTTCTCACCAGTGTGACCAACTTTTGGACCCTAGATTTTGATTTCAGCATTAAAAGACCAGTTGACCTTCCTAGGTGATTAAGTGACTTTCACGAACTTTTAGTAATTTCATTTATATTCGCCATCGACCTAAAAATCGACTCGTGGTGAATCCTAAAATGGATTTAAGAAATTGAATCTTCGCAATTGACCCTGAAAATAGGGAGGGAAAAATCTTAAGAGTAATCGAAATTAGTTTTTTTTAAAAGTTCTACAACGGTGTATCAGATGTCAACGGCAACCATTGCAATGGTGATCTCATCTGTCATTTGGTAATTGACCACCCGAGAGAGAGGGGGTGAAATCTTAGGCGACCATTATGACGGTGGTTGTACGAGAGATGCAACCACCATGACGAGATTGCCTGAGTGGCACGACCATACACGGTGGTCGCCAGCAGCAACAATGGTGGCACCATTTTTTTAGGTTCTTTTTAGTTCTTTTATTCTGTCATGGGGTGAGGGGCTTTAATCATCCCATCTCCAGTAGCCGTGTAAGTTACCAAAATTTTTTATCAAGTGAGTCTGGACATATCCAAATAAGAGTGTGCCTCTAAACACCGTAAATAAGAAAACATATATCTTATTCGTCTTTTATTAGGCGACCAAGCATACCCTTATATTCGACCCAAAAAAATACACCCTTATCATTCAACTAGAGTTACAATGACCACCTAAAAATTACAATCATCTTGGAATGGTTGATGAGTATGAGGTACCACAGCTTACAAGTTACAACCCGTTCATGAAATTATCATGTAATTGAAGAATTAATAAGTGATAGCACGATGGAGATATAAATTCTAATTAAAATAATTCAAGAAGCCATCAAAAAATTCTAAATGAATATATGTGTCAATAAGTGCATTTTTTAATGGTTTTATATTTTTAACTTTAACAAAAGATTTTGTTAACAAGTGGCCATGAAATACTTGTTAAATATACTTCTTGAGCATATGTTCTGTCGTCATTTATTATTCATATCACAAAAACAGTCAATGCATTGAAAATTGAAATATTTCCTTATTCAATTACTTTTCACAAAATCCTTAAAAAAAATCAAATTTCAAACGCCACGAGAAAATAAAAAGAAAAACAATTAGCTAAAAAGTCCATAAAATCAAAATAAAATTAGTAAATTCCCAAATATTTTGAAAAAGTTTGTGATTTCTCTTTCTTGCTCCTTCAACCATTGTAAGTTGCAATAACCTGCCAGCTGATGATGATGCATGCGCAGAAATGATCAAACTCTCTTGCAGTAATATCAGCAGAAAAAAGCTTTTTCTTTTCCCTTTCTAGAAGCCCTTTCTAAGAGTAAGATTCATTTATTTCTCTTTCAAAAAGTAGGAAGCCCAATTATCAGCACATGACCACCTTTGCTCTCCAGAAGAAAGGGATCAAAGTTCTAGGAAATTTTCCTTGCTTTTTTCTCTCTTTTCGTTCCATCCCTTCATGAGACACAGGTGTGTACGCACAGACAATGTCAGAACATGTTCAACTGAAGTTTTCCATGTACAATTGAAGCACAAATTTACATCTCCAGCTATGTACTGCTACATCCAGAAGATCACCATCTATCTTTTTCCTTTTCCCACAAAATAAAAAGGCCAAAATGACGACAAAAACAAAAGGGCAATCAGGACCAAACCCAAGAAGAAAAAAGACAGGAAAAAAGACGGTGTAGAATCGCTCAGTTAGGACTCTTACAAGCGCAGATCAGAAGGCAGAACCCAACATCGTCCTGCTCTTTCTCCATATCCAAGTTCTTTTCTTCCAGCCACAATCTGTTGTCCAATCCGCTCCTGGTCCTGAACATGAACACCGCGTACCCATATCTCGGGTCAAAAAACCAGTCATGCACATCCCACATCATGTCCACCAGCACCCCATCCACAAAGATCGTCTGGTTCCCGCGAAAATTCCACCTCAATCTCTTCACCTGGAAGATTTTCTTCTTGTCCACCATCACGGACAACACCGGATTCGGTGAATCTTGCTCGCAAGCGTACTCAATCGAAATCTCGTGGTTCGTCCCCAAATTGCTGAACTGAGCCTTTGCCGAAAAGGTCGAATTGCCCGAGAAATGGGCGTTTCGAGAAATCAATGAAAATTTTGCGTGGGGGAACCCGGTTCTCAATCTGATCACATCCAGTTCTTCATCCATGTCCCCAAGAAGCAGACCCAATTCAGAGTCAACCAAAACAGCGACATAAAACCCGTTGACCGGCTCTGGCCCACTATCAAACTGGGCGGAGAGGAGATCCCAGAAAACTTCAATCCTCGAATTTCCGGATTGGAAGCTTTTCGCGCCTTTCCTCTTCCGCAATTGCCTGGACGCGCTACACTTGGGAGGAGAAGACTTGTCGTCCGCGATGCTTATGGTCAGGCCTTGACCTAAGAAACTGTTGCACCATGTGATCGTGATCAGGAGATGCCTCTGATTGGAGAGCTTCGATTTGTAGATGCAAGTGACAGCAATTGGCATCGAGGGGGCCGAAACCGGGGTCAAATAGGACCGGCTCAAAGGCCCGGAACAGTAGGAGTCCGATACTTTGATGGCGTGTTCGCTGTAGCAAGTCGCCACGCTCCTCATTGCAAGAGGGGATATTAACAATTGCGTGACAGGAGAAGCCGAAGACAAGAAACGTAAATTGAGGGCTTGAGCGATTGAGAATGGTCTAAGAAGAAGAAGAAGAAGAGGAAGAAGAAGAGGAGGAGGAGGAGGAGGAGGAGGAGGAGGAGGAAAGGGGTCACTATCCCTTGCCCATACTAGAAGAAAAATGGATGGATTATGGAAGGAGACAAAGAGAGGTTCTCCTCGTTCCTGAGGTTTTCCATGTGAAGTGTACTTTCACATTTCCTGTCGTATTTATTGTGGGAGGAGAGACCTTTATGAAATGATAATAATGATGGAAGGAAATGAAATCCATGTTTCTGGGGCATCCGCTACTGGCCAATAAATGTGATTCCATTACCATGATAAATAACCTTTGTTGATAATGGAAAGTGAGAATTCAAAATTCCCCCTTCTTTTTATTATTTCCTTGTGGCAGTTCATAGGACATAAAATAACTGCATATTAAAAACAGCGGAGCTGACCTGATCTACTGCTAAATTAAAATTAAGAAAAAAACAAAGAAAGACAGAAAAAGAAGAAGATAAAAAACAAGAGATAATGGCACAAACATAGACTTTGGCTTAATGCGCAATGTGTTCCTTAAACTTTTAATTTGTTAAATTATTCAATGTGGTCCATAAACTTTAATTTATTCAATATGATCCCCAGATTTTTTGTACATGTCCAATATAGTCCATGAACTATATGAAAATATTCAATGTAGTCCTTCCATTAATTCGAGTTCATGGACTACATTGAATATTTTTATATAGTTTAGGCACTAAATTAAACATATACTAAAAGTTCGGGGATGACATTAATCAAATTAAAAGTTCAGGGACTACATCGCACATTGGGTTAAAATTTAGGGACCATATTGAACAAATTAAAAGTTTAGAAATCGCATTGTATATTAAATCAAAATTTAGGTACTGTTTGTATCAAGTTCCCTGAAAACAATTGCTCTGTTGCTTTGCTCAGTTAAATTTTTCGGTTGCTCTAATCTAATCAGGATAGACATATGCATTAAAAGGTTGGAGGGATAGAGAATAAAATAATGGTTCTCCTCAACAACTCGAAGACCAATCATTAGATTATAAGCAAGCACGAAGCATGAACAAGGGGGAAAGATTTTGACAGGTAATTTCTGCTCCTGTCCTCTTCTATCGGACGACGCGCAAGGTGAGTGGGGGTTTAAGAGCACTTGACCGGTTATTGACAGACGGTGGTGAGGTGAGAGAGCCAAAAAGTATAAGGTGCAATCTCTGGTCCCGAACAGGACCTTAAAAGACTCAAGAAGAAAACATAAGGAAGGGACTTCTCGATTTGGTGGAGGCTCGTCCCTATGTTCTCTCACTACAAAAAAACATGACTTCTGTGACGGATTTAGAAATCCGTCGCAAATTAGTAACAAAAATATTTCATCGCAAATTTTGCAATGGAATTTGCGACGGAATTGTTTTCCGTCGCAGATTTATTTTCCTTCGCAAATTCCATCGCAAAATTGCGAAGGATTTATTTTCCGTTGCAAATTTTGTCCCAAAATTTGCGACTGAAAACAATTCCGTCGCAAATTAGCGACGACAACTTTTACATCGCAAGTTTGCGACGAATTTATTTTCCGTCGCAATTTTGTGCAAAGAAATGTTCATTGTGCGATGAAAGTAGCGACGAATATTTTATCCGTTGCAATTTATGACGGATTTTGCGACGAAAGTGGATTCGTCACTAATGTTTTGATGGAGTATAATTTCGTGATATTCACCCCACCCGTGCATCTCTCTCTAATCATCAGGTCACCCGCTTTTCTCCCGCCTTCTCTCTCTTTTATTTCTCTCAATAATTTGTGCGCGCAGAAATCAATCTCGGTAAAGCTTTTTCACCGGTAAGTATCGTAGCTAATTTCATGACAAACATGCGACTAATACAGTCATGTCCTTTCTATGCATTGCTGGATGCGAAAATTTTTTTTATTGACTTTTTTTGTCTGTTTTTATTGTAAATTGGTGGCCGGTCGCTGGACCGGCGATCGGTGTCACAAATTTGCAACGGACCAAGACTATCCGTCGCAAATTTGCGACGAACACAGCTGGGCGAGGTGCCAGTTGATCTTGCCGACAAGGTCGATCGGCGGCCATGGCGAGACAGCGCGGCCTCCCCCAGATCTAGGCGAGGCCGATCGGCGTCGACCCATGGCCGACAAGGCTGCTCGGCCTCCCCCAAATCTGGGCAAGGCCGCTCGGCCTCGCTTAGATCAGCCGTTCGCCGGACCGGCGGCCATGGCGAGGCCGCTCGGCCTCGCCAGCGTCAGCCGATCGCAGGTCATCGGATCAGCGGCCATGGCGAGGCATCTCGGCCTCGCCAGCATTAGCCGATCGCATATCGCCGAACCGACGGCCATGGCGAGGCAGCTCGACCGCGCCGATGTCAGCCGGTCGCCGGACCGGCGACCATGGCGAGGCGGCTCGGCCGTACCGGCGTCAGCCGATCGCCGGACTAGCGACCGGAGAAAAATATAAATTTTTTTTAAAAAAATTAGGAAAAAATAAAAAATTATTTTAAAATGAATGTTAAGTGATTTTTCTTTTATTTAGGTATGCGTTTAATTAAAGGTCTCGCAATCCAAGTGAACGTTACAATTCTATTCAAATTGATCACTTTCTACTACCAATATTTCATTTAAATATCCAGGTAAGTCTTCTTTACATAGTAATGCTTTCAATTTTTTAAATTTCAAAGTAATTGTCTCGTGGAAAACAAAATTTTAATTTTCATAATTTTATGGTTTTAATTAATAACAGTAGATATGATATTTTAAATATTTTACGAGATTTTTTTATTTTAATACAGATACAATGCAAAGAGATAGGGCTTGGATATATAATAAGAATTTACCTGGATGTCGAGGATTGACTAATGAGTTTCGTACTAGGTTGGAACTATTTTTAGACTTTACTAGTAGTAAATATGAGTTCGTGGATGGAAATAAGTTAAGGTGTTCGTGTAGAAAGTGCAATAATAGTAAATTTCATGTGTGTGATATAGTTATAGAACATCTTTGTAGATTTGGGTTTACTCCGAATTATTATAATTGAACTTGTCATGGTAAACCATTTATATCTGATGAAGGATATCGAAGAGGTGACCAATTTTTAGTTAGGAAAGAATATAGCTACTATGACCAATTGAACCCATACAAGAGGATGGTGATTGATGCAGCTGGTTAGAATTTTGTTTCAAATTCGAACCATACAAGTACTAGTTTTACTCTTACACATGAACAAGTAGATACTAGTCATGCATCACAATTATAAAAAGATAAGAGTAACGGGTTTTGATGAGAATGTGTGTAATGGAGCTTTTTCATCTAATCAGTTCTAGGAAGTGTTAAAAGTAGCAGATGAACCTTTATGGCCATGTTGTGACAACCACACTAAGTTATCAGTGACAGCAAGACTGTTAAATATCAAGGCAGAGCATAATGTGTCGCAAGATTGCTTCAACTCTTTCGTTGAAGTAATGCAGGAAACAATGCCTCATGATAACAGCATGCCAAGTGATTTTTACGGTATGAAAAAGCTAGTGGATAACTTAGGTCCTTCGGTTGTAAGGATTTATGTATGTGGTAGAGGTTGTATGTTATATTGAAGAGATGATGAAAATGCAGAATCTTGCAAATTCTGTAGCCAACCTAGGTACAAGATTAACAGGAGGCAGGGTTATAATTAAAAGCGTAGACCATGTAAGCAAATATTTTATCTGCCCTTAATCCCCAGATTGCAAAGGCTTTATGCATCTCAAGCCACTCCTGAACACATGACTTGGCATGCAAATCATGAAATAGAAGAGGATCTAATGTGTCATCCTTCAGATGCAGAAGCATTGAAGCATTTTGATAGAACGCACCCGAGTTTGCGATAGAGCCTCGAAACATTAGGTTAGGTCTTTGTACTGATGGATTTGTCCCATTTGGGAAATCAGGAAAAAGTTATTCACATAATTTAATGCCATATAATCTTCCACCTGGTATGTGCATAAAGACACCTTATATGTTTTTGACATTGATCGTGACTGGCCCGCAAAATCTGAAAAAGTTAATAGATGTTTATATGCAACCATTGATTGAAGAGTTACAACAGCTATGGGAGGAAGGTGTCCTTACTTATGATGTTTCTATCGATCAAACATTTGTAATGAAGGCTGCTCTTCTTTAGATGATAAATGACTTTTCAGCTTACAGAATGTTATCTGGATGGAGTACGGCTAGCGTCTTAGGATGTCCGATATATTTTTAGAGATCAAAGTTATTTAGATTAAAACATGGAAAGAAACTTAGCTATTTTGACTGTCACAGACAATTTTTACCGATAAATCATACATTCAGAAATAATAAAAAAGAATTCATCAAGAATAGGACTAAAAGAACACGTCCACTATTGAGGTTGACCGGCGATCAAATTTGAGAGCGAGTGCAGGACTTTCCAACTGTTGTTCAGAACCCTCACGATACGACTTTTGCGTACGAAAGTGAACATAAGTGGACAAAACACAGTATATTTTGGGATCTACCGTATTAGAAAGCCCATCTTATTCATCATAATCTTGATGTCATGCACATAGAAAAGAATGTTTTCGACAATGTCATAAATACTGTGATGGATGTCACCAGAAAAACAAAAAACAACTTGAACGCAAGAAAAGATATGAGAGATATTTGTGATTGACCAACACTAGATATGGATGCAAGCAGCAAGGGACCAAAACCAAAAGCAGTTTATATATTGGATAAGGAGCAAAAGTGAGTTGTTTGTCAATGGTTGAAATCTATGCGGTTTCCTGATGGATATGCTTCGAACCTCGGAAGATGTGTTGATTTGAATGAATGCAAGTTGACAGGTTTGAAGAGTCATGATTGTCACATATTGATGAAAAGACTAATTCCAATAGCTTTCAAGGAAGTTCTACCGAATTTTGTATAGGGCGTCATTACAGAGTTAAGCAATTTTCTGCATGATATTTGCTCGACAGTGTTAAAAGCATCGCACATGGAGAAACTAGAAAGAGATATTCCAATTATTCTTTGCAACTTAGAAAGGATATTTCCTCGATCATTTTTTGATTCAATGGAGCATCTCTTAGTTCACTTGCCTTATGAGGCCAAAGTTGCAAGTCCCGTCCAATTTCGATGAATGTATCCATTTAAGAGGTAAATTTTTTTTTAAATAAAGTTCAAATTACTTTATTATATATTATGTTCCGATTAACTCCTTTTGATTGCAACTAGATTCTTATATCGTTTGAAGAAAAAAGTGAAGAACAAGGCACGTGTTGAAACTTCAATTTGTAATGCATATATTGTGAAAGAAGTGACAACATTTGCATCATACTATTTTGAGCCCCACGTACAGTGCAAGAGGAGGAGAGCAGGCAGAAATGATAAGGGCCCCATTGATCTCAATTGCAAAGCATTCTCTATTTTCAATTATCTAGGTCGACCAAGCGGCACATATCAGTCTCGTTATCTAACGGGTAAAGAATTGTATGCAGCCCATACATATATTTTACTGAACTACCCAGAAGTTAAGCCATACTTCGAGTAAGTGTAAATTTGCAAATATATGTATTGTGTGTCAAATATTTGCTAATATATAAATGGTATTTATTACTAGATTTTTCAAACTTCAATGTATGGACTACCATAAAATGAGTTTGACCAAATGTACGATAAACAATTTGCAGCATGGTTCAAAACATACGTAAGTTGCCTATGGATCAAAATCAAGTTATTAAAATTTTATACATCATTTATTAAACTATATATTATTGACTTTGCGTGTGTAACCTTAGGTTTACAGTAATCATGATAAACTTGAAGAGCAAGGATTGCTATATCATCTGTCATGGGGTCCACAGTTAAGAGTACAGAGTTGGCCAGCATATTTCATAAATGGATATAATTTTCACTCTAAAAAATATGGAATGGGAAAAGTCACAATGAATGGTAGTGTGTCTGTTTGGTCATCCAATAATGGCAATTCAAAAGATGATTTTTATGGCTTGTTGACTGAAATCATAGAGATGGAGTGCCCTGGACCATTAATGATGCGGGTTGTGTTATTTAAGTGAAAGTGGTTCGATCCTGTCAAAGGAATGAAGGTGCATACAAAGTTTAATTTGGTTGAAATAAATCACAAGAAATTGTATATGAAATATGAACCATTTGTCTTGGCACAATAGGCAATTCAAGTATGTTATACATCATATCCTAGTTTGAAACGTGACAAAACTGATTAGTGGGCTGCATGTAAAATCAAAGCACGGAGAAAAATCGAGGAATACTAGAAGAATAGAGCCTATCAACAAGAGGAAGTTTGTAACACGGTTGAAATTGAGGAATATAACATTTCAACTTTACGAGATCTATGTGGAGTAATGATAGATATGGATCCAACAGAAATTTGCGAATTAAATGTATAAGACTGTTCAGAATCTGATTTTGAGACAGATGACGAAAATGAAGACGAACACGAACACAAACACGAACACAAACACGAACACGAAGATGAAGTCGAAGACAAAGACGAAGACGAAGACAAAGACGAAGACGAAGATGTGTAATTATTATTGCGACAAGTGTTATTTTGGTTGTCATAATTATTATTATTGTTATTATCATTATTGTTGTTGTTATTACTAATGTTGTCGCTTATTCTTCTTAATTTAATTGATTGTCGGAAAATTTGTCGCTAAATGATGACAAATCAAATATTATTCGTGCGATGACATTTGCGATATGCTATTTTTCATTGGATTTGGATCGTTGCTAATTTTGTCGCTCATTTTCTAACAACTTATTCATGGCTACTGTTCATCGAAGAATTATCGACGGAAGTGAAATTCACGGCAATTTTTTGAATCAGTCGCAAATTTGCGTCGGATTGGAAAATGTCATTTATTTTTGGAATTCGAAATAAATCCATCGGAAATTTGCTTGTTTCAAAATATTGTCTGTCGCAAAATTTTGGACGGGAAAAAAAACGTTGCAAATTTGTGACATTTTTAGTCTGATGCAAATTTGCGACGGACAAATATTATCCATCGCAAATTTGCAACGAACAAATATTATCCGTCGCAAATCTGCGACGGACCAAAAAAATTCGTCGCAAATTTGCAACGGACCCAAAAAAGTTTGTCGCAAATTTGCAACGGACAAAAAAATATCCGTTGCAAATTTGGGACGGACAAAAAAATGTCCGTCGCAAATTTGCGACAGAGAAAAAAGTGTCCGTCGCAAAAAAACAGTCCGTCGTAAATTTGCAACGGACTAAAAAAATTTCCGTCGCAAATTTGGGATGGAAAAAAAATGCCCTCCCAAATTTGCGATGGACTAAAAAAATCAGTCGCAAATTTGCGACGGACTAATATTCCGTCGTAAATTTGGGATGGGAAAACAATTCCGCCCAAATTTGTGACGGACCAAAAGGACCAAAAAAATTGTCCGTTGCACATTTGCAACCGATCAAAACAGTCCGTCGCAAATTTGGGATGGGAAAAAATTCCCTTGCAAATTTGCGACAGACAAAAAAGACCGTCACAAATTTGTGACGGACCAAAACATGTCCGTCGCAAATTTGCGATAGACAAAAATTCCATCGTAAATTTTGGACCAGAAAAAAATTCCCACCCAAATTTACGACAAACTACTGAACAATCCGTAATAAATTTGCGACGAGAAAAAAATTCCCGCCCAAATTTGCTATAGACTAAATAGTCCATTGCAAATTTGCAATGGGCCAATGGAAAGTTGTGTTCGTCGCAAATTTGCGACCGATGCAAAAAATCCTTCACAATCTCTCTTTATCGCCTGCACGTGCACGTGCCCCCATCAGTTTTTGTTCTTTTTTGTTGTTTTTCTTCTCCTCTTCTTCTTCTTCGTCTTCCTCCCATTGTCTTCCCCGACTGCCCTGGACCGCCGTCGCCATCGCCTCAGCCGCGGTCAGCCCTGTTTCTATCTTCGCCATCGCCATCGCCCCCATCGCCGTCGCCATCGTCCCCGTCATCGTCTACCCGCGCGTGGGGTCGCCGCTCGCCTAGCGAAGCTCACCGCCACGTCGCTTGCCCGCACGCCTTGCCGACTCGCCTCGCAACTACTTGAAGCCGTCGCCACCTAGCCTCGTCGAACTCACCGTCGCCGCCCAACCGCCGCCCAACCGTTGCCACAGAGCAGCCGCCCAACCTTGCCAAGCTCGCCGTCGCCACCCAGCCGTCGCCTGTCTGTCGCCGCCCAGCAGCCACCTAGCCGTCGCCGCCTAACCTCGCTCGAGCACTTGCCGTCGCCATAGCCACCTAGCCGCCGCCCGCGGCCAACCAAGGCCGTCGTCACTACCCAGCCGCCGCCCGATGCCATCACCGCCCAGCCGTCGCCCAACGCTACTCGATGCCGTCGCCGCCCAATCGCCGCCCGCCACCGCCCAACCCCATCACCACCCAGCTCCACCGTTGTTCACCTGACCATGGCCGAGCACCTAGCCGACTAGCCACCACTTGGGCCTACGCTCGCGCCAAACCCACCACTGGTTGACCGGCCAAAATATAATTATTGTTTGATTTTTCGTGGCCTTGAACCAAGTAAGCAACTCCCTAAACCCTACCTACTATAATAAGTATTAATCGGACTTGTTTATGGATTGTTTAGTGTTTGAATGATTGACTTAGTTAAGAGTCAATTTCATGATTGCATGTGGCTTTGATCGATATTCGACTGATTAATTTATCTATTATATCGTCAATTATGCGTTCAATAATGATGGGGTGGTTGATTAAGTATTTATTCAGAAAATGCATTAAAATTGAATAATTCTAGAAAAATTCAAAAAAATTTCATCAAAATTTAAAAAAAAATTCATATTTTGGGAAAATATTAAATTTGGTGAATTTTTTTTGTTCAAAATTAAAAAAAAACCAAAATTTCAAAATATCAAAAAATGGCAAAAAATAACTGTGGCCACACACTTTGAGTGAAATTTAATTTTTTTTAGGTACCCAAAAAAAGAATAATAAGAAAAAATTCAAAATTTTATAAAATAGCTTAAAATACCTGTGGCCACCCGTTTTGAGAGAAATTATAAATTTTTTATGTGCACAAAAAATGTAAAAATAATAATAAAATGAAAAATTTCAAAACTTTACATAATAGCTTAGAATACATGTGGCCATCCACTTTGAATGAAAAATAAATCTTTTTATGTGGCAAAAAAAATTAAATATTTAAAAAATTTGAAAACTTCACAAAATGGCTTATAATACCTGTGGCCACCCACTTTTAGTGAAATTTAAATTTTTTTACGTGGCCAAAAAAATTTAAAAATACAAAAAAAAATTAAAACTTTAAAGAATGGCTTAGAATACTCTTGGCCACCCACTTTTAGTGAAATTTAAATTTTTTTAGGTGCCCAAAAAATTGCAAAAATAATAAAATTAATTTTATTACAAAACTTCACAAAATGACTTAGAATACTTGTGGCCACCCACTTTAAGTGAAATTCAAATTTTTGTAGGTGCCCAAAAAAATTTAAAAAATCAAAATTTTGAAAATTTCACAGAATGGCTTATAATACCTGTGACAACCCACTTTTAGTGAAATTTACATTTTTTAGGTGCCCAAAAAAAAATAATAAAATAATAAAATAATAAAATTTCAAAACTTTACATAATGGCTTAGAATACCTGTGGCCACCCATTTTGAGTGAAATTTAAATTTTTTTAGATGCCCACAAAAATTAATGTCTTATAATGCCTGTGGCCAGCCACTTTGATTGATGATCGTGTGGCCAAGAACGAAAATCATGTGGTTGAAATTGATGTTTCATGGTTGTTTTTGTACTTGATGAATTATCATGTGATTTGAAAGTGGATCATGTGGTTAATTATGGCTAATATCGGCTTAGCATGGCATATCATGCTCATATATTGATGTTTGATATCAAAATGAGTGTGATTTATAGTATATTTGTTCGTAGGAAATTGCACGTTATAAACACTTGGTATTGGCTAATTAAGAGGGAACATTTTCTGCTTCTGAACCAAAATAGTAAGCTTCGTCATGTACGTCATTATGTGTCCGTAATACATGTTCATATTTTTTTACATATTTATCTAACATTCCTACTTGTCAGTATAAACGTGGAGGTCACATGCATAGAAGACCAGCCTCTTCAACGTCCTCGTCCCCGTCCCTTTCCTCATCTCTTGTTTTTGCATCTAACCCTCAACCACAATATGCTGATGGACAATATGGAAACGTTGGTCCTTCCTATAATGCTCAAGAACATGTTATGGGATTTAGCCACATGCCAACTGAATCTCCTCCAGTTCCATTTCCTTTGGCTCCCTTTCCTTCTGTTCCACTTTATTATTCAACGCAACATTCGCATAATGACAGAAACGAAGGTGAAGAAGATAACCAATTCCTGATATGCCCATATGGAAATTCGTAAGTACTTCATTTTTTTTAGTATATGTAATATTTATGACTTTAGATATGGATGTCAACTGAATTGTCGATGTTACATAATATTCGTATGTTTGCAGATTCACGGATGCTTCGTTTGTTGTGAGGGAATTGAATAAAATAGTCAAAAACTATTGGATGGGGCAGTATGTTAATTACAGAAGTATTCCACAAGAGGTATAAGATTTGTGGTGGAATGAGTTCAAGGTAAGTTTTAGATATTCTATTTTCTCACTTATTAAGTTCGATGTAGTATATTGATGGTCAAAAATGATGTAAAGGGACTAGAACGACGCTTTAATTTTCGGCACTAAAGGGACCAGATATTTTTTCCCGAGATGAATGTAACAAAGTCTATCGTCGAATTGTCTGGTGTATGATAATGGATATGTGACCATCATAATAACTTTCAATTTTTCTTATATTGATTGCAGCGGAAGTTCTGGTGAAATGATCAGGAAGAGAATGAAGTAAGAAGAATTTTTTAGAAGAAAGTCAGTGATCACATACGAAATATAATGAATAGAGCGAAAATCAAGAAAGTAAAGTCGGCTTTCATTACAGCTAAGAATTGGGCGGAAATTAACAAAATTTTGGGAAACTGGGAGGAGTTCCAAAGAAGTTGGATTAAGTTCCTTACTCTGCAGGACAAAAGTGGGAAAAGAATTAACAGGAACGATCTTAAGGCATTTCAAAGTACTAGATAGTGCTTTTACCTCTTCATGAATGAAAAAGCTTTCCAACTATTTTATCAAGCACATAGATCATTCTAGTTGGTGAATAATCATACATGTTTCAAGTGACTATACCCAATATTCGGTGTATCTAGTTGGCTGTTTATAGAGTAAGGGACTTATGTAGATCATTTTGTTCTCATAAATGTTATGTAAGTTAAATATTATTTAGGCATTGCCTATTAGATCTCCTAATGTGATATTTAGACTTCAATTGTGCTAGACTTTTTCAACAAATTGTATCAAAGCTGGAGTGTTCCAGAAGATTCAAAAGCAAGATTGGAGTGTTCGAGAAGATTCAAAAGCAAGATTGATTCTAAGATTAGTCCATAAGAAATCGGTTAACAAAGATCTAGCACCAGACGTTGCTGAACTAGAAGTGGTACGTGAGATATCATTAAGTTTGTTGCTAGTAAGGACTAAAATTGGCTTTTGTTCACCTTGAGTTTGTCAGAAGTCGATGTTCTCAAGAGTTCACAAGGGAAATAAGAAGATAAGTGCAGCAAGAACGACAAGAAAATTGAAGATTCCATTGAGAAGCTATTTGTTGGTTGAACATAAACCAGCTTGCTGAAGCAGATTGAGTTTGAGGACAAAATGAAAGACCCATGAGACAACCTACAAACTCAATTTGCCCAAACATACTGGGATATTTGTCTTGATATGGTTTAAAAGATGTCGGGTCCGAGGTTAGTGACCAGCAAAATTAAATTTAAAGGGGCGTGCACAAAAGAAAACTTGATTAGTTAAGCATATAACAGAGACCATGTCGATTCACTGCACTTTTTCTTGGATGATTGTATGCATATGATGAGACATATATATCCTACGCAAGCAGTATGAGTTTTTTATGCACGCGAGTGTGTGAATATATGGCACTAGATCACTTGACATACGTGTATTTCTTTTGCTACAAGAGAGAGTATATTATTAACATGTATGGTAACCATGTGTAAGATTGTATAAGAGTATGACCATGACCCAAGAAATGGAGAAGTAAAGACACGAGAAGCATGCATACCTGGATGGATAGCCAAGTGGTAATTTGGGCGAAATGGATGCTGGAGCAGCTAAAACCATTGCCTGGCCATGCAACGAATCAAGTTCAAGCTTTAAATTGCTTCCCTGCAAACAGAATGAAGTTCCCATTAGCTATCAAAAAGCACATGAACTAACATGCTTCCACTAAATATGACCCCCGAATCATTACTTATTCCGTTCCAAGTCAAGAGCACCACTTCACAAAGCAACAAAGACTTGATTATTGTGTCAATTAAAGGCTCCAAAGATTGTTACAACCTGAAAGATTAACTTTGAAAGAATGTAAAAACCAAAATGTCAAATCAAATGGTCAAACATAATGCACCATACAAAAGAAATCAGAACTACTCCAAAGTAGAAATTCCCTGGACATTGCCCAAGGCCACTATGATCCTTGGGTTTCAAAAAGCGATAAAGAAGAAGAGGTATGCAATAATTTCCAATTAAAAGGTGACATGAGAGAGAGAGAACACTGCTTCACAAGCAACAAAGACTTGATTACTGTGTCAATTAAAGGCTCCCAAGATTGTTACAACGTGGAAGATTAACTTTGAAAGAATGTAGAAACCAGAATGTCACATCAAATGGTCAAACATAATGCACCATACAAAAGAAATCAGAACTACTCCAAAGTAGAAATTCCCATATGAGAATGAGAGCAATCATATTGCAAATACATCACCTAAAACCAATCACCTTGGTTTCTTACCCATAACGATATGTCAATTGGTTGTAAGAGTAATGCAGACAAATTCTGTATCAATTACAGACACCAAAAAACAATTTTGATCCAACTTCCAGACGATAGAGAGAAATATTCAAGGAGAAAAGCTTATTAAAAAATATCTCTGCACTCAATAAACAACTAAATGGAAAACAACATGCAAAATAAAAACCACAGAAAAAACACAGAAGAAACTAACCATCTTTCCTATTATCAATTAAAAGCATTTTGAATAACAAACAAGCTTCTTTCCCATGAGAACAGTACCTTCTCAAAAGAAACGGCTTCCTTCAAAGCATTAAGCGTGGTGACCCCAAAAGATGTCAAACCTCCAACACATGTTGGATCAGCCTCAGCCAACATACGTAATGTCAGAGCCGCCTCAATACGTACCTAGCCAAGAGATTTAAGTATAACAATTGGTACCAAGGTAAGCAAAATCGACACTGTCAAGACAAAGTCACACATTTTCACATAATAGAAAAGATAGAAGTACCAAGCAACCCACTCCTCCTCCTCCTCTTCCTGCACTTACTCTTCACTGTCTTCGCTTCATCTGCCACTCAAATCAACCTTCTCCACTCCTCCGGATGCCTCATCCTCCACCGAATCACTGGCCAAATCCTTCGCCGGCCACACAATCGGCCTCCATACGATGTCCGAGCCTAGCGCCTCCCGGTTTTGGACTTTGCCCCTCCCGAATCTGGTCCTTAGCGCGCAGATGGTTCCATATACACGAGCAGCTGCGATGGCTTCACGGCGGAGATGCGATGGCTTCACGGCGGAGAGATATCATTCACCTGCTTGTTCGGCTGCTGAGGCTTGTAGAAGAACCTTGAAGCTGTCGTAAAACGATAAAGGGAAGCGATCAGTTTCGTCGCCGATCGGAGAGAGATCTAGGTTTATTCTTCACGCTCTGTGTAGCGCGCAGAGAGGGGAGAGAGAAGGGAAGAGAGACTGAGAGAGGGAGATGGGTCGGCCATGAGTGTCAATGGGTCGGCCTCACCCTACCCCAATCGTAATATTACCCCAAATTTTAGGACCATATTCGAAGAAAACTAAAGCCTAATCCTAAAATACCCTAAATTTTATAGCCGAGTCGGGCCAACGCGGTCCGAGCTGGGCTTGCGCAGGTTCTGTTGACACCCCTAGACAAAACCATATAATAAATATTATATATGCATGGTTAGTCTGGGTTGGACTAACTCTAAACACCCAAGACAAAGGATCAACTCACATAGTGCAAGGTCTAAAGGTCCCAAGACCAAGGATCAACCCTATGCGCCTTGGAATCGGACCAAGACTGATCGAGTTGGGCCAGTCCAGGGTTGGTCCAAGGTCACCCTGGATTGATACTCACCACTACATTTTAGTGCCAAATCTTTATGAATTATTGAATTGGTGCCAAAACTTTGAAAACCATCCATTTTAATGACTTTGGCGAGTCACGTCAGATATTGTATCACCGAAGTTACTCAAGTTATCACTTTTCTCTAGTTGTGCATTTAAATAACCATTTAAAAACTTTTGGCACCAAAATAGGCGTCGTGTAATAGTGGTGTCATTGATATTGTTCTTGTCTCACATTTGTATGACAAGGTTCTAAAAGAGTACAATATAAAGATATCTGTCTCATATTTAACTTATATTTCAGAATTAAGAATATCAACAAATCAATATCAAATATAAAGAAAAGCGAATGTTTACAAAGAAAGTATATTCCTACAAATAAATGATTTTAATAAAATTATTCATCATCGAATAAAAAAAAAAGATGAGTGCACTGAGTCCAAAAATTTGTCAAAAAAATGCAATTGAGTTCTAAAACTTTCAAAAAAAAATGCAATCAAGTCATTCCGTTAGTTCCTTCCAACTTGGCTAATGAAAAATAATGACGTGTTTTTTTAATTATTTTCTATCTCCTACGCACGGCTAACTTGGCTAAAATATGAAGGGTAAGGTTAAAACGACGTTATGATAGCCACGTTAGTGCCATGTAGGAGAGAGAAAATAACAAAAAGTCAAGTTGAATGGAGTCAATAAAATGACTTGATTGTACAAATTTGATAAGTTTTATGATTTTATTTCACTTCTTGACAAGTTTTAGAACTTCCAATTCATTTATCCAAAAAAAAAACTAGATGTTATATGACATTATTATATATATCTCGATAATTTTTTGGGTCGAATATATATTTCAATAATAAGTAGCGAAATGTATAGCAAGTAATAACCGTTATGATTGAAAAATTGTATAAATATGCATTATGAAAAAATATTATGTCGCACTTCATAAGTGAATGATAAAAACAATTACTTATGATGAGATTTTTGAAAGAATTTTAACAACGTAGGGACACATATCTCATATATGATTCATATTTGGCAAAAAAGTTCTATTGAAAGATCAATCTCTTATTGCGCTCATAGTGCCTCGCATCTTACGAACCCGCGAATTGTAATTTTTTGAAAGAACTAACTTTAAAATCAAAGATCATAATCGAAACATAAGAAGAATTAAGCAGTTTCTAAAACGCATCCCTTATTTAGTTTGGGGTGCGTTATTGTGCTTCAAATCTTAAAAACATTCTAGGAATCACCGCCAATCATTTTTTAGGTCGATTGGGAATCTCAAGTCCTAGGAATCTCCAAATAATTTCATTTAAAATCACAAGAATGTATTTTATTTTCCTCAAAAAATAATACGAAAGCAAGAAAACTTTCTTCATCTCTGTAAATTTTGCATTCACTTCTACTTTGACCTTCTCTTTTGAGATTGCATAACAGAGCTTGGAGTCTTGCAAAAATGGACTAAGGAACAATGCCGAGGCATGTACGGGGACAAATTTAATCCTAATTTCCCAAGTAGTGAAAAATCAATGCATTCGACAATGTTGTCCGTCACATAAATTGCGCACCATACAATTTAGAAAATGCCCTTATGCCACAACTTTAAAAACGATCATTTTGGCGCCAAAGCTTTATGAACTATCAATCTTGTGCCAAAACTTTTAAAAAGCGTCCATTTTAGTGACTTCGGCGAGCAGCGTCAGATATTCCATCGCCGAAGTCACTCAACCACGTAATGAACCAGGAGGAAAATAGAACGGAAAAGGAAAAGCCAGGAGCTATTGGAAATAGAGAAGAGGGAGGCCTACCTGGTTCTGGGAGGCCCATTCAGTTTTTCTGCCTTTCATGTCTCCACTTCCGTTCCACACGGACTGCAAAAGACTGCAATCTGAGATTGAAGCATCAAAAAAAGAGTACATGGGCTGGGCTAGCACGAGGCAAAATCCGGTCGGACAGATTAACATGTTTCAAAATCATTGAAGTCCAGCCTTTGGGAAGTCCCAAAAGTCCGTACCGCAATCATCTTTTAATATACAAATGCTTGCAAAAATAACGGAAGAATCAAGGTGAACTTGCACAGGGGTGCCTCCATTTCTCTCTCCCTTCCAGTGTTCTCTCCTCTCCCTCTCGTCTTCGCGCAGCTTTCTTCTTAAACTTCCGTGGAGACGAGGGTTTGAACCCTCTCCTCCTTTTTCCTTTGACTGTTCTGGGTTTCCTATTTCTTTCTTTTCTCTCATTTGAGAAGCTATTTTCTTCCGATTTAGTTTAGATCCGAATACTTCTTTCTCTCGTTTCGGGAGGTTTCTGTCCGATCTAGCTGGATTTAGGATTTTTTTTTTTTGCATGTATAATTTCAGGATTTCGCTTCCCTCAAGTTTTGTTACTGTACAAGTTCAATTTCAAAAGGATCAAAGGAGCTACGTGAAGCGTCAAATCAATGTTCGTTCAATCGGGTAAGGAGCTTGTTTTGATTTGAGCCTATCTTGAATTTGTCTCAACTATAAATGTTTCTCCCTCTTATTTACGTGGAAATTAATGAAATGTCGCTTCCATGAAAAAAAAACAAGTGAACTTGCATCTTTTCCCTGGCTTTTTCTGCGGAGGAAACTGAATGTGTCCCACTATATTGAGTGTTTACTCTACCACGCGACTTCCACCACCAGTCGAAAACGCAAGCAATTATCACGGCACATAGATCCCAGTGCAGCCAATGTACCAGATGCTGTTGTTAAGCCATATCCTTCATGACATTGACTGAAGATATCGGTGAAGTAGAATAATGGGGCCTCTCAAGCTACACTCCTCCACCTGAAAATCACAGGACAAAACTCCTTCAGGATGGATTTAGTTATAAGCAGAGAAGTGTCAGCGGAATACATAAGAACAATTTGATACTGGAAAGAGTAGAACAATTTGATCAGGAAAGAGTAGCTCCTACAATCTGCGTTCCACTTGATCATACGTCAGACCTGAATCATTTCAAGCAAATTCAATTAGGCTAACCTGGGATAAGTATCTCTTACACAACAAATCACCACTTTCTTCAATAACTCCTCTTTCTCTACTGACCACCCTGGCTAGTTCAGAAATGAAAACTTCCAATTGTTCAGCCTGCATCGAGCAAGTTACAAATTTATGAGAAAGGCAAGAGGAAGGGATGATGATACAACATGCAGGGAATGCGTTGCACCTTCGGCACAAAGCCTTCAACATAGGAAGCAACAACGTCCATGATCTTCATGGATGAATTCAGAGCCTGCCCTACCTCCACTAACTTCAGCCTGCAAAGAAAACAATTTAAGGTGCATATGGTTCATCAAGAAGGCATATATACCGACTTACATCAGAAGAGTGAGATTAATACTATACCCTGACATTCCCACTGATTGGTAATTGAATGGAAGCATTCAACAAAGCTTGGGTCACTTCAGACAAAGATGCCACCCTCGAAAGCAGACCACTCGTCAAGATATGGCATCTAGATGCAAGAACAGTATAGCCAAATATTCGTAAATACATTAAAAAAGAGCTGATTTTACGACAAAATTAATGAAGTGATCAGTGCATGACATTAGTTTATATATAATGGACAAATAATAGTGAATTGACAAGCACAGCCTGTAAATGTCAACCGAAAAAAAAAAGTACAGTCCATAAATAATTTATAATCAAAATTACACACAAAGGTCGTGGCCATACTTCAGATTCGAGAATTGCTGATATTGCTTTTTCTCTTTGCACTATACCAAGTTCTGCACGTTTCCTCATCACAGAATTGCATAAATCACCTAGCTTGACAGCGAGAGAAAACAACATTTTCTGCAAGGAAATTGAAAGGCATAAATAACTAGAACATGCTTAAATCAGGGTAACCAATGCAGTACAGAGTTAATCAGAGGAATAGCCTTTAAGCTAAACCAATATTAAATGCAGTTCAATGATAGAAAGAGGAGTACAGATTAGCAGTCAACAAATTATCACCAATCTTCATCTGTGCCAGATACTTCTTTATATGCCTGGTGTTGGGTGAGTTAAGGGGTTGGTAGCCGTAATGTAGACAGTAAAACTGACCACACCAAGTTCACCATAGAGAAATGTTGCTTCAAGAATGAAGCCTTTCTTCTCATTGATGCAATTATTTCTTTCTTCACTCAAAAACTTTTTAAGCAAATCGTCTAGTCAAACCTTTCAATTTGAAGCTGCCCACCTTTTTTATTATCTTTTTTGGGCCGAAGAAACTGCCCAATCTCAAAAGCACCACAGTACTGAGGAAAGAAACAGGGAAAGGAAGAGTGTCTGCTTCAATATAATATAACATGTAAAAAGCATGATCTTTTCCAGAGAATTTTCAACCAGGATGTAGTATTGAATGCTCCTGATTCAGCTAAACTCCTCAAAAGTAGTCAGTAGTTGAAAATGGCTACTTTCACAATTTCATAAGTTAAGAATTCATCTGAAATAGGGCAAATGGTGGAAGAGGATCCCTTCCACCCCTTCACATGATGGTATTTCACAGATATATTAAGTTTATTTACATGACATATTGGCTTGTATCAAGAAGTCACTTTATGGCTACTTTCAAGCATGTGCTTCTGCTCTTAAGATTATTTGAAACTAAAGTCACTTCATCCGTATGTTGCATTGCATGCCGCATCATCATTTGTCTTATCATCCTGATTTTCTGATTTTCATCTATGGCGATGCATACTGAAAATGAAAGTTGGAAAGTTCTCCGAAAGTCTGACATAATTTTCTGATGCAGCTACTTTATCTTGGAATTGACATTGAAGTCTTCATGAGTCAAACTTAGTCAACATAATCCAACCATTAGGAATTTCCCCCTTTTGTTAAAATCAAGTCAATCCTGCTTTCTCTCTTAAGTCTGAATACCTATGCAGGCAATTGCACCAGAAAGGCTGACATTAGAAGGTATTAGAGTTACATTGTGTAAATGTCCTAAAATCGTCAACAAAAACTTTGGAGTTCATGCGACTCAAAGTTTGAACTACACCCTCTCTCATATTCCCTTCCGAAGTCTATGTTCTCCAAACTCTCAGTTCTTTTCACTCTAAAAAGGATACATACGGAGTTTCCGTGCACAGCTCTTCATCCAAATTCAGTTCTGACCATTCGATTCGATTTATATCCTTTATACTCATACCAGCAATTCTCTCGCCATCACATCAAACTTCGAGCTCATTCGTGAGTGTCTACTCAAAACAGGACCACACTCTATTCTAGAACAACAAATGACATGTTGGCCGAGGATGGCATCGGTAACAAAAGTGATGACAACAATTGCTACGTGCTCATTCGAATGATAAATCTAAGCGTAAATGTGACAAACCTCGGCTTCCCTTTTCTGAGCTTGCATAGTGGCCTCTGCTTTTGCATTGGCAAACTCCACTGGAGATAGTGGTTATTGATCATCTTTAGAGAATGTACCTCTTCTTGATGGCCAGAAACTTTCCTTCCCTTCTTTGCATCCATCACCGTCTTTGTGCATGGCGCTGCTGGAGGTAAACAAACTTTTCCACCATCCATCGGCATCATATGCTGCTTTGATGACCCACGTGCTAATTTTTCACCGCCTTTCACATTATTCAACACGTCGCAACTTGATAATGGCGAACTAAGTGAAAGCGAGAGTGGGGAGGCAGGGATCCTAGAAGAATCGGAACCGCTAAGATTACCTGTCCTATTCACATTTCTCTCAGGTAACAACCGGTTGGACACCGAGGGCAACATATCTGCCTCAGACATGGAAGACCGCAATAATTTTGCAGAGTTCTCGCTATTGCAATCACCGACGGTGGCACCGGCTTCTGCGTTTGAATTCTCGTCACCAACCGTTTTCAAACCAGAAGCATGACCACCAGTAAGTGACATCCCACTCGAACGCAAGAGCTTTGCAGCTGCAGAAGCTCCAGCACTGACCGCTCGTGGGAGATTCCGCGGCGTCTGTCTAAATCTCGACGACACTATCCTATCCATGCCAGTGCTCACTATTGGAGTGTCGGACCTCGGAACTTTGGACCTCTTACTCTGTGGTCCAGCTCCGAGCAACGGTGTGTCCAAGCTCCTAGTAAGTTCCGACCTACTTTCATCAGCATGAGACGAAGGCTCGAGGTCCAGTCGCCACCGCCTCTGCCCAGAGACCGATCGCCGCCGCCGCCGCTGCTGATGCTGCTGTTGCCGAGAGTCGGCCGTGCGCCGTATGACCGCCGACTTGGAGCCGGGGAGGTGGAGATCGCCAGGGGAAGGAGACGGAGAGGAAGCCACCGGAGACATGAATCCCGAGCGGACTTCCCGCCCCGGCAGACGGCGCTGCGTCGGCGGCGACTTGGAGACCGGGAGGTGGAGATCGCCAGGGGAAGGAGACGAAGAAGAAGCCACTGGAGACATGCATCTCGAGCGGACTTCCCGCCCCCGCGGACGGCGCTGCGTTGGCGGCGGCAGCGGCGGCGGATGCGGAGGAGGAGATGCCGCGACCGACTCCGGCGGCTGCTGTTTCGTCGGTTGAGCGATTCCCGCCATTGGTCTTCTCTCCCCCGGTCGATCCAAAGGGGCAAAACTACAAATCCCTAATTTTTCCCAAAATGGCCAAGGTAAAATGTCCGCATAAAAAAAATAAAAAATAAATGTCCCCGTATCTTTCTCAAGAAAACTTCGATGGAAGTGACTTTTGATTTCGAGGCATTGGATAGCTTGCAACCAGATTTACGTGATCTCATCATTTGATCCCAGGAAAATCGAAATTTTTCAGCTCCATCGAATCGTGCATTCATGGTTAGAAGTCGTTATATCCAACAATTAGACTGACCTATTTAAACAGATCAAGTATGGTTGAAAAGTCTTTACCAAAACACAACTTAATCATACCATTCCACCGTTATTTTAGTGAGGCTCAATTTTGGTCAAATCTAGGTAAAATATTAGATTTTTACAAATTCTTTTAATTACAACAAGTAGTAATATATATTTTTTAGATGTAAAATGACCAAATTTCGCATTTACAACACCTCACAATCTCATAAACTTTACTTTTCTTTTCTTTTTTGATCCGTCCTATCTCTAATTCTCTCGATCTTCTAACTTTTGCTCTACCTCTTGTCCCTACAATCTCTTCATCAGTAGGCCCACATGCCTATTGGCATGAACTTGGCATTAAGCATTTAGAATTGTGGTAGTGGTAGGTTCGATCATGGGTCTCCCCAAACTAACAAGCCCAAAGCACATATCCAGTAGGCTGAGGCAAGCATTCTTGTTGTTGGGCTCGCCTAAGTTCAGTCATATTATTATATAATTTAATTTTTTTTAAATCACAGCAAGTCAGGAAAATAACTTTTAAGCCCGGAAAAAGAACATTTAAGCCCAGAATCCGACTTGCATTGCTTGGTAACTGAATTATATTAAATTAGATAACACCTAAATCTTTAGGCTTTATAGAAGATAGAAAGGGGAATGACCAGAATAAGTGCCACAATTATTGTACAACACCTATTTTGCTCTCAAATTTTTTAATGACCATTTAAGTGTCACAACTTCTAATAAAGTGATCACTTAAGTGATTCTAAAGATTTAATTGGTCAAAAAATCTGATGTAGTTCGTCCGGGTCACTTAAATGAATGGTTTAAAAAGTTTTGGCAACTTAAAATTTTGGCTATGAGCTTTCTAAATGTACAAATTTTGACAAAAGGAAATGTTCTAGCTTTGGCACCATTTTTCTTTGTTTTGTTAGACTCGATAGCCAAATCATGGAGCAAACAATCTCTCCAAATAATTTCATTTAAAATCACAAAAAATCTATTTATTTTTGCCTCAAATAATAATACGGAAGCAAGAAAAATTTTCTTCATCTCTGTAATTTTGCATTTTCTTCTACTTCAACCTTACTCTCTTTTGAGACTGCATAACAATGCTAGGAGTCTTTAATCCCAATTTCCCAAGTTGTGAAAAATCAAGGCACTTAATTTAGCGACGTCGTTCGGAATATAAATTGTGTGCTATATAATTTAAAATGTCCTTATGTCAAAATTTTAAGAATGATTATTTTAGTACCAAAACTTTATGAATTATTCGATTTAGTGCCAAAACTTTTAAAAGCATCGATTTTAGTGACTTTAGTGTGCTACGTCAGATATTTTGTTACCGAAGCCACTCAAGTCATTGCTTTTCTCAAGTTGTGCACTTAAATAACCATTTCAAAAGTTTTAGCACCAAAATATAGGTAGTATAATAGTGGTGCCATTGATCGTGTCCTCGTCTCATATAGAAGTGAAACCGCACCACAAAGAGATAAATTTAACGGAAAAGGAAAAGCCAGTAGCCAATAAAATAATATAAAAAGAGAGAGGGAGGTCTACCTGGGAGGCCCGTATAGCCGTTTGCCTTCCATGTCTCCAGTTCCAACGGGACTGCAAAAAACTGCAATGCAAGAGCCCATTTATGCTCTTTATTTCATGGAAAATATTTTTCAATCATTTTTTGACGTTTAATTTGTTTAAAAAAATAAATTAATGAAAAATATTTTTCTACCAAACCTTAAATTCATGATTTCCTTTTTGAAAAAATCGACTAATTATCGGTGCTTGAACCCGAAATTCTACGCTTGGACATAAAAACTCCGATGTTGGTTCCTGGGGCCTGGCATTCAAGGCCAAGTCTCTAGTGGCCGGTCCCGCGTCCATTGAGGCTAGGCTCACTCCAACTTGGATCCATATAGGGCCGTACCCGGGTCCCCGACGCTCTACATCAAGTCTTGACCCTCAGGCCCGAGTCCACAAAGGTCGTGCGCGGGTCCTCAGCGTTTGGGCTCGGGCCAAAAAAAGATCGAAGAACGTGAGCTGGGCTCTGGCCCAAAAAGCACACGGGCTGGGCTGGCATGAGGCAAGAGCCGGTCGGACAGATACAGCTCCGCCGGGGCGCACCCGAGATAACACGTTCTATAAAAATCATGGAAGTCCAGCTTTTGGGAAGTCCCAAAAGTCCGTACGAATGAAGATGACTTTTACACGGCCCCCGGGAACTGACCTGGGAAGCGCGCCTTGAGAGTTCGCACGTCACCACGTTCCTGTCTTTCCACCCTGTCTGGTATCAAAAGGGCAGACGTCGCGGTTCCACGTGCGCCGCCGTCGCATCGCGTGCGCGCGCTCTCTCTCTCTGGATTCCTTGTTTTGGTGTCGTCAAAAACCTGGTGCCACATCGCACGACCCCCCTTCGCCTAACCAAAAACCCGTGTGCCCCCGCTCGCAAAACGGCGACCGCAACCTACCACCGCAATCACCTTTCCACGTGGATGATTTTTTTTTTTTGGTAAAGGTAAGTGTATGATTTTTTTTTTAATCTGTTACATCGACAAGAATATATTCTAGAAGCTACGGTCACGAGTAGTTTACCCTGTTTCGAGCCGAGCTCGAGCTCGACAATTCTCATTTTAATAAGTTTGCTAGCCCATTCGAATTCTTATTTTTTTTATTAATATCATAGAAAACCCTGAACTTGTACACTTAAAACAAATTTACTTAAAATTACTTTTGATACGGTATATTTTTGATAAATTTATTCTTTATTGAATTGAATTAATACCATGAAAAATTATAAACCGGTATACCTGTGACAAACGAAGGGTGGAACTTCAAACTGGTTCACCTGTCAATTTGTTGCGTGTCATCCAACTCAGAAAATTGACGGTAAAATTTAACAAAAACGAACGGAGGGTAAAATCATCACATGTATATCAGTTTTGGATTTTTAGTAGTCAAAAAATTAGTTTGAGGTAAATTTATCGCAGATGTACCAGTTCGGAATTTTTCGTGGTATTAACCCTTCATTTTTTTTAAGTAAGTTTCTATTAGTTAAAGAAAGTCGTAGACGTCCTAAAAATATGTAAATAGACACATTGTTCGAGCTTGTATAAAGATGGAGCACGATTTCTTGCATAATTTGATTGTGGCCAAGTAATTGGGGATTTTTGAATGTGGTCGATTGGAGCTCAAGATTATATAATGTACACACAAACGCGAATTACAATGAGAATTGGTTAATTGGAAAATTTCCAATGTGGTGAGGAACCATGAACATGTTACCAAATGTTCCTAATACATTATAAAGAATTAGTTCTCTTAAAATTATGTTCTTAGCATTGTTTTTAGTACTTTATTTTCCAATGCTGGCGACGGCGTGGAGGCCTTCGCCTATGGCTAGCAACACCCTTGCTAGTCGTTGCTAGGACCCGCCAGCTAGAAATTGAAGGGTGGAAAAAAGAAAAAAGAAATAAAAAAGAAATAAAAAAGGGAAAAAATAAATTGAGAAAATTTTTAAAAAATTGAAAAAAATTATCCACGTCATCACCGGTTATTCCCTGTAGGACTTTTAGCGTCCACGATAGAAATTTCTGGCCAAAATCAATTAAAAGAACTGAATTGGTAAATTATCAAAATATTTATGATTCAATTAGTAAAATTGAAAGGTAAATGATTAAATTGGCCACCGTACAATAAGTTTATAAGTTTTTAATAATCTTTCTAGGATATCAAATTATTTATTGAAGATTCAAATTATATATGATGTGGGTTCACTTAAGTATTAGACTTAATTTAGACATTCAGATTGTGATAAATAGCAAAACAAAGGACATTATGTACCAAGATATTTTTCCATATTCACGTCGCAACGCGTCTTTTGATGTGGATTTGAGAAATATATATACCCTTAGGTTGTAAAGCAAAGTGACTTAACATTTGTATGGTATTTACTCAAGGATTATAAATTTTTTTTTCTTGAGTCCCGTAACTTTAAAAAATTGTTCACTTAAATATTGTGGGTGATTTCCCTTCACCGAAAAATTCCAAGTGACATCGATTAGTCATAAACTGGCCAACGTGACTCGCTTAAAAAATCCAACCAGCAAAAGAGTACGGAACGACCTCGTGCGAACTCTATTCCTGCCCAATTTGACTATTTGGGGCTAATTTGATACGTAACCCCAATTTGCAGGTCGCAAATAGATCAGAGAATTGAAGTATTGTAGGCACATTAGTCGACTCATTCTTTATTTGAAGTGGCTCACGATCAAACCAATTGGGAGCATGCGCAGCTTGTTGGGTTCTCCACTCAAAGCACTCACGTTCGATCGTGTGGGGCATTGCGTTCCCTGCTATCGCGAACAGCTTGTGGACCTGCATCACCATCATCGGCACGGCAGCTCTCAATGTCCGGCCAATTAAAGCCTCAATGTCGTCTATCATTTTCGGTCGAGAAAGTAAAGAATCATCGTCGTCATTGTCATTGTCTCACTAAGAATGCAAATCAATCTTTTTCACTACTAGCGATGCGGAGCAATATTTCGGTGATGATGGTTCTACTTCTTATTCTCCTTCATCTTCAATATGGTCTGAACTTGCAATCGCCACATTCATCTACGGTTGTCCACTCTCGACTTCAACTTTTTAAAAAAGGCCACGTTGGGCTTAAATATCTTTAAATAAAGTCACGTATGGCAAATCGCTTGAAAAGTCTCATGCGAAGGAATTGAAAGAAATGATTTTTAATCAATCTGACATTCAAATGTTCAAAAAAAATTATGACATTCACGTGAGTTTTGTACAAAACTCATGGTGCTTGTGATGTTCATTTCCTTTTTTAGGTAATATAAAATTATCTCATTAGATTAGTTAGCGTCCACCCATGGTACTTCTTTCATAAAAGGCTCAATTTTCTTTTCCTCGAAAATATTAGAAACGAAGACAGTATTTGAAGTTAAAAAAGTACAGAAATTTTTAAAATAAGCTCCACAAGATGAGATGTATCATATGCTCGACATTAGGAAAAATAAAGATAACAAGCAAAAACATTTAAAGGCACTCCAAACGACATTTTTAGCCATAGAAAGAGTGGGAAGAAATGATTAGTATTCACAGCCTTCGGACGTTATTTTAGGATTTCCACACGAGCGGAAAGATGTACGGTGTGAAGATTGTCCTACATCATGATATGACCAAAACTTATGCGTAACAAGACTTCCCGAGTGGTCTTTTTAATTAATTAATGGACTCATCAACTGGAAGGTCATGACTCCTGTCCACTTGGGCACGATACTGTGGAACCTGCTAGAATACGAATGCGCCCTTGGCACCGCATGAAACACCATATTGTTTCTGGTTGGTCCTACTCATCCCACTCAGTTCTCAGGCTAATTTCAAAAAGAAGTACCAACTTTATCTTGAATGATAATTATGGCCCGAACGATTTTTTTTGTCTCAATAAAAGTTACAAACTTTTATTCAAGTCTCAAATTTGAACCCCATTCACCAAAGCTTGAGACCTTATAAATTGGCAAGGCACTAACTTTAAAATCTTCTTCAATATACTTCCCAACAAAATCCATTTAGTAATATACATCACTAAAGCTTGATGTATTAAATGAGATCAATTGATTAATGTCCATTGAACGTAGACTTCAAAGTTTCGAGAGGAGGGCTTGGGCTTGTTTCAAAAAATAGGTTTTGGTCATGAACTTGGCAAATTTCGTCCGTGGCGTCTCTGACTGTGGTAGTCCACAACTTCAAATTACAACAAAATAGTATTGGCTGGCTAGAGAAATTCAATCCGAAGATTTTTTTGACTCGTCAGTGAAGTGAATGAGACCATGAACAATTTTACCTTTATTTTTCAAGCTTTGGCTAAGAAAACAAAGAATAGTGCCTTAAATTTAGCTAGCAAGCGACATGAATTTATTACCGAGGTGGAATAGTCACGTTGGATAATTAACATTTCCAAGTCAATGGTGTCGGGTTTGGAATTCAAGTAAAAGTTGAGATTTAAGTGAAAATTGATGATTTTTTATGAGACAAAAAACACTTTGGATCATAATTGTAATTCAAGCTAAAATTGATTTTTTTTAAGAAATTAGGCCCTCACTTCTCTTGCCATGCTGAGTCGGAAGGTGCATGAAACATCAGGCACCGACAGGAGTTACCATCAATAAGATCGTTGGTCGCCAACTAAGACGCAAGAGGAGTGCCATTAACTCTTTGAGCCTCGTGTCAAAAGATCTGGTATCAGATTGGTCACTATGCATCCTTGTTATATATAGGACGTCTTTGATAACCTGCTAAAGAGTGCCCGATTTTATTCTTTTATTCTTGAAAATAAAAAATAAATAAAATTTATTTGGTAAATTTTTTATTCCCGAGCATAAATTTATTCATAAAATCAGTTTTTGAACACAATCAAGAATAAAAAAAAATTGATTCTAGAAACAAAAATAAGAAATGAAATTTTTTTTTCTTTTTTGGCATGTGGCTGGGAGCTAGCGAGGGCGAGGGTGAGAGCTAGGGTTTGGGCGAGGGCCGCCCTCGTCCAATCCGATGAGGGCGGCCCTCACCCAGCCCCCGAGTGGCAAGGGTTGGACCATCACAGCTTGGGCGAGGGTTGCCCCTTCTAGACCCTCACTAGGTCTAGTGAGGGCGGCTCATGACTTGGGCAAGGGCCACCCTTGAGACCTGCCCTCACACAGGCTGCGAGCCACCCTTCCTGGATTTGGCGAGGGCGGCGGCAAGGGTCCAAACCTCGCCTTTGTCGGGCCTCGGCCTGTGGTCGATTGCTGGCGCTAGCGATCGGGCCGTGGGCCAAGGATAGAGAAGAAGAAAAAAAATAAAAAAAATAAAAAAAAGAAAGAAAGAAATATTAAAAAATTTAAAATATTATTAATAAAAAGAAATTTTTATGTAGTTACTAAGCATATTTTTGTTCTTTTTTTATTCTAAAAATAAAAATTTTGATCAGTTATTAAAATACCTTCAAATGTTTAAAAATTATTTCTAAAAAAGAAATAAAAAATAATTTCTAAATAAAAATTATTTCTAGAAATAGAGTGGTTACCAAACGCGTCCGTAATCTTTCCGAGACAGCATATTCTCTTTCACGTTTTAATTTATTTTATTTCTTTATTATATCGGAAGGTCAAAGTGTCGACTGTAAGGCGCAAAAGGCACAAAACCCGCGAGCGTCTCCTTCGGTCGATTCACGCCAACCTTGATCGTAGAATCTCTCTCTCTCCTCTCTCTCTCCTCCGTCGAAATCCTTCTCTGCGAGCTTCAATCTCCGGCGGCCGGGAAAGATGCATTCCAATCACCTGCTCCTCGAGGAGCCCATCCGGATGGCGTCGATCCTCGAGCCCTCCAAGGCCGTGAGTTCTCCCTCCGCTGCCCCGCTCCCCCCCCCCGCTTCGCCGCCTGTTCCTTTTTCCTGGATCGATTCGTGTTGTTCGCTCTGTCGGGTGTTTGGATCTGCGGCCCGACCGATTCGATTGCTGTCGGCGAGGAGCGTTTGAGGTTTGCGATTGCTTTTCTGACTACCCTTTTTGTTGTTGTGTGTTTTTTTGGTGCGCAGAGCTTCTTCCCTGCTATGACGAAGATCGTGGGGACCCTCGGTCCCAAGTCCCGGTCGGTTGAGGTCATATCCGGCTGTCTGAAGGCTGGAATGTCCGGTAATTAGTTTGTGTCTGGGTTTTGGCGACCGGAGTCGGATGGGTTTGTTTCTCTGTTGATTGTAGCGGGAATTAGAGTGTTGAGTATGTTTTGTCTGATGCCTCTTTTTGGTTGTGCAGTAGCTAGATTCGATTTCTCTTGGGGGAATCCCGAGTACCACCAGGAGACTTTGGAGAATTTGAAGGCCGCCATCAAGAGCACCAAGAAGCTTTGCGCCGTAAGTTCCTCGTGGCGACTCTTGCGTTTTTGAGTTTGAAAAGATGACACTTTGAGGTCGAGACGCAGCCAGGATTTTTTTTTTTATTGGGGTTAGTTTGTGTTGCTGGTGTTCATCTCTTTATTTATAAGCTAAGTTTTCAATTAGTAGGTGAAAAGGATACCCTTTTGATGGGACATATTCAAAGTAAATTACAGAGGCTGTGAAGGTGGTCTCTTTTTTCCCCCTTTTTGCGGACAATGCGGATTCAGTGCTCTTTGAGCGCTGTCGTTGTCGCTGTTAGTTACGCAGTGGAGGGGTACGTTTGTGAGCTAGTGATTCTTCTTGTGTTTGTGCATTCACAGTTTCGCTTATGCTATGCCAGGCAATCCAAGATGGAAGGATAAAGAAAAGAAAACACCCAGAGATTTAAATTTTCGCTCCTCTTCCTTCTCATAAAAATTTACAATTATTTTCCATTTTAAAAGTTTCATTTTCACCGCTCTCCCAAGCATAGTCTTGCTCTTCTTTTGCGATATCTGTAATTAATGAGTTTGAGAATAATGGAGGAGTTTTGAATTTACCCTGGTTTTGTTTTTCATCAGGTTATGCTGGATACAATCGGACCTGAGTTGCAGGTGGTTAACAAAAGTGAAAAGTCTATCTCACTGCTGGCTGATGGTGTTGTTGTTTTGACACCTGACCAAGAACAAGAGGCCTCTTCAGAGCTATTGCCTATTAATTTTGATGGATTGTCAAAGGTAGTAATTTAATTTTAATCCTGTTGTCGTATTGCTAGACATTCCACTTTTGCTTTGTTTTTCGAATATACTCTTGTGTGAGCAGTTTGGACGTGTTGCTGATATTTAACTGTGGATGAAAAGTTTTTTTCAGTTCATATTTTGAGTTTGGATTCAAAAAGTGCCTTCTTGATAGAATAAAGATGTTGCTGATAGCAAACTCTTATGGGAAAGTATCAAGCGCAGGATCATGTCTTTTCTTTACATGTCGCATGAGCCTTGTATAGTCAGCTTTGAGCTGGTTGAGAAATAATTAATTTGTCCCTCTCTCTAAATCCAGTCATTGATTTATTTTTACATAACGTCATCAGCATGTCTTTTCACAGATACTTCTTGAACCAATGTTCAGTATCTGGGAATATGTGCGTGAACGGATAAGAGTTGGGAGTGGGAGGGTGGTTTTCTTGGTGATATTTTAAAATGTGCTGATATATGAGAGAGACTTAAGTATGCCAGGACTGTTATGGACCATCTTCATGGTTATTTTGCTCTATTACATGCCTAAACATATTCATTAGGTTGTCTTTTAAATTTGGACGATACTTTCCCCGGTCTGAAAAAACCAATGCTTTGCTTTGTCTATTGCAGGCAGTGAAGAAGGGAGACACCATTTTTATCGGTCAGTACTTGTTCACTGGAAGTGAAACCACTTCTGTATGGTTGGAGGTAGGAAAGATCAAAAACTTTATTCTAGCAATTTTATAGTGGTGATGTTTTTTTATCTTTATCTATCTCATGTTTCAACTTGAGTGTCGTGACTAATATGTTTGACTATGTGTGAGCAGGTGTCCGAAGTAAAAGGAGATGATGTGGTTTGTGTGATAAAGAACTCCGCTACATTGGCCGGATCACTATTTACCTTGCATGGTTCTCAAATTCGTATAGAGCTGCCTACACTTTCTGATAAGGACAAGGAGGTATGTTGCTTTAGATCCTACACATAACAACAACAAAGCAAGTCTTCTTTCACTAAGTGTGTCGGCTATATAAATCTTATTACAACATTGCGCTTGGCCTATGTTGGATAATTAGCTTTCTTTGTGCTGTTCTTTATTGTTTACCCTGGAAATTATCTTTGGTAAATTCAGGTTATTAGCACATGGGGAGTTCAAAATAAAATTGACTTCCTTTCACTGTCGTACACCAGGCACGCTGAAGATGTCCGCCATGTAAGGAAAAAAAGTTATTATCTGCCTGCATTTTGAAACAATGAGTTTTACTTCTTAAATCACAATGTTTCTAGCAGTTCTGGCAAATATTGTAGTAACAGGATTTTCTTTGTTATGATGCAGGCGCGTGAATTTCTTTCCAAATTGGGTGACCTCAGTCAGACTCAGATTTTTGCAAAGATAGAGAATATAGAAGTGAGTGCGCTGTTAGAGAAGGGATATAGTTTGTTGGAAAACTGAGCATTTATTTACTATCTGTTCCCCCTGTATAGGGTTTGAATCATTTTGATGAAATCCTGCAAGAAGCTGATGGTATCATTCTTTCCCGTGGAAATTTGGGTATTGATCTTCCACCTGAGAAGGTTAGACATGGTTGAGATGCTTTATGAGTTTCTGATCCTAATTAAGTGCTATCTTGGTCTGCTTACACGTATTAATTGACAGTTTCTCGTTATATGTGCAAAATGAGATGCTTAGATAATTCATTAACCTCATTCTTAATCTAGCATACAAATGCTGAATACTTGTCTATGATAAAAATGATCATATCATGTGAAGCATGGATCTTTGGGTGCATAAAGATTAGTAGATCCTAGAAATGATATTATCTTTTTGTTTTTTGTTCCGTCTATGATCAATTTTGACTGTGTTGTGTAAAGTGCAATTTACTTTATGCAAAAGCCACAGAGAGCTATAAAATTAATTCTGGGAAATAGTTGTCTTAAATATCTCAATGTTTCAAATTTAGACTTATAATCAATGGTGAGTTTTTATGATTATATATGCTTTCATGTTTGTCATCTTGTGCAGTTCTGTATGATGTGTTGCTGGCTAGATTCTATAGAGCTTGTTTGTGAAGGCACTGCACTGTTACTAAGAAATTCTTTCTTTCCTTCCTACACAAATAACTGCCTACTTCTTTGTTTACCTTTTCGTTTGGAGATTTTTCCTGGCTGGACTTCTGGTGATTCTCATTGCTAATCAATTCTCTTACTGTTTTAGGTGTTTTTATTTCAAAAAGCTGCTGTTTACAAATGCAACATGGCTGGGAAGCCTGCAGTAGTTACTCGTGTTGTGGACAGTATGACAGATAACCTGAGGCCAACTCGTGCTGAAGCGACTGATGTAGCTAATGCTGTATTGGATGGTGCGTAGATAGTTCATTAACCACGAAGAATTGTAGAAGATCGCGATTTATTCTGTCTCTCCCTAAGGAGGCAATAGTGGAAGTATTCCTGCTCTTTCTTCTTTCTAACTATTCTGATACTCGAACTATTTAATGTGCTTGCAGGGACTGATGCAATTCTTCTTGGTGCTGAAACTTTGCGTGGATTATATCCTATAGAGACTATATCAACTGTAGGTAGAATTTGTTCTGAGGTAGGTCATCTTCTTTCAAGTACATCTTGTTCAGACAATAGTACTGTGCTACTTGCATTGTACACATACTTGTATGGTAGTTTATGAATGTGATGCTACTCATTTGTGAAGTTTTATCATTTCATTATGTCTTCCGCATGTGCCTCGAAAATTTACTTCCTCCCATGCATAGCAGTACTGTGCTACTTGCATTGTACTCATATTGGTAGTTTATGAATGTGATGGTACTCATTTGTGAAGTTTTATCATTTTCATTATGTCTTCCACATGTGCCTCGAAAATTTACTTCCTCCCATGCATAGCAGTACTGTGCTACTTTCATTGTACTCATATTGGTAGTTTATGAATGTGATGGTACTCATTTGTGAAGTTTATCATTTTCATTATGTACTTCTACATGTGGCTCATAAATTTACTTCCTCCCATGTGCAATGAACTTATTTGGAGAGATGGATTTTTAGACTGACTGGGTTTGCATGTAATTTCTCCATTTGAGTCTAGAGCGACACTTCAACAGGATGGGAATTCTTTTGTAGCCGTTCAAAACATAGATTTTCTTTTTCTTTTTTTTTTTGGGTGGGGGGGTGTGCATTCGTTAGATGTTCAAGCACACAGATATTAAAGTGTCTATCCTCAACAGTGAACTGCAACAGTGCTTCCAGATATTTGCCTTGGTTCTTACAGTTGATTTTGGTTTGGTCTGTTCAGTGCGAGAGCTGAAAGAGGAAACTAAGTGAATAGTTTGGTTTTTTGACTGAGCAGTTTGAAGCTTTTGGTTTACTTTCACAAATCAATAGAGTAATGGAATGCGAGTGTATGTATCAATATTATTTATGTAGTTTAATTTTGTCTCATTCAACTCGTTTACTAAGGTATCAGCCTTTGTGCTTGTTAAAATCAAAACTAAAACAAATCAAATAGTTTGATTATCACAAGTCTGCCTCAACCTGATTCGACCTTTACCTGTAGACCGTCCCACCTCACAGCTTCCATGCCTAGAATGAATTTAAAATATTGCTCTATTAAGATCCTTTTACTTGGTTTGGGGGACATTGTCATAGTGAGATGATTCTCAGTCCTCAGTTGGTGACAGTTTGGAAGTTAAAGCGCTTGTATTTAATACTGATTTGTTATTGATATATTCCTCATAATATACAAAGTAACTGGGATTGTGACCTCAAATAAAATAGGCTGAGAAGGTGTTCAATCAAGATCTTTATTTCAAGAAGACTGTCAAGTATGTTGGAGAACCAATGACCCATTTGGAATCTATTGCTTCATCTGCGGTATGCTATCAGTTTCTTCTTTCATCATTTCCTGATACATGCTTGTAGACTATGCTCCACTTTCACATGAAATAATTGTGACTAGATCATCTTGATTTTTCTCAGGTACGAGCAGCAATTAAGGTGAAGGCATCTGTTATTATATGTTTTACTTCTTCTGGAAGGGCTGCAAGGTACTACCCTTCTGTCAATCTCCTCATCCCTTCATCTGTAGATTATTTCATTTGTCCTGGTTGTTTTATAATTCTTGGCATATGAATGAACCTTTAGCCACATTTTCAGAGCTAAAGCTAATTTCATGACAGAACAATCAGATGCCCTAACAATCTGCATGAAATTGCAGGTTGATAGCTAAGTACAGGCCGACAATGCCCGTTTTATCAGTCGTCATACCTCGTCTGAAGACAAACCAACTGAAGTGGAGCTTCACTGGTGCTTTTGAGGTATGCTCTTGTTCTTCCTTTCCTTATGGTCTTTTCACTGTTGTGGTCGTCTTGTCAGTTACTTTCCATTGACCTAAATAGTGGAGACATATAGGAGAAAAATAAAATGCAGGTTATAATTCGTTTGGGAAGGTATGTGGGGTCATAGCAGCTGTCTCCAGTTTATCCTTTCTTCCCTTCTATCATAAGGAATTTCTTTGCCAACTACTTCAATGACATTCACCAGCTGATATTCTTTAACTTATTAACTACTTGGTTATTTTTTGGTTGTAATAATATATTCACTTTTATATTCATACATCCATTAACTTGCTCGCTAAAATTTACATTTTGCATTTTAAGCATTACTTTTCAATAATCTCGCATACAGCATGAGTGTGTTAATTAGTGTTAAATATTTGTACTGACAAAAGCCTAATGTGATTCATTTATGTTTTATTTTGAACATATATTCTAAATGCTCTAAGGCACAGGCTTCTAGATACACTGTCAGGCGTCATGATATGCAACTACAGAAAGATGTATTTTATCTCTCCATTTTCTGTCAGTAGGAGTATTAACTTGTTGGTTTGATGAGGAGGTACCATCTGGTGGAAGATGTGGCAGCATATATGGAGAGAAGGAAAACGGTTCTGCTTCGCCTCCTCTCTCCACCCCTGATCTGTCCACTTGTGCACTTTGTTGGGGGAGGGAGGAGAGAAGGAGGTGGTTGCTGGGGGGAGGACAAAAGAATGAGAAATAGAACAGGCAAACTATATACGTTGTTGAAGAAACAAAATGTATAGAACACTTACAGTGGAATCTTGACCTTCTTAGCCATGTAGAAGATTCTAATACTGTGTTTGGTTGATTAGGGAACATGGGGGGACAGAAAATTGGGATGTAAAGTTTTGAAAAGTTATAAACTTTGCAAGTAGGGACAGGATAGAAGATTTAAAATAATGTAGATTTTGCATTTTCCTCACCCACCTTTCTCCCAACATAACAGAAATATCGGTGTTTCACACAAACATGTTTGGTCAACCGCATGTGTGTTGCCTGCATGCTTTTCTGTTTTTCTCTTGTAAGAAAACGAACTTACAGCTCATGTTTCTACTTAAGCAGATAATCGATGTCCTGATGGTTGATCACCTTATGAAGCTGGCTTGTTTTGCATAGCATATACACACTTTTTCCTTACTATTATCGGGATCAAATTACTATTGTTGTGTGATAACAGTAGCAGAAGATGCTCTTTTATGCTTAGCTGCCATTGCTGAAGATTGAGATCTTGTTTGTTTAGAATTATGCATAAGTAAAAATTAAATATGAATCTATGTGTCAACATTTATATGTTATTGTTTCGGTTTAAAAAAAGAGTCAGTGTGTGAATTAAAAAGTAAAAGTTAATCCAGAGACATGTCTGTAGGCTACCCGTCATATTAGCATAGTTCAAAATTCTGCCTTCTATGTTTGGTTAATGAGGGAAAGGGGAGGGATGAAAATTGGGAGAGAAAATGATGGAAAAATATAAAATTGTTATGAGAAGGGAAATGAGGGAACAAATCGTACATGTTGTAGAGGATGCCAAATCAAATGCATCCTTTATCATCTGATGCATGGAACTACAAGCGTCCTTTCTTTCGTTTAACCAATAGTGGTGGCATATGTTCGCTTGAAAAATGTCTTCGTATCAGTATCTCAATTGACCATGCATTGTTCTATGGCCAAATAAAGGAACCTGCAGAATAGTTTGTGAAAACTTATAAGCAGTCTGAGAATGGTGGCAGTTTACTCTTCTCGTCCTTCTAGTTTTGTTTTCTCTAACAGTTGAAGTTTTTATTTATATGTTTTCTTTATTTATATGCTTTATCAATGAACTTTTAAGTACAATTCTCAGGCAAGGCAATCACTCATAGTAAGAGGTCTCTTCCCCATGCTTGCTGATCCTCGACACCCTGTGAGTTCTATAATCTCTATCATTTGGTTCTTTTGTTGCAGTTTAGTGCGTTTGCTTACATTCAATTGAGTATATGTACCCATTTTAGTGCATTTGTTTCACTTCATCTATAAATGACGTTTCTTTCTCCTTGTTACTTTGAAAATTCTTCAAGTTCATCTAGCTGACAATATTAGAAACATAAAAGGCCAACCCTGTTTTGACTTAAGCTTTGACGGAATATTCACGTACATAATCCTGGTATTGATGGAAAACAGTGCGACTTTCAGCACATACATACAAAAGTGGAGAAAAGAACTCAAGGTTCATCTCTAAGACACATAGTTGGATGTATCTTATAATTGCATCATGCGTGAAGGCAGATAGCATTGTAAGGAACTGTAAGTAAGACTTTAGTGAACCTCCAGATAGTTGATACTAGCAATTACAATTTCCTAGCAAGAAAGTTAGATTTGGTTGTTCAACTTGCCTTCTTTGTTGATTTTCCTAGTAGGAGGGTTAATGCCAAGATGGATACATTATGATAGACATCGCCCTCTAAATCTGGCTAAAAATATACGAAGTACGATATTACACTGATTGCGATGCCCTTCCATTGGGTGAGGCTAGAATCCTACTCTTTAGGTTATTTGTCCTGAGATTGCATATACAATTGCATCTGATGATGCATCTTAGATGCTACGCATATTTTCACATGAAGCTTGCAAGACAATCTTGTATTTTGTGTTTTCTCCAACTTCCTCTCAACATTAGCTTCCTTTTTAATCCTGAAAATGGGGTCAACTATATGTGATAATCTTCCTGTCCCAATGCATATGGGCTAATTCAGGGAGCTTTTATGTTTGTGTTCATTGGTAGCTCCTGGAGAAAGTGTAAACTTATTACCTTTTGTTTTTGTTCATCTCAATCCTTCTCGCTCCTTGTTTTAGTGACTTAAGGAAGTTTAGTTAAATTGGTCTTTGAGTATTTCTCTGGTCGAGTGTCTTTTTCTTATGGTAATTGGCATTTTGAAGTTTCTGTTGCCCCTTATTTGAAGCTTGACCTTCTTTTATCTTTTACTTCTGGCATACTGGTTACTCTGTCATAGCCTGATTATTAGGCAATTGATTGGATGGAGAAACACAAACAGAGTGGTGCATGCTCTTGTTTTCTTGTTTTTCCGTCATCCTCTTATGGAGGAAATGCCTTTAACTGCTTTGCAGGCGGAATCCACAAGTGCAACAAATGAATCCGTTCTGAAGGTTGCCCTCGATCATGGAAAGACATCTGGAATTATAAAGTCGCATGATCGCGTCGTGGTTTGCCAGAAAGTTGGAGATGCTTCCGTGGTTAAGATTATCGAGCTTGAAGATTAATAACGCGTACTATCAACCTCTTTACTGGAAGGGGAAAGAAGGAAGGAGAATCTTTTGTCCAGAAATTTAGGGAATGTCGTTGGTCTTTTGCTGTGTTACCTCCCGAGATGTGATGACTTGGAAGGGGTTTTTGGGGTTAGATTATGATCTGACCTGTGTTGAGGAATTTACTGGGCTTTTTTTTCATTATGAAGTAAGGAAGGGAGGTGGCTGACTCTCATATGTGTTCGATGTGTCAAATGTTATCCTACGTGGAATCTTAATGAATTGAATCTTCATGGAAATTCTCATGGGTTTAATATACTTCGCTCGTTTCTGTTGCGATTTCTTGCGTCCGGGAGTTGGTTTCCATTGCACCTTCTTCTAGGTTAATAGAGCTCACCAACACTTAAGATGAAGTGTTCCAATAGCTTGATCTCACTATTTTTTAGTAATTTTTTTATTTGCCATTAGATTCCATACTGAAAAGTTACGTGGAATTGAAAAGGGTGTATACCATAAAAAAATTTCAAATTGATATATGTGATAAATTTATCCTAAATTAATTTCTCGACTTCCAAAAATTCTAATTCAGTGCACCTGTGATAAATTTACTCTATCAGTTTTTGTTAAATTTTATTGTTAAATTACTGAATTGAATGACATGTGTAAGTCGACAGGTGAACTTATTTGAGGTTTTACCCTCAATTTGTCATAGGTATACTAGTTTGTGATTTCTCATGGTAATGATTCAATTTAATAGAAACTAATGGAAGGTAATTTGTCACAAATGTATCAATATGGGATTTTTGGTGGTTAAAAAATTAGTTTGGGATAAATTTGTTACAGATGTACCAGTTTGAGGTTTTTGGTGGTCATAAAATTAGTTTGGGAAAATTTATTACAAATGTACTAGTTTAGAGTTTTTCGTCATATTAACCTAAAAAATTGAAAAAAAAAGATTGTCCCAAAAAAAAAATGCCCAAGCGTTTAAATTAAAAGAAATTCGTCGATTTGTTCGTGCTGTTTCCCAGTAAACAGTTGGGTGGCATTTATCATTTATCCATTGTGTAGACCATAGGTAATCTAGTGTTGAATTCAACCTCTAGTGCGCTTTAAGTTAGAAACTAGTGATGATCCTCGTACAATGCATGAGTTAATCAACCATTGCACCAATAATCATAAGGTCAGTTGCACAAAGCATTTGTCGTGAGTCAATTATATATGGGTTGGATGATATGAGTCGATTTATGGATGATTTCTATATAATTTGCAATCTAAATGAATTTGAGAAAGCTGGCTATCCACGATTTAATTTGAGTAAATATAATTATTGCTATAGATTTTGGGCGTTAAATTCTATATATGTAGAATCTCGTCGATTTATAAAGTTAACTTTAAAATTTCATCTAATATATTTAACAAGTGTTATTGCAACATGAGTCTACAAGACGTATTTTATATTGGGTTAATACCATGAAAAGTCTCAAATTGATACTAAAAACTAATTCTTTGACTATCAAAAACTTCAAATTGATACATGTATGACAAATATACTCCAAATTAATTTTTTGACTACAAAAAATCGTAAACTGGTATATTTGTGATAAATTTACCCTCCGTTAGTTTCTATTGAATTAGATTAACATCACAAAAAATTACAAACTAGTATATCTATGATAAATAGAGAGTTAAACCCCAAATCTATATACTAGTCAACTACCATGTGTTATCCAACTCAGTAATTTGACAGTAAAATTTAACCGAAATTAATGGGAGTAAATTTATCACAGATGTACCAGTTTAGAGTTTTTGGTGATATTAACCCTTTTATATTTGTTGTAGATTATTAGCCAATCAAGACAAATTTAACAGTAGATTCAAGAAGGTGAGTGCATACACAGATCTTTTGTATAAATTCCAACGTTTCCATAGCTAGTCAAGACGTCTAATTTGATTTATCTAAACTCTCAACGGATCCTTATGAAGCCTACCGTGTTTGAAGTGTTGTTTAGTTCACGCATATCCATGCATTAACTCGCTCGCTTGCCATGGTGGCTGATTTCTTCAGCCGCCGCCTCTACTACTTACACAGGTTTACATCTGATGCTGCAGGGAAAGTCAAGGTTCTCTTCCCCCCTCCTGAAGCTCGAGGACAGAGATGCATGCGCGCGGAACGATGAACAGGATCAGGCTTTCGAAATGCTCGAGCAATACTTCTCAAGAGCCACCACCTGTTCTAGTGCCACCTAATCTTATAGCATGCTTTTCGACCTTCACATCTCTGCTTCGATGGCCTCAGTATGTGCTTTGTTGGCTCAAGAGCATGGGGAGAAACTGTCTTCTACACTAGTAGATTCTTGAACAAAGCAGAAGGCTGCTTGTTCTCCGATAGAGAAACTTTGTTTATCTACTTATTTCTCAGCTAATAAATCGAGGCATTACTCGCTTTTACAATACTGGGTATGTGGTTGCTTAGTCAGGTGTCATCAAATTCATCTTTCGAGTCCTTTGCTAACTGGTCTTGCAGATAATCTCATATCAGAACTATTCACTGGTGCCATACATGCATCTTACTAAATTCAACACCTTAATGAGGTCTTTTCATGAGTTAGGGTTTTTTGATGGGCGCCGTATCACTGTGGATATCTCTCTGTTTTTTTTTTAATGAAGTACTCCCGTCAAATTGGACATTAGATGAACCATTGACTGACTATACAACAAATATTTCTAGTGAATAAACTCTAATCCCGCATCACATTTGAATGTATGGGTCCGACTCATAATGAGGACAGCCTGACGTGCTTCATCTGCTTATTTTTAATATATGAAACAGAAGTTGCACTGCATGCTTGAAAATCGATCGTATACCAACCAACTTGCATTACTAACGAGTCAACATCACCATAATCAATTCAAAAGTCAAAAATAGAGAACCCAAACCAACTCTCCATCGTCATATACGCACGGGTCTTCGCTTATTCATGATTCATGCGTGCATCTTTAAAATTGGAGGTTTGGTTGGCGCTTCTCTCTTTTGGGCATGTTAGTCTTTGACTTTCGGAATCAAATGCGCACGCGAGGAGTCATCGATAGCTAACGGCATGATATAGAAGACGCACGGAATTGTTAATAGCGTAAGAATCTTTCTTGCAAGGCGTGACGCAAAATCAAAGGAGACCAGGGAGAAGGACAAGACAGTAGATATATGCACGCGAGTCCACGACCAGTAATTTCTAGAATTAAATTACACCAAAGGACATTATATCATCCGTTTGGAAGAGTTTTCTAATTTGCGTTTTCAAAGTTGCTTTTGACATCATTATTATAGGAAAATGGGTTTTCGTTAAAAGTGTCACTAGTGTACTTATTAAGCATATAATCGTCGGAACTTTGTAGATTCGGAATCCATAACTTTTGTCGTGCTATGTGTTATTAATGGCGCGAAGTCGAACTGTTCTATTTTGAGTACGGTTAAGAAGTGCTCCAAAATATGGGAAAAGAGCCCAAAAAATCACAAACCTATTGCATTCACACTAATTCAATCCTAAACTTTTTAGGTGAACCAATTTAGTCCTAAATTTTTTCACAGTAGTACCAATTCAGTCCATTTAATCAATTTAGGCCGGAAATCGTTGATGTGGACACTGGTGGTCCCATGTGGCACCGTCAGCGTTGACGTGAATAAATTTTATAAATTTTTAATAATTTTTTCAAATAATTTTATTGTTTTTTTTCTTTTTTCTTTTCCCAAAAACTATTGGTCAGTGACCCTTGTCTGGTCTGGGTGAGGGCCACCATGCCCTCGTTGGCCACAAGTGGGTGAGGGTGTCAGCCCTCGCCCATATCCAAGTGAGGGTTGAAACCCTCGCACGTCACAGGCGAGGATGTCGGGCCCTCACCCAAATCCAAGCGAGGGTCGAAACCCTCGTTTGTTGGCCGGCGACCAATAGTTTATGGGAAAAGAAAAAATAAAGAAAAGAAAAGAGAAAAAAATTAAAAAAAACATTAAAAAAATTTAAAAAATTATAAATGTTTTCCATGTTTGTCACACCCCAAACCCACGAGCACGCGAACATCCTTCATTGGTCAGGGAAATGCGATGTTCCAGGATGTGTCGCTGATTCATTCTTTTTATCTTTTAATTAAACGCATATGGAAGCGTACTTAAACTCTTTGGCAACAATTAACAAAATGAGATAGCAAGGAAAACACTTTGAGATACGAAATAACTAAGCCATTTTATAAACATTTCGTTTACCCTAGTAAGATTCATAATTACAAGCCTATACCTAGGCCACTTCCTAGAAGACCACACATACAAAAGGGAATGGACGGTCTGGTTAATCTAACTTAGGCTTCTCTAACAAAAGGGGGGCGGTCAAAAAGATGGGGTATCCAAAGCCATCACCAAAGCTGATGGTATCCAGGAGGCGTCTCTGAATTAGACTCCATGTCATCCGAATCAGTCTTTGGATTAGAAACGGTTCCATTTGGAGGGTCGAGATCCATAGGGTCCCAAACCTCCTCTCCAACTCTACCATTAGGGAGTTCGTCAAAATCTCTAATCGGACCAAACAGCTCATCTCCTTCTCTTATGAACCAAGCAAGAAATTCATGCGGTTTCCACTTAACTAACCCCTCATCAATCTAGACGGTTATCGAATGCTTCTAATAGGCTCTATTCGACCCAACGGGGTACTCTGCCACAACCGTGCCCATGTCCATGGGCACCCCAAACCACGTAGGAGGTCGGTTCATAATCGGGGGTCTGAAAATAGTTAACAAACAATAGTGAGATAACTCAGCAAGTAAGTTCCCCAAACCTCCTTTATGAGAACATGTTGTCTCCGAATCGTCCTAAACATGTGATTCTAGCATCAATGGTAATTGCTCCAACGATCACATAACGAGATCTCCGTAACATATATGTTCAAGAGGCACATTCAACATATCTCATTGCATCATCATGCACAACTACAATTTAATAATCTAGACATACTCAATCATCATTCTCAAACACATAGCATTCATCGATGCACCTCGCACTCGTGATAGTCCAGATTATTAACGACCTTTCGGGCCACAGCACAACTCGCGTAAAATACATTAGGTTGACGATCTTTCGGCATGACTGGACATCGTCCCCCTCCATCAGCGACGGCATCGTCTCACCAACCTCAATGACGGAATCCCATAAATGGGTTCGTTCCGAATTCGATTCGTGAACAAATTCATCTCGTCCTGCCCCCACGATGGCATCCAATTACCAAAATTGGGCACAACCTTCATGGCCACGGCCAATCCCTCGGATTGGCAGTCTTATGGTAAAACCGGGCACAAATAGAACTTTTAGGTGATCATGCATATACAACAATCACTCAAGTCCCAATTATTATCTTTCTCAATTAACCAATGCCGACATAGTCCGTGCTTATACGTAAAAATATTACGACTTTCACACGTAAAAATGCAACAAAATAATCACGTGTGATCGTGTACATATAATTAACCCGTCCAACTTTGCACACTGCCAATTTAAAGCATCCTTGCCCCATATGACACATAAAACATGGCATTCAAACATGACTCATCATGAGTCACCATTTATATGTCCATAAAACCTTTCTTTAAAAATAGTCACCAAAGTTTTTTAAATTGGGCAATCATTGTTCATGGCATATCAAGCTTCAAACCCCATACAAGCATGTAATTGATTATCAAGCCAAGATACATCGTCAATTTTAACATGATAAGTTATCACACAAAACTTTATAAGCTATCAACTAAACAATGATAAGCCCTTATCTAATCCACCTAATATCACCCTATTCAGCCCCTAAACCAAATCCATTAACAACCTATCATCCTAACTAAGGTTTAGAGAATAACTTACCCTTAAACCAGGGGAAGCTAGCTAATGGTGGCCCACGGTAAGGAGCGGCGGATGACGAACAGTCATGGCAGTCATGGCTGCGGACAACAACGACAAGGGCAACAACGATGGTGGATGGTGGTGGCGGTAATGCTGGTTGATGGTGGTTGAACAAGGGGAATGAGAGAGTGCAAGGGAGAGAGTGAAAGAAACCAAAGTGAGGGAGAGTGATCAAGAGAAAGAACGTATTTATCAAGACACACCTAAAGATGGATGGCTAATATCACTTCTTGTCCACCAAGCCAAGATCAATGGCTAGGATTGAATCTTGTAAAACAAGCCAAGGTAAATATCTAAGGGCAAAAATGTAATAAAGAAAAGATGAGAGGGGCAATTTGGTCATTTTCCACTCCTATTGGCCGGCCAATAATGGAGGGACCATTTTGCCCTTCCATAAACCAAAGGAATCCAAAAAGGCTTGGGGGTAAAAATGTCTTTTTACTCAAAAATACAATTCAAGCCTAAAAGGGCAAAACTGTAATTTCAGTGATCTGGGCCCTTGGTGACCGAATTTGATATCCACGAGGCCCATTGGGCCTTTCCAAATCTGGGGGTCCCCTTGTAGCTCCCAATTTCCGGTCCGAATTTCACTTTACTAAGAATTTCAAGCAAATCGATAAACATGTGGTTTAATGAGGTGACGTCTAGTAGTTTAGTCTTGAAATCCTTGAAAGTTCAATACCCAAATTCGGATTTTAATTCATGGTCAAAATTGATCAATTGCGACTTTAGTATATCTCAAATCAACGGGTGACTTTTAGGAGTTACACGTATTCAACCTGTGATTGATTCAATATCAATCCACGTTTAAACTTTCTCGAGTCACGGATGACCTTGATTATCATGTAATTGCGAGGGTCAATCGCTAGTTTTGAAGTACACGATTATTAGAAATTGGTTTAGGGTCGTTCGCAATCCATACAATGATCAGGCAGAATTACTTACGATCCGATTATATACTACTGACGAATCACTTTATAACCATTCCTTGATCGGTTTATAATGGCTCAAAATTGTCTCTCGTCAATCCTTATGCCTGAATTGTCAATCTATAGTCGAGCTCTCAGGTCGTGCGTACTTAATTCCTCATAGCCTTTCTCTATTGATTAGTACTCTTATGAGTGATCAATTCAGAGCGAGATTTAACTAATAGTGCATCGATGAAATAATCATTTCATATATCTTGAAAAGGATCGAATTTCAGGATGTCACAACATCAGCGCCGAAGGTGCCACGTAGGACTACTGGCGTTCACGTTAATGATTTTTGACCTAAATTGGCCGGATGGACTGAATTGGCACTCATGTGAAAATGTTTATGAGTAAATTGGTCCAATCGAAAGGTTTATGATTGAATTGATATCAATGCAATAGGTTTATGACTTTTTGGGTACTTTTTTTTCAAGATGCTCTTTACGATGAACCCTAAGAATATATCTAACTCACCAAATTTAAAAAATGATGATTTTCGAATCGGTAATTCTGGCTATTGTCACATAGTTGTCTAAGTGCTGTTGTTTCTGCCATTCGGTTCTCTTATAACTTTTTGATATTCCGATTGTGAGTACGTGCCATTTTGCTTGTACAGCAACATTGGTTTCGTCTAGAATAAACAAAGTAACAAAAACAGCTTTGCGAATAAAATATTGTTTTGAAATGCCAATAAAATTACTTAATAAGTTGGAAAATGTCAATTGGAGTAATCTGATTTTAGCGGTAGCAATTGAAGAAATTACAAACTCCTTTTTCTTTTGGGAAAATACCACAAAAAACCCCGAATTATGTCACTTGTGATAAATTTGCTCTAAACTTTTTTTTATGACACGAAAAATTTCAAACTGTCACTTGTGATAAATTTACTTTGAACTTTTTTTTGTGATACAAAAAATCATAAACTATGCCACTTGTGATATATTTACCCCACAATACTTTGGCCAAAGGAGATTTTCGTCTTTTTCCTTTTTTCTGTTTTTTTTTCCTTTTTTTTCCTTTCTTCTCTCTTCCTTCCACCGGCCATGGTGGAGGGAAGCCGACAATGGCGGTCCTTGCCGGCATTAGGGTCGGGCGAGGGCTGCCCTCGCCAAGGTCGGGCGAGGGTTGCCCTTGCCAGATTCCGCGAGGGCATCCCTTGCCTGAGTCAGGCGAGGGCGACCATCGCCTGACGTCGGGTGAGGGTAGCCCTCGCCCAAGCCCAAAGTTGGCGAGGGCCGGAAGATAGAAGAAAGGAAAAAAAAATAAAAAAGGAAAAAGATGAAAATGCCCTTAGGCCAAACTATTGTAGGGTAAATGTGTCACAAGTGACATAGTTTGGAGTTTTTTGTGTCACAAAAAAAGTTCAAGATAAATTTATCACAAGTTGCATAGTTTGAGATTTTTCGTGTCAAAAAAAAGTTTAGAGTAAATTTGTCACGAGTGATATAGTTTGGGGTTTGGTGGTATTTTCCCTTTTCTTTTTGAATTGTTATCATCCAGCAATTTGAACTATTACCCTTCTAGTTTGAGGAAGTAAATAATTCCAATTTTTTTTTGTTTTACCTCACTTATCATAAGTTCTTTTTGAGGAAAAATTACCAAACCTATTGTGCTTGCATTATTTCAAACTTAAACCTTTCAACTTAACCAATTTAGTCCTAAATATTTTTATAATTTGTCAATTGGGGCCTTTCTATCAATTTTGACTGGAAATCATTAACATAGATGCCGGCTGTACGGGCGGAGTTGAAGTTGACAATTTTTGATAATTTTTTAAAGTTTTATTTTCCTTTCTTTTTTTTTCTTTGCTCTAGCGGCCTTGCCCAAGGCTTTCGCGGCCCTCACCTAGATGTGGCGATGGCCTTTGTGCCCTCGCTCGTGACCGGGGAGTCTGCCATTGCCTTGCCTAGGACCATCGTGGCCTCGTTGGCCACAAGCGAGGTGGCCCTCGTGCAATTTGGGCGGGGGCCGCCGGTGATCCTTGTCGACATAGTTGTAAAGAAAAAAAGAAAAAAATTAAAAAAATTTAAAAGATTATAAAAATTATCAAAGTTAATACTGACATATCACATAGGATAGCCAGTATCCACATCAGTGATTTTCCAGCTAAAGTTAGTCATAAGGTTATCAATTGGCAAATTGTCAAAATATTTATAACTAAATTGGCCAAATTGAAATATTTATGACTAAATTGGCACAAGCGCAATAAGCCTAAGATCTTTTTGGTAATTTTCTTTTCTTTTTTATGGCTCCAAGAGTCTAGCTTCCATGCCGCGAAAGACGAGTGCCTAGTAGGGGTGTCCAAAAAACTTGAATTGAATATTTAGGATCTTCTCGGGTTGAGTCTTTTTCAGGTTCGGATAATTGGTTATAAAAAAAACACCCCGTAACGGTTTGGATATTGAACCGAAACACATTAAACTATAACAATTTTGGGTACTCATCTCAATCTTAGCGACCTTGATTGTGTCTCTCTGTCTACTCGCACAATCCCTCATTAACAAGGACAAGAGGCAATGACAATAAGCTGAGAACCGAGGCTCACCTCCAATGGAGCTCAACTCGGCCTCAAATCTAGGTCGATCCTATGTCGACGGTTCAGATTGGTCCCGATTCGAGGTCAAAGTGGGTTAATAGATGCTGTAGGTGGCTCATGCGACATCGATGATCACCATCAACTCTTGGTTTGGCAATTGCAAAGGCAGAGAGGGGGAAGAGGAGAGATAGAGGCACAAGCGGAGGGATTTAGGCGGCTTGCACTGCAAAAAATCAAGGGATTAGCGACGAAAAATTTGGCAAAATCCGTCGTAAATCGAATTTTCAATGAAATTAGCGACGGAAAAAATTCCGTCGCTAATAGGGCGTCGCAAAATTTTGCGATGGAAAAAATTCGTTGCAAATAATTCGTCGCAAAATTCGTTACAAATTAGCCACGAACACTATCTGTTGCAAAATTCGTCGTAAATTAGCCATGAACTTTATTCGTCGGAAATTTCTTCATAAATTTAGTCGCAAAATTCGTTACAAATTTCGTCACAAATTAGTCACGAACTTTATTCGTCGCCAAATTTGTCACAAAATTCGTTGCAAAATTAGCCACGAATTTTATTCGTCGCAAATTAGCCACGAACTTGATTTGTCACTACTTATTCGTCGCAAATTAGCCACGAACCGTAATGGTCGCAAAATTCGTCTCTAAATATTTGTCGCAAATTTTACACCATTTGCGCCATCAAATTTTGTCCATAGCAATAGCTACGCATTAATGAACATCATGTAATACATTCAAAACAATCAAAGGACACGAGACAACCATAGATTCCGCTTCAGAAACAGAAAACGAACAAACTAGACACAATGCCATATAATTGAAAAATATAACTGAAGGAAAGATGTTAGTTCGCAAAAAATAATGATATATGCAAAGTTACAAAGTCTGATATTATGCTATTTGATATCCAATCTTATAATACATTCAAACATTCATAAGAGGCGGAATAACCATAGATTCTGCTTAAAAAACGAAAAATCGACAAACCAGACACAAGATTGGGTAGCTTTGATACTTGGCAAGACACCAAAAGCAGTCACTTTTGTCGACACTTGATGAAATGTGGATACATAAATAAAGATATTCAATCAGTCCATAATATAAAAGAAGCGTTTATGCATGGATGTGGAACTAGGTATAAAAAAACAAGTAAGAGGGTTAACAAAAAAACATTTTAGGACGAATATCATTGTTCTTACATATGAATATAAGTCAACTTTGACATCCACTATAGTTTTTTAACCCCTGTAAACCATATTTCTGTCACCTAGGAAAAATTAGATCCTTGTCCAAACAATATTCAACAGTTTAATGACTTAGAGAGGTGAATTACCAACACCAATTCCCAGGAAGAGAGGATTCAAAGTCAATGAAGGCATGTATTTCTACAATGTTCAAATATCATGATTTTTTTTTTGTAACAAGCATGTTATCCTGGGATCTCCAAATTTTTAGTTTTTCGCAAGCGAAGAACCTAGTTGTAAGAAAGTTGTGCATAAAAAGTAATTGTAGGGCAGGAACATATTGGGTGAAACTGCACTTACGTCACAAAAGATTGTGAAGCAAGCTTACTTTCGATTTTGGAAATTTTAACTAGAAAGAACCGAGAAAATCATCATCATCATAAGCAATCTTAGCATCATTGTGTCGCTTATCATTGTACCCATTACCTATTGGATTGGCGGGAGGTACAGGAGGAACCTCATCGTGATTGAGGTTGAGGTGTCGCATAACGATTTGCATTTGTTGTTTCAAGTCATTTGTTTCTTCGTCCTTCTCTACAAATATATTTTTCAGTTGGTTCAATTCTTAGGTCAATTGCTTGTCATGTCGTGTCCTCCTTCGAACAGCCGCATTAGATGATGAAGTTGCAGCATGATTTGTCATGTATACCCTTGACAAGGATCCCATCCCAAATATTTTTCTTTTTTTCATCCCACCCGTTGCCTCCACCCATAATGCCATACTGTCAACTAATGGCTCAGACGCAGCACCACCATCACCACCACTAGCATTGCTCATTAAAAGTTCATTGTATTTTTCCTACATTAACAATATAGATGAAAATAAAATAACTTCATTTATATAACTACCATAAATATTAAAAGTAATTACGGTTTTTATTCTAATTTCCATAAAGTCCAAAGTATAACCTTACATACCTTAATAACTTTTGCTCAATCGCCAGTCCATGATTTATCTTTTTTTTTGAAGTGTACGTTCAAATGTAGCTGCAAATGTCGGTTTCGTCTCTAATTCATGTGCCTACAAAATGTAAACATGAGTAATTGAATTAAATTAACATATACCTTATTTAACAGACTTACTATTCATTTTCGATGCTCCTTAATATTGATAGAGCCCCCAGCATATGTGGCAAACCCTTTACTAGAACTAGAAGATCGATTCTTTTTATTTTGTTAACTGATTTTTTGACTCTTTTCAGTTTCCCAAATTCTGTTAATTTCCGTCCAATTGTCAGCTGTAATGAAAGCCAGCTTCACTTGCTTGATCTTTGCTCTATTCATCACATTTCGTATGTGATCACTGACTTTGTTTTGAAAAATTCTTCTCACTTCATTCTCTTCCTCTTTATCCCACCTGAACTTCCGCTGTAATCAATACAAAAAAAACTGAAAGTTATTATGATGGTCACATATTTATTACCATGCACCGGACAATTCGGCAATAGATTTTGTAAAGTTCATGTCGGGGGAAATATCTGGTTCCTTTAGTACCTAAAACTAAAGAGTTGTTCTGGTCCCTTTACATCATTCTTGACCATCAATATACTATACCAAACTTAGTTGGTGAGAAAATAGAATATCTTAAACTTACCTTGAACTCATTCCATCACAAATTTTTCACTTCTTGTGGAGCACTTCTCTAATTAATATATTGCCCCATCCAATAGTTTTTGACTATTTTATTCAGTTCCCTCACAACAAACGTAGAATCCGTGAATCTGCAAATATACTAATATTGTGCAACATCGACAATTCAGTTAACATTCATATCTAAAACCATAAATATTACATATACTTAAAAAAATGAAGTATTTACGAATCTCTAAATGAGCATATCATGAATCGGTTATCTTCTTCACATGTGTTTCCCTTATTATTCGATTATTGCGCTGAATAATAAGGTGGAACGGAAGGAGCTGGAGCGGTGGGAGATGGAACTAGAGGAGATTCAGTTCGTACGTGGCCATGTCCTCTAACATGTTCTTGAGTGTTGGAGGAGGGGCCAACGTGTCCATATTGTCCATCAGCATATAGTGGTTGAGGATTAGATGAAAGAACAGGGGAAGAGGAAAGGGATGGGGACGAGGATGAGGAAGGGGCTGGTCTTCTATGTATGTGACCTGCACATTTATACTAACAAATAGAAAGGTTAGACAAATATGTAAAAAAATATGAACATGTATTACGGACACATAATGACATACATAACGAAGCTTACCATTTTGTTTCAGAAGCAGAAAATGTTTTCTCTTAATTAGCCAATGCCGAGTGTTTAGGACGTGTAATTTCCTACGAATAAATATACTATGAATCGCACTCATTTTGATATCAAACATTAATATATGAGCATGATATGCCATGCTAAGCCGACAATAGTCATAATTAACCACACAATCCACTTTCAAACCACACGATAATTCATCAAGTACAAGATCAACCACGAAACATTAATTTCAACCACATGATCTTCGTTCTCGACTACACGATCATCAATCAACCCACATGATTGGGCCATAGTTAACCAATCGGCCACAATTAAGCAAATCAACCAGATGATTAACCTAATTAACCATATGATTGGCATTAAACAACTAAAGATGCGAATGGTAACCATTCTGTTCTAGAAATCAAATTATTGCTAGAAATTGACTTCTGAAGGAGAAAACTATTTGGTAAAACATGACTAATTCTTCTCTCGAAATTGATTTATGGAACAGAACTCTATTTTGATTTGTTGAATTTTTTGCACTTAAAAAAATTTAAATTTTACTAAAACTGGGTGGTCATAGGTATTATGAGCCATTCGGTAAAGTTTTGAAATTTATGATTTTTTTTAATTTTTTTGGGCACCTAAAATTTTTTTTTCCTAAAAATGGGTAGCCACAAGCATTCTAAGCCATTCTGTGAAGTTTTGAAATTTTTGAAATTTTTAATTTTTTTGGGCACCTAAAAAAATTTAAATTTCACTTAAAGTAGGTGGCCACAGGTATTGTAATCCATTTTATGAAGTTTTTTGTTTTTTGTTTTTTAAATTTTTTGGGCACCTAAAAAAATTTAAATTTCACTCAAAATGGGTGGCCACAAGTATTTTAAGCTATTATGTGAAGTTTTTTTTTATTTCTTTATTTTTTTGGGCACCTACAAAAATTTAAATTTCACTCAAAGTGGGTGACCACAGGTATTCTAAGCCATTCTGTGATTTTTTTAATTTTTTAATTTTTTAAATTTGTTTGGGCACCTAAAAGATTTAAAATTTCACTCAAAGTGGGTGACCACAGATATTCTAAATCATTTTGTAAAATTTTGAAATTTTTTATTTTATTATTATTTTTTAATTTTTTTGTGCACCTAAAAAATTTCAATTTCACTCAAAGTGGGTGGCCATAGGTATTTTAAGCCATTTTGTAAAGTTTTGAAAATTTTGATTTTTTTTATTATTATTCTTTTTTTTTGGGCGCCTAAACAAATTTAAATTTCACTCAAAGTGGGTGGCCACACTTATTTTAAGCCATTTTGTGATATTTTGAAATTTTGATTTTTTTTATTTAAAAAATTCACCAAATTTCATATTTTCCTATGATTTAAATTTTTTTAATTTTCTGGAAATTTCTTTAGAATTTTTTTAGAATTTTTCAATTTTAATGCATTTTCTGAAAAAAGCTTAATCAACCATGCGATCGTCATTGAACGTTTAATCGGCGACATAATCGACAAATTAGCCAGGCGAACAACGATCAAAGCCACGTGCAATCTTGAAATCGGCCCTTAACTTAGCCAACCAATCCGACAATAAACAATCCTTAAACAAGTCCGATTAATACTTATTATACTAGGTAGAGTTTAGGGAGTCGCTTACTTGGTTCAAGGCCAAGAAAAATCAAACAATAATAATATTTTGGCTGGTTAGCTAGTGGCGGGTTCGGCGCGAGCCCAAGTGGTGGCTAGTCGGCTAGGCGCTTGGCACGGCGCTTGGCCACGGTCGGGCGAACGACGGTAGAGTTGGGCGGGGACGGTGTCGGGCGGCGGCTGGGCGGCGACAGTGACGGCTACGAGCTCGGCGAGGTTAGGCGACGATGGCGTTAGGCTTCTGCTGGGCAGCGACGGTGTTGGGCGGCGGTTGGGCAGCGGCTGGGTGGTGATGGCGTTGGGCGGCTGCGTAGCGGCTGCGAGCTTGGGCAGGTCTGGGCGGTGATGGCGTCCGTCGGCTGCTAGGTGGCTGCGAGGTAGTTGTTGGGCGGTGGCGAGCTTGGGTGAGGCTCGGCGGCGATGGCGTCCATCGACTGTTGGGTGGCAGCGAGGTAGTCGCGGCGTCGAGCTGCTGTTGGGTAGCGACGGCGACGGCGATGGCTATGAGCTAGGGTGGCGGTTGGGCAGCTACGGTGACGGCTACGAGCTCGAGCGAGGCGGGTAGGCGAGTTGGGCGGCGGATAGCACACGCGCGGGCAAGCGATGACGGCGACGGCGACGGTGGTGATGGCGACGGCGACGATTAGGTCCAGGGTACGGCGGGTCGGCGGTTAGGTCCAGGGTACTCGGCGATGACAACAGGAAGAAGAAGAAGAAGAAGAAAAAGAAGAGAAAAAGAAAAAGAAGAAGGAAAAGGTCTGAAAAAGAAGAGTGGACATGACTGGGGGGCACGTGTGCGGGCAGGGTGGAGAGAGAGAGAGAGATGGGGGCAAAAATTTGAAACGTGCGTGAATGTGGATGTGACAGATTTTGCGACGGATTTCAAAAATAAAGGATCTATTGCAAATTTGCGACGGATTCTAAAAATAAAGGGCATTTTCGAATCCGTCACAAAATCCATCGCAAATCTGTAATGGACAATATTTTTTCATTTGAAAATATGCGACGGAATTTTTTTCCGTCGAAAATTCGGGATAGAAAAAATTTTTTGTCCCAAATTTGAGACGGATAAAATTCCTTCACAAATTTGCGATGGACAAAAAATCCGTCGCAAATTTGCAACGGACAATATTTTTCCGTCGCAAATTTGGGAGGGAATTTTTTTTCCATTCCAAATTTGCGACGGATAAAAATTGCGTTACAAATTTGCGATAGACAATATTTTTCCATTACAAATTTGCAATAGACAATATATTTCAGTCGGAAATTTGGGAGAGAATTTTTTTTTCGTCCCAAATTTGCGACAGACAAAAATTTCGTCGCAAATGTGTGACGGATTTTTTTTTCCGTCACAAATTTGCGACGGACAATATCTTTCCGTTGCAAATTTGGAAGGGGACGGATTTTTTTTTTCTGTCCAAAATTTGCGATGGATAATAATTCCATCGCAAATTTGGGATGGAAAAAAAATCCGTCGTAAATTTGCAAGGGACAATATTTTTCGATTTCAAATTTGCGACGGACAATATTTTAACGTCACAAATTTGCAACGGATTTTTTTTTCGTCGCAAATTTGCGACGGACAATATTTATTCGTTGCAAATTTGAGATGGATTTGTGATGGACAATATTTTTCCGTTGCAAATTTGCGACGAAATTATTTTTCCTTCGCAAATTTCCGATGGATTTATTTCAGATTCAAAAAATAAAGCACATTTTCAAATCCGTAGCAAATTTGCGACGGATTCAAAAAATTGCCGTGAATTTCACTTCCATTGCTAATTCTTCGATAAACAGTAACCACAAATAAGTTGTTGTCGTAAAATGAGCGACGAAATTAGCAACGATCCAAATCCATTGGAAAATAGAATATCGCAAATGTCATCGCATGAATAATATTTGACCTGTCGTCATTTAGCTACAAATTTTCCGACGATCAATTACATTAATAAGAATAATCGACAACAACAATAATAACAACAACAATAATGATAATAACAATAACAATAATAACATGAACAATAATAACAATTATGACAATCAAAATAACACTTGTCGCAATAATAATTACACACCATTAGTGTTTTGTCACAAAAATTTTAATCTTCATGTTCGTCTTTGTCTTCATCTTGATCTGCATCTTCATCCTCGTCTTGATCTTCATATTCTTCATGAGCATCATCTTCATCATCTGTCTCAAAATCAGATTCTGAACCATCTTGTATATTTAATTTGCAAATTTCAGTTGGATCTACATCTATCATTGCTTCGCATAGATCTCGTAAAGTTGGAATGTTATATTCCTCAGTTTCAACTGTATTACAAACTTCTTCTTGTTGATAGGCTATATCCTTCTAGTGTTCATCGATTTTTCTCCGTGTTTTGATTTTACATACAGCCCACCAATCAGTTTTGTCACGTTTTAAATTAGGATATGATGCATAACATACTTGAATTCCTTGTTGTGCCAAGACAAATAATTCATATTTCATATATCATTTCTTGTGATTTATTTCGACCAAATTAAACTTCTTATGTACCTTCATTCCTTTGATGGGGTCGAACCATTTGCACTTAAATAACACAACCTGCATCATTAATGGTCCAGGGTACTATCTTTATGATTTCATCCAACAAGCCATAAAAATCATCTTTTGAATTGCTACCATTAGATGATCGAACAGACATACCACTATTTATTGTGGCTTTTCTCATTCCATATTTTTTAGTGTGAAAATTATATCCATTTATGAAATATGCTGGCCAACTTCGTACTCTTAACTGTGGATCCCATGACAGATGATATAGCGATCCTTGCTCTCCAAGTTCATCATGATTACTGTGAACCTAAGCTACACATGCAAAGTCAATAATATATATTTTTATAAATGATGTATAAAATTGTAATAACCTGGTTTTGGTCCATAGGCAACTTATATATGTTTTGAATCATGCTGCAAATTGTTCATCGCACAAACGGTCAAACTCATTTGGTGGTAGTCCATACATTGAAGTTTGGAAAATCCTAGTAATAAATACCATTTATATATTATCAAATATTTGGCACACAATGCATACATTTGTAAATTTACACTTACTCGAAATATTTCTCGACTTTTGGGTAGTTCAGTAAAATATATGTATGGACTGCATGCAATTTTTTGCTTGTTAAGTAACGAAATGTACATGTGCCGCCTGGTCAATCTAGATAATTGAAAATAGAAAATGATTTGCAATTGGGATCAATGAGGCCCTCATCATTTTTGTCCGCTCTCCGCCTTTTGCATTGCACGTGCGGTTCAAAATAGTATGATGCAAATGTTGTCATTTCTTCCACAATATATGCATTACAAATTGAAGCTTCAATACATGCCTTATTCTTCACTTTTTTCTTCAAATGATATAAAAATCTAGTTGCAATACAAAAAAGCTTATCGGAACATAATATATAATAAAGTAATTTGAATTTATTTAAAAGAAATTACCTCTCAAATGTATGCATCCATCGAAATTGGACAGGATCTGTAACTTTGGTCTCATAAGGCAAGCGAACTAAGTGAAGCTTATTGGAACATAATATAAAATAAAGTAATTTGAACTTTATTTAAAAAATAATTACCTCTCAAATGGATACATCCATCGAAATTGGACGGGACCTGCAACTTTGGCCTCATAAGGCAAGTGAACTAAGAGATGCTCCATCGAATTAAAAAACGATGGAGGAAATATCTTTTCTAAATTACAAAGAATAATTGGAATATCTCTTTCTAGTTTCTCTATGTGTGATGCTTTTAACACTGTTGAGCAAATATCATGCAGGAAATTGCTTAACTCTGTAATGGCGCTCCATACAAAGTTTGGTACAACTTCCTTAAAAGCTATTGGAATTAGTCTTTCCATCAATATGTGACAATCATGACTCTTCAAATCTGTCAACTTGTATTCATTCAAATCAACACATTGTCGCGACCTAAAAAAAATCGGTTTTTGTCGATCTTAGATTAATGGATTACTAGATCAATTAAATTAACTAATCTAGCTCGAGTTCTCCCAAACTCTACCAATTCGCAACTTATGTCTAATTGTGAGCATGCAAATATTTTCAATGGAAGTCGTCACTAATCATTTTAGGGTAGGTTAATTAGAAACCTAAATAAAATAGCGGGAGTACTATTTTATTTCTACGAACCAGAAATTTTGAATTCGAGGACTTGGTTACGCTAGATTCCGTAACGCCCTTTCGGTACCAATTTCCGAAAAAATACTCAATTTGACAATCTTGATGAATCTTGACTTAAAGTTCGAAGGTGCAGAAATTTTCTCTTTTTTTATTTTTATTTTTTACTTACTTAAATGAAAGCTAACCTATATGTAATGACGTGCCAAAAATTGACATGCGATTAATGCAAACTAACATGTAAACTATATGTCATGCGACGACGTGACCTATTTCTAATGACGAGCATATTATTATTTTTTATTATTTTTGTATTTTTTAATGAAATTCGGCATTAAAAATGCCAATTATCTAAACATGCAATTTTAAACTAAAGAAATTAACCTATTCTAGAGTAATCTTTTGGTTTTTTTTTTATCGAAATTCGAAATTAAAATCAAGTAAAAAAAAATATAACCGCTAAATCTTTCGAATTAAGTTTCGATCTGAAGCCTGACAGATTGATCCTAAAATTCGAAATACCCGCTATGAAGATAACTCTATCTAAAGCCTGATAGATAGATTTATTTTCACGTGTGCGGTTGCAGATTAGGAAATTCTCCTAATCGATCACATCTAGGAAAAATTTAGATATCTCAAATATTTTGGATATATTCAAGAGATTTTGAAAATTCCGATTTCTATCCAAATTTGAAAAGTAATAGATATCCAAGATTTCAAAAAAAAGAAATAAAATTCTAATTGGAATAATGCTTATTATCCAAATATGCAAAATTAGATATCAACAAGCATCAATTAGGCAATCAAATATTAGAATCAAACCGGGATATGATAATTACCTAATCCAAAGATTTGTTTTCAAATTTGAATCACCGGCGGATCGGAATTGCAAATCGGGATGGTGATCGGTGGTGCGTCGACGACGTCTCATGGTGGTGCTTGGCATGGTAGGAACGCTTGGCTCAACGACTGTCGCGGCGGTGACTCGAAAGACTCGTGGCTTGAGACACTTCGCGGCGATACTCGGTTTGGCAGAGGGCTTCGTATTGGAGCAGGAAGATTGTTAGTGCTGTGGCTTTGCTTGAGGGACACCTAAAGGAGCTAAACAGCAATAGTGGAGTTGACGAGTGGCTGCTTTGACAAGGCTAGGACTTCAATTGCGTCAGGCCGAAGTCCACGGAAAACCTGTAAACACCACTTAAGAAAAACTTTGTGATATTTGGTGTCGCAAGTGACCGTGAACGCTGATTCGCCGATACAGATGTTCGAGACCGAGGTGGCTGGTTGCTCGTCAGTAAGGCTCGGCACAGCTTCTTCGTCGTCGGACGGTGAACAGAAACGTCGTCAAGGTCAGTGTCAAGCAGGGAGGGGCAGATCAGAAAAATTTGCCGTCGTGGAAGGAGTGGGGGTTTGCTGGCAAGGGGTGGTGCCAAAGAAAGAGTCTCGGCCAGAAGGTGTTTGGCCGAGAGACCTCTCCTCTCTCTCTGAATTGTCGCCTCTCTTTGTATTTTTTTAATCCTCAAAATTGTCCCCCCCTGTTGACCGAGACTTCTCCGTGAGTGCAGAGCGTGGAGATGTTTTGCTCTACACCTTCGTGAGTTGAACCTCCTCTTTTTCTCTCTTCACGAATTTTCTTTTTCTTTTGGCTTCCCTCTCTGTATTCTCTCCTCTCCAGCCTCTTGGCCGCGACTGAATGTGTGGCCTTTTGTAGTGACGGGATTTCAAATTTTGGGATGAGGAAAAGAAATATACTCTTTGATTTCCTCTCAATCAAGTGAGATTGATTTTTATTCCTTCTCCTTTTTGCTATACTATCAATATTGCATGAATGTAGCCAGAGGATCATGCGAGAGTTCTTTCCTTTTCATTCAATGCTGATCAATTTTCTTGTCCTCTCTATGTTGACCGAATTTTGCTCAATTTTACAGCCCAATGCATAATTTTTCTTCCTTTTACTTCTTTGACCGAGACCTCCCCCTTCCTCACGATTTTTCCTTTTTTGCGTGTGAACGTCCAGAGAATGTATATTTCTTTGCTGATTCCTTGCGGGACGAGTGAATATTTTTCTTCCCTTTTCTTTCAATCAAATATTCTCTTCAATTTCGTTGACCGAATTCTTCCAATGATTGATGGGCTAGGTCAAATTCTCATTACCGTGGGCTTAGTTCAATTAAGCTCAGAATCAATTCAGTCAAGTCCATCCGCTGTTGGTCCAATGCAAATTATATGGGCCTAATTAACTACGAAATGCTCCTAATATCTATATGCAATTTTAACTAATTAATTAATTTTTTTTTCTAGGGATCGAGATCGATCCCTAATTTTTATGCAATGAATGACTAATTGGATTTTCAAAATTTAGGTGTCAACAGCTGCCCCTCTTTGAGTGGAGGCTCGCAGAGGTTTCGCTCAAAGACAGACCTAAATTTAGACTATGCAAAATGATGAATGATTTTTTTTTAATACAATGATGCATGATATGCAAACAATAAAGAACATATGCTAAGGCTTCTCACTTCGTGTAGAGCGGTGAAAGAGCCTTACATACGGATCGCACAAAAAGCGTCCAAGTGAGGGGAAGCTTTATAATGCTTTGACTTCCCTCGATCTCCAAACTTCTGGTCCACCGGAAGTAAGGTTCTCGAGGTACTGAATTGCCTATCTGTTACCTGCAGTTTCCTACAGATGCTAAATAGCACATGATGTAAAGAAAGAATGAGATGTGTTGCCTATACCACTGGGCAATCACTAAAAGGATCATGTCACCTCTTCCATTGGATGAACATGAAATGGGGTGTGCTGCGTACTCCACTTAGTAACACCAAATGAGAAATTATGCTACCTGTACTACTGGGCAGACATGAAATGGGGTGTGCCGCGTATTCCACTTGGCAACACCAAATGAGAAATTATGCTGCCTGTACTACTAGGTAAACATGAAATGGGGTGTGCCGCGTACTCCACTTGATAACACCAATTGAGAAATTATGTTGCTTGTACTACTGGGCAAACATGAAATGGGGTGTGCCGCGTACTCCACTTGGCAACACCAAATGAGAAATTATGCCGCCTGTACTACTGGGCAAACATGAAATGTGGTGTGCCGCGTACTCTACTTGGCAACACCAAATGATATGTCACCTGTTCCGCTTGGTGAACATATGAAAGAGATCATGTCTCACATTCTGGGAAAAGAGAAACAATGAAGAATAATTAGTAGACATACCTGATTTCTTCTTGTGTTATGGCAACGCCAATTGCATTGCACCTGTTTTTACCTGAGAAAATGTTAAAACAACACATGCACAAGAGCAGAGAAAACATAATTCATGAATCTGCTTGCATTACTAAGCTTCACTGGGGAATTTATCAATAAGAACAACCATTTCGTCCTTTTGACAATTTGATCACATTAACTGAGAAACCTTTAATCAGAAATGACTTTCCACTCACTCTCAATGAAAGGCTTTTGACCCGACTTTTGATGCGGGTATAAGAATCACTAAAACTCTCTTTATCATGCTTGACAAAGGTTCGGATATTCTCAAAATCAGTATGGCTTTGCCAATCTGAGAGGTCTTTATAAGGACTAAAACGTGGGTTTGGTCAATGGCTTAGCAAAATGGACTCTTCGAGTCAAGACTATCGAAAGTATTGATATCACCAACTACTCCGGGTTTACAAGTCAAGAATGCTGCAAAAATGAGATAGAAAAATCTTGCTCGCACTTCTTCGAGCAACATTTGTAAGCATTTGACACTCTACGTTAACTCAAGTGCCCTCTTCTGAAGAGACTTCGGTAAAGGTTGTAACGTAGGTTCGGGTAGGCTTGAAATGAATAGCCTATTTCCATCAAATGGGGTATTATGAACATGGAGATTGGTGATCATCCAATCATGCTACTGGTACCATTGATCTATCTTTAGCAATTGCTTCATAAATGAACCTTCAAACGGTTTTTTCCTTGAAGACTGATCTTGCATATTGACTCAGTTCTTGCTGAAGCTTTTCTTTCTCTCTTTCTCTCCTCTTTTTTTTGAGAGAGAGAGAGAGAGAGATTTTCTTTTTGAGAAATTTTTCCGAGAGAGAGAGAACTTCGATTTAATGGAGTCCTTTTGCATTCTTTCTGATGAATTTTCTCTCTAGCTCCCATTTGTCTCAAGTCACCTTGAGTTTGCTTTGAGTTGATTTCATTTGTTTATCACCAGAATGATCACCAATCGGGTTGAAATGAATTCACCGCTCAAATTGGGTATGCAAAAGGTATACTGTGTAGGGATATAGAAAGAAATGCTCTTCTTTATATCTAAGGCACTTGAGCTATCACATAATTTGCATGCAATAAATATACTTGAAGATTGATGCAAGTGAAAGCAAGAAAATTCTGACCATTTTGAACTTTCTAAGAAATTGCCCCGGCATGGGGTTGTTCTTGACAGGGGTAACAAATGAAACTCCGTTGAAAGGGGTTAAGCAAATGATAACCTGTAGTGTTTAGATAGAAGAAATGAATGCCTCTCATCATTTTGGTTGTCATACTTTTCGTGAGATAATCCTTTACCTTGTCAGCACGGAATTTTCAATCAACTTGCACTAGGGATTATTATTTAGGACGTGTATGGACATGACTTGCCTTTCGTCATCTTGAAGTCTCTCATGCATTATGATGCTCATTAGGACATAAGCAGATTGCCATATCAAAGGCTTCCTCAAACAAAGCTTAGTAACATCAATGATTCATTTAATAGAAACAAGGTCAGAATGAGTACAAATCAAGTGTAATACTTCTTTACAGAATCAGAATTAATTGGACTGGAAAAAACACGACCATCCATCTCAGCCAAAATCAAAGCACCTCCTGGAAGGACTTTCTTCACAATGTATGGGCCGCCATAATTTGGGGCGAATTTTCCTTCTGCAAGAGGAACTATCGGCAATAACTTCCGCAGGACAAGGTCACCTACCTGAAAATGTCGAGGCTTGATTTTCTTGTTGAAAGATTTAGCAACTCGTTATTGGTAGAACTGGCCATGACATAGAGCTCTAAGCCTTACATCATCAATCATGTTCAACTGGTCCAACCTCTGCTGGATCCAATCTGCTTCTGACAATTGTACCTGTGAAAGAATACGTAATGAAGGAATTTCAACCTCAACAGGTAGAACACCTTCCATACCATACACAAGAGAATATGGAGTTGCTCCTGTAGATGTCCGGATAGAAGTCCGATATGCCATAAGTGCAAAAGGTAATCTTTCATGCCAATCACGATAGTTCTCAGCTGTTTTAGCCAAAATTTTCTTGATGTTCTTGTGGGCTGCTTCGACCCCTCCATTCATTTGCGGACGATACGGAGAGGAATTCAGATGCTTGATCTTGAACTCCTTGAGCAGATCATCCACCAATTTATTATTTAGATTCGACCCATTGTCAGTAATTATGGTCTCAGGTGCACCATATCGAGCAATAATGTCTCGACGAATGAACTTCACCATATTCTGGGCCGTCACTGTCTTATAGGACATAGCTTTGATCCACTTCGAAAAATAATCGATAGCGACCAGGATAAATCAATGTCCATTCGACGCTTTAGGATTGATTAGGCCAATCACATCAATGCCCCACATAGAAAATGGTCATGGTTCGGACATCTGATGCAATTCATTCGGAGGAGTATTAATCTTGTCACCATGGATCTGGCATTTGCGACAACTCCGAACATGCTGGATGCAATCGCCTTCTAAAGTGAGCCAGTAATAACCCATCCTAATTATCTTCCTTGCTAGCATATGACCATTCATGTGTGGACCACATACTCCTTCATGCATTTCTAGCATCAAACGAATAGCCTCGGTTGAATCAACACACCCTAATAAAACCGAATCATAGGACCGCTTGTATAGGCATTCTCCGCTCAAGAAGAATTTCGATGCCATTTTCCTGATATATTTTTGGTCCGATGCAGTACTTTTCACAGGAAACTCCTGTGTTTGAAGGTATGTCTTGATATCATGATACCACGGCTTACCGTCGGGCTCTTCTGTTGTGGCCATGCAATAAGCCGATTTCTATAAGACTTCTATCTTCAAAGGTTCAACTTCTAACCCACTTGTCACTCGCAGTATTGCCGATAACGTGGCCAGAGCATCGGCAAAATTGTTTTGAGTTCTTGGCAAGTATTCAAACAAAATGCTTTTAAACTCTTCCACCAACTCCTCTAAATAGACGTGATAGGGCTGCAACTTAGCATCTTTAGTTTGCCATTTACCAACCGTTTGAAGAATAATGAGGGCTGAATCCCCGAACACCTTAAGTCGGGCTACTCCCATTTCAATTGCAGCTTGTAACCCGAGGATGCATGCTTCATATTCGGCAATATTGTTCGTGTAAGGAAATATCAGTTTCGCCGCCACTGGATAATGTTGTTTGCCTGGAGATATTAAAACTGCTCCAATGCCTGATCCTGACAAGTTTACTGCTCCATCAAAATACATGGTCCATACATATTCATCAATTGGCATGACTCTATCCTATAACGGATCCAGATCCTCATTTTTCCCAGGATTTTCAGCTAAGATGTCGGCAATTACTCGTCCTTTGACTGATTTCTGGGACATGAATTGAACATTAAATTCTGAGATGAGAATCCGCCATTTTGGTAGTTTTCCAACCAAAGCGGGTTGATTGAGCAAGTATTTGATGGGATCACACTCTATCACAAGCAATATCTGATAGTGCAAAGTGTACTGCCTCAACCTGTGTAGCACCCAAACTAATGCTGCGCACACTCTTTCTGCTTCAAAATAGTTCATTTCAGAGGTGGTGAACTTCTTACTCAAATAATAAATAGCGTGCTCCTTTCCATCCTCTTCACCTTTCTGAGCAAGCATGGCGCCTAAGGATTCACTGTGGATTGAAAGGTACAGGATAAGAGATTGCCCTGGTGTTGGTGGAACAAGCACTGGAGGATTCATCAAGTAGTGCATAATCTTGTCGAATGCTAGTTCACACTCTTCATCCCATCTAACCACCGCATTCTTCTTGAGGAGTTTAAAGAAAGGCTTCGCTGTCTTAGATAGCTGAGAAATAAATCTGGCAATATAGTTTAATCTACCCATTAAGCTACGAACTTCCTTCACAGAAGAGGGAGATTTTATTTCACAAATGGCCTTCACTTTTGATGGGTTAATCTCAATCCCTTTGTTACTGACAATGAAGTCGAGTAGTTTGCCAGAAGCTGCCCCGAACACGCATTTTGCCGGATTGAGGCGCAATTTGAACTTACGAAGCTTGTCGAATAATTTCTTCAAGGTTTCTATGTGATCTTCTCCACGTCGAGTTTTTGCAATCATATCGTCAACATAGACCTCGATCTCATTATGCATCATGTCATGGAACAACATGACCATTGCTCGCTGGTAAGTTGCCCCAGCATTTTTGAGACCGAAGGGCATCACCTTGTAATGAAATGTCCCCCAAGGAGTGGTAAATGCTGTTTTCAACTTATCATTCTCATTCATCAAGATCTGATTATAACCTGAGAAACCATCCATGAAGGAGAAAAGTTCGAATCCAGCTGTACTATCCATAAGCACATTAATGTGCGGGAGTGGAAAATCATCTTTAGGACTAGCCTTGTTCAGATCTCGGTAGTCAACACATACTCGAACCCGACCGTCTTTCTTCATCACCGGGACTATATTGGCGACCCTTTCTGAGTATTGGGTAGTCTCAATAAATCCCACGTCAAGAAGCTTCATGACCTCTTCCTTGATTTTCTTCGCAAGTTCTGGCTTAGCTCTTCGCGGCCTTTGTTTCACAAGCTCAACCGAAGGATCAGTCGGTAGACAATGTTCGACGATCGATCGATCAAGACCCGGCATGTTGGCATAAGACCGGGCAAAGATGTCTTGATAATCCTTCAACAACTGGGTCAAACGTTTGGCCATATCTTCAGGAAGACATGCCACGATCTTAACCTCTCTAGGATTCTCCGTGTCGCCAAGGTTGATTACCACGGTTTCCTCAGCGGTCAGAGGCTTAGATTTCTCATGGATTTCCAAGTTCCGTCGTATCTCTTCATCATTCGGGTCATCTGAGTCATTGGATTGGCTTGCATCACATATATGAGGGTCCATGATTCTCGTCCCTTCGCATGCCTCAAGATCAGTCTCTTGAGGGCCAATGCCCATCCCTTCAAGTGGTCCTTCAGTGATTGCACCTATAGAGGTCTCAGCAAACTAACCGGTGAGGTAAGGTATATCATCATTAAAATCAGAGTCCACCACCTTCGACTCCGGCTTCTTGAAAACATAGGGTGTCTGGTCATCCTCAGAATCATTAGACAAACTGATCAAAATCGCTTTACCGTGCTTCTTAAGGGAGTTAGCTAGGGCTTGTGGTGACTTAGGGAAAATAAGCCCAAGATCATCCTCGGTTGGGCTCAGATCTAAATGCTCATATCCTCCCACAATTCCAGCCGAGTGAAAGGTATCATTGATGGAAGGTGGTAAGGGACTTTGACCTGCTCCTATTCGGCTTCTGCAACAATCGTTGCTTTGTTCGCGGCTTCCCTGCCCATGATATCCCAAACCAGCTTTGTGGGATTGTCCATTTGTCTTGATCAGGGTATGAATGCCTTGGCCTCCCTTCCCAAGACCCTGACCTGGTTTAAAACCATTATCGACCATGACTTTGGCCACCATGAGAGCTGCTTTAGAAACTTCAGGAACGGGCAACGGCATATCAGAGGAAGCTTGGACAACTTGAACTATCTCAAATGAATGATAGCTATCCTCTTCAACATGATTGGGTTCTATGTATGGGATCGATGTTGCATTGAAGATTCGGTGATCTTCCTCCCCATAAATTATAACCAACTTTGCTTCAGCCACAAACTTGATCTTCTGATGCAAACTGGAGGGTAATGCGCCTGCATTGTGAATCCATGGCCGTCCCTGCAAGAAATTGAAAGCAGAAGAGATATCCAGCACTTGAAAAAGAATATCGAACACCGAAGGTCCGATTTGCAGCTGTAAGTTAATCTGGCCTATCACATCCTTCTTTACTCCATCAAAGGCTCGAACAGAAGTCTTGGCTACTTGCATGGTAGACGGATGAATGCCTAGTCTTTTCAAAGTAGATAACGGGCATAAATTCAAAGCTGATCCATTATCAACAAGCACCCTAGCCACGTGAGTCTCCTTGTACTTCATTGATATATGAAGCGCCTTATTATGACCACATCCTTCGACTGGGATTTCTTCATCAGAAAATGCTACTTGATCCTTGAGAAGGATGGTCCCGACAAACCCCTATAGCTTATCTTCTTCAATAGTCTCAGGCACATGAATCTCACTTAAAACCTTTATTAGAGCACCCCGATGCTTATCTGATGTCTGGAGAAGTTCCAACAACGAGACTTGTGCAGGTAACTTTCTCAGCTGATCAATCATGCTATATTCACTAGCCTTAATTACAGCTAGGAATTCCTTTGCTTCTTTATCGGCCACTGGTTTGGCCGGTTGATCATCAGCATAACTTCGCCCTGACCTTGTTATCAGATCGACATCGTATGACCATGGAACCATCTTGTCACTTTCATAAGCATAGGGTTGAGGTGATGCCAGCACCAATACTTCAGAAGTATCGCGTATAACGATCCCGAGGTCATCATCGGAGGCGTCCTCGAGAGGGGGTATGTCCGTTTGCTCAGGATCCAACTTAACTTGTTCATCGGTTAACATTGCGAGTTCTTTATTCCAGTCAATGATGACCTGAGATATAGTGGCCACCACCCCGAATTCATCAGCCTTCCCAATCATTCCTTCTACTACTAACTCATCCACCTTCTTCTCTATTTCCTCGAATGATACCACTTCACCGGTTGAAACATAACCAGCTCAGACTAAAGCATCGAACATGTCCTCGACAGGGATCCTAAAGCCTTGAACTTGCTTGACCTCCGGGCCAAGGACAACATTTGCACTACTCGAATGATCAGGGAGTGGATTGTTTTGCACATTGGGCTTACCGGCTGATTGTAGTACAAACGCTCCAGTGTCATGTAGATCTTGTACTTGATGTTTGAGCACTTGACAATCATCTGTCGAATGTCCTACTTCACCTCTATGGTAATCGCATTTCTTTAACGGATCATATCTTGCAAAGCTGGCAGCATTAGCTCTTTATGGCTCTGAATTCAGTAAGTTCTTCTTCCTCAGCACCGCCAATACTTGAGATAACGTCCTAGGAAGTGGAGTAAACTGGCGAGGTTTGCGCTACTGGCGTGAGTCCTGCTGGCCTTGCCGTCCATAAGAGGTTGTCTGCTGGGTGCTAAATTATAGATTTGGGGCCTGAGCTGGCGTCTTCTGCACATAAGTCATGTTGACTTCGGGGGCATGCTCTTTGTCCTTCTTACTAGTGAATCTTTTGCCTAATGAACCTGACTCACTATACCATCCTTTCTTGAGCCCAGACTCAATCTCCTCACCCATGGCTATCAGCTGGCTAAAAGATTGGACGGTCGTTACTAGTATTCGTGAACAAATTGGCTGTGGTAGAGTGGACACGAACAATTTCATTAAGTCACGTTCTAAGGGTTCAGGCATGATCTGTCCCACCATGTTCCTCCAACAAGTGGCATACTCCTTTAGAGTCTCTCCCTTTTTCTGCTCAGCTCTCTCCAGGTCTTCTCTTGTAATAGTGACGTCGAGATTGAATTTGAAGTGCTTGATGAAAAGATTTGCCACCTCTTCCCACGAGTCTTTCCGATTGATTTGGTGGTTAGTATACCACCTCATTGCAGTATCCTTCAAGCTTGCTTGGAAGGTTTGGATCATTAGGGGTCCGTTAGACACATATCTATTCATGAGCCCCTGGTACATATCGATGTGCTGAATTGGGTTCGAGGTGCCGTTGTACTTTTCACAGGCTGGCATCTTGAATTTATCGGGCACTTGGACCCAGGTAAAAATGGACAAATCAATAGGCAGAACACTTTGAGTTCCTTCCACTTCGCGTAACCTCTAGTCGAGTTTGGCCAACAACTTGGCATTCTCATCGTTGGGGGGTGAATGAGGAACAGGGACCGACGGAGAAGCATTATTGTTGGTCAAAATGGCATCATCCAGTTGAGGAGTGTTCACTGTAGGAGATTTGTCAAGGCGGAGGCCTTGACGAGTTGGAGGTGGAATCTCCGATTGGGAGGCAACATTGATCTGCTGCTACTTAGCCATGAGATCACTCATCATTTTGGACATGGCAGTCGTGACCTGCTCATTGATTGCATTCATGTGTTCTTTCAACTTTTCATCGATCATGGCTGCAATCTCAGCTTGATTGGCCATCCTTCTGTTGGTCACCGATCGAGTATTATGAGGATGAGGGGGATCCGTGGCAAATTACCTGCAAAAGTAACGATTGAATAAATACAACGAATAAGAATGACGAGTCGATCCATGACAACCTCTAGACCCTCAAGGTGAAATTTCTTTCGAACGACCAATTCGTCCGATAAATCCCGAAATTCCAAATAAAAACCTGGACTGATTCCAAAATTTACAAATTATAGCTCCACGTTTTTTCATTGAATTGCTCAAAATGGAAAATGTCTCAAAAGAATTCTTATAAAAATCGTTCGGCGGCATTTATTACCAAAAAAATAAAACATCAATAGCATGAAAGGTGTGAGAAAAATAGGGTTATCAGTCATGCCCATTTCAAATACAGTCATATTTTCCCCAAATTGAGAAAGGTGTGAGAAAAATCATATTTGTAAAAGCTCAATCGGGGCTCGAAAAGTTCTATCTTTTTCTTTCTTGAATCGTGTCAGAGATATGAAAGTCTCTGCCAAAATTGTGTTTATGAAACTGACTCCACCACATATTAGTTTTACTGTCCAAGCTATCACAGGATCAATAGCATTTTGATGGAATGGAAAAATAATGAATCCAAAAAAGGCTAAGATAAAAATCTTAGATTTCATAAGGAGGGAGCTATTTTCGAAACATTCAATAAGAAAAGATAGTGGGCATGCTTGACAATTACCCTTTAGCACTTTTTGAATTTCTTTTTTGGTCAAACTCAAAAATTCAGCAAGCGCTACAACAGAATCTACGTTAATGGGTGGTTCAACTATATCCAACTCAATCGATTTCCCAATGGCAATACTGTATTCTTCCAGAGTCGGTGTGAGCTCAAACTTACCTCCCAACACAAATGTGGTCATCTCGGGACACCAAAAATGGGTGAGTGTCTGCATGACCCCTCTCTGAACATCTATGTCTAGGATTGGCAGCATGAATCCAATGCGCTTGAGAACGTACTGCTGACCATCTGGCTTCAACTGGCTCTATAACTTCTTGAGCTCCAGCTTCGGAGTAGGCACGAAACGGATATCAAGGCTACCCATTCTTATATAGACCACGTGCCAAAAAACTCAACCTAAACCATGGACCGACTCAAAATAAAATACAAAAAAAAAACAAAGATAAAGCTCGAGAAATTACCGTCTTTGGGAAAAAAATGTCAATCACATAGACATGCACATGAATCGTGAGTTTAAATCTTAATCTATCTATCCTAATGGCTTTTGCAAAGTGAAATGATGAACGAAACGACGTGTCGCAGCCTCGCGTACAATCATCATGACTACTCGTAGCCTTGCATAAAATAGTCATGACTAGCCGGGTCCAATCACTTCGGCTCGATTCGGTCGACAAGGGCAACCCCCATGCATCGTAGCCTCACGTGCATGAAAACGGCCCTTGAGCCATTTTTTGGAAAAATTTTCGGGATCCAGATGGGATAACCTTTAGCGAAGCCTTACCGCCAAGGTTAAAGAATCATCTAAATACCATCTTAAAACTAGGAATGTGACCCAGGTCTTGTCACAGGTTGTGTGTGGTGTAGTGCAAATACTATAAATCATGCACAACAAATATATACAAACACCACTTCAATAGTACAAAAATAAATCACAATTCCACTCCACCAAGCCTGCAAAACAAAGGGTTAACCAATCACTACTCCCCTTATAACTCCCATCCTGCAAAACCATTTAACACCTAAGAATGAGAATTCAATCAAATTTTATCAAATTGAGTGATTTTTCCATAAAAATTTTTTGGCCTAAGTCCTCCTTAAATTTTTTAAAAAAATTCAAGTTGTCCCCAGCGGAGTCACCAAGCTGTCGTGACCTAAAAAAAATCGGTTTTTGTCGATCTTAGGTTAATTGATTACTAGATCAATTAAATTAACTAACCTAGCTCGAGTTCACCCAAACTCTACCAATTCGCAACTTAGGTCTAATTGTGAGCATGCAAATATTTTCAATGGGAGTCGCCACTAATCATTTAGGGTAGGTTGATTAGAAACCTAAATAAAATAGCGGGAGTACTATTTTATTTCTACGAACCAGAAATTTTGAATTCGGGGACTTGGTTACGCTAGATTCCCTAACGCCCTTTCGGTACCAATTTCCGAAAAAATACTCAATTTGACAATCTTGATGAATCTTGACTTAAAGTTCGAAGGTGCAGAAATTTTCTCTTTTTTATTTTTTTTTATTTTTTACTTACTTAAATGAAAGCTAACCTATATGTAATGACGTGCCAAAAATTGACATGCGATTAATGCAAACTAACATGTAAACTATATGTCATGCGACGACGTGACCTATTTCTAATGACGAGTATATTATTTTTTTTTATTTTTTTGTATTTTTTAATGAAATTCGGAATTAAAAATGCCAATTATCTAAACATGCAATTTTAAACTAAAGAAATTAACCTATTCTAGAGTAATCTTTTGGTATTTTTTTATCGAAATTCGAAATTAAAATCAAGTAAAAAAAAATATAACCGCTAAATCTTTCGAATTAAGTTTTGATCTGAAGCCTGACAAATCGATCCTAAAATTCGAAATACTCGCTATAAAGATAACTCTATCTAAAGCCTGATAGATAGATTTATTTTCACGTGTGCGGTTACGGATTAGAAAATTTTCCTAATCGATCACATCTTGGAAAAATTTAGATATCTCAAATATTTTGGATATGTTCAAGAGATTTTGAAAATTGCGATTTCTATCCAAATTTGAAAAGTAATAGATATCCAAGATTTCAAAAAAAAGAAATAAAATCCTAATTGGAATAATGCTTATTATCCAAATATGCAAAATTAGATATCAATAAGCATAAATTAGGCAATCAAACATTCGAATCAAACCGGGATATGATAATTACCTAATTCAAAGATTTGTTTCAAAATTTGAATCACCGGCGGATCGGAATTGCAGATTGGGATGGTGACCGGTGGTGCGCCGACGGCGTCTCATGGTGGTGCTTGGCACGGTAGGAACGCTTGGCTCAACGACTGCCGCGGCGGTGACTCGAAAGACTCGTGGCTTGAGACACTTCGCGGCAATACTCGGTTCGGCAGCGGGCTTCGTATTGGAGCAGGAAGATTGTTAGTGCTGTGGCTTTGCTTGAGGGACACCTAAAGGAGCTAAACAGCAATAGTGGAGTTGACGAGTGGCTGCTTTGACAAGGCTGGGACTTCAATTGCGTCAGGCCGAAGTCCACGGAAAACCTGTAAACACCACTTAAGAAAAACTTTGTGATATTTGGTGTCGCAAGTGACCGTGAACGCTGATTCGCCGATACAGATGTTCGAGACCGAGGTGGCTGGTTGCTCGTCAGTAAGGCTCGGCACAGCTTCTTCGTCGTCGGACGGTGAACAGAAACGTCGTCAAGGTCAGTGTCAAGCAGGGAGGGGCAGATCAGAAAAATTTGCCGTCGTGGAAGGAGTGGCGGTTTGCTGGCAAGGGGTGGTGTCAAAGAAAGAGTCTCGGCCAAAAGGTGTTTGGCCGAGAGACCTCTCCTCTCTCTCTGAATTGTCGCCTCTCTTTATGTTTTTTTAATCCTCAAAATTGTCCCCCCTGTTGACCGAGACTTCTCCGTGAGTGCAGAGCGTGGAGATGTTTTGCTCTACACCTTCGTGAGTTAAACCTCCTCTTTTTCTCTCTTCACGATTTTTCTTTTTCTTTTGGCTTCCCTCTCTGTATTCTCTCCTCTCCAGCCTCTTGGCCGCGACTGAATGTGTGGCCTTTTGTAGTGACGGGATTTCAAATTTTGGGATGAGGAAAAGAAATATACTCTTTGATTTCCTCTCAATCAAGAGAGATTGATTTTTATTCCTTCTCCTTTTTGCTATACTATCAATATTGCATGAATGTAGCCAGAGGATCATGCGAGAGTTCTTTCCTTTTCATTCAATGCTGATCAATTTTCTTGTCCTTTCTATGTTGACCGAATTTTGCTCAATTTTACAGCCCAATGCATAATTTTCCTTCCTTTTACTTCTTTGACTGAGACCTCCCCCTTCCTCACGATTTTTCCTTTTTTGCGTGTCAACGTCGAGAGAATGTATATTTCTTCACTGATTCCTTGCGGGACGAGTGAATATTTTTCTTCCCTTTTCTTTCAATCAAATATTCTCTTCAATTGCGTTGACCGAATTCTTCTAATGATTGATGGGCTAGGTCAAATTCTCATTACCGTGGGCTTAGTTCAATTAAGCTCAGAATCAATTCAGTCAAGTCCATCCGCTGTTGGTCCAATGCAAATTATATGGGCCTAATTAACTACGAAATGCTCCTAATATCTATATGCAATTTTAACTAATTAATTAATTTTTTTTTCTAGGGATCGAGATCGATCCCTAATTTTTATGCAATGAATGACTAATTGGATTTTCAAAATTTAGGTGTCAACACACTATCTCGAGATTCGAAGCATTTCCATCAAGAAACTGCACAGATTTCAACCATTGACAAATAACTCACCTCTGCTCTTATCCAATGTATAAATTGCTTTTGGTTTTGGTCCTCTGCTGCTTGCATCCATATCTAGTGTTAGCCGATCATAAACATCTCTCATATTTTTTCTTGTGTTTAAGTTTTTTTTTATTTTTCCGGTGACATCCATCACAGTATTTATGACATTGCCAAAAACATTTTTTTCTATGTGCATTACGTCAAGATTAGGATGAATAAGATGGGCCTTTCAATATGATAAATTCCAAAATATACTACGTTTTGTCTACTTATGTGTACTTTCGTATGCAAAAGTCGTGCCATGAGGATTCTGAACAGCAGTTGAAAAGTTCTGCACCCGCTCCCAAATTTGATCGCCAGTCAACCTCAATGGTAGAGGTGTTTTTTCAGATCTATTCTTGATGAACTCTTTTTTATTCCTTCTAAATGTATAATTTATTAGTAAAAATTATCCGTGACAGTCAAAATAGTTAGGCTTATTTTCATGTTTTAATCTAAATGACTTTAATCTCTCTAAACATATCGGACATCCTAAGATCTCAATTGTACTCCATCTAGATAACATTTCATAAGCTGGAAAGTCATTTATCGTCCAAAGAAGAGCAGCCTTCATTACAAATGTTTGATCGGTAGAAACATCATATGTAAAGACACCTTCCTCCCATAGCCGTTGTAACTCTTCAATCAATAGTTACATATAAATATCTATTAACTTTTTCGGATTTTGCGGGCCAGTCACGATCAATGTCAAAAACATATAAGGTGTCTTCATGCACATACCGGGTGGAAAATTGTATGGCTATAAGATAACTGGCCAACATGAATAACTTTTTCTTAATTTCTCAAATGGGACAAATCCATCAGCACAGAGATCTAACATGATGTTTCAAGGCTTTATCGCAAACTCAGGGTATGTTTTATCAAAATGTTTCCATGCCTCTGCATCTGAAGGATGACACATTAAACCTTCTTCTGTTTCATGATTTGCATACCAAGTCATGTATTCAGCAGTGGATTGAGACGCATAAAGCCTTTGCAATCTGGGGATTAAGGGCAGATAAAACATTTGCTGGCATGGTATATGCTTCTGATTATGATCGTGCCTCCTATTAATCATGTACCTAGATTGGCTACAGAATTTGCAAGATTCTGCATTTTCATCATCTCTCCAATATAATATACAATCCCTATTACATACATCAATCCTTACAACCGGAAGACCTAAGTTATCCACTAGCTTTTTCATATTGTAAAAATTACTTAGCATGTTATTATCATGAGGCATTGTTTTCCACATTACTTCGACAAAAGAGTTGAAGCAATCCACAGACACATTATGCTCTACTTTGATATTTAACAGTCTTGTTGTCATTGATAACTTAATGTGGCTGTCACAAACTGCTCATAAAGGTTCATCTGTTGTTTTCAACACTTTCCACAACTGATTAGATGAAAAAGTTCTATTACACACATTCTCATCAAAACCCGTTACTCCTATCTCTTCCTATTGTGATGCATGACTAATACCCTCTTGTTTAGGTGTAGGAGTAAAACTAGTACCTGCACGGTTCGATTCTGAAACAAAATTCTGACCTGCTGCATTAATCACCATCCTCTCGTATAGATTCAATTGGTCATAATAGCTACATTCATCCTTAACTAAAAATTGATCATTTTTTTAATATTCTTCATCAGATATAAATGGTTCACCATGGCAAGTTCAATTATAATAATTCGGAGTAAACTTAAATCTACAAAGATGTTATCTAACTTTATCACACACATTAAATTTATCATTACTGTACTTTTTACATAGACACCTTAACTTATTTCCATCCATGAACTCATATTTACTCCTAGCAAAGTCTAAAAATAATTCCAACCCAGTACGCAACTCATCGGTCAATCCTCGATGTCCAGGTAAGTTCTTATTATACATCAAAGCCCTGTTTCTTTGCATTGTGTATGTATTAAAATAAAAAAATCTCGTAAAATATTTAAAATATCATATCTACTGTTCTTAATTAAAATCATAAAATTATGAAAATTAAAATTTTGCTTTTCACGCAACAATTACTTTGAAATTGAAAAAATTACCATGTAAAGAAGACTTACCCAAATATTTGACTGAAATCTTGATAGTAGAAAGTGGTCAATTTGATGAGAATTGCAACGTTCACTTGGATTGCGAGACCTTTAATTGGACACGTACTTAAATAAAAGAAAAATAACTTAACATTCATTTTTTAATAATTTTTTATTTTTTAAGAATTTATTTAAATTTTTTTCCCCTCATAGTTTTCTTTGGTCACTGGTTTGGCAACCGGTAACCGGTTAACGCTGGAGAGTTCAACCTCGCTGGCCATGGACGAGGCTGACGGCCTCGCCATGGCCGCCGATTGACCTTGCCGTCGCCCAGATCTGGACGACGACGAGGTCAATCGCCACACCTAGGCGAGGTCGCCGGTCCACCTCGCTGGCCATGGGGCGAGGCCACTCGGCTTCGCCCAGATCTGGGGGAGGATGTGAGGAATCAGTACAGAGAGAGAAATTGATCAGTGAGGTGGATATAACGAAAGTTATTTTCCGTCATAAATTACAAATTAGCGATAAATCCATTTTCGTCACAAAATCTATCGCAAATTAGCGACGGTAAAAAAATTTGTCACTACTTTCGTCGCAAAATGGTAAATTTCGTTACATAAATTAGCAACGGAAAATAAATCCGTCGCTAATTTGCGATGAAATTAGCGACAGATTTATTTTCCGTCGATAATTTGTGATGGAAAATTCTTGTCGCTAATTTACGATGGATTTATAAATCCGTCGCAAAGTTCGTCGCAAATTAGCGACGAACAATTCCCCGTCGTAAATTTCTGTCGCAAAATTCATGTTTTTTTATAGTGTCGGTTTTTGCCGTCGAGCTTAGAGGTGGGCCACGGGGTTGCCAGTGACATTGGGGGCAAGGGACAATGGCTACAAAGTTGGTGGTTGTTGACACCTGAAATTAATTAAAGATTTTGTCGTGAGGATATATGAATAAAACAACGAGAGATGACATCACCTGTACTAAAATGACAACTGGTAGTTACAGACAATCATAAGCGGGAAATTTGAAATTCAGATAGAGGGGGATAAAAATTGTTGAAGGTATTTTCATCGAAGATATCGATAAGGAGAAGAATGAATATCAAGCTATGAAAGATTTGATAAAGGCCTTTGCCCCAGAAAAGATAGATGTCCAAGTGCTAAAAGTGCTTTTCATCGATGAAATTGATGAAAAGGGTGATGGATGTCTAGTCGCAAAAGCTCGATGAAGGTCCTTATTTCTGTTGAACAGGTGTCAGATGGAGAAAAGCTATGAAAGATTCGATGAAAGCCTTTGCTCCAGAAAAGACAAATATCCAAGTGTTAAAGGTGCTTTTCATCGATGAAATCAATGAAAAGGATGATGGATGTTAAGTCAAAAAAGCTCGATGAAGGTCCTTATTTCTGGTGGACAGGTGTCAGACGGAGGAAAGTTTGATGATAGTTATCATCTTAAGAGACAGGTGTCAAATGGAGAAAAGGCTCGATGACGATTATCATCCCGAGAGACAGGTGTCAAATGGAGAAAAAACTCGATAACGGTTATTATCCCGAGAGATAGGTGTCAAACGGAGGAAAGACTCGATGACGGTTATCATCCCGAGAGACAGGTGTCAAACAGAGAAAAGGCTCGATGACGGTTATTATACCGAGAGATAGGTGTCAAACGGAGAAAAGGCTCGATGACGGTTATCATTCTGGGAGACAGATGTCAGACGGACGGAAAGCTCGATGACAATTACCATTCTGAAAGACAGGTGTTAAACGGAGAAGAGTTCGATGACGGTTGTCGCCTTAGAGAACCAATAGGCTCGATGACGGTTGTCATTTTAGAGACTAAATGGGCTCAAAAGAGGTTATCACTTCATATAGAAGATAAGATCAATAACAGTTAATAAATAGATGTCATTACATGAACGGTAAAGATGAAATCAACGGTTGAAACTGGATACAACATTAAGAACGGTTACCAAGTCTGTGCTATAAATAGCGTCTGATTATTAACAGAAGAGGACCCCCCCGGCACACATGAACAAAACAAATGTTGTCTTTTATCTTTACTTCTAAGTTTCGCACTTTCAGTTTCCATAGTTATAGTCTTTACTCTCCAGTTTCGCACTTTCAGTTTCCTTAGTTGTAGTCACTCAGGTCTTTATAAACTTTGGACGCCACCAACAATTGGATGGATTCGTCTAGATTTTCTGTAAAAATCAAGTTCCTTATTCACGCTTGGATTGCTCATGTCCAGAATTAGATCTAGAACTTAGTCTCCTTTCATTAAGAGCCGAAGAACGATTTTCGATGAATTATATTTCGTCGTGAGGACATTTTCGATGAAACATAATTTTGGCATGCCCGGTGGGACCTCTTAGATCAATTAGAGGAGTAATAATGGCACAAATGAGAAGTTAGAGCCAATTAGATCAGAATAACAATGTTCCAGGGAGTAGTGCACTCCCGAATCCTGCTGTAGAACGAATGACACGCGCAGAGTCATCAAACGGACAAACAATTATAGAGCAAGGTCAGGTAGGGGAGATAGATGTTTCCAAACACCTTATTGAAGAGCAAAGAAGGCAATTGGAAACAAATCCAGTTACACTTACTACTATGAGAAAAATCATGAAAGAACGACATAATGATTTGGCTAATCTAGTCACTAGATGTGTGGCTCATACTGTTAGGCCATTGTTTATCAATATAGTTCAGGAGATCACTGGAAGGCCGAATTCATCGATGAATTATTCTCAATCACAGACTGTCCCAGTCGTACCTTCAGGTCCAGTAAGAGGTCTTAGACAACACATAGTTACAACTTCTGGCAGTGTAACAACATGGCAACTTATACCTCTTGCACCAGTAAGAATTCTTTAGAGAGGAGAAAATGCGCTGGCAAATCAAACACATGGCCAGTTGTCAACAATTGAAGGTAACGCAGTTAATCCGATACATCGAAACGAAAGTATTAATACGGGCCAACTAGCATCCAATGGAGCAAATTTGACTGGTCCAGTTCAAACAAATGTGACCATTGCAAATATGGTTCCTCAGCATACTGTTCCATACCAATTACATGACAACATGTTATCCAGTGGTTTTGCTACTCAACCAAGCATTCCTCAGGGGTTATTCAGGCCAAATGTTAATGCGAATAGTCTAAGGAGGAATGTAACAACACTGCAGCCAACACCACATTATTAAGTGCCACAACCGCTATAGCCCTTGCCGCAAAACACAATTCCACAATATCCATAACCACCATTGCAAACCACAATTTCACAATATCTACAACCACCACTGCAAAACACAATGCCACAATATCCACAACCACCACTACAAAATCCAGCTCCACAACATCCACAGCCAGTAGCACAATATCCATTACTACAACCAATACCACAAGCGCCAATACCCTAATATCAAATGCATCAACTTCTGCAACAAAATGTACCACCAGTTGTAATCCCAATAGGACAAAACCATCACATAGTTGATCCAATGTTACGGCAATACGGTGGTGAATCAGGAGTTTTTAGCCAAGTGTACAGGAAGCCCTACCTAGAATGGATGGATGTCGTTCCGTACCCAAGGGGGTTTAAGATGCCGGAATTTAGCCCGTTTACTAGCGAAGATGAGCAGTCAACACGGGAGCATATCAATCGATTCACTGCTTTATGTGGAGATGCTACGTATGGAGATCATTGGAAGTTGCGCTTATTCCCATTATCATTGTCTAAAATCGCTTTTACTTAGTACACATCTCTACTGCCTCATTTTGTAACCTCTCGGGATCAAATGGAAATGATGTTTCATAGTCAATTTCAAAGGGCAGTGCCAGACATGTCTGTGGCAGATTTATCAGCAATAAACCAGTATAATAATGAATCAGTTGATCAATTCATGTTTCGATTTAGAAAGGCAAGAAATAGATGTCTTGTATCATTACCAGAGAGAACATTTGCTGAATTTGCTTTTAATGGTTTAAAGTTTGCCATTAGGGAAAGAATGGTAGGTTATGCCTATTATGATTTGCTTTCATTGACCACCATTGCTGTGAAGCATGAAATCGTTTTGAAAGAAAATGATCGGAAGCATACTAGACATGAGATAAACTTTGTCGATGAAACACTAGTCAATGAAAACGAATCAGAGTATACTGAGGTGGCAGTTGCCAAGATAATAATAGAAAAGCCATACACTTGTCCTGCTTTGAAGCTAGCTAAAACAAAAGAAAAGGAAACTGTCATGGTCAAGTCAAAGGATGTCCAGTATTATTCTTTTGACATAAATAAGGTCAATGAAATATTTGATTTTCTTTTGGTTGATAGGAAAATCAAGCTTACTGAAGGCCAAGTTGTACCAAGCTTAGGAGATATGAGAGGAAAGAAATTTTGTAAGTGACATCACTCATGGAGTCATAATATAGTTGATTGTATTGTGTTAAGAAAGAATATTCAAGAAGCAATTCGACAAGGCAAAATCAAATTCGTGGATGACAAAGAAAAGGCTCCTATGGAGGTGGATGTTGATTCGTTCCCCGTGATGACGGGAATGGTGTCACTAAAACCTAAAGGTAAAATGATGTAGTCACACCTATGTGCTCGGTGTAAAGAAGAAATCAATTATGATCGACGAAGAAAGCATCTTTCGACGCAGGGTGTTTCACAAGAAAAGACTTTTTGGGATCAATTTGGATACCAAAATTATAACAAAAACACTGAATATCGGAATAATTCCCGAAATGTTCAAGATAGGAATAGACGTCCGAATCAGGAAAGAAAGCTCAGGTTGTCGATAATTCGATATAATACCCAACAAAATAGAAGCCTTTCAGGCAATGCTACGAAGAGGGCGACCCTAGGATTGGAATATTAGGAGAGCCTAGTGGTAAATTCGATTACTATATTGACTATGGTCCACCTCCTACATATTCGGAGGAAGTGGTTGCAACTAGATGGGGTGGGAATTCGATGATCCACCAAAAAGAGAGACCAAGACGGCTTTGACACCTCACCGAACTAGGACTTTGAAAATACTAAGCGATCCACCAGAAGATGAGTGGTTTAAATCAGGAGAAGTTCAGGGTCCAGGGGCCAATGTAACAAGGACTCAAAAAAGAAGGTTACAAAGAAAGAAGAAGATGTATGAACTACAAAGACATGTTAATCGGATTCATATTACTCAAATTCCATCAATGCCTTATAAACCTAAGAAATTCTGAGCTAAGAATTTAGTATGGAAAAGAAATCCTAGGGATTCTAGTAAGGATAAGAATAATAATGATCAGAAAAAGGTTAAGACTAATGACAAAGTTATATTTAGACATGCCGTATTATCAAGATCTGCTTTACCTTTAAGTTCATGCATGGTTCAAGCTAGACTTCCATTGCAATATAGAGTGACATCTGTAGACTCAACAACCAATGGAGGTTCAATTATTGATGAGGAAGACAAAACAGAATTTCAATTTGAAAATGAAGAAGAATTAATGGAGTTTGAAAAACCCTCTTATGAAGGATCCAAACATCTGAGGGCACTTAATATAAATGCTAAGATAGATGGCCAACCGGTTTCCAAGGTTCTGGTTGACGGAGGATTCACTTTAAATATGGTTCCATATATGTTTTTCAAAAAGATAGGAAAAAGAGATGAAGAAATTATCCCATCGAATCTACAATTGTCGGATTTTACAGGAGAAGTAATAGATGTCAAAGGAGTATTTGTGGCTAACCTGACTATAGGATCTAAAACTTCTAGAACAGCTTTCTGTGTTGTCAAGACTGATGGTTCATATAATGTGCTGTTAGGAAGAGATTGGATTTATGGAAATCAGTGTGTACCATTGACCCTTCATTAAATGTTAGCTTTCTGGAACGGAAGCAAAGTTGAATATGTTAAAGCTAATAGTAAGGCTCATGTGTCATGGGCACATGTTTTAAGGACTAATCGAGAGTTAAGGAAGATGCCAGATGATAATTCATATGTTATCGAACCACCAAGAATTAATTCAAGGGATGTTGCATTCTGCCGATTTGACAAGGGAAATGTCTGTCGGATTCCCAAAATTGACCTGGCGAGGTGTTTGGACAAGGTTGTTCATGGAGAACTTTATATTATTAGGCGACCTCAATAAGAGGTATATGGCTTATAAGGCTGAAGTAAGTGATCAAGATCTTAACGACTGCATTATGGAATTTGAAGAATCACCCCTAAGGGAAGACAATAAACTTATTGAAGCCCAAGATCCGCTAATAGAAGTTGATATTGGAGATGCCTAACACCATTGACCAATTTTCATCAGTGCGTTGTTAGATGAAGTGGTAAAGTCCCAGTTGATTGAGTTATTACAAAAGAATAGAGACTGCTTCGCATGGGATTATCATAAAATGCCAGGATTAGGACGAGATGTGGTTGAGCATAGATTACAAATTAAGAAAGGATTCCGACCACACAAACAACCACCAAGAAGGTTTGCACCAGAAATTATGCAGAAGGTCAAAGAGCAAGTTGAACGCTTGTTGGCAGCAGGCTTTATTAGAACTGCAAGATATGTCGAGTGGTTATCAAATGTCATACCAGTTAAAAAGAAGAATGGGAAGATAAGGGTGTGTATAGATTTTTGTGATCTAAATGCAACAACCCCAAAATATGAGTATCAAATGCCAATAGCAGATATATTAATCGACTCAGCATCCAGCAATGAAATTATGTCATTAATGGATGGTCATTCAGGTTATAATCAGATATTTATATCAAAGGAAGATGTGCATAAAAATAGCATTTCGATATCCAGGAGCTATTGGGACGTTCGAATGATTGGTGATACCATTTGGATTAAAAAATGCCGGAGCAACTTATTAGAGGGCTATGATTTTGTCTTCCACGATATGATTGGGGATTTCATGAAAGTTTACATCGGCGATATCATCATCAAATCAGACTAGGTAAGTCATTTAACTTATCTTGAGCGTGCTTTTATAAGGACGCAGAAATTTAAGTTGAAAATGAATCATTTTAAATGTTCTTTCAGAATAAGAGCCGGCAACTTTTTAGGGTTTATGGTTAATCAGAGAAGAATAGAAATAGATAAGAATAAAACTAAAGCTATTCTAGAATTGCCGCCACCTGTAAGTAAGAAACAATTGTAAATGGTCATAGGGAAGATAAATTTCTTGTGTCGATTTATTGCTAATCTATTAGGTAAGATAGAAATATTTCTTAAGAATGAAGATCAATTCATTTGGGGGAAAGAGCATCAACTTGCTGTTGAGCAGATTAAAAAATATTTGATCAATCCACCAGTTTTGATGCCACCCAAGCCAGGTAGACCGTTAAAGCTTTACTTGTTGGCAACTAACAATACCATTGAAAGCATGTTGGCACATGAAAATGACAATGGAAAAGAGCAAGTAATATATTATCTTAGCTGGATATTGAATGATGCAGAAAAAAGATATACTCTGGTGGAGAAATTATGCTTGTCATTGTACTTTACTTGTACAAAATTACATCATTACATGTTGTCGACAACAGTTTAGGTAATTTGTAAAACGGATATTATCAAATATATGTTAACTCGCCTCATTATCAGAGGAAGAATTGCCAAGTGGGCCTTCGCTTTGTCTGAAATACATTTGATATACGTACCGCTTAAAGCAGTTAAAGGGCAGGCGGTTGCTGACTTTATTACAGAATATCCATGTGTACATCTGGAAGAGGAAAATATCGAGGGATCGATATAGGTGGTACCATGGACATTGTATTTTGATGGATCAAGTACGACAACAACATCTGGTATTGGGGTCATGATCGTGTCCCCTCAGGGACATCGAACAAAACTTATGTGTCGACTTGATTTTGATGTTCCAATAATTAAGCAAAATATGAAGCGTTAATTGTTGGCCTTAATATATTGGCTGACATGAACATTAAGTTTGTAAGAATAAAAGGGGATTCCCAATTAATGATCAATTAGTTATCGGGAAATTATCAATACTTCAATGAGAATATTGTTTGATACTTTGATATGGCGAAAGTTTTATTGAATGAGTTCTTTGATTATGAACTGGAGTATATAAAAAGAAATGATAATGCGGAAGCTAATGAGTTAGCTCAAATGGCATATGGATATAAATTATCAAAAGAATTAGCAAAATTTATTGTTATGCAAACAAAAACTTTGCCATCGATAGATAATCGAATTATGATAATACAATCCAATAGGGAGCATATCGATGTCAATGAAGAAGATTGGAGAAAACCGTTCATTCAATATCTAAAGAACCCTGCTTTTGATGATATATCGTTTAAGAAGCAAGTGTTGAAATACTTGTTGATGGATGGAGATTTATATTGGAAGACAATCGATGATGTTCTACTTAAATGTTTAAGCAAAAGAGAGTCATTTGTAGCAATGGCAGATGTACATGAAGGAATATACGGTGCGCATCAAGTAGGTATAAAGATGAAATGGTTATTAAGGCACCATGGTTTCTTTTGGCCAACAATGACTCGAGATTGTATTGATTATGCTAAAAGGTGTGAGACATGCCAAAAACATGGACCATTGCAACATGTCTCTACAGCCATTATGCAATCCATTGTCAAACCGTGGCCATTTCGAGGATGGACAATGGACATAATTGAAAAAATATATCCTCCATCACCTAAAAAACATAGTTTTATATTGGTTGCTACGGATTATTTTACCAAGTGGGTCGAAGCTGCTTCGTATAAGAACATAACTCAGAAAGTAGTAAAGGAATTTATAGAGGAAAAAATTATTCATTGATATGGAATACCAGAAACAATAACGGTAGATCAGGGTACTGTATTTACTGGTCAGAAAGTTCTGGGGTTTACTAAATCCAAGGGGATCAAGATGCTTCATTCAACTCCTTACTACGCTCAAGCGAATGGGCAAGCGAAGGCATTTAGGTTATTACTAACCTTATTAAAAGGCATTTGGAAGAAAACCCGAGAGAATGGGATTCACTCTTATCGACAGTATTATGGGCCTATAGAATCTCGAGGAGGTCAATTACAAGAGTAAGCCTATACATGTTAACTCATGACCAGGAAGCTGTGCTACCAGTAGAAATTATAGTACAATCATTAAGGGTAAAATTACAAGGGGGCATGTCCAAGGAAGAATATGACGAGTTAATGTATGGCAACATCGATGAATTGGGAGAAAATAGGGTTATAGTTTTGGAGAAATTAATTGCTCAGAAGAATAGAGTTGCCAAAGCATATAACAAACATGTGAAGGAAAAACGATTTGATGTTGGTGATTTCGTTTGGAAAACTGTTTTGTCAGTGGTTTGAATAATGAAAAGTTTAGAAAATGGTCATCAAATTTTGAAGGTCCATATTTAGTTACACAAGTTTTAAGTGGAAATGCATACCATTTGATGGATATTGATGGGCTTGGAGAAATGCTTAGATCAATCAATGGAAAATATTTAAAGAAATATTATCCTACTATGTGGGACATGAATGAACATCAAGAAACTGATAATCATTTAACATAATAATAGTCTAAAGAGTCCATGAAACAAGCCAGCAAACATAATGGTCGAAGGGGTCGAGCTAGCCAAACTTGGAGATCGGATTTATAGAAATAGTTTAGGCATCATTACATGATCAATTTACACCGATATGACGCCTAAACTTATTTATAAAGCTGCACAAACGACTCTCCAGATGATGATTTTCTTCTTCAGCATGGAAGTAGGCAGAAAAGCTGGTGTTCCTGGCCGAATAGGCCTGGTTACACTCTGTTTCTAGTTTTGTGAGCCTGACGAAGCATGTGTTAGCTTGCTCATCCAAGTAATCCACCAACGACCTGCGAGAGTTGATGTCCTTGTCTATCTAGGCTAGCAGTTCAATCAGCCCCTTCTTCTCTGTCTCTTCTACTGCTCTCTCTTCGGATGTCAGCTTGCCTCGAAGACGACGGGTGGTGATGTCTAGTAGATCAGCTGTCGCTTCTCTTGTTCGAGTCAAGCTACTTTGTCCTGCACGAGTGGGTTCCAGAACTTTGAGCCGGTCAAAGTATATTTTCTCAGCTTGGGTGATAAGATTAACCCTGTTGAAATAATCGCCCTCAGGAATTACATGCTATTCGATTGCCATTTTGTTGTCAGAAAAGGCTCAAAGACCATAGGGAAAAATGATGCAAAATTCATTAAAGTCAAATCTGAAAGGATGGTCAGATGGAAGGAACTTAGGTTCAGCTTCTTTGAGGAGAGTGAAGATTTCATCCACAGCCTAGGATTCGACAGACAGATAGGCATAGGTGAAGGACAAGCGACATAAGATGTCGTTCCATAAGGAGATAAACTCCTCGGTGAAAAGCAAAGTATGTGAAGATGAGAAAGAGGTAGATTTGGCCATGGTAAAGCTAGTCTGGAATATGGGATGATCGGATGAAGGTGGTAGGATAGTAAGACAACAAAGTAGTTTAAATAGAAAGCTAAAGCAGTGGTTTAAATAGAGAGCCAAAGCAGATAGGCACAGTAAGAAGTCTAAAGGGCTTGAGCGACGTGAGTAATGAAAGTAACTAACAGGTGCTATGAACTAATTAGAGAGCAAGAACACGTCACGAGGAGTTATTAATGCGGGTAGAAATGGAACGATAAGATAGGGTCATATAGGGGATCGTGTCCGCCGGTAGTTTTTTGCAAGAAAAGATGGATATAATGAATTAAGACCCAGTAACTCTAAAGGGTCCTACGGAAATCAAGCAAAGTAAAAATAGATGTAACTGACAGATTCTTCGAACAGACGAAAGTAAAGATATGTCAGGATAATATTGCTATCGAAGAGAATAAAACGGCATAGCGGGAGTACGGGAAAACGTATGCAGCTAACCCATTCGCAGCTTTGAAGAAAGGGTAGGAGCAGCTTATCAGAATTAATGGATATTTAAGATCCATATCTGCCAAGTACAGGAATATGAAGGGTTGCAATTATATGATTCATTTGCCAGGAAGATGGGTCATTATGACCATTTATAAATTTAAGCATGTTTGACATTTGAAATTGGTACAATGCCGTGAATACCGGAAAAGAAGTAAAGCTCATCGATCAAGCATGTTTAGTGAAAAGGAAAGTGCATGTATTCAAGGGTTAAGAATACACTTGGACGCGAATAAAACAGAAATCCTAATATATACATTAAGTGTTTACAAGGCAAGCTGGACCTATGGTTATATGAAATGCTGCTCAATTCCTAGACAGAAGTTGTATAAGCGAATTTCTAGATCACAATTGGCCTCGAAGAATTGATCTTTTTCAGGGGTGATATCTTGAAGTTCGTCTTCCATGGTCCTACATTCAATCTCTAATTGTTCAACCTGTTTAAGTTGATCAGCTAGGCGCTACAGTGGAATATCATCAATTGCTTGATAACGTGTAAGGACAGCACGTGCTTGCTCTAGATCCTCTTGCCAGTTCAAATATAATTTTTCCATCTGGTCGAAGGTATCGATATGATCTTGTCGAAACTTATAAGATGCTAAAACTAAGTTAAAAGATTGAGCCAACTCTTCGACAGCGTACTCCATAGCTAGACAATCCAAAGGACAAGGTAAATTGGATAACTTGGTTAGAAGAGATTTACTTTCTGTCTCCATGGAAACATTATTAGAAATATGAGATAAACCATGTGATAGTAAATGGAGAAGTCAAATCCATTTGGGTCGGAATTTTTCATTTCCCCAAGATAGGGACGGTTTACTAAAAGTTCGCTTCAATGAACATGGGATGTCATCAGAAACTAGGATATAAGTTGGAGAATGGACTTCGACAGGTGTGCCAATGTAAGTCTCAACTTCCCGTTTATAAGACGTAACACTCATGTCTATAAGACAGGAAACAATAGAAGATGAAGTTTAAAGTAAATAACATATGAACTTTATGTGGGTTGAAAACTAAAGGTGATACCTTTATCGGATGAATATTATGATTCTGAGGAAAGATCATCGTAGTTAGATGATAAATCACAAGGCCTTTCAAATGGGTGATTCAGTCCAGGAAGACAGTGAGTGATTTTAGACATCACTATATAGACGTGCGAAGAAAAAGCATATGATCGATATTCCACCCATCATTCATCGGAGGCATCAGTACTATGCGGATCTCTAGCAAAATGTATGTAGTCAAATCTTCTAAGAATGGTACGAGTAATTTCATTACAGCAAGAAATACTTCCTTCGTTGATGAAACAATGACTACCAGTACGAGAGAAAGGATATTCCATGGAGTAAGCAATAGGAGCTGGAATACCTTAGGTAAGACCGAATTGATGAGAACAGTAGTGTGAATTGTATACCTTGAAACCTAGAAAAAATTGGCCTTTCATCGAGAAGTCCACAATTAGATCGCAAGGGGTGAGAATGCTTTTCCAGAAAATACAGGCATCAGACTGATCATAAGAAGGGTTGACCTCAAGAATATCGACACAAATTCTATAGAAGACCAAGCTTCTCGATGAAAGCAAATATTAAAGGAAACCCTCAAAGAGGGAAGTTCCTATTAAGGGGTAACAAAGAGGACGATAAAGTCTCCAAAGACCAAATTCCTTTTCGATAGGAGGAAGATCAGTCTCAGACTAGTAAACAGGAGATATTCCTACATCAAAGAAGAGATCATGAAAATATATACAACACCATCCATACACCATCCACAGAGGACCAAAGAAAGGATTAGGATGCACATTAGAAAAAAAAGTCTGAGCATATGTAAGATATCGATAAAGAAACAGCGAGAGCAATTTGACCAAGACCAACATCAAGACCATGGGAAAGCACGTGAGCCATGTCGAGGAACTCAGAAGAAACTGATAAAGTTGGTGTACAAAAAATGTACCGTGAAAGCCAACATAGAAGGAATGTAACATGTTCGTCATAATGAATTTCCCCCTCATACTTAGTAAATCGGTCCATAAATTCATCATACGAAAGATTACAAGACGTCAAGTTTTGAAAAGGAAAACATTCAAGGACCTATTGACCTCGGAATTTGACAAAAGGTGAAAGGCCCGTTAATGCCCAAATATCCAAAAGAGTGATGGTTACTGGACCACAAGAAAGGAAGAAACAATGCGAAGAAGGTGACTAAAAGGTATAAAGGCTGCCAATAAGACCATACTCCATTAGATTGATAGACATGCAACAAAACATTAAGTTGTGTCAATTCGAGTTGATTGCCATTTGGACTTCATCACACCACGCAAGCATTTATACTATTGAAAAAACCTCATGTCAAAATCAAGATAAGAATTGAACCTATAATTGGAGGTTAGCCAAGCATGAGCATGAATACGGCTATTGTTAATGGGAAGAATTTCTTGATAGTGGCGAGGAAAACATTCAGTGAATATAGGAGGAGCTGGAATAGATTTGAGATAAGGGCCCAGTATAATGTGATCGTTGTTAGTGTTATGATTCATAAAGGACAAAGAAATACGACCTTTTGTTTCGTACACTTAAAGATCATCAAGACGATTCAAGAACATAGAAGGTGAGGCATGAGAAAAGAAAGGAAAGTTGGATGCCATGTTTGAGGCGGATGAAGTAAAAATGAAGGTCAAAGGGTATAAATAGACCCAACGTGGTAACCAACTTCACCCACGATGAGGAGCGTGGAGAAATTTGAATTCAAATGTTCCCGCTGAAAATAAGTTATTGAAAAGGAATATTAAGATAAATTCAAAAAGAAGTTGAGGTCACTTTATTAGTTAGAAGTTCTCTTGGGGAACAACAATTTCTTTACATCACTTTGGAGGGACAACATACTACGGTCAAATTGACCATTCTCAGTTATACACTTCTTTTTGGTACGTCGATTTTCAGCTTCAATTGCTAGTTGACGTCGATGCTCAATCTACTTGAGGTTTTTGAGAGCGATAATGTCTTTGTTGAAGTCCATCTCCAGTTGGAGCCTTTGTGTGTGCTTAAGCTCCTGCGTATCTCGAAAAAAGACTAATTTCTGTTCAATTTCTGCTTTCTGCTTTTCAAGATGAAGTTCCTCCTCATCAAGTCTAGATATTTCTTCAACCAGGGTATGAAGGTTAGTCTGTTTTTCCTTTACAGTATGGCTGAGCTCGTTTATGGCTTGATTATTCTCGATAGGAGGTTGATTAGAAAGAGTTAAAGACATAATTAGGTCATAATTACGTCGATAAGACTTTATCCTGCTGACAAAAGCCTTTGAAAAATCATCAAGTTTGACCTTCAGCTCAGAGGGCAGTATTTCACTAGGTGCAACACCACACAGCTCATCGAGTAGAAATTTTAGTCAATCAAAAGCTATCTAATTACACAGAAGCATAGGAAAACCCTCACTAGAAAGGTCTAGAAGTTGTAATAGTTTATTTCTGACCTTTTCAATGTTCATCTGCCTTGAGGAAGGTGCATCCGAAGTAAAACCCAGTATGTGAGAAGCTTCATCTAGCATGTGCTTAGTCTTCAAGAAAGATTTCGATGAATTTATTTCTTCGGTAGAAGGAATTGAATGGCTCAAAGAAGGCTATGTCAAAGGAGCAGCAGCATTCTGTACTGGGACAAGAGCAGTGGCCTGGGCAAAAGTTGAACTAGAAGGGTTGGCTTCAGTAGAATGGACAAGGGAACCAGAGGTGATGTGACTATTGATGGGTGCAGTACTGGCAGTTGTTTCAAGTTCTAAAGTTGCCTGAATTGGTGGTATTAAATCATTCAGAGATCTTGAAAATAGAGAGAAATCATTCGTTAAGACACAATAAGAATTGTGACACAATTATACAAATACCTTATTCTGGCACTGTAAGAAGTAATATGGGCAGATCAACGGTAGAGACTTCAAGAGCCGGGTCAACAGAGAATCCTAATATATATATATATATAAATTGTTAGTAATGAATTGCCAAAAGATTAATTACTTTGCATTGAATAGAAATAATAAGTAAAGAAGGGCACAATAAAGATATACCATTTGAATTGTCTCCAGAATGGGTGAGATCGACTTAAGAATTCGAAGCCTCTATAGGATTGACAGTGGCCATGGAAGAGGAAGTCGATGTAGATGAGGGGTTAAGATGTTTTCTTTTGATCAATGCAGCAATTGGTTCTTCGTCTGCATTCTTAATAGATTGACTAGATGATAGGGACCCTAGAAGAATAAATATTAGGGTTAAAAGATGATATGAGAATCATATGAAATAGAAAAGATTGCACTAAAAGAATATCTTGAATCGAATCAGATTTCCTCTTGAGAAGAGGTGTGTTATCATCAACTAGGGGTTGTTTCATTGCGGTGGCGCAATACAATTTGATTCGAATAGGAGCACTTATTGGGGGAACCACTTTCTTAGAAGTAATTGTCGACTTGGCCTTAGGAGTTTTGATTTGTGCCCCATGAGTTATCCGTAATGGTTCTGATTCAGAATTTGGAGCATCCCGTCCTATGGAAATGCCTTTTTTACCCTTCTTACCTTTTCTTCTTGGCTTAAATGCACCTGCTCCTAATCGAGACAACATGGCTTGAGTAGCCTCCTCATAAAGGCTTTCAAGACAGAAAGAAAGCTATCAAGAAGTCCATGCAGGAGTACATCCAGGCTTAGGTTCAAAGTCATCAACATCAGGGGCAAATTTGGCATACATAAGTCGAGTGATTTCAGCATAGCATGCGAAGGGGGCATCATTCTTGAAAGGATATTTTTGTTTTACCATGCTTGGGAATTCAAGAGAATAAGGAATTAGCATGGGAATGGCTTGAACTAAACCAAACTGCCTAGCACAGTATTGAGGAGAATAAATCTCAAAGCCATGGTAAAATTTGCTATTCTGGGATAGTCTTAAAGGAAGGTCCACAGGAGTAAGGATGCGTAGCCAAAAGTCAGTTGAATTGAGGCGAGCTATCGAATCAAATAAGTAATTGAATTCATTTACATCATAAGCAAAAAATTCAATCTCATTTGAGCGAACTGTCAGGAGTTTATGAAGGTAAAAATAAAAAGGAGAAAGATTCTCCGAGATACTTAATGAGGAATAACTGAGTAAACGACATCCAAAGGGAAAAGGTGTTGGTGGCTAGAACTCTGGACAAGTATGATGATGAAAGGTGCGAGGAGTGTGAGTGGGAAGAAAAGGAAAATAATGCACCATCTAGCATTGAAGAATCCAGAATGGCCTAAATAAGGTACCTTCATCTTTAGATGTCATCGATGAAGAGACATGAGTTATTCCTCGATATAAAGTGGCTAGCATTAATAAAGCTAACGCAAGTGTTTTACCGGCAACAAAATTGGCTGCGAGTGGTAAGAAATCTTTGGAAATTTTCAATGTGGGGGCAAGAAAACATATTTAAATAGCCAAAAGAGGAGGAAACAGTACGCTCATCAGGTGTTATTGGCTCAACACTAAGAGAATATATTTTAAAAAAATCTACCATAAGCAAGATGTTCATCAGGAATAAAGGGTACTGGTGTCGAAGCCATGCCACTTATGGGGGTCCCAATCGGAGAAAAATTAGTAATGGCATATATGTCTAAAAGGGTAACAGACATAGGACCTCAGGGAAAAAAGAAACAATTGGTCGAAGGGGACCAGAAACTGATGATAGCACCCAGAAGCCCTAGATCTAAATCATACGACAGCATGCTGACTTCTAAAGTGGTATCGATACTAGCTCTTATCCAGGCAAGACGAGTAGTTATATCTCCCTTTAGTTTTACATACCAGCGGTGAAAACCCATCTCAAGAGAAGGAAACCCCCGAAATCGCAAGGTTTCTAGAAATTAAATATCTGCAGCCGATGACTTCTAAATAGGAAGCAGTTCTCCTATCCTCTTTGGAAAACAGAGACGAAGAGAAGTGGGAATCTGTTTATGATCGCGAAAGCAAGGACCCAAAATGAGTTGGTTGGAGGACTCATTGACCAAGTGTAATAGTCGAAAGTCACAGTTCGAGGATTTTTGATCATGACATAGTTGATCAAATTTCTCAATGTATGATTTGGGAGAGTATTTGCGGGCCATGAGTGCAGATTGAGTGAAAAATCTGAATGGAAACGAAGGAGTGAAAGACTAAGAGGAAAACCTAGAATCTAAGAAGAAGATGGAAGGTCAAAAGTTGCAATTTTTTCGCTAGGATAAGACGGTTCAAGTGATTCGCTATCATGAAGATCTGCTAAGTCATAAATGATCGAGATGACGTGTCAGAAAAAAGCAAAGCATTTCAAGAAGGATGAGCAAATACAAGTTATAAGGCATTAAGAATAAGATTATTCAGGTCAAAAATTTGTTTTAAAAGAATTAAACAAAAGAATTAATTTTTTTAAAAGGGGGCATATGTTGACACCTGAAATTAATTAAAGATTTCGTCGTGAGGATATATGAATAAAACAATGAGAGATGACATCACCTGTACTAAAATGATAGCTAGTAGGTGCGAACAGTCATAAGTAAGAAATTTGAAATTCAGATAGAGGGCGATAAAAAACGCTGAAGGTATTTTCATCGAAGATATCGACAAGGAGAAGAATGAATATCAAGCTATGAAAGATCCGATGAAAGCCTTTGCCACATATAAGATAGATGTCCAAGTGCTAAAAGTGCTTCTCATTGATGAAATGATGAAAAGGGTGATGGATGTCAAGTTAGAAAAGCTCGATGAAGGTCCTTATTTCTGTTGAACAGGTGTCAGATGGAGAAAAGCTATGAAAGATTCGATGAAAGCTTTTGCTCTAGAAAAGATAGATATCCAAGTGCTAAAGGTGCTTTTCATCGATTTCATCGATGAAAAGGATAATGGATGTTAAGTTAGAAAAACTCGACGAAGGTCCTTATTTCCGGTGAAGAATAAGGTGAACAAACTGAGAAAACAATACGGTAGTTTTAAAAAGCTTCTTTCACAATCCGGATTTGGCTGGGATAATGTAAACAAAATGGTTGTTGTTGATGATCCAAGTATATGGGAACTTCATGTCAAGGTATCATTTAATCTTTGGTCATTTTGAGATCAATGTACATGTACATGGCAAGAGGTTTCATTGTCTTGCTAACTTATGTCATCATTGTGAAAATTGCAGGATAATAGTGAGTGGGAAAAATTCAAAAAGGATGCGTTTCCTCAGTATCCTGACTTATGTATTGTATTTGGTGATACATATGTTACTGGGGAGCATGCAGTGGGGAATGCTGAAGATTTGATGGTGTCGGACAAAGGTGACACTAGTGGTGGTCATGCGGACTTAGGTCGAGAGGATGTAAGTGAACACCATATTGATGAAGGAGTCTTTACATCTGACAAAACTGCTACTCTAGTTCAAGATAAGCACAAGTTGGATAGGACTCTAAATACCAAGAGGAGAAAACAGAATCACTCTTCTATTATTGGTAGCACCTGCAAAGCCTTACAAGAGTTGATCAAAACTAGGGCAAGTCAATCTGTGACTGGCTTTATCACCTCCCAGGTTGCATCACCACCTGTAGACCCCTACTCTATAGCTGCTATGATTGGAGTCCTGGTAAGCATGCTCAAGTTGGAGCAGGATATTTACAACAAGGCAGTGGAACGAGCTTGCGTTAGTGCTGCATGGAGGGAGGCTTTCATCATATCACCAGTTGAAAGGAGACATGGACTTCTCCAATGTCTTTAGTAGATGTTAGGAAATGTACTGTGGATTACATGCGGTTTCATTGACTGTATAACTAATGTTGTTGGTTGTTATTTGGTTTTTTAAGATATTGATGTTTGACTCTTGCATTTGTGTGGTGACTTGGGTACGATGGATTGTATGGAATTTTTATATTTGGTTTGTTTCACTTTATGACTTAAGTTATTTGTTGAACTTATATTATTTGTTGTTATTGGGTATTTTTTTCATGTATCTATATTGATGTTCTTGTATTTGTGTTATGGCATAGGTACTATGGAAGGGGGACAAAATAGTGTGTCCCGTGGGCAAGTAGCACAAGTTAAACAGGTTTTGGATGACGTTGATATAGACGTAATGATAGTATGGTTGAATATTCTTGAATTGGACATGTCTGGTCATACCAAAGAACCTATTAGGGACAGTAAATTGTTAGGACCCGAATGGATAAGGGAGATTATTTATGGACATTCAGATAGGATATATGAAGCCTTCAGGATGGAGAGACATGTTTTTCTGAACCTATGTGGTTTAATGAGCGCAAGAGGTTGGTTGAAAGATAGTCGATATATAAGGGTAGATGAACAAGTTGGGATATTTTTATCTATGGTTGGTCACAAAAACTCCAATAGAGATTTATGTGTTTTATGTGAAAGATTCCAATGTTCAGGAGCAACAATAAGCAAGTATTTTAATATAGTGTTGAAAGCAGTTATCAAACTGTCAAAAGAAATTATCAAACCATCTTCCTTTGATGTTGTCCCAGAGGAGATTCTTATGGATCCTAACCATAAACGCTACTTCAAGGTATGATTTTCATATTGATTATACACAATCAAATACATGTAGTTGATAATCATGTGTAACACTAGACTTTCATAAAATCTCAAGACTACGTAGGTGCTATTGATGGCACCCACATTAATGCTTCCATCCCTATATCGTAGCAAATCCCATATAGAGGTAGTAAAGGAAGTACCACACAGAATGTGATGTGTGCTTGTTCGTTTGATATGAAATTTACTTTCGTGTATGCTTGGTGGGAAGGATCTGCCAATGATTGTCGGGTGCTCTCAGCAGTACTCGAGACTTCTCGACTGCAATTTCCTCGACCACCACTCGGTATTTTCGTTGTCTACAAGATATATTTTTCTTTATGATTGTATAACTGTTGCATATCATAACAAATTTATTTATACCTTTTTGTAGGCAAATATTATGTGGTAGATTCTAGTTATGCAGCACTTCCAGGATTTTTAACTCCATTTAAAGGTGAACGGTATCATTTGAACGATTATAGGGGTAGAAGGAGACGGCCTAGAACAGCGAAAGAATTGTTCAACCATAGGCACTCTTCACTTAGGAATGTCATTGAGAGGTCATTTGGAGAATTAAAGAATCGATTTTTCATTTTGAGACACTTGCCTCCATTTTCATTTCGAAAGCAAGCACTTCTTGTAATTGCTTATTGTTCTCTCCATAATTACATTCGTGAGGAAGACAAGATGGACAAAACCTTTTCCCTATATGGAGATCTGAAGTACCCGTTTGGACCTATACAAATGGAGGTTGCAGACGATACATCACTTACAGGGGCAGCTGAGATAAATTTAGGACTGAATTAACCATCGTTCAATATGTTTAGGATTTTTTGGACAATTATCTCAGTTTTATCGTTTTAAATGTATTTCATTGGAGACATGTTTACCATAAATGATCGTGCTTCGACATTTGAGAATGCAACGAGGTGTCGTATCAATTGGTGGATTAGTTCCATCGCCATGAAAGTAATATTTACTCCCTTTGATGCAAAATTACCGCTAGTAGACATCGTTACCACTTTAAGTACATTTGCCACAAAAATGAGTTGTCTTTGAGTAAAATTGGAATAAGGACACATTCATTGTTAGAGCTAACACAACAAACCAGGGGGCTGAATAGGTTGTTGTAAAGAATTTAGACATTTTTCATGGAATGCATGCAAATATGCTTAAGTAGAATGAGTAACAGTTGCACAGATGCATATGCTTATATGCAGATGCATATGCTTCTATCAAACTGATAATAAAAGAGTAACAAAGATAGAAGATATTGCAAAAAAATAAATAGTGATTCGGCTTTTAACAAAGCCTCATCCATTCTCCAAGACTAATAACCACTAATAAGGTTGTAATCCACTAGCAATTTCAAGAGGTGTTACAGTCGATAGAAGGCGCTGCTTCTATTCAGTAGATAACACTACAAATATAAGCCTCTCTTTCTAGATAACAAAAATAAGCAACCCTCACAAAAAATACAATCAGAAATGCACAGCTTCTATGTGCAAGAATAGAATGAACATGAACACTTATTTTTTGTTCGTTTCCCTCCAACTCTACTACTTCCCTTGGATTGAATTTATAGTTCAGACCTAAATGACTGTATGAAACTCAAATCGCATGAGTAGACATTGGTTTTGCCATTTGTAGACGCAGAATGTCTCTTTTAATTCTATCAAAGATAGTTTCCTAAAATAGTCAGTTCTGTTTTGGCCCATAATCTGTACCCTCTATTGCCTTCTCAAATATGGTATAATTGCTCCGTTCTACTCTAGTAAACTTTCTACGAATTCCAGAGCTTGTAACGAGCCGTTAGAGACTAATTTGAGTTCAAACTAAATTGGAAAGAGGTCTGGTCCTCTTGTCAAGGTAGTGGAGGTACTCAACCTTGCTCTTACTCTGTCTAAAAGCAGGAGTTGCTTCTACTCACAGTCCTTCCAGTCTATTCATGTTTCACAGTGAAACGAACTGTTCACCTTCTACTCCTAGTCCCTACAAGCATATTTGCATCTTTGGTTCTATGAAATTGTTCACCTTTGCACAGCTCCATCCAAGCCTTCCCGAACTCCTAGTACGACGGTTTGTTCTTCTTCTGCTGACGTCTATCCAAGCCTTATCGAACTCCTCATTCTAAGGTTGTTTACCTTTTACTCTTGTCCATCCAGCTTTAGACACCTTCAGCGTTGAATGACTTGTTCATCCTCGGTAGGGGCAGTACACTCCTAGCTTTTGACGATCCTATTAGAATAGGGAAAATTGTCAAAAAAGTGTAAAACCTATTGTACAGTTGCCAATTTAGTCATAAATATTTCAATTTAGCTAATTTAGTCATAAACCTTCTGACAATTTTTCAATAAATTCCTTTCGGCTAAAATTGGCCGGAAATTGCTAATGTGGCAGTCCAATTAATACTGGCTGTTCTAAGTGGCATAACTAGCGTTGATGTGGCTGATTTTTGTAATTCTTTAAAATTTTTGGAATTTTTTTCCTATTCTATTTCTTTTTCCTTTTTCCCTATTTCCCTTCACCTGCAAAAAAGTAAAAAAAAATTAAAAATTTGGAAACATTTTGAAAAATTGAAAATATCATCCATGTCAGCACCGGCTTTTATTGGACGTGCGATGTAGAATGGTTAGCGTCCACGTTAACGATTTCCCACCAAAATTGGCTAAAAGGATTACATTTAAAAATTGTTAAAATGTTTATGATTAAATTTGCCAAATTGAAAAGTTTAGGATTGAATTGGTTGCCGTATAATAGGTTTATGAATTTTTCGATAATTATCCCGTACATCTGCATATGCATTGACTTGTGCATCTATTACTAGATTCTATATTAGTAACTTTTGATTATTTTGTTAGTTACAATATTATATATTGCATTCATGCCTGTGTGAAATGAGAATCTTGGTTATCATCCTTATGTGAGTGGAAATGAAAAACAAGAGATACTTTATCTCAAAATATGGACAAATGGAAGTTTAACTCCTAAAAAAGCACTTCATCAAACTATATATAGACTCAAGAGAGTCTCTAAGGGTGCAAACGATAACCGTTTTCTTCCCCGACCTTATTTCTAATAGAAAAATCTATTTTTATTCTCTAGATGGGTTTCTAAGAAAAAAGTAGCATTTGATAACGACAAATTTTTTTTTTGGGAATAGAAATTCGTTTAATAGGTTATTTTTAAAATTTTGTTCCTGGTGAGCGGCGGCGAGTGGGCGGCGGCGAACGACCTACGGGGGTGGTCGGTGGGTGGTAGGTGGGCGAGGCCAAGCAGGCGGTGAGTGGCATCGGGCGAGCGGTAAGTGAGTAGCGGACGATCGGTGGGAGGCAATTGGCGTAGTAGGGAGCAGCAGTGGGTAGCGAGGGTAAGCAATAAATAGCGTTGTTATTTTTCTTTTCGTTTCACAAATAGAAAAGTAAAAAAAATCTACTTCTTATTTCTGTTCCAAACCTACTTCTGGGCTAAAATTTTTTCTTGTAAATAAAAAATTGAAATCACGTTGTCAATCAGATCTCTATTCTAAATCTATTCCCAGGAGCAAAAAAATAGAGAAATAGAATGATTATCATTCGCGCCTTAAGGCTGCATTTGGTCGACCGTATAAAAGCCAGGATAGGATATGTTTTATCCTATCCTGTGTTTGGTAGTGGTCCAGGATAGGATAAGGTCGGATATAGACCGGATATAGCCCGAATAAAAAAATCCGGGGGGAGGGGGTAGGATAGACCCGGATAGGATTTCTAATGCCTATGTTTCCAAAAACCCTACGCTCCACTCGCCGTCATCTTCATCCCCACACCTTGTGCGCTTTCACCAAAAAAATTTCTCGACTTTTTTTCTTTTACCGACTCCTCCGGACTCGTGAATAGCAAAAAAAATAATAAAAATTATCTTATCCGACTTTAAATCTGTAGTCCACTAAACAGTGGACAGGATATGAAAAAATCCTACGATTTCTTATCCTATCATATCCAATCCTATCCTATTTAGAAATCCGGATGACCAAACGCAGCCTAAGTGTTTATGTGATGAACATGTGCATTCTTTGCTACATATACAACACGGTTCTTATAGAATGACATTTACTTAAGGAAGTTCGTATCGTAAGAAAAGAAGCAAGTTGAAGTAACCAATTAGTAAAGAAACAAGCTATAATGATATCCTGAAATGTAAATGAAGCATATTAATCCCAATTAAAAGGAATAACGATGACAATTTAGAGAAAGAGCGTCTATTGCTGACTTGTTTGTGGCGTCTTTTGGCTCAAATGAATGTGCCTTTTGTACATGTCAACATCGTGAGCCAACGTCATTTGCCACATTAGATTCCATGGACCAAAAACTTAATGGTGGATGCGGATGGAAGGTTACGATGTTTTTTAGGAAGTTTAACTCCCAAAGAAGCACTTCATGAAGCATCTCGGAATTAATTGATTTATTTATTCATTTTCCTTATGCGGAAAAAGAAAACTTACACTTAGAGAATAATCAATACAAGGTTACTTTACCCTTTTTACTTTTCATTGTAGATTGGCTAAGCTGAGGAAAACAAAAAGAGAAATAGCATTGAAACCTATTTTTATTGACCAATTAGAATTGCCTTCCATGACTTATTATTGCCTCAAAAGATACAATATACATACATTATTTTAGAGGTGGCCACGGGCCGGTTTTGGCTCAGAACCGGCCGGGTCAAACCCGGGCCCAGCCCGTTGACCGGGCTCGCGGTTCGGAACTGGAACCGGCCCGTGGCCTACGGGCCCGATTCTGGTTCCATAAAATTTGGAACAGGCTCGGAACCACCGGTTCCGGGCCCGGTTCAAAAAAATAAAAAAAAAAGCTGCAGCTGTGTAGCAGCAGCAGCACATCCTGTAGGTGCAGGCCATGCTGCTGCTATTGCAGCAGTGCAGCATGCGGCGCACGCCTGTTGCCGTGCCCTGGCAACGGAAAAAATTTTAAAAAGAAAAAAAAAATTTTGCGGCAATGCCCGCAGGGGGCTTGCGGCCCATTGCCAAGGCAGCCTAGGCTGCCCTGGCAACGGCCAAGCCAACATCCAAGCGGGCAATTATGTAAAATAATAATAATAAAAATAAAAAATAACGTTACAAAATTGCAACGGTTATCTTTTCTTTTTTTTTAATCCTAAATTTTCCTCTCATTTTTTTTTTGTAAATTCTTTCAAATTCTCTCAATATTCACAATTCTCTCAAATTCTCTCAATACTCACAATTCTCTCAAATTTTCTTCTCTCAAGTCTCAAATTTTCTCAATATTCAAAATTCTCTCAAATTCTCTTAAATTCTCTTAATTTTCTCAATCCATGCAATTCTTTCTTAATTCTCCCAATTAATCCGCTCAATTCTCTCAATCCACTCGAAAAATGGCAAGCGAAAGTTGAGTGCCAACTGGCAAAGGTAAGAATATCGCGACGGAATCCCATCATTCTTTTGATCATCGTGAATATGCAGATTTTCAAGATGATAAAATCAACATTTTTCCCGATGTGGAGTGCGTCCCGACGCAAGAAAGTTTTCATCCTCATGCCGAAATATCTACAACAAAGGCAGCGGAAAGGGAATTTACATCTGACATTTGGAATCACTTCACAAAAATGGAAAGGTTTGATATTGGTCAAAAAAGGTATGATATAATTTGTAAATATTGTGAGAAAATATATAAATATACAGGTGGACAAGGATTTGGAACATTTAAATGACATCTTAGGAGCAAACATCCAACTGAAACAGGAATCGATATCGGGCAACAACAAATTTCCGGGTATGTCAATCCTAACACTTCCTCTTTATTTCGTTTTAATGAAAAAACTTATAAGGAAAAATTAGGCAAATTTATTTCCGTTGATCATTTAGCATTTAATTTTGGAGAAAGATTTGGTTTTAATGAATTTGTACAAAAAGCATGTGCTCCACAAGCAAAACATATTTCTAGAAATTCAATTAAACGAGTAATTAAAGATCTTTACAAAAATGGAAAAAAAGATTTACAAAACTTTTTTATGCAATTTAATGGATGCGTGCATAGAGGTAGTGATATTTACATGGGCATAACATGACATTGGATAGATGACGAGTGGAGTATTCAAAAAAGAGTTATTGCATTTAAAGTTTTCGATGATAATCATGCGGCAAATAATATTTATAGAATAATTAGACAAATTTTAGAAGAATATTATTTGCTTAACAAAATTTTTTTAATTGGTTTTGATAATGCCGTAGCAAATACCGCTTCAATTACTGAGTTAGAAAATATTTGTAAACCCGCTTTTGGCGGAAAATTTTTTCACGTTAGATGTGCTTGTCATGTTTTAAATTTATATGTACAAGATAGTTTGAAAACTCTCGATATTTTTCTTCAACCAATAAAAATGGCGATTCAATTTTTATGGAAACATCCCCAAAAAAATGAAAGAATGGGATAGATTTTATAGAGAAAATGGCAAAAAGCCAAAAAGATTTCCAAGAGATGTTCCAACTCATTGGAATTCTACTTTCCACTTGCTTAATGAATTTTTAGCATATAAAGATTTATTATGTGCATTCATTTCTAATAATATACCTCAGATTAATTTATACCCACAAGAGTGGGATATTTGCAAAAAAATTTTAGATGTTTTAAAGGTTTTTAATGATGCAACTTATACTTTGTCCGGTATTTATTATCCTACTACACATTTATTTTTAATAGAGTGTACTAATATTGTCGGAATTTTTGATGAATGTGAAAATGATGTTGAATTACAACATACTATAGTTGCAATGAAAATGAAGTGGCTACATTATTATAGGGAAATTCCCATTATTTATTTAGTCGCTTGTGTTTTTGATCCGCATTGCAAATTGAATGGCTTAAATGAGTTTTTGCGTACGTATTATCAATGTTTACATTATGATGAGATAAATGTTACAACCATAGTACGTAATGTTAAAAACGTAGCAATAGAATTATATAATGAATTTTATACTAAATATAATTTAGGTGATATTGGATCTTCTTAATTTACAGAGATACAAAATGACAGTACAGGTAAAATTAGTAGAGGGTACCAACTTTTATTACATAGACAAAAAAAACAAAATGGAGTAAGAGGAAATATTTCTGAATTATAGATTTATCTAGCTGTTTCATTTGAGTTTATTGAATCCGAAAGTGGTACATATTTTTTAATTTTGGATTGGTGGAAGAGGCACGCAAGCCAATACCCAATCCTTTCTCTTGTTGCAAAATAGATTTTTTCAACCCCTTGTTCCACAGTTGCGGTTGAACAAGTATTTAGTGCCGGAGGTAATATTTTGGATGAACATCGCTCAAGATTAGCTCCAAAATTAGTGGAGATTCAAGCTTGTGTTGCTGATTGGACGAAGGCTCAATACCGGCAACAAGAGATAGATCGGAATGATGAATCCGAATTCTTTAATGACGAAGATACTACCGGTACCGGTATTGGAACGGGTAGTGACGATTGAGGGTAAAAGAATTATTGAAGTTGACAAATATTTCGGGAACTCTTGTTTCTCATATCGGGTATGCCCACGTGAGCTTAGGGAAACCGAAGTATAATCCGATGACATGTGACCTCTGGTCCCCTGCGCACGGAATGCTTAGGTTTTGGGATCCTTTTAGGGCATATATATTGTGCTCCTTTTTTTTTATTGATCATTGTAACGGATTGTAATGTGCTTAATGATAATTTATTAAGTTCAAGCCCTCTCTTTCTCTCTTGTCTTTTTGTCTCCAAATTTAATTACAATTTATATTGAATAATGTTTCTTCACTGGAACAGTAATTTTTTAATTTTTTAATTATTATTTTTTATTTTTCCTTTTCGTTTTTTTTTCTTTTCTTGCTCCGCTAGCCCCGGCTAGGGCCGGCGAAGGTCGCCCGCCTCAGGCGAGGCCGCCCTCGCCGGCCTCAGGTGAGGGCAGTGAGGCTCGCCCTCGCTCGCCCAGACGAGGGTGAGCCTCGCCCGACGCCGGCGAGGCTCACCCTCGCCAAATCCAGGCGAGGGCGAGCCTCGCCACCCTCGCTCGACGTCAGCGAGCCTTGCTGCCCTCGCTCGACGTCGGCGAGGGTGGCCTCGCCCGATGCTGCGACCTCCGCTGGCCCTAGCCAGGGCCGGTGGAGGAAGAAAAGAAAAAAAAAGAAAGAAAAGGAAAAATTAAAAAAAAAAGAAAAGAAAAATTATGAACCGGCCCGGAACCGGTTCCGAACCGGAATCGGTTCTGAACCTGAACCGGAACCGGAACCGGCCGATTCCGGTTCATACTTGGCCACGAACCGAAACCGCCGGTTCCGAACCGTAGACATGACTACATTATTTGACCTTTTGAATAAGAGTCAAGAAGACCTCATGAAAATGGAAGATTTTCGCATAGATTATGTAAAAGTGATATTTGACAATCTAGAAATTGAAAAAAAGCATTTCACAACCCATTTATAGAAGAATAAATTGGAATCGTTTTTGTATTAGTTTCTTTATTAAAAAAAAAAAAGGGCTACGATAAAGTGATTTACTCTCTCTATATCTCTTTGTCCTAGTTATGGAAATTCTTCATAGAATTATCAATGCGAGAGTAGGTAGTTCGCATCTTCATAGATATGTCTATTTCATCGAGTTTCTCTTTGAGACAGTGCCTAGTTTGTGCTATGGACGCTACCAAGGAAGTTCGGGATGGATTGGTGTGGTTCCTCCACACCTAGAACACCAGAATATCGAATGCTGCTTCTACCTTCAAGTTCCATTGGTGTTGTAAAATACAAAAAAATACTCACTTATATTTGACATATGATTTATTCCTCTTTCAGAGGGATGTAGACTCCGTTCTTTGCCTTGTTGATGTACCGGATGTTTTTGTAGCTTTCACAGGATTGCACTTTAACCTGGACAAATTAGACAAATGTCGAATCGTTTTCTCTGGGTTGACCGAGGATGAAAAGCTACTTATAGTGGATGACAGGCCTTTCTCCATAGCTACCCTCCCAATTAGATACCTTGGCGTTCCCCTTGTTACTAGAGGCTCATGCATGCTAATTGTAAGAGTCTGAGTGACAAAATCATCAAGAGGATAGAAGCATAGGGCAAGAAACATACAATCTATGCAGGATGTCTCTAGTTTACCAAATTGGTCCTAATCTCCATTTGCACTTATTGGATACAAAGGTTTCTACTTCCAAAGCAAACTATCTATGAGGTTGAGAAGAAAATCAAACAATTCTTATGGGTAGGTAATGTAGCAGTACATAGATCTCACAAAGTCACTTGGCAAGTAGTTTACTTACCCAAAATGGAGGGAGTACTAGGGTTGCTCGATCTGAAATTATGGAACAAAGTACTGCTAGGCATCAACTATACATCCTCTTCCCTATGGAGTAATTGGATTCACGATACTAAACGCAAAGGAACTTCAATTATCCAGCTCGACATCAAGGGCAGTATGGCATGGAGTTGGCGAGGTTTTCTAAAGTGGAGACCTACTCTAACTTTGGTCATATCTAGCTCTATGTACTATTATACGGAAATTTATGACGAACTCAAACAAGTGGGATCGATTGTGGAGTGACATAACCTAATTTGGACCAGCAATATTAGCAAATACAATTTCATCAGCTGGCTTCTTTATGAAGACAAGCTTTTGATAGCAAATATCGTATCATGGATGCCTTCAATCGATATCCAGTGCAATTTCTATATGATCTGTTTAGAGGACATAACACATTTATTTTTCTAGTGCAACTAAATTGGAAGTATATTGCGTAGTATCTTGGCACAATATGACATTTGACGTTTTGTATGAGGATGGAATAATGAACTTAAATGGATAATCAATGCTACCAGGGGCAAAGACATAGTGACAAGGCTTATCAAGGTATCATTCTTAGTAATAATATATTGCATTTGGATGGAATGCAACTATATACGTTTTCAAAACAATTCAAATGATACTCACATATTTTGGTTAAGGAGTGTAAAATCGTTAGAGGTAGAGCTTTAATCTACAAAAATATTTGACCTTCCAAGCTAATGTTATATTGGCTATTATGTGAAAACTTCCTATCTTCATTTTTTTGCATTATTAGTTCTATTTGTTACACAAGGGAATGCCCCTAAATTTATGTACTTCGTTTGATAACTAATACTTACATTTTACACAAAAAAAGATGAAATGGGGGAATGGGTTTTTATTTCACCTTCAACATAATTTACATATTTGGAATAAATCCTTAATTTAATTGAATCAAGGGATAAGTGCATTCAAAGTTCTAAAACTTGTCACGAAAGTGTAATTGAGTCCTAAAACTTTCATAATGTGCAATTAAGTTTTAAAACTTGTTAGAAAAGTGCAATTGAATCCTAAAACTTTTAAAAAGTGCAAATAAGTCCTAAAACTTGTCACGAAAGTGCAAACAAATCCTAAAACTTATCAAATTGATTCAATCAAGTCCTTTCATTGATTACACTTTTTGAAAGTTTTAAGACTTGATTGTACTTTTGTGATAAGTTTTAGGACTTGATTGTACCTTCATGATAAGTTTTAGGACTTGATTTGACTTTCGTGATAAGTTTTAAGACTTGATTGCACTTTGTGAAAGTTTTAGGACTTAATTGCATTTTCGTGACAAGTTTTAGGATTTGATCGTATTTTTTTGAAAGTTTTAGGACTCGATTGTATTTTCTTGATAAGTTTTAGGACTTCTAGTGCACTTATCCCTTAAGTCAATGTATCTAAGAGAAATTCACTTTGAAGCGACTATCCCCTAGATACATAAGTCGTGATATTTACATCATAAAAAAATAGTGAATGGATTTACATCCATGTGAAGGTAAAAAAACCAGAACAAATAATTAGTTACATGTACCTTAATGATGATATACATATATTTTTAACTTTAATAGATTGATTTTCCTCCAATTTACTCACTTGGTGGAGACATGTGGGCCATTATTGGCATTGATGGTGGCTTTTCGATACTGATGTGTTATAATTAACGTAGACCTCGATTAATTAACTTATCTTAAAAAAACTTTCTCGGTCATTTTTAATGGTTGAACTTAATTTAGTTAGATTAAAAAGAAAAAAAAAGAAATAGAAGGCACCATGCGTTAGCTTCTCATAGAGGAATATATACGCACCACCAGAGATTTATTAGACTAAATTATTTTAGATGCATTGCGTAGATTTATTAAAGTGAAATATCCTAGTTTGAATTAGGCATGTAAGTTTGATTGGATCAACTTTTCTTGAAGAAAATAGAGAAAGCAAAGAAATGAAAATACGAAAATTTTCATTTTATATTTGTAAATGAAGAAATTTTCTTTTGGAATTGAAAAGAAACAAAAAACCAAAAAAAGGAAATAGTGGAGGAAAAGAATATGAGGAAATAAAGATATGTGAAGTGAAAAGAAAACTAATTAGGAAAATAAATCGGTACACGTGTGCAATGAGAGAGGGCCTATGTGTCAATCACACACTATTCAATTGTATATATAGAGAGAATCCAAGGTTCAGATGTTTTTTCTTATAAGGTCAAAGAACCGGTTGAATCGTTTCAACCGTTCACTGGTTCGGATATGTTTCGCAAACCGGAAATTGTTTGGTTCGTGGTTCAACTGGTTGAAGCGGCTGATCTGGTCCGCATATGAAAACGCTGGTATTTTATCAATGTAAGCATGCCATCTTGATATGCCTTTGTCCGTGTCATATGGTACGATGCAACCATGGATGGTTCGTAGGTTTCTCAAGCGCCTCGGAATCACATCATTGGCCAACCCACAACCTCGTAAACACAATTTGTTACATGCTCACATCAAATCCTTAATTAAAAGGAAATGTGAAAAATCTCCTTCCCTGTCACTGACTCCCAACTGCAACACAGTTTTGAAACTGAAGATACACATGATGCATCTGGTATTGTCTGCTCAGAAAGGCATTCGAAGTGGAGAGTTGGTGTTTGCCATTTATGACCAATAACATTGAGAAGTGGGCGCGAGAGAGAGAGAGAGAAAGAAAGAGAGACTGTGCAGGGAAAGGGAATGGCATAGCATTGGCAGATACTGCTGGAGATCATCAGTAACAAGTCAAATCAAAAAGGAGGTTTTCATACAAAAAGCTGAGATTACTCTATTGTCATGTTTCTATAATTGATGAGCTTGAAACCTGCTAGTGCCTGAGAAAGTGTGTCCTTAGGACATGGGACAAGCAAGTAAGGAAAACCCAAAAACCTGATCACCTCTCTGCAACTTTTTCCTCTCCGTGAAAGCGACTGGACTGTCTCCTTCCCTTTTTGTTCGCTCTTTCATGGTGGGAAGCTTCTTTACTCTTTCCCCTGGTACGGTCAAGTCCCAGAACTAGCAGTCTTAAGCTCTTGGATCATTTATTGGCCATTATTGCTCGCTCAATTAGTCCGCCCTGAATTTCGTTTCTTTATGCTTTTCTATTTTCATTTTGTTTTGCGAAGGTGTGATCTTCATGATAGAACAATGGAACAACAGTGTGAAGAGGTTAAATAACCATAGAATGATCGCCGCGCAGTACATGTCAATGGTAAATAAACGTTGATCTTCTTGCGGTTTCAGTCATTTAATCTTGAAATGTGATGATGCAGGATGGCATGATTTTGAGTTATTACTTATGGGAAAAAGCATGGTGTCAAATCCATTTAGATAAAACTTAAATTCGGGCAGTTCAAGAACTGAGAGGCATAAATCCTGGATTTTGTTATCTCCAACCGCTTTATTAGAAAACATGGACTGCGCTTCATCCTAAATGGAGAAAGAAGTCTTTGTTTTCTGGACAAAAGGCGGTGTGATCTTGAATGAATTATCGGTCTCTTATGATATAACGTGTACGTCTTGGCACTCGCCTTCTATTTACTATGTAGATCTTGAATTGCGCATAAAAGTCCAAAGTTAAGTGTCTATACTGAAAATGGCAACAGTTAACAGAGCTCAAAGTCACTTATCTATGTGCACTATCGCCCACCTAGGATTCATATGCAAAGAGTGTTTAAATAGGGGTGATGTTGATAATTTTGTCCAATGTTTCAGTTTTGTCCTTGAATTTTTAGCTTTTGCAATTTTGTCCTCAACTGGTGTCCAAATATTCAATCTAGCCCCTAACTTTTGTTTTGTTTCATTGTGCCTTTGTACTCTTTTAGGCGGTGATTCTATCCGTCGCCAAGTTTCTTGACAGCATTTGCTTCTATGGAGACATGACACCATTAATTTTTTTTAAGTTGACAATGGTGGCTTTTAGTTTTTCTTTTGTTTTGCCGATCCCTCTAGGTGATTCTTTTGTCACTGGCATACACTTGACTTAAACAGAATGGAAAGCTCACTTCGACTGTGCGGTACACCTCTTTCTCTCTCTCTCTCTCCTCAAGAAGCCCTAACATACTATAAAGAAATCAAATGTATGAACTACGCCGCGGTTTCGGACACAAAAAAGAAAAGAACTACGCTGTGTTCAAATATAAAGAAGCAAGTTAGCGACAATATGCCTCCACATCAGCAAATTACACCGAGAAATTTGACAGAAGGATCGAATCATGCTCAGTTAACAAAAGTAAAAAAGGACGAAATTAAACTATAAATAAGAGTTAAGGAAAATTAAACATTCGACAAAGCATAAGGACCAACTAAAAACATTGTAGAAAAGCACAAGGACCATTTCTTTCATTTTTCTTTTCAAATATGACCACTAATCCACTCGAGAAAAAAAATGAGATGATTATAAGGAGCTTCTAAATGGTGAATGTACCCAAAAACTAGGTGATCCAATGAGTAATGAACATATTTTTGTTGCCAACCAAGATGAGAAGTTATCCCGAATCCTTGGCATATAACTTGAGATTGTTCAAAACTCTTACAGCTGAGCTCAGTGACACCTTGAAAAGCCGCTCAATGATGCACATCAATTGGACTGTCCGAAGATGCTAATAACTACTGCTTCCAAAAATTACAAATCGAACGAGAGACAACTTACGTGAATGAAAGGCAGGACTCAACAAGGACATTAATTTGCTAGGACATCAGACAAAGCATGTTGCAAGCCATAAAAGCCAGAACATGTGACCAGCTAAATATTAGAGATCTTTAGTAGACGAACGCCAAACCGTTCTAAAACAATGATCCACATTCAGAACCATAACTAGCATGGAAAGTGAGCACCATGAACAGTACCTACTTCTGAAGAAAAGAGATCTTTTGCTGTCGGTAGTGATAATGATCCTGTTAGCCTTCTATGAGCAACTGCATCTCCCATTTCAAAGATCTTCGTTATCAAACTAAAATCATCAGAGAGAGATATATATACATATACGTCCATTCTTGTTATCGCCATTGGGAATGTTCATCTCCTTCTCAACCTCAACCATACGTCAACAATTGATACGTCAACAATTAATCCATCATCTGGGTCAGTTTCTTGCTAAAAATTGTCCAATCCCATCTCACTATCACAGTCAAATCCATCCTCCTACAACGATCTCTCTCACTCTAATGCCGATAATTGATGATCTACTGGTTCTGATCTCCCTTGGAGAGCTTAATACCATAGCTTTCCCACAAATTTTCTCCCTCAACCATCATGAAGCGGAAGCAGCTCTCCTGCATCGCGTTTCCGGTGTTGGAATTGGAAGGCGAGCTCGAACCGTCATTCATTTGAACTGATCGAGTCATACTCTCCGGTCCTTGCTCTTTAATTATTTCGCAATTTGCCCCTCCTTGGTTGTACATGACCTCATCGCTCCCGCTTGGGTAATGACACCACCGCGAGTTGTCCTTGCGTTTCTTGAAATTATCGAAGTCCTTACTCGATTTGATGAGGCCATCGCTCTGATGGGTTTGGAGTTCAGCTGCTGCTAAGAGCTCATTAGGCGAAGGCACAAACTTCAGGTCTCTCCCTGTCAGTTTCTGCAGCGCATCCATGAAAGTGGCGTCGCGAGCTTCGATCCACGCCTTCTCTTTCTCCCAGAACTTGTGCTCTCTCTCAATCCGGGCCATCTCTTGCTGCTTCCACTCCTCCTCTCTCAGTTCCCTCTCGCGCTCTTTCTCCTCAAGAGCCTTCATCATTTTCTCCAGCCACGCTTCTTGCCTCTCCGCTAGCTTTCTCATCTGCGAGTTGATGAACTCCTTGATCTTTATCTTCCAACCTCTTTTGCCTCTCCTTACCTTCTTTCCCTTCTCCACGGACACATCCTCTTCATTGTCATCTGACGAAGAGGTGTTGAAGTCGGAGGAATTGGAGAGGCTGAGACTTTCACACGGTCTCTGCAGTTGATGAGTATGACCATGATGAGACGCATCTTGGTTAATATCGTTGATGTTGGGTGGAGGATGAAAGTGGAGTGAGTGTGGAAGAGATTGAGCTTGGAGGATGGAATTCGAATTGGCGTTCTCTCCATAGAGAGCTTCGAGCTGACGAAAGAACCTGTAGTGCTTACCGTCTTGTCTACCCGCCTTTCCTTCCTTGGTCTTCTTGTAATATTTGTACAAGTTCTCGAATTTTTCCCTGCATTTCTTGCCGCTCCGTTGATACCCATGTTCTTCAGACATAATCCTGGGAAGAAGTAATTAAGGTTCAAAGAAATTATCAATCAGGAACTTTAACACATGATGATGTAGAAGTTAAAGATGAAGCTTTAAATATGGTTTTATGTTCTTTTACTGAACTTATACATGAAAACATGGCCTCGATAGGCGCTTCTCGAAAGACACCAGTGAGAGTACACTTTTGGCATCGTCGACCCCAGAAGAAAACGAAAGAGGCACGCACAAGCGATGAGTCAATTTCTTGCAGGAAACCGCAGGAACAAAGCGAACAAGAACAAACTAATGAACTGAACAGCCAAGTGTGAGGCGTTTTCTGACTCGAGGGCCAAGAAAATGGACGCACACAAAAACATTAATTACACTGAGAAATGCCATTCCTTCTCTCTGAACCAAATACTGAGAGACTCAGAGTCCCAGTGAGAGTGACTGAGAGAATTCACTGTTTTCTCTTTTCTTTTGTCTAGTTCTCGTATAGAAGTGCGATGCAATACGAATACTGTGACGGATAACATGTAATGTTGTTGTCTTACCTTGAAACTTCATCCCAAAGAGGGCCCTTTTGGTTGGCCTCCTTAAACCTAGAGTCGAGCCTCGACCTGATCTCAAGGAGCGTGAGAGTCTCCTGCCTCGGCCATCTCCCATTTCCCCCGTTTTCGCTCTCTAAACCCCCCGCCGCGCCAGCCATGGCGGCCTGAGAGGGAGAAGAATGATCACGGCCAAATTGGTGGTGGTGCAGATGGTGGTGGCCGTGGCCTTGGCGCTGGCTGTCGTGAAGCCCGCCTCCGCCGCCCATCATCATCATCGACTCCAAGTGCTGCGTCGGGTTCCGGTGCCCGCCGCCGCCGCCGCCGCCGCAGAATAGGTCCGGCGGGGAGATCGACTGGACGTGCGGTGGCGGTGGCGGAGGTAGGCGGCCGTTGATGAGGTGCCGCAAATCTGCCGCGGTGTACTGGTGGTGATCTTCCATCTCCATTTGCTGAGGGGAAAGAGAGCGGAGAGGAAAGAGAAAAGTGGAGCTCACTGAGCTCAGCTAAGTAGAGAGAAGAAAAACGATGAGAGAGAGAGGGAGAGAGAGGAGAGAAAGGAGCGGCAGAGTCGGATCGTGTCGTCCACGAAAGCGCTGGGAATTTATGCACAGGACGATGGTCCCATGTCCTATAATGGCTTTCTCTCTCTCTCTCTCTCTCTCCACCGTTTTGATATTTCAGAAATCACTATAATTGTCGAATTATTACATTTTACTTGAACGAGTTTTCATTGCATGTGTAGGAACAACAAAAATTCGCCATGATATAACTGAAATTTATATATTCATGTAATTTTGGGGAATAAGGGATTGCCCCAAATTCAATATCAACCGTTAGATTAAGAGAAAACAAGTTTCAACCATTCGATAAATGTAAATTTATTGATTATAAAATTGTACATGGTACTGTTGATTAAAGTCATTCCTTGAATATAGGAAAAACCATGGTCGAAAAGGTTCTGTAGGTAAAACTATGGGCAAAAGTTCAAGTTTTCTTTGGGATTTTGCAACCCACAAACTTCTATTCGGGGCCAAAAATACCATGAATTTTGAACGACCTGAAAAACATTGCGAACCTCTATCTGCATTCACCATTAAGTTTTTGGTCCATGGAATGACGTTGGCTCACGGTGTTGACATGCACAAAAGGCACATTCATTTGAGCCAAAAGACGCCATAGACAAGCAAAAGTCAGACGATGTTGTTTGTCTAAATCGTCATCGTTTATGTCCATTTAATTTGGATTAATCAGCTTCATTTACGTTGCAGAATATCATTGCAGCTCGTTTCTTTACTAATTGGTCACATCAGCTTGCTTCTTTTCTTATGATACGAACTTATTTAAGTAAATGTCGTTATGGAAGACCCGTATTGTATCTGTAGCAAAAAAGAAAGCACATGTTCCCCCCAGACTCTTAGAGACTCTTTTGAGTCTATATAGAAAGTATCTTAGCTCTTTTCACAATTATTATTTGACTTTTTTTTTTTGGAAAATCTAATGGTTGGTGTTTTTGTCCCTCGAGTAAAAAACCGTGTATCATTTGAAAAGTGATGGCACTTTTGTCCACAAAAGTGCAAGTGGTTTTACATGGGACTGAAAATTTTTTCCTTGGCTATTATGTGTTTTTACTAACGTGTTTCTCTAAATCATTACCATTAGCCACATCATGTGCCATATTGATTAGCTTGGAAGAGCATTTAACGATGGGTATATTTGTTCCCCAGGTAAATGTTGGTGGCTTCTTTTTTTGTTCTTTTGAAAAGTCTAGGTAGTCGTATCCTACAAGCAAAAGTTCAAGTGTTTTTTTCGGGATTTCGCTTGAGAAATATAAAAGGGATGTTCCAATAATGAAGATAAGTTAGTAATATTAGGAACAAGTTACGAACGCTAATGTATACAATCTCACGAAACTTTGAGATAAATTGTTACATGTGAAGGATTGTTACTGACTTGGCATTTACAAGGACTTACAAGAGTATTATTATTATTGAGAACATTTACTAAGCATAGGTATCACGGCTTATAACAATTTGAAGTATATTACTATACTATTGGTTAATTATTAACTGGTAGCATTTTCATGTTACAAACTCTATAATAGGTGCAAATGAGTTACGATGATTATACGTCATTTATGAACTATAAAGTTAAATTACCACCTATAGATGTGATTGGCGTTACCACTATACTCAAATAATTATACTTACATGAAACCCTAATAAAATGCATGCACCTTGATGAACTTTGTTACGGTGTAATTCATCTGTTGCAATGTTATGAAATGAGTACATGTACTGTGGGAAATATATCGCAAACTCTTCCTTACATACGGTGTTCATGTGGATTAAATGAATATCCCGAGTCTTATATTGTGGTGAGAGAGACCCTATTGATTGATTCTTAAATGTACATCCAAATGGGAACCACCACCAGCATCTCGGCCATCAGGGATCAAACCCTGGTGAAAGCAAAACAAAAAACATCCAAATGGGCACCATCTTGTGTGGTTAATCACAGTACTTCTTTAGGGGATTGAATCCGCGTACAAAGGGCCGAGTCATTATAAATGGTGCAAGAATATAATCCCGGATGGGTTTTAGCCATACGCAATTCATACATGTGATCTAACTTATATATATCGTTATAGTTGGTGAATCTCACGGGAGTCCACCTAGTCCAACAATCCATGTGAGCGGGGCTAATATTTGGAGGGATTATCGAGGGTTTCTCTTAGTACGAGGCAAATTTTTCACGAAAAAAGACATGCATGCAGAAAGAGTGGTCTAATTGGCGACGGATACGAAAAGGTCTGGACATAAAAAGGCTGAATGAAGAGCAGGGCAAGAGTAAGCAACACCTGAGGCGTGCACAATCCCTTGGATTCTTCACCGTACTTGAGCCTTCTTTCTTGTTGATCATTAGAACCCGGATTTTCTCCATATCGATTTTTTTTTTTGGGTCGAACTCCATATCGAATAATGACTTACGTAAATGTATTGGCTTTCCCTTTTTTCAACTTGCCACAGATAGCCTTCGTCATATGTGAAAAGAAAATAAATAACAAAATGGTTATTGAAAGAAAAATGATTAATACCACGAAAAATCCAAAACTATTACACTTATAATAAATTTATCCGAAACTAATTTTTTGACCACCAAAAACTCCAAAATAGTATAATTGTGACAAATTTACCTTCTGTTAAATTGATTAATATCACGAAAAATCATAAATTAGTAAATGTGTAACAAACAAAGGGATAAAACCCTAAACTGTATATCCATTAACTGTTACGTGTCATTCAACTCAGGAATTTAACGGTAAAACTTAACAGAAACTAACGGAGGGTAAATTTATCGCAGATGTACTAGTTTGGGATTTTTTATAATCAAAAAATTAGTTTGGGATAAATTTATCACAGATATATCAATTTTGGATTTTTTGTGGTATTAACCCAAAGAAAAATGATACACGATTAATGATTTAGTCAATCTTAGAGACACAAAAGCTTTTCCACGTGGGAAAAAGCTGAAGGAAAAGTAAGTATATCCACTAGATGGAACAAACAAAGGCGAATTATTTGATTACAAAAAGGCGAATTAAGATAAACAAGGTTTCACTTCGTCTTTATGATTACCGCGTGGTATGACATATAACAAAATGTTGCTACTAAATCAGCCTAAGAAAATCCGGTTAAAATTGAAACTTGGAGAATGTGCGCTCCTATACTCGACACATGACGCTTCACTTCGTTTTTATTATTACTACGTGGCAAGGCATATAGCAGAATTTTGCCACTTAACGCTGATTGGATCGATAGGCATTGGCGTATTGATTAATGTTGAGGAGGCTTGCTCCGATACTCCCTTGGCCTTACAGCAGGGTAAGCATCACTCAATAGTAATACTGGAAGAGTAATGAAATAAAGAGGGCATGGGAGGAGCACTTGTTTCTACTTTCTAGTGGATGCAAATGCTAGGCGGTAGGTGAGTAATGTCGTGTTACTTGGAGTCTCTGGAAATCATGAGAAGTACACAACACATTCTCAGTTGTTTGAACGTCGAAGAACCGAAATTCGAACATCCTGGAATCGAGGAGGCCCATGTCCTAGAGATACTGAAGAGCCAACAGCCAAAAACACGCAAAACGTGAAGTGGGCAGGCGTAAAAAAATGGGAAATTTATGAAATTTGAGGCAGCAGAATGAATCTACAAGCAGAGGCAGGGACAAGATGGTGTTCTCACCAATTTGGCGGGAGGGATTAGAGTTCACACAAAGGAACAAAATGGTTGAGATGTGACCTGAAAAGGCTAACGCAGGTGAGGATAGTGTTGGCTCACAAGCAAGCCTTCTCCTAGATCGGTGAGGGCCACGCACGCTTGCACGAGCCCTTGCCCAGATCGGTGAGGGCTGCACTCACTCGAGCGAGCCCCCGCCCATATGGGCCAGGGCGGTGCTCGCTCGAGCCTCTCTGTTGCCTAGATCGGTGAGGGCGGCGCTTGCTCGAGCAAGCCCTTGTCTAGATCAGCGATGAATGCCCGAGCGAGCATAGTGGAGATGGCATCCCTCCATAGTTGCAAGTCATCAGCAAGAACTCATCTCGAACAAGAAGCTTTGTTGGTGAAGAAGTAGCCGTTGTCGTGAAGGAGCAGCAGCTGTGAACTCCACAAGTAGAATGAGCTCTGGGCAGGAGAAGAAAGCTTCGTTGTTGGTTTTGATTCTTTTTTTTGTTCCTAGAATCAAGAAGCAACTTTTTTTTGCTTCTTGGTTCTGTTCCAAAACTAATTTTGGGAACAAATTTTTGCAAATTTGTGCCTCGGAACAAAAAATTTACCAAATGGATTTCTGTTCTAAAACTAGTTCTGGAAACAAAAAAATAGAAATTGTTACTGTTTGGCAACTTGCCAAGCGTGCCCTAAAGAAAATAATTCAATGATATAACTAGAAGAAGATTTCATAATGGTCTAACATAGTCAAACAAAGAATTAAAAATTCAATCCAAAGTCAACAACAAAAAATAGTTTTAAAACATCTACAGAACACCATTTTGATGGAGAGGGTTGGTTTGGATCAAAAGGCTGGGTAGGCTTAGAAGGTTGGTTGTTGTCAAATGGCTCAAAAGGAACTCGAATTAGCTCATAGAATTGTAGCTTCATGTAAGTTTCATGCACCTTCATTAAATATTGTTTGAAGATATTTTCAAAGACAAACAAATTGTTCCTAACTTCATCCTTGACAGTTTGCATTTGTCCTCTTAGATCTGTTCTCAGTGCGTTCATGTCCTTTTGCAGAGTAGCTAGAGTATTCTTGATTTCCTTTAGCAAACCAAACAAATTAGGCAAATTAAAGTCACTAGCTGTATCAGTTTTGACAATGGGAGATTTATTTATCTTCTTCTCTACGGACTCCCCTTGAGTGTGAGCATCTATTGGAATATCATCTTCATTATGCTCAAACACTTCAGTTCATGTTCTCTTTGTAATTGAATTAGCTCTTGATTTGGAGACGCTGGAGTGTTGAGATCTGCAGTTGGAAGTTCAATTTCAATTTCATCATTTGTAGTAGTTTCTCTTGCATTCAGCAAGACTTTCCAAACATCAAGTTTTTTCTTCTCGTACATTTCTAGTCTCTTCGCCTCTTTTTTTTTTTTTCTTTCTTTCTCCTCTCTCATTTTGGTAGCCTCTGCCTGCCTGCATTCTTCAATTCTCATCTCATCATCTCTTGTTTCTTTCTCTTTATAAATCTCCATCTTTTCATCTTCAATCCTCTTCTTCAAGCATTCAATTTCTCTCCTCTTCTTGTAAGGTTGTATTGATTTCCTTTAATGTTCATATTCAACAGAGGACTTAACATTCCCTTTTCTCTCCCTTAAGGACTGCTTTCATCATCTCTTTTTCCAAGAGCAAAAGCCAGTACAACTTATGAGTCTTCATCCTCATTGTTGCCAATCTTGACAACCTTACCTCTTGCATTCTTCCATCTCTCAATAGTTGGTCTGGAATGCATCTTTGACAACATATCCTTCCCTACATTCATCTTGGGAATAGATACAATGCATAATGCTCATGGATTGTAATTTTTAGATGGTTAAAGATATTTGTAATCAATGAACTATATGAAAAATTTCCTCAACTCTTTCTCGCTGTCCTGCACATATGAAAGAATACTATATGTGGCAAAGAGAAAGGAACATAATTTATTATTGCCCAGATAACCTTTGCTTCATACTTGGAAATATCAATTGTTGAAGTGGCTTTGGGCCTGAGACAATTAATAAGGATTTTATGAATGATTGTGTATTTTAGAAGAAGAAGATTTGTTGAGGCATGAGATTTATTTTTCTCGAGAACAACAAGAATCTTCTGTGAAGACTTTATAAGCAATTTCAGGAGACATAGGAAAACGTGTGAATTTAGAATGCTCTACACCAATGGTATGTGCTAAATCCTCCATAGTGAATCATACACATTTTCTCCAATAGTGAATTAATTATGATTAGTTGAGAAAACTGCAAGATTAGAATAAAAGAAAGTAGTACATGTGGGATACAGAGAGAATGACTCTATGTAGAGTTGTTCAAATTTCAAATCAGCAATGAGTTTACAGATGAAAATTCCATGCTTTTCAAAACAAGAGAAATCAATAATCCTATTAGGCATTACTAATCTAGCTAACAGTAAGTCATAGGAACTTTGTGCCTTTTTGATGTGAAAAAGGCTATTCTTGTATCCTGTTGCAACAACAAAACCAATTCTCCTTTCAAACTTATCAAAGAACTTCTCATCATCATCATTCTTCTTTCCTTCAAATCGATTTTTTGAATCATCAGATTTAGTACACCCGCTTATAGTGCTTGGAGTGACAGTAGGAATTTTCTCAACCATCATAAGTAACAATCCTAGGAGTTGATTTAGTCACTGTTGGTTTTGGAGATTCTCTAACCTTTTCCTTTCCCTTTCTGGATGGTGCAACACTAGATGTTTTCATAGGCACTCTCATTATTGGTTTAGCCAATTCGTTTTCATTCTCAATGCCAGATACATACTCATTTTCACAATCTTTCAAATATTGCTTGATTATATCCTTAGATGCACCTTTTCTTCTAATGAATTCCACAGAGTTTCTAATGATTTTTGGCATTTTCTATCTTGTTGAGTTCGAGGGGAGGAATGTTATTATGATTAGTTGGTGATGTTGTCTTAGAATCTAAGGTTTTTGATTCTCGTTGCTTGGGAGATGTAGGACTCGCAATTGAAGATTTCGTAACTCTGGGTCGACGAATCAATCTTGTTTCTTCATTTTCTGTCTCTAATACTGGTTCGTCTAGTATGTCAATGTAAGTTGGTCTTGATGTGTGAAAAACATAATAGGTGGACTGCCCGAGATGGGCCAAACCCGGCCTGTGAGCCACAAGGGCCCGCGAGGAAGTTAATTGCCTATCTATAATAGAAGGCACCCCTTGGAAAACAGACGTGATTTTGATATGTAAACACACTCCTCGTATACGTCGTCTTCTCTATTTTTCTTCGGAACGCACACTAGTACGAAAGACGATCGAAGAACTCTCAAGTGCAAGGTGGCACTTAATCTGTGATAATACCATGTATGTTCGTTGTGTGATATGCCTGTACGATCGGTGATACAAGTTGATGGTCATCGGCCACGTTTTCCGCATTGATCGAATTCGTTCCGAACATGTTTCGAACGAGACGATCAGGATTGAGTTTTTCCTACATTGGTATTAGAGCCCGTTTACTTGTTTCTCAATCATGCTTATGTATCGTCTGAAGTGTATACTCCTTGTTTTTTCGTTTTGACCTCGTTTTTGTTCGTTTTCTTTGAGTCGCCGAACTGTTCATGCATGTTTCGATTTTTGTCTTTCGTCAAAACTTGAATTTTATTGCATAAACAGAAAGGGCTCGTCAAGACGAGCAAAATGATGGGTGGCACGTCGCCGGAGGACGCAGCATGTGCCTCACGTGCTGGCAAGGGTCATGCGCGCGACGGTGCGTGAGGCCCACGCGCGGCTGTGCCAAACAACACGTCGATTGCGCGCTAACCGCCGATGATGACGTCATCCTGATGTCATCGGAAGCCGACCCGATCCATTGACCCAAATCGTTGACCTTTGACCCGACCTGGTTTACCTGACCCGACCCGTTGACCTTAACCCGACCCGTTGACCGTTGACTGGACCATTGACCGATCAACGGTCGGACCGGTCAACCCAGTCGGATCGGTCGAATCGGATCGATTCAAACCGGCATAATGACTCCTGTGTGTTCTCTCGGCCCGTTTGAGCTCATTTGAGCTCCGATTTAGGCGTTCTTGATATTGATGTGCTCGTGTCGGAATGCTCTATGTCATGGTATATTCATATTACATTTTTACTACACTTATGAATGTGAAAATGCATGATAAACCCTATGTACACGTACTTAGGGGTATATTCTTTGGCATTTTCTCTAGTATTTTTGAAATACAAGTGTCAGATCATATGTATATGAATAAGCATTCTTTATCTTAGTGTATCATGGATTATAAGTAATCCTTTGTTCTGTATTCGTTGCAGGAACAATGGTACACTTGAGACGCACTCCGATAATCCCAAGAACGGCAGCTCAAAAGGAGAAGCTTGAGAACCTAAGAATCAAGCTAGCTATTTATCGATGGGATGCTAGAGATGATATGATGACACACATCATCAAGGTCAACAAAATGATACAGGATATCATTTGGAACGGCTTTGTAATGCCGGAATATGTAATGATTGGAGCCCTAAAATGCACTATTCCTAAGGAGTTGGGAAGAATGCTTGATAAGGTTAGAGAAACCTTAAAGGGTCAAAGCTATAAGATGCTTATGGAGAATTTTTTGCAATAATATATAAGGGTCGGGGCAAGAAAAACATCAACCCTTACATTGAATGGGTCTCGGCGCAAACCATGGTCCGGATTTAGGGGTTTTTCGGGAGCCTCTATTTTTGTTTCGAAGCAAATAAAACTTTCTAAAGAATTTTATGATTTCTTTCCTGTCTATGTGTTGGATTGGTACACTTGATGTTGTTCTTTTAGGATTTGGAATCAATTCTGTACATGTTTCTAGTTGATATTACATATTCTTAAACATTTGTGAATGTGTTATGATATATATATGGCTATGATTTTTTCTTTTTGTGATATCTCATTTTATATTGCCATATTATGTGTTATATTTTATGTGGAAAGTTCTTCAAAGTTTGTATACCTTTTGAAGAACCAATTTCATTACATAAAATGATTATGTTAATAGTAATTTCAAATTAAGTTTTTTAGACGATGATTGGGAACATAGTGAACTTTCGACTCTAAGACCTTTAGTGAAACTATTCATTAACATGATTAGTTTATGTAATCATGATGCTGATGAAGCATTTAGATAGGCTTTAATAATTCATGCGTATGTGTCTGAAATATTCAGATACGATGGCTTCAGCAACTAAGAACATAGTGGATGAACTAAAAAAGGGAGAAAAATTGAATGACAACAATTATGAGATTTGGAGTCTCAAGATTCAATATGTGCTGGAAAAGCAAGAGGCATTCGAAGCTCTTAACCAGATTATGGAAGAACCTGAGGATGGAACAACTGCCCAACACAAGAAGGACAAAGATGCCTTTGCTGTTTGGAAAAGAAAGAACTCTCTTGCTCGCATTACGTTGTTAAGCAACATGGACAATGACATTATGCGAGAGTTTGGACATTTCTAGAGCGCTAAAGAGGTGTGGGCTACACTAGCATCAAGATTTGATCGAACTTATGTGACCAAACTGAGATAACTCACTATCCGTTTCGACTCATACAAGATGTCTCATGGAAAGACCATGAAACAACATTTGAGGCAGATGTCGAATATGATTAGTGAGCTAAAGGATGACGGGTACATACTCACTGATGAACAGCAGGTGGAGGCAGTAATCCGCTCCTTGCCTCAAAGCTGGGAGCACATAAAGATCCATTTAACCCACAATGAGGTTATCAAGACCTTTGAGGATGCTATGTGGCATCCTGAGCTGGAAGAGGATCGCCTCATGGCGGCTTAGCCAGAAACTGATATTTACTTTGCTGGTTCTAGCTCGGATGGAGTTTCGAGCTCCAAGAGAAAGCACCATGCTGGGTCAAAGAAGTGAAAAGGCAAAGGGCTAAGGCCTTCAAGGAAGAAGCCGAGGCTCAACCAACGGGAGAAAGGATAGCGTCCTTTCAATAAGAACATTTCAAGAGTGAAATGTTTCAACTGTGGCAAGAAGGGTCATTTTACTCGCGACTGTGGCGAGCCAAAGAAGGTAGAAACCCTTAGCATTCATGAAAATGCTACTTATATGTCAAGTTCAGTGTTTCTAACCAAGTCTAATCCTTTGTGGACTGTAGACTCGGGAGCCACAAACCTTGTAGCGAAGGACAGAGAAGCTTTCGTAGAATTCCGATGAGTTCCACAAGGAATGAAGTGGATATACGTGGGGAACAATTCAAGAGTGGAGGTCAGAGGCATTGGCACCTGTCAACTACTTATACGCGGTGGATGCACATTGTTCCTACATGATGTGCTATTTGCTCCAAAGATTCGTCGAAACTTAGTTTCGATGTTGGTTTTAGTTAGACTTGATTTTAATGTAAACTTTCATAACAATGGTGTAGACTTGTGTTTAGGTACAAGTTATTATGGTTCCGAATATTTCTTAAATGGTTTCATTGTATTAGATGTTGACTATTGTGAAGTTAATGTTAGTTATTCCTTATTTACATCATCTAATTCTTATGAGAATGATGTGAATGCGTGGCATGTTAGACTTGGTCATATTGGCCAACAAAGAATGAATAGATTGGCTAAAGATGGCTTATTGGGCAATATTAAAAGGTTGATTTGCCCATATGTGAGCATTGCCTAGAAGAAAAACAACACGGAAACTATTTGGAAAAGGAACAAGAGCTAAATTTTCTTTGCAATTAATCCATACTGACATCTGTGGTCTAATGAATATAAAAGAAAGGCACGGGTCTGTTTATTTCATCACATTCATTAATGATTATACTCGATTCGGATATGTTGATTTGATTTCTCATAAGTCCGAAGCTTTAAATTGCTTTAAAAGATTTATGAGCTTAGTGGAAAATCAATTAGATAAGAAAATAAAAGCATTAAGATCCAATCGAGGTCGAGAATATCTGTCTGATCAGTTCAGAAAATTTATGTGATGAAAAGGGAATAGAAAGATAACTAACTATTTCATATACTCCTTAACAAAATGGTGTTGCGGAAAAAAGAAACAGAACTTTAATGGAAATGGTTAGATCAATGATGGTACATGCTAACTTACCAATCACCTTTTGGGGTGATGCTTTGTTGACCGCTGTCTACATACTTAATTATGTGCCTTTTAAATCAATTGCTTCTACTCCATATGAATTATGGACAGGCAGAAAGCCTGATTTAAGCTTCCTAAAACCTTGGGGTTGTGCTGCCTATACTCGTGAGTCTTCTCATAAGTATGGAAAATTAGGTCCAAGAGGCAAAAAGAGTATTTTTATAAAATACTCAGAGCACTCAAAAGGATATGTATTCATAGGTGAGCAAGAAAACGGAAGTATAACTGAATTTGAATCACGGGATGTCACATTTTTAAAGAATAAATTTCCTAAAAAGGGCAAAGTAGGTGATAATTACTTACTATACGAATCTGTGGATCGTGATAATGAAGTTAGTGGGAGTATTGTGACAAATGGAGAGTTGAATGCAACCCAGTCTCAATTGCAACCACTTAAAGAGACGATACCACCATTATCTCATTCAAGTGGGAGTGCAATGGAACGTGGTGAATCATTAGGGGTATAGCATTCCATACGACAGTCGAGTCGTAATAGGATTCCTCGTCGACGTTTTGACATTGAAGGAGAAGCCTTCATGATCGCCCCACAAGATGAAGATGAGCCGAAAAATGTGAATGATGCTCTAAAGTGCCCTAATAAATAAGGAAGAATGTATACATGCAATGGAAGAGAAAATTGAGTCATTAAGATCAAACCAAGTTTGAGAATTGGTTGACCTTCCAAAATAACGCAAAGCCATTAGGAACAAGTGGGTTCTCAAAATAAAGCGTAAGTCTGATGGCTCAATAGAGAAGTATAAGGCTCGCCTTGTGGCAAAAGAATATAATCAATAGGAAGGAGTTGACTTTGAATAAACTTTTTCTCCTGTTGTTAGTTTACCTCTATTTGCCTTATTCTGGCAATAGTAGCTAGTATGGATCTTGAATTACATCAAATGGATATAAAGACTGCATTCCTCAATGGAGAATTAGAGGAAGAAATTTATATGGAACAACCTGTTGGTTTCATTACAAAAGGCCAGGAGCACAAAGCGTGTCGACTATTGAGGTCGATATATGGCCTTAAGCAGTCTTCGAGACAATGGTATATACGTTTTCACAATGCAATAATGGCATATGATTTTGTAATGATTAGTGAAGACAATTGTGTATATATCAAAAGATCCAAAGATCAATTTGTGATCTTATCATTATATGTTAAAGATATACTAATTGTCGAAAGAAGTATGGAGTTGGTTAATACAGTCAAGAATTGGTTATTTTCTAATTTTGAGATAAAAGATATGGGTGAAGCTGCATGCATTTTTGGAGTTAAAATTTCAAAAGATCGCTCAAAGAAATCCTTATCTATTTCACAAGAGACGTACGTAAATAAAATCCTTGAGCGATTTTGTATGCTAAACTGTAAACCAATAGATACTCCTATTGCAAAGGGCAAAGCATTAAACGACAGAATGTGTCCTAAGACTTCACAAGAAAAGGAGCAAATGGAACAAGTTCTATATGCTAGTGCTGTCGGAAGCTTGATATACGCTATGATGTGTACAAGACCAGATATTTATTATGCAGTTGGAATGGTAAGTAGATACCAATCCAATCCAGGTCAAGCACATTGGATCGCTGTCAAAAGAATCCGGAGATATCTAAAGGGAAGTGTCAACTATGCGCTGACTTATCAAGAAAGTGATCTATACCTTGAAGGCTACACTAATGCTGACTAGGGAGGAGATTTAAAAGAAAGGAAATCTATTTCTGGATACATATTCTTACTAAATAATGGCGCCATATCTTGAAGCAGTAAGAAACAACAGTGTGTAGCCTTATCTACAATGGAAGCCGAGTTCGTGGCTTTATCAGCAACGGCACAAGAAGCTATTTGGCTTAGAAGATTTTTGGATCACTTAGGTGTAACTGAGAATGCTGTAAACCTAATATTAATCTATTGTGATAGCCAAGCAGCAATAGCGTACACTAAGGATCCCAAGTACTATGGAAAGACCAAACATATAGATATCAAATATAACTATGTCAAGGACATGGTTGCACGAAAGGAAATGAACGTGAAGTACATATCTACACAAAGGATGATAGCAGATCCTATGATGAAGCCGATTCCATGGTCATGTGAGATCTCTAGGACTGTGTAGAATATGATGTACTGAACATTGTAATTTTTCCCAGAATGTTCACTATTAATGAAGTTTGTTATTATCAATGCCTATAAGTTTATATGACGTTTGTGAATATCGATGCTAAGTGCATTATATTGAAAAGGTATGTCGGACAGATGAGAGATTAGCCCACTCACACGGGCAATCGCCTTTATTCACTGTGTGATGAATAGAGATGAGACAGTTTTAAGTTTGCTATCTAGATGATAATTCAGAGCTCAAGCTTGAAGCATAGACGTTGCCTTAACAGAATATTAAGATGATGACATATAGATTATTATGTCCGAAAGTGAAATGACCCACATATTTCACTTTACCTATCTTTAATGCCAGATGTGAGTTCTGATAGATGCTTATGAATAGAGTAGATTTGTGAACTCAAGTTAGACATTGAGTATGTCTAAACTATCATCTGTACAATATTGAGAGTAAAGACATACGCTCTATGGGAAAAGAAGAAAATACCGTAATACGTATTTCATATTACGTATGCATGGGACGACCGATAAGAGTTGACAAAAAATTTATGATCTCAATTTTTTAAGTCGTGTGAGACTCTTGAGGAAAATAGTTCTCAATTAAAGTGCCCTCATGACTCTTACTTATTCTTGAAATTTCTATTCAGTGTTTGCTATCTTAGGATGTTGCCGATGATCATGATAATTCGGTCTAACGGGGCATTTCTAGAAAAGCGAGTTGGACTGAAATGGAGAGGTTTAAGGAAAGAGGAAGATCAATTTAATTTATGATGTCATATTCTATATTTGTATTCACAAGTTGACCAATTATGATTTTGAGTAAATCATAGTTGTGAATACGATATATGAGAAACTAAAAGAGATCAAGAGAGATAAAGAAATATGACTGATTGATCTAGGGAACTGCATACTAATTCTACTCTGGATAATGCCCAAATTTGAGCTGTTATATATTCCTAACAGATATATAATAACGAGCTCTCGTATTATGCTGGTCACACGGATTATTTGCCAATATGAATTTTGCAAGGAAGGTAGTTGTGTTAAGCCCATCGTAGGCGAGTAGTAGATGAAAGACATAATAGGTGGATCGCTCGAGATGGGCCAAATCCGGCCCGTGAGCCACAAGGGCCCACGAGGTAGTTATTTGCCTATCTATAATAGAAGGCACCCCTTGAAAAATAGACGTGATTTTGATATGCAAACACACTCCTTCGTATACGTCATCTTCTCTGTTTTTCTTCGGAACACACATTTGTACGAAAGATGATCGAAGAACTTTCAAGCGCAAGGTGGCACTTAATCTGTGATAATACCAGGTATGTTCGTTGTGTAATATGCCTGTACGATCGGTGATACAAGTTGATGGTCCTCGGGCACATTTTCCGCATTGATCAAATTCGTTCCGAATATGTTTCGAACGAGACGATCGGGATTGAGTTTTCCCTACAATGTGAAACCCCCCAACGACATTGCAACACTACTTTGAGATCTTTGCAAACCCGCATAGGTTTTGTGAGGAAGATGACCAGCCTTGGATCAAGGTCTTTTGGGTGTCTTGGATTGATTTTCGGTGAAATTTGAGCGACATAATTTGAAACTTTTCTGGTGAGGGAAAATGATCAATAGAGAATCAGCGAGGAAGAAAGTGACGGTTTAGTTTTAGGAAAAAGTAAATTTATTTTTGGTAATTGAATTTTCTATATATATATATATATATACACACAAAATTTTAGGTTTTTAAAATTTTTTTAGGAGACAGTTTTTGGGAAACTCTAAGCAAAAATAAAAAGAAGGTGTTCTCAGAGATTCACGCATTCAATTTGCAACAATTAAATAAAGTTATGATGCATCCTAAAATTTTCTTTGCAAAAATAAAACTTGCGTGCCAAAATTTGAATGATCAACTTAAGTTGAGATAAGCTCCTCATATCTAAGTTGAATTCGATGGCTTTGAATATGATCACATGTCTTTGTCATGTGGATCATCACTCGCCAAAACTTGAATATTACCACCTGTCTATAGAGAGACATTGGAAATATATCGGCTAATTATCAAGTTGATAGCACTAATGTTGTCACACTTGATTGCAATATTTGATTCTGCAACTCCAAAATCACTCAGTTGTTGCTTCATCCGTAGAATTTGAGCACAACTTCCAAGAGCTACTTATTCTACTTCAATTGTCGAAAGATCAACTGTCTTTTTCTTTTTGGAAAACCAAGATATTAACATGCAACCCATTAACTTTACCAAAAAAAAAAAACATGCAACCCATTAATTGACATGTCCTTAAAGTGCTTTTTCTATCAATATGATATCCAGCAAAGTCAGCATAAGAATGTCCAACAAGCATGAATTCATAGGCTAACAATATCGCCTAGGGGGTCAATAGGTGATTTCGTGATATCATGACTAAATATTGTGGAATTAAACGAGTCAAGATAAATATGATCAATAATAAGTCAAATAGAGTGTGAATATGATCATATGCTGGTAATATCCAGGTTATTGAATGCATTTATTCTATCAAGTAGAAAATAAGTATGAGTAGAGAAATAGAAAACTTTGCACACAGAGCTTCTAGTGGTTCAGCTTAATGTAAGTTTACATCCACTTTCCCATATTTACAATCTACTGGCTATATTTCACTAGTAAATCAATGAGAAATTACAGTAATAAGTTTTACTTAATCCCAAGTTTTCTCCTCGAAGTTGGTGCAACTAATACACAAGCATAGAGGGCTCTCTATCACACACTAAAGTACTAACTATCACACTGCCAACACTTTTCAATTGATTACAATCGTACGCTCATGGAAGACAACTAGAATTTGTGAAGTTCTCTCAAGAGTTGGACTTGTTTTTGCACGATCTATCTCTCGTCTTATATGCCTTGTTCTTCTTTTATAATCCTTATTATCCAAAACTTCTCGTTGGATAAAATTTACGAGGATCAATCTCCATGCTAGCCATTGGACGGTTGACCAAAAGATTAGGGTAGTTGTTGAGTTGGAACAATAAGAGATCTCGTTGATTTGGACCCCCATACAAATAAATCTTGGTTTTCATAAGTGGAGTTCTTCAACTATAGACTAAGCCTTGCCTTCAGGATGATTACCAATCTATTAAGATATTTTGTATGATTGAATATTTCTGCAAAGATAATCTTAAGATAGAAAGCAATCAATACCTTCCGAAAAGGGAATCCATATAAGATCACAAGCTGTATAGCTATGAGATTAAATTTCTCAAAATAATGGTCTTGAAGTTCATAATAGGATTGTCGTCGCATGTAGAGCAAATGTTTTGCCAATATTCAGCCATCACATTTCCGTTATGATATTAAGCTTCCTGCTAATATTTAAGTATATATTTTGATAATATTCGGCATTTGCCTTGCTGATATCCAATGTCTTCCTTGCTGATATCTAGTGTTTGCCTTGTTGATAATTAGATGAAACCCTTGATAGCATTTATTCAGAAATTAAGCTGATATTCACATGGTGGTCTTGCTAATATTCAAGTGCTTCACTTGCTGACATCCATGCAGTTCACTTGCTTCTTGCTTCTTGGATATGATCAATTGTTCTTACCAAGATAGTTTGGCAGTGATAATATGTAGACATAAAATTTTGCCTTTTCAAGTCAATATAAATTTTCATTCCACTTGTTCACATAGGTTTTTCAGTCATAGAGAATCCTTTCAACATGAATATCACTTGAAACATAAACACTTATCGTATATATCAATTCTAATATAAACCATGGATAGTTTTGTCATCTCAATATATATGGGGTTTTTTTTCAACAAACATGACATAGAAATAATCACATGAAGAATTTCACGGGAAATTAGATGCAAGACATGACATGACAAGGCAACTATCATATGCAGCATGTCATGGCATATCGGATGTGAGACAAGACAACGATGAGATGACATGACTTGTTAATACATACAACATAACATGGCAAATAAGATGCAAGACATGGCAACAAGATGACATGACTTGGCAATAATACATGTAGCAAGACATGGCAAATTAGATGCAAGACATAGTGTTGAGAAGACATGACATGGTAACTATCACATGCAAACATCACATGGCAATCGAGTGCAAGATGTAATGTCGAGATTACATGGCATGGCAATAATTACATGCAACATGACATGGAAAATCATATGCATGATATGACAACAAGATGACACGACAAGGCCATAATCACATGCAATTTGACATGGCAAATTAGATGCATGACATGACATTAGATGCACTACATAACAATGAGATGACATGATAAGACAATATGCACATGCGGTATGACATGGCAAATTAGATGTAAAACATGACAAAAATGAGCTGACATAGCAATAATGACATGCAGCATGTGGTGGACTAAATACAAAACACGACAATGAAATGATGTGCAGACTACACTATGCGAGGAGTTATTTAATCAATTTGCAGCTTTATTTAGACCTAGTAACATTTATGTCGTACCCTTTCCTTTCAACTAGGTCAAAGCAAAATCATTATTTGATGTCAAAATTATTTTTTGAATAAAAAATCATGAGATGAATAATCGCATGCATGGGACTTTAGTTCATGGCTTCGAATTGTGATAGCTATTGTGATTTCCTGTCTCATTGTCATAATCTATCATCCACTTGAACTCATTCTTTCGATACATGACATATGGTTAGCTTTCAAATAAATTGTTTTTTAATGTATGTGATGATCCATGACGTCCCAAGTACGTCACTTTCTAATGCGTACATTCTTATAATTGTCATTTACTATGCAAACGGATATGTATTATGCATCGAATAAGTTCAATATAACATCAAACTCATGTAATAAACACAGCTTTCAAATATATATATATATCATCTTGACTCCCATTTATCATTTATATACATAGGTGTTTTCAAAAGACCATCAAAGAGGTACATCAATCCCTATCATCGGCGTCCTGGGAAGTTAAGGAATCTATCACCACTACTAAAAAATGACGCCCATCAGCATACACACAAACTATATATATCTAAAGCCACACACTCCCGCCGCGCTACTCCTGGCCATCCCCACCACCAGCACTGTCATCGTCTCGAGGGAGCTGGATGGTCCCTATAGCAGTCCGCTCTAGTGCATGTACATGGCGATAAAATGATACGTCACCATCCCCGTCTCCATGCCGGTATCCATTAATAGTGAAGACACATACTTGACGAATGTAACACTCGAAAGTCCGGGTCAGTAAACTCGCTCAACGAACACTCAAAGTCTAGAGGTGCTCCGTAAAGAATAACAGGGGCAGTGGGAGGAGAGGCCATGCTAACTATAGGTCTGAAAATTTTAAAGTCAATAGGAATATTTAGCAAGTGGAATATTCAATTTCTAAAATAATCGTTCCATTGTTACTTCACAACCTAAACAAAACTAATAGAACATCCATACTAATATAACATGAATACCTGGGCCAATAACACGAATGACCAGTAATTCATAAGAACAATATCACAAGCACACATGTCTCATATATCGACGTTCATTCGTTCTCGAGTAAACAACTTCCACGATTTGCTAAATAACACATGCCGGTTTGCTGTTTGGCTTACCATGATTCATTGTCCTTGGGCATCTCACTCTGAGACATCCCTAACATGATAGGGGCATCCCAGACACACAGCAAGGGCATCTCGACTCCTCCAGGGAATATGTATCAGATTGCTGTCCAATACTTATCACTCTTTAACCCTTTACTCATGAACATCTTAACATCAATTTATTAAGCACCACATTCTTCATAGCATAATGAACACATATCAACTAACGTTGAATTCGACTTTCTAACGCATCAGAACCGAACCAGGCCAATTTGGAAACAATAACATCACAATATCAACAAAACCAAGTCTACTAGTTAATCTAAGATCACGAACCTCCCAATTGAAGGAAGGCCGAACACCCTATTCAATTAACTACCCATTCACGAAGCAACAAGGACTAATTGAGCTAGAAAGTAGAGATTTCAACTCGCTTTTAACCTCAGTCAAACAATTTGAAAATTCACGAAATTTTAATATGTTATAAACAAGATCATGACCGACATCTTTCATGAACAACTCAAAGTCTAGTTCGGTCTGTATTAAGAGCAATAATTCGCTCAGAATGAAACACTCAGAATCGGTGAAAACCGAGTTTCCAGAATCACAAAAAGAGTCATTATCCAGACCACACTTAATCAAAACATTTTGAAATTTTTATATGTTCTGGATACAGATACCCTCTGCAACTTTTGTGAAGAAAGTATATCCATTTTCAATTTAGAAAAATTCATAGAAAATTAAAAGTGGCCAAAGGTCAAAACCAGTTTTGGGAATCCTGTATTAAAACCGGTAATGTCATAGGCCTTCGTACCCATCAATTTAATTCTGAAAAATATGAAATTTAATTATGTTATAGTTTAGGATGTCTTGAACAACTTTCATAGGGAAATTTAGTGAGATTAGAAACAGAAAATGCTGAGTAAAATTAGCAAATCGAAGAGGTCAGAATTATCTCGAATCTGAAAATCCCATCCCAGAACTAATAAGCCAGTCTTATCTTGCAAAACCTAGATTTCCACACCAAAATCACTACGGCTAGCAACTAATTTCCTCCATTCTCAACATGCACAGCCAAAAACACCATGTAATCAACACTTGGAACTCAACGTCCACAATACCCCACTATTTGGTCCTAAAGTAGACTGTCCGCAACTCCTCTACACGAAATCCTCTTTGCCGAACGGTTCACAAAATTAAATAGCATGAATTGGGTTAGTTTCCACTTGCCTTAGTTGTCTTGAGCTAAAAATCGAACCTCCAAACTGCTTTGAATTAGCCCCGGTTGATTGTTGTTTCATGAGAGCAATTGAGCATGTGTGTTTCTGTTTTCTGCTTTGTGGCCGAGAGAGTGAGGGAGAGGGAGTGTGAGCTGCCAGACTGAAAGAGAGCGAGACATGACCAGCATTGCATGTATTCTGATGTGTCATCTTGCATGAAAGTTGAGCGACAAATGGCAAATTAGTGAGGATAATTGGCAGGTGTCTTGGGGTCGGCGGGGTGGTGTTGTCCCACTGGTGGCCGGTCACTAGGAAAAAAAAATCTGAATTATCCATCACCTTATAATTAGAACTTTAATGACCACAAATTGGACCACCAATTTACCAATGTGCTCATATGATTTTTGGTCCCATCATCATTCATGAACCGTTGTCCCAAAATTCCTAAATTGGCACATCCCAACTTATATCAAATGAACAAGTTTTATCACCATCATCAATTTCACTTATCTTCGTTAGCTAAATCGACAGACAAAATTCAGGACGTCACAATGTAGCACTTCAATATATCCATAACCTGATATCCCCTCCAAATTGCACAATTTATAATCAACAACAATAATAACACGCATGCCATCGTATTTCTATCAGAGCGAGCATCATAATGGCTTAATTTTGGATCTAGATAGTTATTATGAGAGCATACTAACATGCTGAAGTTTTAGTGACATTCTGATAACAGAACAACATATCATATAATTAGAGATCTAATTTTAGCATTACGATGGCCCAATAACGTGCATTTTTTACTATTTAAATAGGCAACGTAACAATGTGTCCTAGGTTTTCGAGTTTTTTTTTCGATGCTATGATAGCCTAAGAACACGCGTCTTCCAACTATTCAAACTAGCATCATAACGACGTATTCTAGATTTTATGATTCTAAACAGATATTTCAACATCCTAGCATGCATTTTTGCATGAATTTGAAATGAGGGAGTCTGGACTTAACTTGACAGCACGAGAATTTTTTTTTTTTGGTAAGGGTAAGGTATATATTACTTTCAAATCACCAAATACAAAGGAAAGCAAGAGACTAACCAAGTCCCACAAGGACTAAAAAAACCAAGGGAACAAACGAGAATAAGAGAAATTACCCCAGGAAATGAAGAAATGGAGCGGTTTTACAGGGATATTCAGCCACCTCAAAAAGATGCAGGTGCACCTCTAGTCAAGACTCGTTCTTTCTGGAATATCTCCTCTATCTGGCATTCTATTCACTTTATTGAGATTTCGATAGCTTTCCATAAAGCTCAATATTGTTAGGTGAAATCGCTAAATAACTGACCTAAGATTTCAATCTGTATCAATGCTTGAGACTTAGGTCTATGGACTGAGCGTTGAGTCGATTATAATTTTCTAAATCTATCATCTACCATAACCGGCCAATAATATTTAGAGGTATGGGTAATTTCATTCGATTCAGAGACCTTTAGGTATGCTATGGGCTGTGGACCTTTTTTTCTGAGTATTAAAAGATTTTGATTAAAGTTTGATCGGTGGGGAAAGACAGTTCTAAATCTATATGGATTCCAATAAACCTTTAAATTAATCCAATATAATCCTAAACGCTTGCATAAAATTTCACCGTAGTTCATCCATTTAATTCTCATTTGAAATTGATGGCGTGGTAGTACAATCATTATTGGTCGTCCTATGTATCTCGACCAATGATCTAGTGTGGACAATTTCACTCGAAACAATGCCATTTTGCTTACTTTCTTGCATTTTCTAGTTTTCTTTTCTTTTCTTTCTGTTACTGTTCATCTTCTCGGACAAGAATCAGCTTCTTAGGTTCAAGAATGGCGTCAAGAACCTAGAAACTCTTATGAAACCCATTGGCAATGCATTGCGAGTTGGACAACATCATGTGCGATGAGGCTGACCGTGTTGTCTTGCTCTCGCTCTCGCGTCTGACTCAAAAGAACCAGATTTGGGTGATATGGCTCACCAGCCTTCTAGATCTGGGCTCGACGGCGAGCAACCAAAACTTCAAATATGGAGGCTCGACCCATAGCCATCGTATTCGCTGAGATCCCGATGGCCACAAGCTGGACGCTCATGGAAGAGGAGTGGCCGAGCTCGCTGAGATATAGAATTGTGAAGGTGCATCCACCATTCATTTTTGTTTGAGCCATCAAGTCCTGGTCCAAGGTCATGGAAGACGATCAATGTTTAACTCCCTCACAATGCCCTCTTCACTTCATCCTTCTTCATATCACTACCAATCTCCAACTCAATCACGGATTTCGATTTCTTGGAGTCCCACTACTGGAGGCATTTGCCGTATTCTTACGATATATTGTACTCAATGTGCTTCGAGATGAATAATTCATTTCGAGGGAGTAGTCGAGCTTGCTGAGATCTGAAATTTTGAAGGTGCATCCACTGTTCATTACTGTTTGGGCCATAGATTTCACCCGTTGAGCTCCACTTAAGCAAACAAAAACAAAGTTTGGTGAGGGCAGGGGTGCAATGGGAAGAGGGAAAATAAGAAAAGAAAAGCGAAATTAAGCAAAAAGGTGTTGTTTTGAGTGAAGTAATTCACATTAGATCACTAGCTGTGTAACTTAGAACGACTGGTGATGACTAAACTGTGATGTCAGCAATTTTAGGTGAGAATCACTTGGAAAGGCTTTATAGGAATTTGGCATAAATTGTTTAGGATTACATTACATCAGTTGACTGATTTAGGACTACAATCGAATTCGTACAACAGGTTTACAACTGAAATAAAAATTTTCCCTTGATCGGATGTCACTTCCTCACCGGATGTTCGTTTGACCCGATTTTGGTAGAGTTGGGACGTTTGTGATCTTAGTTTTGTCCGATAGGTAAAAAATTGACTGCTGTATTTTGGTGGCAATACGGGTGTTAAAAGACTCGTTTTGGTGAGCAAAACCCACTTTTAGATTTATAATTTGTTCCGAGCCTCGTATTTTTCGGTCAACATAATGATTTTCCAGGAAATGGGAGCAAAATTTGTGGTGACAACAACTGCCCCTTTTTCTGATGGAGTTCGAGCATGGAGAACGCCATTATAAAAACAAATTAAGCCACAAATTTTGTCCGCAAATTTGACTATGCCCCTCCCCCTTTTTAAAGGTTTTTTACGTGTCATTAATTTAAGAGTTAGATGAAATTCTTTACTTTAGCCTTTTCTTGTTTATGACTAATTTTTTTGGTCAGATGTTTATGATTAACTTAGCCATGCTTATATTGTTGGCGCTACTGCTAGCTGCTGGATGACTTTTTTCCTTTTCGTGACTCAACAAAAAGTATATCATGTCGTTCACTCATTCAGTTTGAGGCAAGCGGATGGTCATGCATAGATATTGTTGTGAGTGCATAGCAGAAGTTTGATCGATACCTTCATCTGAAGAGATCACCAAGAGGGAGCTCAAGGTCGAGCACAACAACATATCCAGTTGGATCCATATTACTCAAAAGTTTAAGCTAATGAGTTATAGGCCAAATAGGATATATTAACTGCTCCAAATCACATCAATTATCTAATGTGGAACTTTTTAACATAATTTACACATACATTTCAACAATCTCCCCTTCATGTGTGAATCCAGTGTTAGGTTTGTTCTCACTTAATTCACTACATCAACCTATTTCTACTCGAATCTCCAATGCCCACATTCATCTCTAGTCTTTTTCTCTAGACTGAACCAAGAAGACTGCTATTAGGACCGCGTTGCTACACCACAATGACAATATGCAACTGCATTGGTCACCAAATTCATTTCTTGACATATTTACCAAACACCGATACATATTGGGAGTGGTTCATCAATCTAACACCAGTGCTAATATCGGATTTTATAATTAAATCAATACGAAAGCACTGGAGAAATAAACTAGGAAAAATAAAGAATACTAGAGATTTACATAATTCGGTCCAAGTGTCGGTACCTACTCCGTGAGGAGAGCCAGTAGTAAATAATCCACTAATAATCGGAGAACGTGACACACATGATGACTAAACCTATTCCTTTGGTGATTCTCCAGCTTTGCTTGAGCTCACTTGGCATCTTAGAGAGCCCTTGGGGCATTGGAAGAGATGGCATGGATAAAGAGCACTATGACTTAACTGCAAACGTTGGGCCAATGTGGAGAATTGTAAAATTATGTTTTAAGTTTGAGCCATGTATGAAACCTGATCCATTGGGAGGATTTGATTTGTTCAAATTAGCGTGCTCTTTAATTTGAATCAAATTTGGATTTCTTGGGCAGTGGAACTTGATTTTGTTTCTTGTTGGAGAATATTATCTAAGTTTGATTAGTTTGACTTGTTTGATTCCGATTGCTGCAGAGAAACTTCTTTTGGTCATACAAAAAGAAAGGGCTATACAGGATGTTCTTGTTTCAGCTATACCTGAGCTCTTGCTTTGGGCTTGAACACCCGATGATTTTCATTATGAGTTTTACATACAATCGAGTTGATGTTATGTAAACACTATGGATTTGGGTTTAATCTTCTAGTGGGAAAAACTTGAGCATGTAAATGATTGTAATTCTGATTCTCTGATTATTAGTGGATTATTTACCAGTGGCTCTCCTCATGGCGTAGATACCTACACTTGGACCAAATCATGTAAATATCTGGTGTTCTTTATCGTTCATCATTTTTTTCTCTATTGATTTCATGTTGATTTAATTGCAAGATCTATAATCAAACATGTTACCCAAATGCAAGTTAATCATGTAAAGGTGTTTAAAATTGGTGATCAAACGTGAGTCCCAAGTACAAATTGATCTAAGTTTTTTTAAAAGGAGTGATCACTCATGAATCTCAAGTGTAAGCCAGCCCCAACAAAGAATTTAAAAGGGGTGATCAAACATGCGTCTCAAATGCAAGTTGATCGTGTGGAAAAAAGTTTTTTTTTAATAATCGGTCATCAAACACGTGTCTCGAATACAAGTTTCACTGGGAAAATCCCCTATATTGTTTTGATGGTATGACCTAAGAAAATACGTATGTGTTCGGGTAAAGGAACCCCTAAATATTGGGATGAGAAAGAAAATCAAAGGCTTCTAACTTGTATATTGGTTGGGTAGTTCTTAGTAATATATACGCAGGCCACCATGCAAATGATGTCATATCATTATTAGAAGGGTGGCACTGGTGAACAAGTTTAGACCGGGGATGTTCAATAGAGCTTGAAGGACCATAAAGGTGAATAATTTAGTAGAGCTACAATCATTAATATGCTTGGAAGGACTAAATGATAAAAGAGCAGGGAATCATTGCTGGGACATTAGATTGTCAGCTGGAGCAGTTCTTTTCCGATGAGCTAGAGAGACAATGATAATACCAATGATCGTAGTGAGTTTAATGAAGACGAGTAATTAGTGGGGATGTTGATGTCCTTGGAAATCATTGGAAGCTAACTTAGTCAATCAGTGAAGATGATAAATCAGCCGGGATGCTGATATCCTTGGATGTCTTTGGAAGCTGATGAAACCAAGAGAATCATTGGAAGATTAATTTCATGTCATTCCACACAATTCGTTGTTGGACAACACCAACAGACTGAAGTTAATCAGCAGTCCTTATTATGGGTAAGGAATCATGTTGATATCAAGTCGTGAAAGGTTGATTGGAATGTTGATCAAGATGAAACTAGCCATGACAAAAGCTTAAAATTTGTATTAGGAGCACTAGAGATAAATTAGAGCAGTTTTGGCAAATTAAAGGCTAACTGGTTTGGGAAAACTGCCATTATTAAAGGCTATTCTTATGTTGATGATGGTAGAACCAACGGCTACTTCATGGAGTTGAGTGGGAAATGGTCATCTAAATTTGGATGGCTAAATACATTCAATCCGAGAGAAGTAGTGAGGTTGGGTGGAAACACACAAACCAAGTCTATAGCTTTTGAGTGTTCTTCATTGTTATGTATTTGTTGATAGCAAATGTATTGCTAATAATGTCTTCGTGTGGTCCTACTGAGTTGTAATGGCAAATACTCAAGTGTACAAGTGCAAGAGCAGTGGTTGTGTCATAATAGTGTGATCTATTGTGTGAAAGGAACAAAATTTGCCAGTTGTAACTTGCAGTACTAATTAGTAGTGGATTCTAGCCTTGTTATGGTTGGTAGTGTAGAGAGTGAACGTAGGCTTGGGGATAAAGCCAAACCACTATAAATCTAAATGTGCTATCAGAGACACCATAGAGATTGCAAAGTTAATCACTTGGATGTTCGTAGGTTTTCGCAATTTACTTTAAGAAAGAGTGCCAGATTTGTGCTAATAATTGTGGATGACTACTCGAGGACTTGGGTGTTTGTATTAAGGCACAAGTTTAATAATGTTATCAGGATTAGGTAGTTGAAAGCTTTGATTGAAAAGGAGACTGTTAAAATGGTCAAGCATGTATGGACTAACAGTAGCATGAAGTTCTACTCATAGCTATTTAATGAATTATACATAAAGGAAGGCATAGTGTGATATCTCACTAGTGCCAGTGCATCACAGCATATTATGGAGTTGATAAGCGGAATATTGCTAGAGATGGCCTATAAAATGCTCTCTAGTGATGGTATGATTTAGAGAATCTTGGCAGATATGCTTAGTATGGCAACCTACTTGATGAATAGATCCTCATCAACTGCAATAAGATGTTGGACTCCCTAAGAAGTGTGTTCAGGTAACGCTACTAATCATTCTGTTCTTAGAATAGTTGTTTGCTCATGTTATGTTTGAGTAAGTGATGCAAGAAAGTGGAGGGCAAGAAAGTGCATGTTCCTACGTTATACACAAGGTCAGTAGAGAATGAAATTCACTTTTTTTTAGCAGAGAAGTTATATTTGATGAGTTTCTAGTATTTCTGAGTAGGAGAGATTATAATAGTGTTTCTACGGATTTGGACTGTGTTCAATTGCCATAACTATTGAGTTTGACAATGTGCGTGTTCGATCTCCTAATAGAAATAGATGCAATGGTAGTTTTGCTTTATCTGTGTAGGGTAGGTTGTGTTTGAACATCCTTGTGAAGCAGTGGAGCAGTTAAAGGTGTAGGTGGAGTTGATGTTCTGATGAAGTCCACATTATAGTAAAGTTCAAACGAGACCTGGATTTAAAAGATATCTGTAGTGGTCGAGCTCACGAATGGTTATGGGAGAGTAGTAGCGAAGTTCAAAATTTAGAGAAGCGATTGTCACTTTTTCTCAAATGTCGAGCTAACGTGGAGATTAAATATATCTTGAATTTGAGCTCATGAACAAAACTCTACCTTAAATGAATTAAAGGAAAGTCTGAAAGTTCATAATTGGTGGAAGTCTGCCATGGCAATATGAATTTCCTGTTCAGTGTTGGAGTTCAAAGTGACTTTGACCGTATAAAGGAAAGTCAATATTGGAGTCCAAGTGACATGAGGAAACAAATTTCCTATTTTTGTTTCAGAATATTAAATGCGTGATTTTTAGGGCTTTGCTTTTTTGATAGGCGGAGCGTGCGTGCATGCACATATATATTTAATTATTTACTTGTGGGTTGCTCTGCTGGTCACGAAGAATTGGTGAAGCACCATTTTTGACCGAGTTCTTGGCGTGGGTTTCTTGTGATATTCTTTGTGAAATTACACCGATAATTTTAGTGTTCAAGCTAATCAAATCTTGTAATAAGATTTGTTAATTCTTTTGTAAGATTGAGAGATTATTTCATGAAAAATTATGGGGGTTAAACACTACGTGAGTTATTAGATGTAATTGAGGGCTGGGAAATGCTAAGAGTGTTTGAATTATTCAGAAAACCTCCTTATATATTTTGAAGATGACAAAAGTGTCCATGATTTGTAACAATTTTGATAGTTGCAAGATGTGTTTATGTTTTAGGTAATACTCGCGTTGAAAAGATTCCTTGTGACTAAAAGACCTATATAAACAAGTCTAAAAGTATATGATATTCATGTTTGGCTTGGGAGCATCAAGGGTTTATGACTACAGAATCCACATTATGATTTGTGACCTAGATATGAACAAGTAAATTGCGTGGATATCAGTATTTGAACTACGTGAATACTAGCAAGGTTACTAAATGGAAATCAGCTAAGTTAGTACATGGAAATTATCAAGGATTATACTTGGATATCAGTAAGGCAAATGCTGGATATCAGCAAGGCAAAAGGCTTGATATAATCAAAGTTTACACTTGAATATTAGCAGGCGCTGAACATCAACAAAGTGATGTTGAGACTATTAATCTGAGATATTTCATCTCATCATTGATAGCCTATGATTCGATAAGGATTTTTTCTTAAGAAGATATTGATTGACCTTCCATCTTGAGATTATCTTTGTGACATATCTAATCACGCGAGATATTCTAATGGCTTGACAATCATCCCGTAGACAAGATTCTTTCTATAATTGATGAACTGTACTTATGGAAATCAATATTTATTTGTATGGGCGACCAAATCAACGGAATCTCTGATTGTTCTACTTCAATGGCTACCCTAGTTTTCTTGTCAATTGTCCAATGGCTAGCTTGGAGATTGATGCTTGCGAAAATTGTCCAACGGGAAGTTTTGGTTGTTAAGGAGTATAAAAAAGAAGACCAAGGTGCCGATGAGAGAGATAGATTAAGAGAACACAAATTCCAAAGTTCAAGAGAGCTTTGCATATTCTTATTTGTCTTTTGTGAGCTTACAATTGTAATCATTTGAGAAGTGTCAACAGAGTGATAATGTGAGCTTAGGTATGAGATAGTGAGAACTAGCTTGAGTATTAGCAACACCAATTTTGTGGAGAAGTGATAGAGTATTAGCGGGCACATGCAAGTGTAACTTCTCATCGATTATAGTCGAATCTAGCTAGTAGGTTATTAGTGTGGGATAGTGGACATATGATTACATTAAGTCGAACCACTATGAAGTTCTATGTGCAAAGTCTTCTATCTCTCTATTTACATTCCTATATTGCTTGATAGAAATACTACACTCAATAACTTGGATATTACTAGTTTCTGATAGAGAAAATGATACAAACAGTTCTTGAACTTTGGCCCGATATGCAATGTGGTCCCTTAACTTTTAATTTGTTCAATATGGTCCATAAACTTTAACTCCTAAACTTTTAATTTGTTCAATTTCATCCCTGAACTTTTGATATATGTTCAATTTGGTCTCTGAACTTTATGAAAATGTTCAACATAGTCACTAAACTTGAATTAATAGAAGAACTACATTGAGCATTTTATATAGCTTAGGGACTATATTGAACATATCTTAAAAATCCAAGGACCACATTGAACATTAAGTTAAAGTTTAGGGACTACATTGAACAAATTAAAATTTTAGGGATTATATTGCACATTGGGCTAAACTTCAGGGACTGTTTATGTCCTTATCCCTTTATGATAATACTCATAATTTGTTTAGTAACATTTGAATATATTCACCTTAACATCTCTAATTTCACAATAATTGTCAAGATCTCGTGAAATCACTTGATCACCCCCTTAGGTGATATTGTTGGCCTACTTCATGAGTAATTCTAATGTGGTTATAATTTCTGTTGTATCGCTTGATTTATAATATAATTATTTACTACTTTTCTTGTGGACGTAAATCACACCAACCGTACCACGTAAAACTGATCTCCAATCTATTTCCTTGTTTGTCTGTCTTGGCTTGTTTCCGCAACAACACCCTTTCGATCTTAATGACTTGAGTAAAAGTGAAAGCTACTACATGAATGCTTATGTTTTTTTGGCTTCAATTGGTTCATCCCGTCTGGTGAATCAAATCTATCTTTCATACGTTTAGGCTGTGAATGATAACCATTCTGTTTCTCTATTTCTGTTTCAGAAATAGGTTTGGAACATTAATCTGTTTGGTAACGCAATTCAATTTTCTATTTCTAGAACAAATTTTTGTTCTAGAAATAGGTTTGAAACAGAAACTAGAAGTTAAAATTTTTTTCTTTTCTATTTCTGGAACAGAAATGAGAAATTAAAATTCTTTTCATCGCTCGTTCTCACTACTAGTAGGTCGCTCGCCTGTCGTCCATTGCCGTCTACTTGCCAGCCACAGCCACCCGCAGCCACTTGTGGCCTGCCTCCTACTACCGGCAGCCATCCACTGGCCTCTATCTCCTGTTGTCGCCTACCACCATCTCCTGCCACCGGTCTCCCTCCTCTCGCAGCCACTCGCCTTTGGCTACCGCCTGCTATCCACTGGTCACCGCTCCCACCTCCTGTAGCCCTCCTCTCGCCACCAGCCACTGTCTTTCACTGTCGGCCGCACTCCTTCCATTGCCACTAGCCTTTCACCACCGGCCACCGTCTCCTGCCATCGTCCTCCATCCTCCCATCGTTGCCCACCTTCGATCGCCACCCACCTCCCATCATTGACCACCGTAGGTCACCACCTGTTGTCCACCGGCTACCGCTCTCTCCTCCGACCGCCCTTCTCCTACCACTGTGGGCTACCGCCCGCTGTCCACCGGCCACCGTCTCTCGCTACCAGTCACCCTCCTCCCATCACCAACTGCCTCTAGCCGCCATCCTCCGCATTGGCCGCATTACTATCCGCCACTGCCGCCTCCCCCTGCCATCCGCCACCGCCATTCGCTGCCTACCATTTGCTCTCTGGCCACCTAAGAGGGAGACATTTTGTGTCGTTATCAAATAAATTTCTGTTTCTAGAATAGAAATTTGGTGTTATTATCAAACGTGTTTTTTTGTTCAAAAACTCCTCTAAGAACAGAAATAGAAAAATCAATTTCTAGCCATAAATTGATTTCTGAAACAGAATGGTTGTCATTCGCAGCCTTAATATTTGAAGCCCTTCATCTGATTTCTAGTTAAAAAATAAGGCATATTCCTGGCAATCTATAGCAGTTGCATTTACAAGAAGAAAAACGAACTCCTGGTTCCCCGCAACACATCAGTTTGTCATGAACAACCCCGTGGAAAAGTAAGAAATCTGCATGTGATAACATGGGGTCGATTGTAAACGTAGTAAGAAGGTTGTAGCTTGGTGCATTGCGCATGAGGATGCTCTCTTTCATTTGAGGTTTCTTCACGATGTCCATGTATACAAGCTCAGATGACAGCAATCTGTCTTCTTTGGTCAGTACAAGTGGTCCTCCCAGAAGCACTTTGTTAACCACATAGGGATCCTCGTAGTTCGGTGCAAATTTCCCTCGAGATTGGCGCATCATGGGAAGGACATTCTTTAGCGTTAGGTCTCCTAGCTAGAACGTGCGAGTCCCGACTCTCTCGTTAAATACCCTAGTCATTCTTTTTTGGTAACAGTGTCGCCGGCGTAAGGCCGCCAACCTCTTTTCATTAATTAACTTCCAACTGCTCAAGCCTCTCTGTCTTACCCGGTCCATCTCCTGGAGTTTGGTCTCGGCTAGCACCAGCTTTAAGTTTGCATCGATCTTGAGGTCTCGGAAATCCTTCCGATCTTCGATATATATCGTAACTATTAGCTCTATAGTGCATGTCTTGGCTTCTAACTACTTCTCTACCTCTTGATGTCTCTTATGACCGTTCTTTGAGATCTGAATGATCACGTGCATTTACATCACCAACATTTACGTTGTTTATGCTTAAAATTATCCATGAAAGATGTTTGTCAAGGGTAAAACGAAGGTGCACCGATGATTTGGATGTCTACAATGAATCACTCCTACGACTTCTATTTTGGTTCGATCAAAGGCTCATATCGACATCTTGTTGCCCTCATTGGAGACTTGTCAACTCCCAGATGGACCAAAGTGGTTATCAGATAGAAATTTAGACCAGAACCATAATTGGAGAGAATTTTGACGACGTTTATCCCTTGACATCTCACGATAACATGCAGTGCCTTTGGATGTCCAATGTGTTGGGATTTTTGAATCCAAAATCCCATAGAATTGAATGAAAAGTGTGTGGATGAAAGTGTCCCATATTGAATAGAAGAGAGATGAGAGATGGGTTCAAATAGTTGAACCTCACAAATGGGTTTGGGCCCCAAAGGGTACCATACTTTTGTGGAAGGGAGAGGACCTATGCCAAGCTAGGTCGGTCCTCTCCCCCCGCGGCGCGCCGCCGCCGTCGTCCGTCCAGCCAGCTCGGTTCGGTTCGGTTCCGGGTCCACTCTCAATCGATTTTTTTATCTTTTTCCGAAGAGACCCGAACGAAAACCGAAGCCCTTCGCGACTGTTTACGAATCGAACCGGTTCAAGTGAACCTTCGCTACTGTTCACGAAAAGCTCGTAACTCTTCATTTTTGCCACTTCAATATGACCGAACAGTTTAGATCGGTAGAGTGACACTTCGTGGTATATATATTCCCGCAAGACATTTTCTTGATGCACTCTAGGCATATTCACTTCATCATTGTCATTTTGTGCGATTATTTTACAAAATTGCGTTCAAAGGAGTCCTCCGAATACGTACCGTTTCGAAGAAACGAGATCCGTTTTATCTTGGGAGACGATTGTCCAATATCCTCGAGTAATGATTGAGGGTCCAAATTCATCTTAAGAACACGACGTTATTTCGTTGGGCTTGGATCAACATTCTGCTTATTTGTTTGTACTACTTTGGGGTTAGTTTTCTTATGTTTGATTTCAATTTCTAGTATACGAACTTAGCCGTACAACAATCTTAAGACGAATTTGCTTCGGTTCTGTTCATATATTCTTATGCGTTGTTCATTGACTTTTTCTGTAAAATATCTAGATTGCCGTTCCTTTAAGTCGAACTTTTGTATAGTTCGTATTTTCCTTGTCATAGTCGTATAGGAATACGATTCTGTTCACACATTCTGTTCATGAATAAATTTTTCGTTTCTATTCATATTAAAATTTTCAATTTTGTTCATGAACAAATGATTCTGTTCATAGTCATATATTTCCAATTTTGTTCGTGAAAATGTTTTGTATTTGTATTTCAAAATGGCTTCAATTTTGACTCCGATCAACCCTATTCCAAATCATGGAGAAAAGTCAGAAAAGTTCAATGGTATGGATTTCAAGAGATGACAACAAAAGATATTGTTCTATCTCACGACCTTGAACCTGGCTAGATTCCTCAATGAGGATGGTCCTAAATTGGACGTTGGAGAGACAAATAAAGAAAAGTTGGCTACTGTGGATGCATAGAAGCATTCATATTTCTTGTGTCGCAACTATGTCATCAACGGTATGGACAATACTCTCTATAACGTCTATAATCCGCTAAAAACAGATAAGGAGTTATGGGATAGTCTAGACAAGAAATACAAAACCGAAGATGACGGATTGAAGAAATTCATTATTGGTAAATTTCTGGACTTCAAGATGGTTGATTCAAAGACTGTCTTAAGTCAGGTTCAAGAGCTTCAAGTGATTATGCATGATATTCATGCTGAAGGAATTACTCTAAGTGAGACATTTCAAGTGGCTGCATTCATTGAAAAACTGTCACCATCCTGGAGAGATTTCAAAAATTATCTCAAACACAAAAAAAAAGAGTTGTCACTTGAAGACTTGATTGTTCGGTTGAGGATTGAAGAAGATAATAGGCTCTCTGGGAAGAAAGTTAGGAAGAACCTAGAGGTTTCAAAGGCTAATGTTGTTGAAGAAGGATCGAAACCTAACAAGAAGAGGAAAATGCCTAGCAAGTCTGGAGAGGGATTCACCCAAGGTCTGAAGAAGTTCGTTGGTAAGTGCTTCAACTGTGGCAAGTCTGGACATTGAACCAAAAACTGCAGAGCCAAGAAAAGACAGAAAAATTAGGCTAATATGATGGAAGAGATTTTCAATGGTGTTGATGATATCAATCTGACTGTTATGATATCCAAATGTAATATGGTGGGAAACCCCAAGGAGTGGTGGATTGATACTGGAGCAGCTCATCATATATGTACAAACATATCGATGTTCTCGACCTACACAACTGTGGGGGATGATGAAAAACTTTATATGTGTAATTCATCAACCTCTAAGGTTGAAGGTGTCGGAAAGATTGCTCTAAAGATGACATCTGAAAAGATTGTGACACTAAATAATGTTCTGCATGTGCCAGATGTTCGCAAGAATTTAGTGTCTAAATCTCTCCTTAGCAAGAATAGCTTCAAGTTAGTTTTTGTATCTAATAAGTTTGTACTCTCAAAAAATGAGATATATGTAGGAAAGGGTTATCTGAGTGATGGTTTGTTCAAGCTGAATGCAATGACTGTTGTAACCAAGGATAATTTGAATAAAGTTGTTTCTTCTTATGTGCTTGAATCTTTTAATATTTAGCATACTAGACTAGGATGCTTAACTATAAGTCGATAAAGAAATTAATGAATATGGGACTGCTGCCGAAATTTGACTATCTAAGTGAGAAATGCCAAGTGTATGTTGAATATAAATTTTCTAAGCCTTCTTTCCATTTTGTAGATAATAGAGTTCAAAACCTTTAGGTTTAATACACACAGATATATGTGATATGAAATCAATACTGTCAAAAGGTGGTAATAAGTATTTTATCACATTTATAGATGACTGCTCAAGGTATTGTTATGTTTATTTGCTTAATAACAAAGATGAGACTGTGAATGCTTTTAGAACTTATAAGTGCAAAGTTGAAACTTCGTTGAATAAGAAAATTAAAATAATAAGGAGTGACAGAGAAGGTGAATATGAATTTCCTTTTGAGGAAATTTGTACCGAGTTTGGTATCGTTCACCAAATGACTGCTTATACACCACAATCAAATGGTGTGGCGGAAAGAAAAAATCGATCCCCAAAGGAAACAATGAATACATTGTTGAACAGTTCTGGTTTACCGCAAAATTTATGGGGGGAAGCTGTTTTAACAGCAAATTTTATTTTAAATAGAGTACCCCACAAAAAGACACAACAAACTCCCTATGAGAAATGAAAAGGCAGAATGCCTAACTTGAATTATCTTAAAATGTGAGGGTGTTTGGCTAAGGTTTTGGTTCCTAAGCTTAAAAAGGTTAAGATAAGACCAAAGACTGTTGATTGTGTTTTTATCGGAGATGCTCAAAATAGCAATGCATATCGTTTTCTTATTCACAAGTGAGAGATCCCAGATATACATGTTAATAAGATCATTAAATTAAGGGACGCTTCGTTCTTTAAAAATATATTTCCGTATAACATAGTATATGAGCCAATTGATAATAATAAGAGGTCTCGAGATACTATATCTAGAAGTGATCTAATGGAGGATGAACCTAGACGTAGTAAAAGACAAAGGACTTCCACGTCTTTTGGACCTGATTTCTTAACGTACCTATTAGCGAATGAGCCTCAGACATTCAAAGAAGCTGTGATATCGCCAGAAGCCCCATTTTGGAAAGAAGCTATCAATAGTGAAGTTGAATCCTTCCTGTCAAACCATTCATGAAAATTGATTGACGTTCCTCATAGTAATAAACCACTATAATGTAAGTGGATTTTCAAGAGGAAAATGAAAGAAGATGGTACTATTGATAAATATAAGGCTAGGCTTGTAGTAAAAGGATACAAGTAACCAGAAGGTCTTGATTATTTTGATACTTATTCACCTGTTACTATAATTACATCAATAAGGATGCTAATTGCCATAGCAGTAGTGCATAAGCTTGAAATCCATCAGATGGATATTAAAACGACCTTCTTAAATGGGGATTTGGAAAAATAAATATATTTGGAACAACCTGAAGGGTTCATTGTTTCAAGACAAGAGAAGAAAGTATGTTGGCTTATCAAGTCACTCTATGAATTGAAACAAGCACCAAAACAATGGCATGCTAAATTCGATCAAGTCATGTTGTCGAATGGTTTTAAGATTAATGAGTGTGATAAATGTATATATGTTAAGAACACTCATAATGATTTTTCCATTTTATGCTTATATGTAGACGACATGCCTATAATGGACAGCGATAGTGAGGTTGTTAAAGCGACCAAACGCATGCTCACAAGTAAATTTGATATGAAAGATATAGAGGTTGCAGATGTTATTTTAGGAGTTAAAATCCATAAGACATATAGAGGATTAACTCTATCACAATTCCATTATATTGAGACGATTCTTGGAAAGTGCAAGAATCTAGATATTGTACCAGTAAAAACTCCGATAGATGTTAATTTACATCTTTCAAAGAATATTGGTGAAAGTAAGGCTCAAAATGAGTATGCTAGTATACTAGGCAGTCTAATGTATGTCATGAACTGTACTATGCTGGACATAGCTTGTGCTGTGAGCAAGCTATGTCAATTTACAGTTAGTCCAAATGAAAATAATTGAAAAGCTATGAAATGTTTATTGGGCTACTTAAAGCATACTCAAGATTATGCTTTGCATTATACATAATATCCAGCAGTGCTTGAAGGATACTGTGATGCAAATTGGATAACCGGCACTAAAGACACAAAATCGACAAGTGGATATGTATTCACACTTGGGGGAGCGGCAGTGTCTTGGAAATCATCCAAACAAACTCGTATTGCTAGATCCACTATGGAATCAGAATTTATTGCTTTAGATAAAGCTGGTGAAGAAGTAGAGTGGCTTCGAAATTTCTTGGAAGATATTCCTAATTGGCCTAAACCAGTGCCTGTTGTTTGTATACATTGTGACAGTCAAGCAGCAATAGGAAGGGCAAGGAATGTCATGTATAACGGTAAGTCTCGACATATACGTCGAAGATATGACACAGTAAGACAACTTCTTTCTAGTGGAATTTTCACCATTGACTATGTGAAGTCAAAAGATAATATTACGGATCCATTGACAAAAGGCCTAACTAGAGAGATGGTTGTGAAAACATCAAGGGAAATGGGTTTAAGGCCTATAAACAAGTCATCATAGTGGAAACCCTACCTAATTGACTAAAGATCCCAATATCTAGGTTCAAAGGGACAACTAAGTTATGAACACAGTGTAGAGTACTGTCAAATTTTTGACTTATTCCCTGATGAAGACGGTACTAATATATGAAGATTAAGCAAAAGCCTTTAATGATTCTAAATTGAGTATGTGATATACTATATGTTCAAAAATCACCTATGTGATTGTGAAGTGAGGGCCCTTTCTGCGAGAATTGAAAAAGGCCGAATTCTCTAAAATACTCATAAGACCTGGCGGTGTTCATAGCCAAAACAAACACAATAGTAAGAACCAATTTTGTTCGAGAAACAGTTGTGTGATTTCTATTATCTAGGCTTACACCAAAGGTCGACAGTTCAAAGACATCAAGTCTACTAATTGACCGAGTAAATTCGATAGGTTTCATTAAGGAAAGTTCAAAATCTCAGACTACTTATCTCGATACAACATTTTATCATGGAATAATCGCACTTTGCATCTCATGTATACATGAAGAGTCATGATATCAGAACTTTTATTTATGTGGGGGATTGTTGGGATTTTGGAATCCAAATCCCATAGAATTGAATGAAAAGTGTGTAGATGAAAGTGTCCCACATTGAATAGAAGAGAGATGAGAGATGGGCTCAAATAATTGAGCCTCAGAAATGGGTTTTGGCCCCAAGGGGTACCCCACTTTTGTGGCAGAGAGAGGACCTACGCCAAGCTAGGTCGGTCGCCCCCCTGCACACATGCATGTCGCCGCCGCCGTCCGTCTGGCCGGCTTGGCTCGGTTCGGTTCGATTCCCGATCTACTCTTTATCTATTTTTTATTTTTTTCCGAATAGATTCGAACGAAAACCGAAGCCCTTCGCTACTGTTCACGAAAAGCTCATAACTCTTCATTTTCGCCACTTCAATATGACCGAACAATTTAGTTTGGTAGAGTGACACTTCGTGGTATATATATTCCCGCAAGACATTTTCCCGACGCACTCTAGGCATATTCACTTCATCATTGTCATTTTGTGCGATTATTCACTCGCCTCTGGTCACACTTGAGCATCCTGATTTGGCGAGACACGAGCCTCGCCGTTCTTAGGCGGTGCTTGACCTCGTCTGTGGTCGGTCGTCGGCCGGAGAAGAAGGTCCAAAAATAAAAGAAAAAAGAAAAAGAAAAAAGTTAATTTAAAAATAATTAAAAATCAATTTTAAAAAGATAAAAAAATTAAAAGTAATGTATGGAAGATTTGATTTTCCATACCAAACGACAAAATTATTTTACGAATCTTTTTTAGATTTCAACCGAATATCGGAAAATCGTGTCATTTTCCTAGAAAATAGCTTCTCAAAAAATATTTTCCAGTAACGTTATATTTTTTACGAAACAAATGGAACCTTAGTTGCCTCTTTTTCTCCCACAGGCTTCCTAGGTTTACTTTCTCTAGGTGTTGGGATTGACTGTGGCTTGCCTTCTTTCTTCAACTTCAATCAAGTGGAAGCATCTCCTCGATCTCGTCATCCCTCTAGCTTTTAGCAGGGTCGTATAATCAGCCCTTCGCACTTCCATAGCACTTGCTTATCCGATTGATAAACGAATGGCTTTTTAAATTATTTATTTGATTTTTTCAATGTTATAACCAATTCGATCTTAAATTTCTTAAACACTCCATGCAATAGGTTTTTTCTATATCTATATCTAATATATACGGAACCCCAATGATTTGGTATCCAGTCCAATCCTACGGGGTCCAATTTCTTTAGCTGGTGAACAAACACAACCTTTGTGTAGATAGGGCACTAAAGAAACTAGAGAATAAGGCGGTGGGTAATCAAGTGGCGGCAACTATATGTAGCTGAGGGGGAAATTTTCGACAAGACACAAGAGCATTATTAAAAAGCGACGAGACATGAAAAGAAAAACGGTTAATATCACAAAAAACTTCAAAGTGGTTTACTCGGATAAATTTATCCTATACTAATTTTTTTACTATTAAAAAATTCAAACCGGTACATAGGTGATAAATTTACATCAAACTGGTATATTTGCGATAACTTTATCCTCAGTTAGTACAATGAAAATTCACAAACCGGTACATCTATGGCAAACGGAGGATAAAACTCCAAACTGGTACGCCCATTAACTGTCACGTGTTATCTAACGTATCAATTTGATGAGAAAATTTAAAAGAAACTAATATAAGGTAAATTTGTCTTAAGTGTAACGGTTTGGACAGTTTGATAGTTAAAAAAATTAATTTATGGTAAATTTATCACAAATATACAAGTTTAGAATTTTTTGTGATGTTAACCCAAGAAAACAATACCAAAAGAAATATGAATACACTGCTAACCAGCAAAATTCAATTTGTTTTATTCCGCTTCTTATAATAGTGAAATTATCCTCATATTTAACACACTAAACTACCTTATAATAACGACACGGTACTACACGAAATGCCAGTATGTCATATGGGCAGGTGTAAATAGTGGGGGGAGCTGATGCATCATATGTGCCGTCGTACGAACACAATGTGAGGACATAAATGCGAACGTCTCGATGGATCAATAATTGAAACGATGTCTCAACACCAGCTACAACTCAATTGGCGCTTTAGATGTACTCGTTTCCAGCTGATCTTTACAGGAATGAATATGAAGCCTGTGCGTTTGCAATCGATTGGTGGAGAAGGAGATAAACCCGTACCACTGGCCACTGAGAGACTTCTCATTAATGGAAGTCTCCCATCCGTTTCTCCTTACTTCTCGTCCAAGATCTTTGCCGTAGCTATTTACGGTGCAGTGGACTTCAAATATATATAGATAGTTTGAAGACGGAATTTTTTCAAATAGTCCTAAATTTATTGTATGAATGCAAATTCAGATCCAAACTTTTCAATTTGACATTTGCGCCAAATTTTAATATAGCCATTCCGACTAGTTTTAGTTGAAAATTGATAACGTGGCAGTATGCTACATAGGACGACTAGCAATGACTGGACCATTATGTTGACGATTTCCGACGAAAATTGATCGAAAAGATTACATTGGAATTTCGTGTAAATATTTAGGATTAAATTGGAAAAATTAAAAAGTGTAAGATCAAATTTGTATCCTTACAATAGGTTTATGACTAATCGGGTAATTTTCCCTAGCTTGAAGGTATGCCCAATCTAACTATATACCAATAGGTATATAAATATTAAGTATTGGAATTCATCTACTATTTCTTATAGAGAATTTAAAACACTAAAGAGATTCATTTAAATATAATACTTTCTTTCCAAATCAATGAAACAATCGAAGAAATTGGAAGAATTTAATATTGCATCTCAAGTGAAACGAGCAACTAGAAGGATTTCTGCACAAATGACATCTTCGAATGAATGTAATAAACTATCAGCGTGTAAATAAAAATCCTTACGTCGGCTTTGGGGTGACTTGCCACACTAGGAATTTTTTCTTTTTACCACGATTGCAAATGATAGAAAAGAGGTAAATTTTTAAATTTTAAATACTCTCTCCCCTCCTTTCCCCATCCTATATGCGCAAAATTAGGGTTAGCAATTCATACCGTATTGTGTTGCGTCTAATAAAACTAATCACACAACACGACATAACTAACACAATTATCAAACGTTAGTGTCAATACGACATGACATCTTAATCAGTGTAGAAATGTACGTTAACTGTATACAGATAAAAACATAAAAGACAATAGCTTGTATTAACATTTGTTTTCAAACAATACGAGTAATTTTGCTTCACATTATTCTAAAGTGGACTATTGAGTTTGCAAAAGCTTTTATTACAATTTACCATTTATTCTTTCTGACTGGGTGTTCTTATTGTAATTTTTAATGATAAAAAAGTCTTTAAAAATGAGTATTAAACACGCTAAAACATGTATAAAACAAATGACTCGTTAACATGCTAACTTAAGAGTGTCGATTTATGTCTTAACAAATTAAATGTATCTGATTAACCCATATAAAATATGATTTTAATTGTGTCATAACGAGCTAAATCGTTCATGATACGGACTGATTCATACTAAATAGAAACCTGTTTAATTGCGTGTCACGTCATGTTTTGTAAAACGAGTTAAGTCTAGAATTCTTGGCCATGTGCAAAGCATCGGTACCGTCCGCTATATCTATAACTTTTTTGTTTTTGCAGAAACTACGTACTACAAGACAAGCAATCGCTAGCTAGGGGACTCAAGGAGCTGAACCCTGACTCAGAGGGTCTGAGAAGAGTCAGAACAGAGGAGCTCTGATAGCTTGCTTTTGAATGGAGAAACGTTCCATCCATGCACACAATAACACCAAAATATGCACGACCCAGCACCATTCAAATCGATCCAACGGCTGCGCACGTGGTGCAGGGCCCTACGCCCTAGGTTGCCGGCCTAACACACCTCATGATGTCTGAATGATTTGGCGTCAAACTCGCCCATCGAAAGACGGAACGCTGTCTTTCCAGAGAGAGAGAGAAGTTCCCAATTTTGTTTTTCAATATTTAAGGAGAAGACTCGTGTCAACGATGGATAATGGGATCCGAAACCATAGATGAGGTCGGGACACGAACCTCAATTGCTTGGATATTGGGATGCATTGCAGATATGGTAGACAATGGACATGACCATCATTATGATTAAATTTTTTTAGCACCAAAATTCGACACATATGATGTAGTGCAAGCATGTCTAGTTTTTTTTTTTGGTAAAGTAAGAAGTGTATAACTTTTCAACGCACATAATACAGCAAGTGAGCCGAACACAAAAATCTCGTACCTGAAAAGACAAAAAGTGTCCCGACAGGTACAAAAGTGTGGCTAACAAATAAGCACAAAGGCGCTACACAGAAAAGGCTACAAGGCAGCCAACAAAACAATAGAAAGTGCTACAAGGGAGGGTCAACTGAAAATTACCTCAGAAATGCTCCAACTGGCATGAATCCTCCCGTTCCGAGGATTGTCTTGAACCTGCTTGAGAGAAAGGCCTTTATCTAGTTTCGAGATCGGTAAGAGAAAGGAAAAGGAGTTGGCCTTGTGGAAAGAAATTGGTATTAGACCTTCACTATTCTAGCTTGAGAGAAACAATAGTAGTTCATGGATGAGGCCACGATGCTAGGTCTAATTCCAAAAAATACCATTAATTTTAGATTGAAGGACAATTCTTTTCCGAACTTTTTTTTGTCCCATAAAAAAGCATTAACTTGAGGTTGCATGACATTTCTGATCCTACTTTTTTTTGTTTCATAAAAAAGCATCAACTTTCATCATGATCCAAAATCTAGCCCTCGTTGACTTTCACCATTGTTTGTTATGGTAGTGAGCTTGGCGAATCCGTCCATGGTGTTTGTTGACAGACAGTGGTCAGCTTCAGATTATTTTTAGCCATAGAGATTCAATCTGGAGATATTTTTTACTTGTCGGTGAAGTGAATGAGACAAACAATTTCACTGTTATTCTTCAAATTGTGGCTCAGAAAATATGACAATGAATATTGTTTTAAATCCAGTCAGCAAGTCATGTAAATTTATTACTAAGGGAAAATAGTTAAGTTAGATAATCAATGGTTCTAAATCAACGGAGACTAGATTTAGGATTTAAATGAAAGTTGGTGCTTTTTTACAAAACAAAAAAAAATTAGGGCCAAAATTGTCACTTGACCTAAAGTTGGTGCTTTTCTGCAGGACAAAAAAAAGTTCGGGCCAAAATTGTCCCTTGACCTAAAGTTGATCCTTTTTAACGGGACAAAACAAAGTTCAGGTCAGAATTATATCTTAATCTAAAGTTGGTACTTTTTTTTGGAATTAACCTCACAATGCTACTAGCTTGAATATTGTGGGAGCGATCCTAAGAAGAGAGGGGCAAGTGAAATGGTTTATTTCATCCGTTATTTTATTAAATTTTCGCATGATTTAGCTTATATTATTCAAGTTCTTCTTCCTTTCCTGTTTATTTTATTAAATCTTTGCTCTTGTGAGTTCCATATAAGCTTGTACCATCGGTTTCTTATTTTGAGGCACCCATTAGTCGAATTAATGTTCCTTTCTAGACTGTAAATTGTTTGATCATTAATTTGATGGTCTCTTTTTCTTATCTGCCAACGGTGAGTTTGGACTTGTTGGAGAAGCCCTCCTTAGAGGGTATGGTATTCGATAGGCAAACTTTCGGGGAAACAGATTTACATGCTCTATATATATATGAGTTCATGCCTCGAAAAGATGGAAGTTTATGTTTCGGGCACTTATAAAAAAAGGTTAATATCACGAAAAACTCCAAACTAGTATACTTGTGACAAATTTACTTTTCATCAATTTCCCTTAAAAATTAACGTCAAATTATTGAGTTGGATGACATGTAACAGTCGACGAATATACCAGTTTGGGGTTTTACCTCTCCGTTTATTAGAGGTTTATCAATTTGTGATTTTTTGTAGTATTGATATCATTTTACGAGGGGTAAATTTGTCAGAAGTGTACCGATTTGGAGTTTTTTGTGGTTAAAAAATTAATTTATGGTAAATTTATTACATGAGTACCAGTTTAGGATTTTTGATAATAAAAAAATTATTTTGGGGTAAATTTGTTACAAGTGTACTAGTTTGGAATTTTTCACAGTATTAACCTATAAGGAAAGAAGTTACTAAACAGCAGAACCAAGTTGTTCACCGATAACAACACTTAGTTTCAAAAGATATCATGCGGCAATGAGTAATGAAATGCCTAAGTTTGATGTTACGAAGATGGAAAGATTACGTTACCTTTTAGCTGGAGATGACAAACTGAATCATGAGCCTATTTTCCAATGGCAGATTTATCAGGTCCATTCATTATGGGTAATTCTTTTTGCGGTAAAGCAGGCCTAGGTTTGTAACCAAAAAAAACAAAACCAAACTGTTTGGTCCATTAGGATTACATGATGGGTTAATACCACAAAAAACCCTAAACTGGTATACCTGTGATAAATTTACCTTAAAACTAATTTTTTGACTATAAAAAATTCAAAACCGGTACACCTGTAATAAATTTGCCCTCAATTTGTTTCCGTTAAATTTAACTGTCAAATTGCTTTGTTAATGACATACGGTAGTTGACAGATATACTAATTTTATGTTTTTCCCTCTGTTTGTCATATGTGTACCGATTTTTATGGTATTAATCCAATTTAACGGAAACAAAGGATAGTGATTTGTCATTAATGTACTAGTTTAGGGATTTGATCGTTAAAAAATTAGTTTGTGGTAAATTTATCACATATGTACCAATTTGGGATTTTTAGTAGTAAAAAATTAATTTTGGGTAAATTTGCCATAGGTGTACTAGTTTGGGGGTTTTTTGTAGTATTAACCTTTACATGATTGACCCATATTTTAACTCATTTAACACATGAAGCTTTAAACATTCGAAAATACTGTATATAAAAAGATAAATATTATAAAGTTATATTCCAAGAAATAAACTGGTTTGTAATTTTAAAAAACCTAATGCACTTATCTTTCCTCATACGTTCTTACAGAAAAGCTCAACTTTTTATCTTATTTACGAAGCATACGAAGGAGATATACAAAAACTAATATAATGGAAGCATTTATTACCAGAAAAAAAATACGTAAATTCATAAAAAAAACTAAAAAAGTTGAGGTGGACCAGATTTTATAATATAATGAGTAAATCACTCTTTGAGGTCCAAGCTAGGGGTTATAACACATTAACCGTAAAAGGCTAAGAGAAAATGAGAACACTTAATTTGGTCAAGCGCAGAAAACCATTTGTAGACAATATAATTAAAGTCCTTCATTATCACTTAATTTAATCAAGTAAATCATATAATTATTTGAATAATGAGATTTCATATGAAAAAAAATTTACAAAAAGAGCTAGATATTCTCGTAGTATTCCCAATGAATCGATGTCAAAGTCACAGCTTTGATGAATACTGCTTTGCTTTCCGAAGTGTGATTTTCTTCTTGACATTCCTCATTAGGCCCTATAAATAGAGGTGCTCATTCTAAGGAGACGACACACATTTATATCGAGGGATAATGACACAAATAGTCTCTAAACTTTAATCTAATGTATAATGTGATCCCTAAATTTTTATTTGTTCAATGTGATTCTTGGACTTTTGATAGATGTTCAATATAATCCTTGAACTATATGATGTGGTCTTTGAACTTGAATTAATGGAAAGACTACATTTACCATTTTTAAATAGTTTAGGGACTAAATTGAACAAGTACCAAAAGTTAAAAGACGATATTGAACAAATAAAAAGTTCAGGAATCACATTGCACATTGTGTTAAAGTTCAAGGACCACATTGAACAGATTAAAGGTTCAAGGACCACATTGTACATTGAGTCAAAGTTTATGAATTATTTGTGTCATTTTCTCTTATATCAAATTGCCTACCTCGGAAGATGCTTTCAAGAGTCAACGTCTTCAAGCTTCAAGAAAGCAAAAGAGCAATGGAGTTTCTAGGAATTATGCTTCCGAGTCCCGTTGTCTTCGTCAACATTAATCAAATTTCAAACCGATCAAGTTTGAAAGCCTCGGATATTTCAAGAAAATCAAGTTTTTCCATTGTTTGGTTCAAAATCAACTGCTCAGACACTCGAATTGCGTATTTGCGAAGGAGAAATTCATATATATACTTGTAATTATAATTGTTAAATGTACTTATAACATCTGATATTAATGAGTCTGAGCTTCATTATCTTGTTTGAATAGGGGATGATTATATAGCAATAATCACTATCGGACTATCAACGCATCTTTTTAGTAATTTATTTGACTCTTCAACTCTGTGCATCTCTGATACGATTCATTCGTGTTACAAAATCTCATTAAGACCATTTTGACGATAAAGATCAAATTTTCACTTAACTATAAGAATATTAGTTCTGTGATGGTTTTTCACTTAACTATTTTGTCTATTATTTAACAATGGAGAAAATTCTCCAAAAAGTCATAATCTATTATACGATAATCAATTCAGTCATAAAATTTTTGGAAAAATTGTCCAAAAAATTATAAACCTATTTTTTCGCTAATTGAGTCTTAAACTTTTTCATGTTTTGCTAATTGAGTCAATCTGACTAATTTTGATCGAAAATCGCTGGCGTGGATGGTGGCCATCCTACATGGCACGACCAATATTGGTATGGACAATTTTTAATAATACTCTAATATTTTTTTGAAATTTTTATATTATTTTTTATTTTTTTTTCCCTTTCCTCTTCTTTTCTTTTCCTTTTCTCTTTTTTCCTTTTTCCCTCTACCGGCCACTACCAAACCTTGTCGGTGGCCATCGGTCACTGGCCTTAGGAGAGAGCAACCCTCACCAACCTTGAGTGAGGGCCGCCCTTGCTTGGGCAGGCGAGGGCAATCTGCCGAGGGTTGCCCTTGCCCTCAATCTAGCGAGGGGTGGTCCTTGCCCGAGACTAGACCTGTTAAACAGGTGGGTTGGGTTGGGTTTGGGTCGGGTCATAAATGGTCCGATCCAAATTAACCCATTAACCCGTTTATAATCCATTTATTCGTAGTGTAAATATCCCGATCCATACCTGATCCGACCCATACCCAACTCATACCTAACCCGACCCATATTGCTAAAACATTTTTATATTTAACATAATCTAGGAATACTTGTTTCTTACGATTTTTGTTAAATTATACTGCTAAAACATTTTATGCAACACAGAGCTAGTGAAAAATTTTTATAATTTTTTTAAAATTGAGATTTCGTTTGTTTTGCGAAAAATGCGACATTTCTAGAAAATATTTTCCATAAAGTCATTATCCAAGAAAATAAAAAAAAATTTGACGTTTGGCTGAAACCTAAAAATAAACTAGAAAATATTTTTTGATATTTGGTATATAAAATCTGATTTGATTTTACTTTGTGCATTCATTTTAATAATATTAATATTTTTTTATTTTTTAAATCGAATTTTTAATTATTTTTTCTTTTTTTCTTTTTCCTTTATTTTTGGCCAATCGCTGGCCGCCGTGGCCGGCAATTGACCACAGGCAAGGATGAGCTCGCCGAAGGCCAGCGAACCTCATTCTCGCCGATATGGCGAGGCTCCAACTCGCCCGATTCCAGAGAGCTCGAGTTTCGCCAGCCTTGGGCGAAGCTCCACCTCGCCAGATCCAGTGAGGTTTAGCTTGCCCAAGGTCGGTGAGCTCGAGTCTCGCCAGCCTGAGGCGAGGCTCCACCTCGCCAGATCCGGCAAGGTCGAGCTCGCCCGAGGTTGGCGAGCTCGAGTCTCGCCAAATCGGCAAGGCTGGAGCCTCGCCACAGGTTGGCGAGGCCTCGGCCTCGCTAGGATCAGGTGAGCCTCGAGGTTGCTGGAATCGGGCAAGCTCGAGACTCACTAGATCGGCGAGGCTCGAGCCTCGCTCAAGGCCAAGCTCGCCGGCCTCCGGCGAGGTCATCTCGCCCCAGTGGCCGGTTACCGTGGCCGACCACCGGCTGAAATAAAAAAAAAGAAAAAGAAAGAAGAGAAAATAAAAAATAAAAGAAAAAGAGAAAAAATAAAAATAATTAAATTTCGATTTTGTTAAACATTTTTAAAAAGAGGGAGAGAGTTTGTGGATGGGTCTAGTGGGTTGGTTGGACATGGTTTTCAAATTCAACTCATTTAGACCCATTTATCTTTAAGCTTTAAAATTTAAAACCCATTTAAGGTTGACTCTTTAAAATTAAAGTGACCCATTTATGATACCTCTACCCGAGACTAGTGACCACCACCGCCTATCGACGAGGCGTAACGGTGGCCAGCTTGTCGATGGCTGGCGGAGAAAAAAGGAAAAAAAAAGAGAAACATAAAAGAACAAAAAGAAAAGAATATAAAGAAAAGAAAGAAAAGGAAAAAAAATAAAATTTGAAAAGAAGGAAAATAGAATAAAAGAAAAGTAAAAAATTCGAAAAAAATATTAATATATTATTAAGAATTATCTACGTCAGCACCTGTGTTGACACCTAATTTTTAGCTCATTTTTGTCATATTTTCAAAAATTTCAAAATTAGGTCTAGGAATCTTGGCCAAGCCTAGAAACCTATTTCTAAACCAAAAAATAATTTTTTAACATTTTTCTGCATTTTTGTGAATTTCTTTTAGTCAAAATAAACAAGAAAATTAAGAAAAATAGTAAATGGAATCATACAATTTCATAAAAATATTCAATAATATTATTTTAAACCCAATTTCATAAATACACTGCCAATTTTAGAAAATCTCAATCGGGTGTATGTTTTTCCCAAAATTGGGCAAAATTAAACTTGAATTGAACAAAAAATGAAATTAAATTTTTTCTCGGCATTTTTAGGTCATAATGTCTTCACAACAATTGATTCTGGGACCTTTAATTGCATCATGGTCAGTCCAATTTCATAATTTGGTGCAAAAATCAACAATCCCCAAAAATTGATTGAAAATTGGGAATTTTGAACCGAAATTGGGAATTGTGCCCAAAATAAAATTTCCGAAATGTGAGACTATCATTTCTAGGGTTAATCAGGGGTGGGTAATGCAATTTTGACATCAATTTTGCCTAATCAGCTCATTAAGATCTTGAATTGAACAAAACCTTATTAACCTAGATATAAAAATAAGAAAATTTGAGGTACAATTACAATAAAAATTATGGAAAATTATATGTTTGGGTTCAGAACATGCTGGGAAATGCGATTTTGAGGTTTAATTTGAAAAACTCAGTCAAAATAGGGTCCAATTTACATTTTTGATCAAAACCAGAGTTGCTGGGTCGGACAAGTCGACCCGACCTGACCTGCACAATTTCGTCTTCCTCACCCGGTTCATTCAACCCACGAAACCCAGCAAAATTTGCTTAAAACCCATAACTTTGATGATCATTCCTCGTCAATTCGACACGTGGAAATCGATTAGGCCAGTTGGAAAATATTCAGCTGGCATCATTCAACAACCCAAACCAATTATGATTTGGTTCTAACCAAATTTTGGGCGTGAATTTGGATGAAGAAAAAAATAAAAAAACAGAAGAGGAGGAACGAAAGGTGTTCGACGATTTTCTCGAGAGAGAGAGAGAGGAGAGAGAAAGAGGGGAAAACGAAGGAAGAAAGCTAGAGAGAGAGGGTTGGAGGTCCCCCAGTGAGTGATCGGCATCGCCTTAGACGGCGAAGCGCCGGCGAATCACGAGTTGGTCATGACCTTCCCTCCCCATGCCGAGCCGAAAAACTTGATCGGGAACGTCTGAAATAGGGTGTCGTCCGGACGATTCTGACCTGCTCCGGCAAATCCAACCACACCGAGAGACAAAGAAAGTGTCAAGGAACGTTCTCCGGGCTATAGATCACTTCAACAAATTCATTCGGTCGTCGAACAAATCAGGTGAATATCACTCAAAGTCAACTTTTCTTGAAATTTTTCCAGAATCGGTTTAAGTTTGTTCATGCATATTTCCTTCTGATTTTATCATTTTAATGTCTAAAACTTGCTCTGACCATCCTTTCATATCTTGTTTGTGTTTTGGTTGATGTGAAATGCTTTCAAACCGAGTCGGCCATGTTTTTTGAATTTCGGCGGAAAATCCGAAGCTTTGCCGGAGCATCACTGTGGCTTTAGGCCGTTCAAGTAGGCTTTTTTAAACTTTGTTTTGTTGATTTTCTAGTCATTAGGTTCGTAATAGATGGCTAGGGCGATTGGGAATGATGTTTATGTTCTGGAAAATCTCAAGGGTATAGTGCGAGTAGATTTTTTTTGTGCTGATTTTTCACCGGCTGGCGAAGGTTCGACGGTGATCGGATTAGGCTAGATGGAAAATAGAATATGTGGACTTATTAATGATGCAATCAAACTGACTAAAAGGTCACTGGGGGCTCGCCGTTGGTGAGCTCGAACCGGCAGTCTTAAAAATAAAAACTCAAAAAATGTCGCACACCAGATGTTCACCGAAATGCCCAAATGAAAATGGGCGAAACGGCGCCGTTTTGGGCGTGTCGTGCCTGCCGGAGAGGAAGATTGGCAATTGTGCCGGCGACAGCCGGCTCGGTATCGACTGAATCGATTCGAACCGATCCGGTCCGGTTCACTCCCTATAGTGGGAAAAATTCAAATAAAAGAAATAAAACAAATAAAAAAATAAAAAATCAGAAAATTCGAATAAAAAATTAGAAAAATTCTGAAAAATTCTAATAAAAATAAAAAATACCAAAAAATCATAAAAAATTAAATTTTCATAAAAATCGTAAAAAAATTAGAAAATTCAAAAAAATTCAAAAAAATTAAAAAAATTACAGAAAATTCAGAAAAATAAAAAAATTTTCGAAAAATTCATAAGAATTTAAAAAATTCAGAAAAAAATAAAATTTGAAAATTCTGAAATATCGATAAAAATAAAAAATGGGAAAATTTGCAAAAATTTCCAGAAAATCATAAGTTTAAAAAATTTTCGAAAAAAAAAATCAAAAAATCAAAAAATTTTGAAAATCCATAGAATGATTAGAAATCACTGTGGCTAGTCATTAAAAGTGAAATTTAGATTTTCCAAAGTGCCCAAGCAGTATAATTTGGAAAATTCCAAATTTAAGGCCAAAACTCCTAAAAAAAACCTAAACCCCTAAAAAATGAAATGAACAAGCTATTAGAGCTTTGTTAAGGTTTTGGTAAGCCTTCATTTCTAGTGACCAAGTTAGGGTTATGGTGATTGACTTGTCATTGGATGTGCAGTTGATTCTTGGATGCTTAATTGTTTATCCATGATAAGATTAGTGAAGTGACCTTAGGGATCCGTGTGATACATTAGATATACCATATCGTTTTTAGGTACCGAAAGGGCATTAATGGTCTCAATTTGGGATCGTTAATGTAATCAAGTCCCTTATCCAGAATCTTTGGTTCGTATGATTGCGGTACTTCTCCTGTACGACAATTAGGTTTCTAGTCGACCTACCGTAAATAACTAGTGGCGACTTCAAGTTTAAATTTAGATCAAACAAACCTCACTGTCACGTGAGGTATGGCTAAAGAGAGGCTCGTGTAGAAAATACCTCCATCAAAAAGGCACGAGAGAGCATGGCGCGATAGGCTTGGCGACTCCATTGGGGAGTCTTAAATTTTAAGTGGACTTAGGCCTATATAGAACGATATGCATGTGTTTGTGCTCGTGAGGATCCCAGGTACGTTCTACTAATGACGTGTTAAATGGTGATGCAGGTAGGAGATATAAGGGATGTAGTCTATGCTTACTTTTGTTTTGCAGGATGGTGTTGGAATAGAATATGATTTTGACCAAATTTTAGAAGTGTTGTTTGGTTATAAATTGTTGTGCTTGCTTTTAAATTGCTTTAGCACTTCACTTTTCGCACACACCACCCGTGGCCCAACCCCGGCTACATTTAGGATCACCCTTAAGAGGTATGTGTTTAGGCGAAACTATGAGCCAATTACTCATAGGATCATTTAAATATAATACCGATCACTGAGATGGAATAACATTCCATTACTTAGGCTGATTGCTTATTGGAGTGGAATCCCTTGTCTATTAAAGTGGTGACCTTGAGCCTTTAGTATATCCTCACCCTTTTTAGGTGTCAAAACCTCACTTATTGCATATGCTTGTCTTTGTGGTTGGTATACCTAACACTGAGCAAAATTTGTCGGTAAGTAAGTGTCATTCCATTTCTCTCATCTTTTTAATTACGCAAGTTAATTGACATCATTTTGTTAAAAAATGCTCAAATGACAATCAATGTTTGGACAAAATACCTTTTCATATTAGAATGGATGACTAGGATGACATACTCCATTTGGTCATATTTTTCATTTCTAGATGGAATGTATAGGCCCATGGCGATTTTCAATGTAATTCAAATAGATTGAATACTCAAGATGTGACAAACACAATTTCATTTGCCGAAAGTCTATTTTCGATGTATTCGAAGTTGTAAACCATATGGTAGTACTTTATGGTCAAAATGAAGCATGTCAAAAGCAATTTGCTTTAAACATTGGTTTCATTCACATTTTCAAGTATATACTCTTTTAAGGCATAAATGGATTAGAGGTGGCATTTATGTTATGTCATACGAATGTAAACTTTACCTCCATTTTGTCCATAAAAGGACATATAATTAAAATGGGGGCATTTAAAATTAATCCATGGTGACTAATAATGTACTTTTTACATGATTAGATCGAAATGGAGAAACTAGACATACAAGTCATCCCGGTTCCAAGAAAAGAGCTTTTGGCATGGTGGATGAATATGACTAAAGACAACAAAGCCTATGTGAAGGAAAGATTGGGATATTTGTTCAAATTCATCAATCTAGAATACCAAGTGAGTTTGATTCAAGTGTTATCTCATTTTTGGGAAGTTACCACCACCACATTCCAGTTGGACGAGCATGAGATGGTACCTACATTGGAAGAGTATAAGGCAACCCTTGGGATTGATTTCGAATCAAGAATCGTTGAGCCCCCAATTGGATTGAAACCAACGAGTGTCATAGGTGAATTTCTGAACTTAAAGATTCCTCAAGTGGAAAAGTTGATCAAATCGAACATCGGGAAGTTTCCTTTATCCTACTTGATGGCTAATTACTCCAAATTGCCAAAGGAAACTGGGAATACTTTCACAAGAGTCTTCATCCTTGCTTTCTTTGGGTTCGTCTTATTCCTTACATCAAAGACTAGATTGAATCCTCTTGCTGCGGTGATTGCTAGGCAAGCTTGTCTAAAGTGGGATTTTTCCAATATGCTTTTAGCGGAAACCATCATTTCTTTGAACAAATACCAACGTCACCAAAAAGGTGTACTTCAAGCCTCAGCTAGGTTACTTTCTGTATGGTTCATTTTCCATATCAGACCATGGGAACGTCATATGCGCATTAAAGAGATTGACTCATCTACCAACCCTATTGAAAGGTATTTGAAGCTCCAAGACAAATTGCCAAAATACTCTTTTCATGAGTGGGCAAACTTCATTAGTGCATTGACTCCCGACCAATTCTAATGGAGAATTCAATGGCCAAAGATACTGACAGCTCAAATCACTTGCCAAGAAGGCAACCTAATGCCATTGCTTGGACTAAATGGTGGAGCTGCTTATTGCCCATTAAGAGTGGTACGACAATTTGGAATGATTCAACAAGTTTCACCTACTTGGCATCCCGAGGAGTTTACATTTGATATACCACAAAAATCCCAATCGGAGAAAGAATATAAAGAGTTGCAAATGAAGGTTCAGAAGATCATGTATTCCTTGAAGAAATCAATCAAGCAAATAGTGCAATGGCTTGAGGATTTACAAGGAGAAATGAAGCTCTTTTTGACATCTAAAGAGTACATAGAATGGTTAAAGGCTAAAAGACCGATTGACGTCGAACCATATGTACCTTTGAGTATTATTACCCATTTTGATGAGCCATACATTCCGAAGTACATCGTGCCGAGCACGCCAGGTGTCGAGCCATACGTTCCCGAAGAGGTTACGATTGATGTGGAAGAATGGTAAACACGAGTCAAGGAATATGAAAAGGCTAAAGCTACCTTAGCTAGCAAGAGGCCTAGATTTGTTTAAGCTAGTGTTCCCCCATTTGATGTAAAGCATTGTAATATGAATCTTCAAAATTAAAATAATTACTTGATGCATGATTGTTTGATGAAGTTTTAAAACACATTTCGCATAACAAAAAAGATCTCCATGGATTATAATTCTCTGAATGGTATGATTCCTTGAGAAAATCCATCGATGAGAAGATTTATGCAAGGCTAAGGCTTGTGTAAAAGTTCTTATCCTTGTAAATCACAAGAAACCATACAATTGAAAGAATGTAGGTTTCATATTCATTTCACCAATTTTAATATCCTGATGGTTTTCATGAAAAACAGGTTTTCTAGCAACGGAGAGCAAAAGGCCCTGAACTCGTCTACAAATCAAAATGGCCGAGGAAGAAACTCGCACTCGACTAGTTGAAGTCAAGAACCATATGACGCAAATGACTGTCATGATGACAGAAATGAAGGCTTTCATTATAAATACGAAGGGATCCTATCCTATTGTCTCAAATCCAAAAGTTGCACCTGAAATAATGGATCTAAAAGAAGACATTCAGTTCAAAAATACATCTAAAGATGAAGAGGAGGCCAAAAGATTAGCCAAAATTGAAGAATGCCTTGCAAGTCAAGGATATGAGCTTCAAAGGTTCACCATATTGGTGAAGAGCGGTGAAAGAGTTGAATGGTCGTTAAAAGAAGAGAAATATCAAAAAATGACAATGCGAAGACCTTATCTTGGAAAGAAGGATAAAGAACCTGTGCATACCATGGCTATGGTGTCTAGCCCCAATGTTAATCAAGCTTTATTTCCAAAACAGTCTAACGTCCCTTGGAGAAATTCGAAATTGTTTAAGGCACAAAAAAAGTCCGTAAGACAATTTACTCTGTTGCCACGACCTTTGTCAAAATTATTACCAATGCTATTGGAAAGATATTTGGTGGCCAAAAAAGTGCCAAGAGATAATCCTACAAGGTTCCCCTGGTATGATGAGTCAAAGATTTGGACATAACACATGGGAGAAAGAGGACATGATGTGGACAATTGTCTAGTCTTGAAAAATAAAGTTTAGAAACTCATAGACAAAAAGATATTAAGCTTTCAAGAGCCAGAGCCAAATATGCATCAGAACCCTCTTCTTGAGCACAGTATGGTCCTTATTGAAGCAGAAATAATAAGAACTGATGATGAAGATGAGTATGAGGCCAAATTAAAGATAGCTTGACAAGGAGATGCTCGCTTTCGCTGCGAAGCATTCTTAAAAGGGAAAGTCATAGACAACTTGGGAGAAGATTCTGGCAAATACAACTTTCAAGTAAAGTATACTCTACCACCTTGGGCTTTTAAAAATGAAGTGATTGTGCCCAATGGTTGTGGCGGTATAGACAATGAGTTCAGCACGCAAAATGAGACTCCATCTTGTGATGAGAAGAATCAATTTGAGGAGCAAAAAGAAAGGATTTGGCAGGGTGAAAGGCAATTTACCCAAACATCACTTGAGCAGGGTGACATTGTAAACTTCCTTAGTCAAGACAGTGGAAAATACAACTTTCATGTTGAGTACACACTCCCACCCTGGGCTTTTAAAAATGAAACTATTGTGCCCGATGGATGGGGAGACATGGATGAAATCCCAATCAACAAATTAAGTCTTGAGGAGAAAGAAGATTAAGATGAGAAAATGAAGAAGAAGGCTCGCCAAGGAGACAGGCGATTTGTTCGTAAAGCACGAAAACAAGGCGAAATTATGGATTATCTGGGACAAGACAGTGGCCATTATAACTACCGTGTTAAATATACATCACCTTCATGGGCATCTAAAGAGGAAAATATCGTGCCTAACGGTTAGGGTGGAATGGATACTATTGAAGCTGACAAAAGCATGGTGTCCATGATTACACCACTATTGATCAATCTTGATGAAATAGATAGGCTTGACGAAGAAAAGAACCATGTTGAACCAATTACTATTGAGCTCTCGATTGGTCAACTAAAGATCGAAAAGAAAGAAGTGCAGCGTGTGATCATCACTTTGCCTCTAAAGGAAAAATTCGATACCAAATGTGTACCATGGGATTACACGCCTAAAGAGGTTGATGCAATAACCAGATCAGGAAGATGTTATATCCCAAAAGAAGGTGAGCACGAAAAGAAGGAAGTAACTGAAGAAGATGTCAAGTAGTTGTTGTCAGTCATGAGGACAAGTGAATACAAAATAATTGAGCAATTGAGGAAGAAGCTAGCACAGATTTCTTACTAGATCTTTTCAAGACTTCAGAAAGCTATAAAATGGTGCCTATAAAGCTTCTTAATGAAGTGCATGTTCCGGAGACGATCAATGAGGTACAGCTGGAAGACTTCATTGGTGCCAATCTCTTAAAGGATCAGATTGCCTTTTCTGATGTAGATTTCCCAATTGATGGACGTTCCCACAATAAAGCCCTGTATATTGCCGTCAAATGCTGGGGCAAGGAGGTTTCACGGGTGCTGATTGATAATGGTTCCACACTTAATTTGCGTCCACTGAGCACACCGCACCACTTGGGGATTAGTGAAGAACTCATCAAACCTTCAAAGGTGATTGTACGTTTGTTCGATGGGATGAAGAAGGATGTTATCGGCGACATTGAGCTGGAAGTAAATATAGGCCCTATGCCTTTCTTGGTTGATTTACAAGTGTTAGACATTCCAAGGACCTTCAACTTACTGCCAGGGAGGCCTTGGGTTCATATGGCTAGCGCCATTCCTTCAAGTCTCCATCAAAAAGTTCAATTTGTTATTAATGGTAAAATGATTACCATACACAAATAGAAGGACTTTGCCACTTACAAGGAAATTGCCATATCTTATATTGAACCTGAGGTACAAGAAGAGCTCAGTTATCACTCCTTCGAGATGATTTCCATGATGCAAATTCCTACTGGTAGTGTCATGAAGAGTCCAGAATTTTCGACATCGTCTATTATGTCTGGAAAAGTATTATGCCAATATGGATTTAACCATAATGATGGACTTGGGACAAAAGCACAGGGAATTAAAGAACGCATTATCCCATTAGCACAAAGAAGAAATATGGAGTGGGGTATGAAGTCACTAGTAATCACCATGGAGTCCGAGGCCAAGGTCAAAAAGATCATGAAGGCCGTGGAAGCCGAGGTGATCGAACCATCAACCCATCAACATGGAAGGGTATGGCTAAAGAGTTACCCTATCATCATATTTATATCAAATAAAACTTTCCTAGGCCTCCCAAATTGCATTTAGAAGAAAATTTACGTGCAAAGATCGAGCCTAACACGCCGTGTTTATTCGAAGAAGACATTATCAATGTCATTATAATTGAGGATGAAGACAACTACGCACTGGAGTAGGAAGATTCTCTTGAACCCTTTCCTTATTGTTGCCTTTATAATTTGTCTGTTTCATGTTGATGTTGTTTCAATTCAGTTGTAATTTACGTTTCTTTCAATATAGATGTAATTGTATTTTTCAAATTCAATAAAAGTGTTCAAAGTTTTGTTAAGGACATATAGAAACAAAACCAAACCAATGATGAATATTGCTCTCACACGTGAGGCTTGCGGCTTTCCATATGATTGCTCATTGTGAAAACGATTTTGAGAGCAACGATGTCTGAAGATATGAGGACTAACTCTATTTTCTTGGTCCTTCCAAAACTGATTTCAAAATAATTTTTCAAAATGGTTTTTCATAAAACCTCATGCATCAAATTCATTTTGAATGCTATCAAGACATTCTAATCATGAAATGAAGTTGAACATTTTGAAAACAAGATTGGAACCCTTGTAGAACATATCATGCATGTCATGCATTCCACAGAACATGTTCGTTCATTTTGCAGGATATGACAAAAGGAAATCTGAGATAACTCAATATTTCTAAAATCTTTCAATGGAGTTGGAAAACAAAAGGGAAGTGTCATTCTCAAATTCATTTTTCTCAATATTGCTTTCTAACGTTCTTTTCCCTTTTATCATCCCCCGGGAATTCAAAGGAAGGAAATTACGAAAAAATCCTCAGTGGAATCAAAGTGGAAGCACATAAAAGTTGGCGGTATTGTTCCAATTGATGTAAGGATTGTGCAAATAAACTCTACCACTCGATTTTGAATCCTTGCAAAATTTTCACCAATCCAAAAGATGAGTTGTCATTCAAAAGGATTCCAATTCCCCAAGTAGGGTAAATCAAAACAAGAGATTAAAAGAGATAATCTTTCATGAATGATTAAGACAAGATGAATAAGAGGTTGGTTGTATCGTTTCAATCAGAAATGAACAATGCTTGAACCAATATTAACACTAGGTTTTAATTTTACAGGGATCTCATCAAGCCGATTAGGTAAGTATCCCTAACTCATGAATTTGAGCTTGAACATCTCATTTTCAAATCTCCAGTGAAACGAATTAGTGTAGAAGCAAAACAATCAAGAGGGACGTTGATCAAGCCGATCAAGTAAGTATCCTTAACTCGTAAATTTGGGTCTCGAATAGGTTAATTTTCTAGAAGAATGAAACTTCTTTTCCCCAAGTGAATTAACATGAAATATTGTTTCAAAGATTACCTCAAAAGTGCTTTAAACAAAAAGTTTTGAAACACACATTCTTTGAGCATGCATTACGCATCAAAATTCCTTAAAAAAGAAAGTTTTGACGAAAGTCATGAAAAATTTTAGAGAAAAAGTTTGGATAAAATCAAATGAAAGACCTTCAAATGATAAAAGGTAAACCATATCCAAACACATCCCCTATACACTCAAAGTCAAAAGTGTTGAAACGAGTGAGAAAAACTCATCTAAAGGAAATAAGGGATATTCGCAATGATTACATGAATTGAAATGAAGAAAGGCAATCATTTCACTATCCCATACACATGATTATCCCTTGCAAGCCAAATTTGAGCCTAAACAATGGAGAAATTTTTAAAAAACAATCCTGTTGAGAACCACCCCACACTGGGGCAAATTAGGAGGTGTACGATTGACATTTATGGAAAACAGGATCAAGAAAGATTTTATTGCATATACTTGCATCAATCTTTCTATGATAACCTCAGATGAATTCATGTGGAAGCTCACAACATCCCAAAAGGAAGAAGAGCATTTCGTTTTCATATCCCAAACACATTTACCTTTGGCAAAGCCCAATTGAGCCTGAATATTCATTTTAGAATCCCAAATTAGTAGTCATCTTTTCACACTGGAGCATGAGCATATGATTCACTGTGACAAATAGAAAGCAAAAGGGCAAAATACAGAGTCCTTAGAATGCAAAAAGATCAAAGACGAAAGAATATAGGGCATGAAGAAGCAGTATGCCTGGTAAAAGCAAGCCAATGCCTAGAAAAATGAGCAAAAGAAAGAAAAGCATTTAAAAGAAAGGATGACAGAAGTCATGTCAAAAGAAAAAGCAAAAGTTGCGAAAAATCAAAAGTCACAACAAATCAGCGATTGAAAGTCTCAATGGAAGTCTAGGGGACTTTTGTGTTCACGCTAAGAAAAGATCCCTAGTGGACAAAAGAAAAGGGGTGGTGATGCTAAGAAGATCACCAATTTCATGAAAATCCTGAATTCAAAACAAAACAATTGAGCCTTTTGAGTCTACCCAATACCAACATAACAACCTCTCCCCAAAGATTCTCCAAATTGGGATATTGAGAGTGAAAATATGATTTCATGACAAGAGGTTATCACTCAAAGAAGTGTATGCAATACGGTCTTGTCTTATCCTCGAGGTTCTTAACTTGTAGACCCGAAGTCAGACATGATGAAATCCTTTTCTTAGCCTCAGAATGCCTATCCTTTGAATAGCCATTGACCAAGTCAATATTACAACCTTTTGAAAGACCTTATTGGATCAATTGGATTGTATACATTGCGAATATCTTCGAACACCTAAGGATTGGTTAGGAGAAATAAAATTGACGGATATCAGATCAATTCCCTTTTAATCAAATGAAGAAAAGACCAAATTCATAAATTGACACAAATCCTTTCTAATGAAGGTCTTTCGAATGATTATTTTAACCATTTCTTGAAATTGACAAGCATTATGTTCAAATGCTTCCTTCAAAAGGAAATCTGATTGCCCGAAATACATACAAAGAATGCATATTTCAAAATCAGGTTTCAAATAGTTTTTGGTCAACTCAAAACCAAGTTTTCAAATAGTTTGTGGTAAACTAAAAGAAAAATCACATTTCAAATGGCTTTGATTAATTTCAAAACTATCTTTTCAAAATAGTTTTTGGTCAACTTAAAAAAACATGTCAAGGTTAGTGAAACCTTAAAATCATAAAACGTTAGGCAAAACCTATTTGGTAAGGAACCGTTAGGCAAAATCCAAATCCTATTGGCAAGAAGCCTTTAGGCAAATTTTTTACATGGAAAGTCTCCAAAATTCAAGTCCTATTGGTGAGAAGCCTTTAGGCAAATTCTACATAGAAAGTCTCCAAAATTCAAATCATATTGGCAAGAAGCCTTCAGGCAGTTTTTACATGGAAAGTTTCCAAAATTTAATCCCTATTGGCTAAGAGCCTTTAGGCAATTTCAAAACCCTACAGGTAAATTGCATGGAAGGTTTCCAAAATTTCAAGTCTAGTTGGTGAGGAGCCACAAGACAAGACAAGTATTCTAAAGCAAATTGCACTTTGTAACTTCTGAGTGATGATTCTCATGAGTGATCGTGATTTTACAGTTTTAGATATGGCAATTTTTATGGTCTTGCCAAGTGTTTGCAGGTTTGTAGCTTCGAAGCCATCACCCCTCGAGTGTTCACAACCTGTAGCTTTGGATGACTTTTTAGACCTAAAACATGGCCTTATTATAGTTCTTCTGAGTGATCGCGGATTTGTAGCCTTAGAGAATTGACCCTCTGTAAGTGATCACAAACCATAACTTCAAAAAACTATTATACAAGTTCTACAGGTGAGGAGCCCCTAGGTAAATTCAAGTCTTACTGATGAGGAACCACTAGGCAAACTAAAACCTTAGAGGCGAGGAGCCCCTAGGTAAATTCAAGTTTTACTGGTGAGGAACCACTAGGCAAACTAAAATCCTATAGGTGAGGAACCCCTAGGCAAATTCAATTCCTGCTGGCGAGGAACCACTAGGTAAAACCTAAATCCTACAGGCGAGAAGTCCCTAGGCAAATTCAATTTCTACTGGCGAGGAGCCACTAGGTAAGACCCAATTCCTACTGGCGAGGAACCACTAGATAAGACCTGAATTCTACTGGTGAGAAACCACTAGGTAAAACCCAAATCCTACAAGCGAAGAGCCCCTAGGCAAAATTCAACTCTTATTGGTGAGGAACCACTAGGTAAGACCCACATCCTATTGGTAAGAAACCACTAGGTAAAATTAAAATCCTACAGGCGAGGAGCCCCTAGGCAAATTTAAAGTCCTATTGGTGAAGAATCACTAAGCAAATTAAAGTCTTACAGGTGAGGAACCACTAGGCAAAGTTCAAAGTCTTAATTAGCAAAGAACCACTAGACAAATATCCAAAGTCTTACTGGTGAAGAACCACTAAGCAAACTCAAGACCTAAGGCGAGGAGCCACAGGCATTCATGATTCGTGAATTCATTCTCAAACTGAGAAAACAGAATAATCATAATAATCATCACCATCGTCCATTCATGCCCTTGGATGAGCAGCAAAGGAACTCTCATAAACAAGTAAGTTTCTCTCTCTCTCTCTCTCTCTCTCTCGAATCATTAAGAATCCTTTCAAAATATGTTCTAAAGAAAACCTTTGGATTAGATCACAAATCTCAAAAAGAAAAGACCCCAATCATTTGTTGTGAAATTTTCATTTTCAATGAGTCGACTAAAAATTCAGGTGTCACCTTATCTTTGAGGTCAACCTCTAAACGAGCTCAATCTCAAAGAGTGGCAGCTGTTGACATCTAATTTTTAACTCATTTTTGTCATATTTTTAAAAATTTCAAAATTAGATCTAGGAATCTTGGCCAAGCCTAGAAACCTATTTCTAAATTGAAAAATAATTTTTTAGCATTTTTTAGCATTTTTTTGTGAATTTCTTTTAGTCAAAATAAACAAGAAAATCAAGAAAAATAGTAAATGGAATCAAAAAATTCCATAAAAATAGTCAATAATCTTATTTTAAATCCAATTTCATAAATACACTGCCAATTTTAGAAAATCTCAATCGGGTGTATGTTTTTCCCAAAATTGGGCAAAATTAAACTTGAATTGAATAAAAAATGAAATTAAATTTTTTTCTAGACATTTTTAGGTCATAGTGTCTTCAAAATTTTCTGATTCTGGGACCTTTAATTGCATCATGGTCAGTCCAATTTCACAATTTGGTGTAAAAATAAAAAATTCCCAAAAATTGATTGAAAATTGGGAATTTTGAACCTAAATTGGGAATTGTGCCTAAAATGAAATTTCTGAAATGTGAGACTATCATTTCTAGGGTTAATCAAGGGTGGGTAATGCAATTTTGGCATCAATTTTGCCTAATCAGATCATTAAGACCTCGAATTGAACAAAACCCTATTAACCTGGATATAAAAATAAAAATATTTTGGTACAATTACAATAAAAATTGAGGAAAATTATATGTTTGGGTTTGGAACATTTTGGGAAATGCGATTTTGAGGTTTAATTTGAAAAATTCAGTCAAAATAGGGTCCAATTTGCATTTTTGATCAAAACCAGAGCTGCCGGGTCGAACGGATCAATCCGACCTGACCCGAACAGTGTCGTCTTCCTCACCTGGCTCATTCAACCTGCGAAACCCAGAAAAATTTGCTTAAAACGCAGAACTTTGATGATTATTCCCTATCAATTCGACACGTGGAAATCGATTAGGCCAGCTGAAAAATGTCCATCTGGCATCATTCAACAACCCAAACCAATTATGATTCGGTTCTAATTGAATTTTGGGCGCAAATTTGGATGAACAAAAAACTAAAAAAATGGAAGAGGAGGAACAGAACGTGTTCGACGATTTTCCCCAAAGAGAAAGAGGAGAGAGAAAGAGGGAAAACGAAGGAAGAAAGCTAGAGAGAGAGGGTTGGAGATCCCCCTCTGAGTGATCGGCGCCGCCCTAGACGGCGGAGCGCCAACGAATCACGAGTTGGTCGTGACCTTCCCTCGCCATGCCGAGCTGGAAAACCTGATCGGGAACGTTTGAAATAGGGTGTCGTTCAGACGATTCTGACCTGCTCCGGCAAATCCAAGTATACTGAGAGAAAGAGAAAGTGTCAAGGAACGTTCTCCGGGCTATAGATCACTTCAACAAATTCATTTGGTCGTCGAACAAATCAGGTGAATATCACTCAGAGTCGACTTTTCTTGAAATTTTTCCAGAATCGGTTTAAGTTTGTTCTGACCATCCTTTCATATGCTGTTTGTGTTCTAGTTGATGTGAAATGCATTCAAACCGAGTTGGCCATGGTTATTGAATTTCGCTAGAAAATCCGAAGCTTCGCCAGAGCATCACCATGGCTTTAGGCCACTCAAGTAGGCTTTCTTAAACTTTGTTTTGTTGATTTTCTAGTCATTAGGTTCGTAATAGATGGCTAGGGTGATCGGGATTGATGTTTATGTTCTGAAAAATCTCAAGGGTACAGTACGAGTAGGTTTTTTTTGTGCCGGTTTTTCACAGGCCGGCGAAGGTCCGACGGTGACCGGATTAGGCTAGATGGAAAATAGAACATGTGGACTTATTAATGATGCAATTAAACTGACGAAAAGGTCACCGGAGGCTCGCCGTTGGTGAGCTCGAATAGGCGGTCTTGAAAACAAAAACTCAAAAAATGTCGCACACCAGATGTTCACCAAAATGCCCAAACGAAAATGGGTGAAACGGCGTTGGGCATGCCGTGCCCGCCGGAGAGGAAGACCGGCACCGGTGTCAGTGATAGCCGGTTCGGTCAATGCAAACCGGTCCGGTCTGGTTCACTCCCTGCAGCAGGAAAAATTCAAATAAAAGAAATAAAAAAATAAAAAAAATAAAAAATCAGAAAAATTCGAATAAAAAATTAGAGAAATTCTAATAAAAATAAAAAATCACAAAAAAATCATAAAAAATTAGATTTTCATAAAAATCGTAAAAAACCAGAAAATTCATAAAAATTCAAAAAAAATTTGCAAAAAATTCATAAAAATTAAAAAAAATTACAGAAAATTCAGAAAAATAGAAAAATTTTCGGAAAATTCATAAGAATTTAAAAAATTCAGAAAATACAAATAACAATTTGAAAATTCTGAAAAAAAATTAAAAAATGGGAAAATTCATAGATATTTCCAGAAAATCATAAAAAAGCATTTCTTGGTTTAAAAAATTTTCCGAAAAAAAAATCAAAAATCAAAAAATTCTTTAAATCCACAGAATGATTAGAAATCACTGTGGCCAGTCATTAAAAGTGAAATTTAGATTTTCCAAATTACCCAAGCGGCATAATTTGAAAAATTCTAAATTTAAGGCCAAAACTCCTAAAAAAAAACCTAAATCCCTAAAAAATTAAATAAACAAGCTATTAGAGCTTTGTTAGGATTTTGGTAAGTCTTCATTTCTAGTGACCAAGTTAAGGTTGCTGTGATTGAATTGTCATTGGATGTGCAGTTGATTCTTAGATGCTTAATTGTTTGTCCATGATAAGATTAGTGAAGTGACCTTAGGGATCCGTGTGATACGCTAGATATACCATATTGTTCTTAGGTACCGAAAGGGCATTAATGGTCTCAATTTGGGATCGTTAATGTAATTAAGTCCCTTATCCAGAATCTTTGGTTAGTAGGATTGCGGTACTTCTCCCGTACCACAATTAGGTTTCTGGTCGACCTATTGTAAATGACTAGTGGCGACTCCAAGTTTAAATTTAGATCAAACAAACCCCGCTGTCATGTGAGGTATGGCTAAGGAGAGGCCCGTGTAGAAAATACCTCCATCAGAAAGGCACGCGCGAGCGTGGCGCGACAACCTACTGTACCAAGAAGGATGATCAGTGCACATGTTAATGATTTCCGACTAAAATTAGTTGGGTTGACTTTATTGGCAAAACATGAAATGTTTAGGATTAAATTGGCAAAATTAAAAGGTTTATGATTGAATTGACAAAAGTGCAATAGGTTTAGGACTTTTTAAGCAAATTTCCCTAAAACATTTTAATTGTGCTAATTTATCCTTAACCTTTTTACAATGTTGTTCTTCCAGCTTGACATGGATGCAGGCTGTCCTACATGGCATGGTCGATGTTGATATGTAAAATTTTTGCAAATTTCTAAAATTTTCAGAAATTTTTTTCCTTTTCTTTAATTTTTCTTTTTTCATTTTCGTTATTATTTCGTTCGTTTTTCCTTGTTATCGATTTTCCTCAATTGGTTGCCGGGCCATGGTGAGGGCTCACTTGGGCGAGGGTCACCCTTCCTGATCTTTGCTAGATGATGTGAGGGTGACCTTTGTAGCCTTTGGCAAGGGCTCGCTTGGAATTGAACCTTGCACCTAGGACTGCTTGGGATTGACCCTCATACCTATGGTAGCCTAGGTGAGGGCGGTTGAAGACCATGAGGGACCCTCACTAGTGGTTGACGACCTCTGCCACCAGCCATCGTAGAGGCTTGATGATTGACGGAGGGAAATAAAAAAGAAGAAGGAAAGAAAAAAAAAAGAAAAAGGAAAGAAAAGAAAAGGTAAAGGAAAAAATGAAAAAAAAATCGAAAATAAAAATATTCTGCAGATAAAAAAATTGTAAAAATTGTTTACATCAGTGTTGGTTGTGCCATATAGGACAATTGGTGTTTATATCAACGATTTTCGGCGAAAATTGGCAAAAATGACAACATTGGCAAATCTTGAAAAATGTTTAGGACTAAAATTGATATAATTATAAGGTCTAAGATTGAATTAGCCCCCACACTATATATTAGGATTTTTTTTTGATAATTATCCCATGTTATATAGTTATTATTCGTCTTACAATAGAGATAGGCATAACTGCTTTTTGCAAAACCGTCAAGTTAAAAGTTTCTTTGGAGTTTGTATTATTTTACTATCAAACAAATCAAAAGGCACTTCCAGCTTTTAAGGGATCGCAGAATCTTTCCTCTACCAAAATATCCTCACTTAGCTATTTTGTAAATATTCTACCAATGAAAAAATTCTTAAATTAATTATTTTATTTTATTTATCATTTATTTCTACTTAAAATTGGATCTAATCTATCATATGAAAATAAATTCAAATCTCGATACATTTTTCTTATTCCACCTATATATTCTTTTTATTCTGTAATTTATTTTCATTAATTGATAATTCAATATTTCACAATAAAGCGATTTTTCAAGATCTTTCTAAGGTTTATTTTTTCCACACACTCCACACGTGTGCTCATAAATGACTTTGATTGTCATGGTCAATGAAACCTTGATTCCCTAAACTGTAAACGAGTTAAATTTATTGTCCTATGTAATCTAACGTATAATCCCCCTCTAAGGTCCTAGCTATAGCAATAGCAAATTGACTACAAGAATAAGAAAACACTTTATTGGAAAGTGAAGCAGCAATTCCCACGTAATTGGATGAAAATATTTCAAATACTTTCCATTAATTTATCATGACAGGACCTTCCCATCCAAGTCCCGTCGGTCGACAAGCCGTACCACTTAACACATTAAGCACTTGATATGAACCCACCTAATTTGGGGATCATTTACTAAATTCATCATTCTCACTGTTAGGTGGTAAGATAGTTTTGCATACCAAATTACCAATAGCAAACTGTTTAATTCTAACGTGTTTATTTATGCCCTTGGAATTCCTTTTCTTTTGCATAATCATATGCTCAAGTGTCCTTGATCTAACTTCATCCAACTCATCTGAGTCCATCTACATTGCCTGTTCATAATCTTCATTTAATAAATGACTTCGTAACCTAACTCTTAAAGATGGCAGACTAATGCTCCGTAACGGTTACAAAATTAATGGCCCGAATAATGTTATGTAATGGTTACAGAGTTAATGCTCTGACATGGTTTAAGAATCAATATTCAGATTTAGACTCTGAAATGGATTTAGAATTAATGCTTTGCAATAATTTTAGAATTAATGGCTGAATTGATTTAAATAAATTGGATATGAGACCAATAATTAGTGATGATTGTGATTAATCAAAATTTTCACACACAGGAACAATTGATGGCACAATTGATGTGGTAAACTCTCTCAAATTTCACTCTACTATTCAACATGTGATTAGTGGTGCTTTTGAACTAGACGTCTGACATTTGTGAGGTTGGAACTGAAGAGCATCGGAACAAGATTACTTTAGACATGCTATGACAAGATCGAACGTTATGGTCTAGAACTAAACAATACCAGGACCAAATTACTTTGGGCACTATAAAGGGTAATGCGATTAGCCCTTTTTTTTTCGTTTATGCGTGTTTCTTATTAAAATGCACGAATAATGCTTTGGAGATTTATGCATGGGTTTTTGCTTCCGTTGCGATTTTTTATTTACTTTTACCAATATATGTTTTGCAAAATCTCAACACGCTCAGACATATTTGGCTGTCCTTATGAAATCTGCCATAAACAGTCGTTCGATCTCCTCTTTTATTTTTACAACTACTTCTAAGGTAGAACGCCTTAGAGGTTGTTTGTGTAGATTGAATCTTGTCTTGATCGACAACCCATGGTTAACGATATTTCTTTTCAAACCTAGCACTTTATGGTAGTTCCACGCAAAACAATCCCTATATCTTTTAAGCATATCTACTAATTTACTTTTGAATTCTTCATCTAACAGGGCATTGATGTGAAAGTTGGTCAATTCTGCAATTCATCATCGGTACATTAACTACTGGATCTTAAGATTCCAGTACTTTCTCATATTCTTTTAGTGAAGACTCGTCGAAGGGTAAAATAGAATCGGCAGCAGTTGAGAGATTTTTGAATTTCATCTGCTAGATAAGAAGAGTACTTTTCAGTTTAGATTTTCCAACATTGTACTTTTTTCCACAGAGTATCTTCCAAATCGAATTCTGGTGGTTTAGTCATGAAAGAATTGTCGAATTCTCGTGGAGAAGATTGAACCCTATTTGCCCATGTAATAATACAAACATTATAATTAGTGATGATAAGTTCCACCTTATCTCCATTCCAAATTGCTAAAACCTGATGAGAGTGTGGAAGGTATGCACTTAATTACTGTGAATCTAATCTCTTCCTAATAAGAGATTATAAGATTCATTGGCATTAATTACAAACAGAGCTGTCGTAGATGTTCTTGTGTCGATGGTGACATTGACTACCATCTTTAACCTCTCATGTAAAGTCCGAGAAGGTGACATTCGACGATATAATCTAATCATCTCCTTTACCCAGTTTTTTAAAGAACCTCTAAGGCATTCAACGTAGACCCACCATCTATTAGGATCTTAGCCATTGGTCGACCATTAACCTTACCGAAAACTGTCAAGGACCTAAGTTATTTCGAGTTGTAAAAAGGAAACTTCTCAAATTCTATAACCTCCTCAGACCCACACTGCGACTCTGTCGTTGCCTTCTCGTTAATGATAAGATCGTCCTCTTTATCAACTCTCATCGACGATGCCCTGAAGGTTGCAGGCAATCGCGCATGGACCATATTAATCTTCGCAGGTGGCATATCTCCAAAGGCAATCTTTTTCTATTCATCAGGCATTGCCTTGGCCTTTTTCTTTCTTGAGCTTGAGGTTGAGCCCCTTCTTGTTGTTTGAGCATTTGTCTCTTCCTCTGCTTCCTCTAATTCCGGATTCTAGTAAGTGTGCTCCTTGGCATATTACCCACAAAAATCAACTGTCCTTCTGTTAGGTCATGGGTCACCCAAAGAGCCCGTGAACGTGAAGATTTTGGCCTAATCATGGAGGAAAGTTCCGGCCAGCTTCACCCTGCCCTGTCAGAACAATATCATTAACGTTGACATCGAAGCTCGAAGGCTTCGAGTAAGTCACATAATAGTCCAAATTTTCCACTATGTTGACCGAGCGTCCAACGTTAGGGTGACCCTCCTAGTATCATTGCTCAAGTGATTTTTTTTTTTTTGTTTTTGCATCGGGCTCGGGCTCTTTTTTGGAAAAACAGCTCGGTCAAACATACTTGAGTCCCCCCGATAGAGTAGGTTGACATTCTACCCTCATTTTTCCTTTGGCCTTGTTAAAGCCACTGGCACCGATGTCTTGTTGATGTCGTTGACATAAATTCTTCTAAGGTTGTTCTCTTTTGAATTTGGCTGACACTATACCAACCATCTAAGGGAATGGCTTGGCATCGAATTTCAACTTTCCTTTCCCCTTGTCATCAGCAAATTGGATCTTTCCTCGCCAAATTGCTTCCTCGATTGTTAAAAACAATTAATTATATCATGACTCAATGAATGGTGCCATTCAAAATATCTTTTGTTTACTAAATCTTCTTTACTTGGAGTAATTTGGCCTTCAGTTAACTTTATTAGACTATATTTCAAAAGCAAATATATAATTTTGTTGAATTTAATGATATCAAACAAGTAAATTTGAGTATCTTTAGCCCTATCCATCGTTGTCTTTTACACTGGTAGGCTTTAAAGCTAGATAAACATAAGGATTGTTGAACACTATTCTTAGGGAAAACGACACCATCAAAAAGAAGGTTTAGTACCCTATCCATCAGCAATCGATCACGTGTCAAAACATTTTTTTTTTATCACTAATTAACACATCGATGGAAAACTGTCACTTAAGTGCAACCAACGACATATTTGGCAAAGAGTCTAACGTGACTTTTTTTAATGAATTTTTAAGTCCAACGCAATTGTTATGGCTGATACGAAAACAATAATGAAATTAAAATTGAGAAGAATAAGGAATACCCCAATTTATGTGAAAAACCCTCGAGGGAAAAATCATGGGGAGAAGAGAAGCAAAATCCACTGTAGAATTTCGAGAATTACAAAAGGTGGTTCAAAAACTAAAAACTCTTTGTATCTCAACTTCTTAACCTAATAACTTAAGAAAATTAATATTTTTATTACTCTCAAACCCTAACGTTGGCCAAAATCCATAAAGAATTTAAGACATGCTTAACAACTCTCTACATTGGCTTAAATTTTACATAAGCAATAAACAATCTTCTCTTCCTACTAGAGTAAAGCTCAATTGAGCAAATATTAACAAAATCCAAGCAATGCTTGAATTTAGCAATAAGCACGGGTTTGATCAACATATCAACTAGACTGTTTTTTATACCAATCTGTAAGACCTTGATATAGCCATCAGCAAGAATGTCTATAATAAAGTGATACCGCACATTAATGTGCTTTGTCTTCTTATGATACATCTAAACTTTAGTTAGATGTATAGCACTCTGACTATAACAAAGGACAATTGTCACGCCCCGCACCTTGCGAGCACGCGATCATCCCTCGATGGTCGATCAATGAATGCGACGTCCCAGGCACATCACCGACCCAACCCAAACATCAGAGATTAGGCACGCGCGGAAACAAATAGAAACAACCTAGATAATTAATAATGACACAGGGTAATAATAGTACAAAACAATAATTGTAATTCCTACACTTGGCAGATACCTACGACGTCCACAAAAAGACAATCCCCAAGCTAAGCCACAACAACAGAACCACATTCCTCAATAGGGGTAATGGATCGCAAACTTAACTCTTCTACGAGGGGGGACTCAAAATACCGAGTACTAGACTCGTCCTCGATCTCCGAGCTACCCTTGCAGCGTCTCCAGTCACTCATGGTCGCGGATTTGAAATGGTTATATAATAACCGTGAGAACGAGTCTCAATAAGCAACCCCCTAAATCCCACGTAGGCCAATACGTATCCAGACAAGTCGTACATGCAATCTACCCCATAATATGCAGAGTTCTCATCATTATACTTACCTTGCCCTCGAACCCATGCTAACACTGCACGTTAATCATCATGTGATAATACAATAATGGTAATTAAATAACACATCACAATCGCTCAATTACCAACCACACTTACACTCAATCAATCCAACTAATTCAACCAGCCAATTCAATCACACGCTCAACCAGCCAATTCAATCACACTCAACCAGCCATTTCAGTCACACTCAAATCGCATGCGTGTCCGAACATCTTTCTCATGATCCGCGCCACTGTGCCTCAGGTCCATTCTCACAGGCACACAAGCCACACAATTCGATCAATTCCAATGGCCATCGTCAACACATCCCAAGCCATACCGTTCGATCAATTCCAGTGGCCGCCGTCAACACGTCCCAAGCCATACTATTCAAGCAATTCCAATGACCGACGTAAGCACGTCCCCGTCCAAAACACCTTTAACGGGCCACCGTCAACACGTTTCAAGCCCGCATCCATTTGGCACATCCGCTATTCATGCCTTCACACGGACCGCAGTCAAGATGTCCCAAGTCCGTCTTTCCATTTGGCACACCGCCCAGTCAAGCCTTCACACGGACCGCCGTCAACATGTCCCAAGTCCGTAACCTTCTGATCAATCTGGACTTAAAATCGACAAGCAAGCACACGCCATTCAATTCGGTCAATTTCACGTCAAATGCATCAAACAACCCATATTCACAACTCGCCTATCGACACGTCGTACAATTCAAATTCAATCACCACACTTTCACAGATGTCAATTTGACACGCCATCACACTCAATTCAACTCATACTCTCCACATCGGTTTACTGACCTGACATTCAAGTCGGTACACTCAATTAATCTAAGTCAATCACACGCGCCACGACAATTCAGTCATGTTATTCATCTCAATCAGTCACTAAATTAGCCACTAATTAAGCCTCACAATTATCACAATCTAATCTAACAAATACGCACATACGAATATTGACCCTAATCCATATCTAGCCCATAAATCGGTACTAATCACGTCCTAAACAAGTCTAATAATACCTAATGTACTAGGTAGGGTTTAGAAAGTCACTTACCTAAGTTTGGTTCGGGAAAAGTCGGCTCGGGTCTAGAATGGCCTGAGTGAACAGTGCGGACTAGGCACACCCGTGGGCACGGCGGTCGGCTACGGGCGTGGGCACAGGCGCGGAAGCTGGCGCGGGAGCAGGCGCGAGCAAGGGGCACGGGCAAGGGGCGCGGGCGCGGGTGTGGGCAAGGGGCGTGGGCGCGTGGCTTGGTCGCGTAGGCGACGAGTCGACCATGGCTTGGGCAGGCCCGGGCACGGCTGGGCTGGCTAGCTGGCCGGCTGGCCGGGGCTGTGACCGGCGGTGGCAGCGACTCGGCGGCGGCGGGCTGAAGGGGAAAGGTCAGCCGGGGTGAGGGTGAGGGAGAGACAGAGAGAGAGAGGGAGAGCAATCGGGGCTAAGGGAGAGGGAGCGAACTGTCGACGACGAGGCGGCGTGGTGGCCTCGCGGCGGTGACAGGCACGCTGGTCGAGCCGGTAGGCGGCGAGCTGGCGAACCGTGGTGGTCGGGTGTGGCGAGCTCGAGCAGTGGCTGGGCTCGCTTGCGGCGGCGACGGCGACGGTCGGTGTGGCAAGGACGACGATGGCGATAGCTAGGCGAGGCTGGATAGCGCCGGGCACGACGGGTAGCGGCGGCAAGTTCGCTGCTGCGCGCGTAAGGGAGGAGAAAAGGACGGTCGGGGGCGGTTGGCGGACAGCGCGATGGAGGCTAGTGGAGCGGCGTTGGGCGGAGGCGGAGGGCGGTCAAGTAGTAGCGGTGGAGGCGGGGAGGAGCTGCGGTTGGGCGGAGGAAGAAGCAGAAGCAGCAGCATTAGGGAAGGGAAGGAAGAGAAGAAGAAAGAGAAGAGAAGGAAGAAAAGAAAAAGGAAAAAGGAGGAGAGAGAAGAGAGAGTGAGAGAAAGTTTGCATGGGGAAGGGGAGGGGCAGACGTGCGCAGGGGGAGGGAGGTGACGCCGTGCAGAGGAGAGAGAGAGAGAGAGAGAGAGAGAGAGAGAGAGAGTCAACGTACACTCGAGCGCGATCCAACGACCCGATTTCAAACCCAATAAAAATCTAACGGCTCTAAAAAATGCTAATTAATATTATAGGATAAAGGGCCAAAATAAAATAACTCAAAATACACTATAAAGGAGGTCTACTAGTCCAAATCCGCACCCGATCGATATTTCACTTTTCACATATTCCGGGCAATCTCGACGCTGGCCACAACAATATCAACACCGTCCAATTTATTTCATCCCGAAACTCCTGAAAATCGACTGCCAAGTTCGGGATCTAAATAATGGCCAAATTCGATCGAGTGCGATTCTATTAAAATCTCTATTTTAAAAACAAGAATCCGAGAGTGATCAATTCTCGGACGAGATTCCATTATAAGCGTATTGATGAATTACACGTTTTATAAATCCAAAAAATGGGCCAAAATTCGAAATGTCACAATAACTGTCACACCATGATCCATATTGAGCTCTCCAAATAAGTCTCTTAATCATATAGCCTTTCTTTAACAACCTCTATAATAGATATATACTCTGCCTCTATAGTAGATAAAGTAACTGTATGCTGTAAACTAGCTTTTCAGCTAATTGCCCAACTTCAAATAGTAAAGATGTACCTAGTCAAAGACTTCCTCTTGTCAAGGTCACCAGCATAATCAAAATCAACATATTCTGTAAGAGTGTCATCAGTTTTCCCAAACTATAAATCAAAATCAGAAGTACCCTTCAAATATTTTAAAATCCCCTTCACAGCTTGCTAATGAACTTTGCCTAGGCATTGTAGATATTTACTTACCATGCTAACAATATGTGAAATGTCAGGTTGAGTACAAATCATGGCATACATAAGGCTACCAATTGCGTTAGAGTATGGACCATGTGGCATATATTTTATATCTTCATTTGTTTGTGGACATAAACTAGCTGATAATCTAAAATGAGTAGCAAGAGGACTACTTATTGGTTGGGCATCTTTCATGCCAAAATGATCTTACACCTTCTCAATGTAACTTTTTCGAGAAAGATACAATTTTCCCTTTTCCAATCTCGTTGAATTTCTATGCCATAGATTTTTTTTGCTGCACATAAATCCTTCATATCAAATTTAGCCCTTAATTGTGCCTTCAAATTCTATATATCAAATTTATCTTTTGCTACAATCAACATGTCATTGCCAAATAATAATAGATAAATGAAGGAGCTACTTGGAAGTTTGCATAGATATACACAACTATCAAATTTGCTCCTATAATAGCCAAGTTGCACCATAAACGAACCAAACCTTTTAAATCACTGTCTAGGTAATTGCTTCAAGCAATATATAGACTTTTTCAATAGACAAACGTGATCTTTCTTACCTTTGAATTGAAAACGCTCTACTTAGCTCACATAGATTTTCTCTTCAACTTCATCATGTAAAAAAGCAGTTTTCACATCGAATTGTTCAAGCTCCAAATCATGGATAACAACTAATGTAAGAAAAACCCGAATAGAGCTGTGTTTAACAATAGGTGAAAACATATCATTAAAATCAACTCCCTCGATCTGACTGTGGCTGTTAGCAGTTAGATGAGCTTTGAACCTAGCGTCTTCAACTCCAAAAATACTATCATTTCTTTTGAAAAACTCACTTGCAACCCACAAGCTTGACAAGCTTTCACGTTTGATTCTTTTTAAGAGATTCCATCTTTTTATTCATAGCAACTAATCACTTTGTTGAATCTTTTGAAGATATAACTTCCTTGTAGGTTTTAGGCTCACTACATTTTACTGACTTTGTAATTGAAAGAGCATAAGCATCAAAATCTGAGAACCCATATTTCCGTGGGGGCTTTGTTATCCTTCTTTGTCTATCTCTTGCAATAAAATATTGTTCTTCCTCAGGTTCTTCAATCTTGATATTATCAGTAGATGATTGAACTGCTTGCGAAGAAATTACTTCAAGCTTCACTTTCTCCGCAGCACTTTCTAGATTTTCATGACAAGGAACAGACAACTTCTTACTAAGATGAAGCATAGCAGACTAATCAAAAGTAGTATCTCTGCTGATGATAATCTTAGATGAATTAGTACACTAAAGTTTATAACCCTTTACACCAGAAGCATAACCAAGAAGGATGCATTATTTTGCTCTCGGCTTTAATTTGCATTCACTAGCATGTGCATATGCTGGACATCCAAATGCTCGAAGAAAAGAGTCATCAGCAAGTTTACTGGACCATACCTCCTAGGGTGTCTTTCACTAAACAGATGTGCCATGAGAATGATTTAGCAATCAAGCAATTGTATTGACTACCTCAGCCCAAAACTCCTTACCCATACCAACGTTAGACAACATACACCTAGTCCTTTCTAATAATGTTTTGTTCATGTGTTCTGCAATACTATTCTGCTGTGGTGTATTCACTATAGCATGATGTTTTACAATGCCTTCACTTTTGCAGAACTCATTCAACTCACCTCTACAAAATTGCAGCCCATTATCTGTTCTTAGCCACTTGATCTTCTTACCAGTCTGCTTCTCAATTAATGTTTTCCATTGCTTAAATGTAACAAGAACATCACTATTCTATATTAGAAAATAAACCCAAACTTTCCTTGAAAAATCATTAATGAAAGTGAGTAAATACCTCGAACCAAGGACTTTCAAAGGAACTTTCGTAGGCCCCCAAATATCAAAGTGAATATAATCCAAAGTTTTCTTTGTTGTGTGAATTCCTATCTTGAAACTAACCCTTTTCTGTTTTCCAAAGACACAACGCTCACAGAAATCTAATTTTCCAATTTTCTAACCACACAATAGACCTCTCTTACTTAGCTCCTCCATCCCTCTGATACTCATGTGGCCTAATTTTATATGCCATAATTAAGTGTTGTCTGATTCTGACATAGAGGATGAAACTTTAGTTGAACCAGTAAGTGTAGTACCTTGCAGTTGATACAAAGTTCCAATTTTTAAACCTTTCATCAACAAAAGTGAACCTCTCATAATTTTCATAACTCCACTTTCAGCTGTAAACTTACAACCGTTAGCATCAAGTGTACCCAAAGAGATAAGGTTCTTGAAATCAGGAATATGTCTGACATTCTCTAAGGTTATGATCATGCCATCGTGGATCTTAATGAGGACAGTTCCAATCCTAACTGCTTTGAATTTAACGTTATTTCCCTTTAAAATAACTCCACGGTCATATCTCTTATACGTGGAGAACCAATCACAATTAGGGCACATATGGTATGAACAGCCTGAATAAAAAATCTAGCTATCACTTAATTTGTTTTTATCATCTGCAATCAATAACAATCTTTGTTTTCTTCTTCAGCAACACTAGCTTGAGCGGTATTTTTGGTTCCTTGATTCTTCCTATTCTGGTAGTTCTGATTGTTTTGCCAATTTGCATTTGCTTGATATTGTTCATTCTGATTATTTTCTCTTTGTTGCTTTGCCTTTAATTTTAAACAATTTATCTTGATATGCCTTTTAGACTTACAGTAATTGCAAGTCAAATCCCTATGCTTTTAATTTTGATTTGCTCTTGCTACCATTACATCTTTCAACAAACCTTCCTCTAGCAACTATACTAGCTATCATGCCCCGTTCCCTCGGGAACGACAACATCTCACCTTGGTCGTTAAGTTACAACATCCTAGGACGCATCACTGACTCAATTATTTTACTTATGATTAAACGTATGTAGAAGCGAACACAAATCTCCCAATCAACAATCATCAAAATGGGATAACAAGGAAAAACAATTTAAGATACGAAACAACCAAGCCATATTATAGACATTTAGTTAACCCTGAGAAGATACATAATTACGAGCCTATCACCAAGCCGCTTCCTGCCAAGACCATGCATACAAAAAGAGATGGGGTGGTCGGGTTAACCTAACTTCTCTAATCAAAAAGGTAATCAAAAGGTTAAGCATTCCAAAACCCATCACCAAAGCTGATGGTATCTAGGAGGCATCTTCAGATTGGACTCCATGTCATCCGAATTGGTCTCTAAATTGGAAATGATTCCATCCGGAGGGTCGAGATCCATAGGGTCCCAAATCTCCTCTCCAACTTCACCATTAGGGGCTCTGTTAAAACTTCTAATTGGACCAAAAAGCTCATCTCCTTCTCTTATGAACCATGCTAGAACTTCGTGTGGTTTCCACATTGCTAACCTCTCATCAACCCAAACGGTTGTTGAATGCTTTTGACAAGCTCTATCCGGTCCCACTAGATATTCTACTATTATCGTGCCCATGTCCATGGGTACCACAGACTGCATAGGAGATCAGTTCATACTTAGGGGTTTGAAAACAGTTAACAAACAACAGTGAGAATAATTCAACAGGTAAACTCCCTAAACCTCATTTAGGAGAATACGTTGCCTTTGGATTGCCCTAAACATGCAATTCTAGCATTGAAGGCAGATCAATAGCAACATCCTTACCTTGCCTTATCTAACCCGTATAACATGGCAATAGCTCTAATGAGCACATAACAGGGTCACTATAACGTACATATTCAAGAGGCACATATAACACATATCATGGCATAAACATGTACATCAACTATTTAGTAACCTAGACATGCTCAAATATCACTCTCGGACACGTGGCACTCACCGATACAAATCGCACTTGTGATAGTCCAGATTATTAACGACCTCTCGGGCAGCGGCATATCCCACGGATGGCGGTCTTCTAGCATAGCTGGGTATCGCCCCACTCCGTTGGTGACAGCATTGTCTCACCAACCTCAATGACGGAATCCCATAAATGGGTTCATCCCGAATTCCATTCGCGAACGACTTCATCTCACCCTACCCCTTCGATGGCATCCAATCACCAAGATTGGGCATGACCTTCACAGCCATGGCACAATCCCTAGGATTGGCGGTCTTCCAATAAAATCGGGCACAAATAGAATCTTTAGGTGATCATGCACGGACAACATTTGCTCAAGTCCCAATTCTTATCTTTGGAAATTAGCCAATGCAAGGTTATTTATGACGTACAATTCCCGATGCATAGGCTACGACGAAAACGTGTTCATATAACAACACCAATCAACTTGCCCATTCACTTACTAATCAAACTTATGCAAGTTCAATGTTATCATTAATCCAAAATAGGATATAACCTAAGTCATCCTTTAACACTATAAGCCATCACACAACCAAGATAAGCTATCGCATAACCAAGATAAGTTATCACTTAAAACATGTGATAAGCTATTAACTAAACATAATAAGCTATTAATCAAATTAGATAAGATATCACCTAAAACATGTGATAAGCTATCAACTAAACATGATAAGATATCAATTAAATTAGATAAGTTATTGCCTAAAACATGTGATAAGCTATCAACTAAATATGATAAGCTATCGATCAAATTAGATAAGTTATCACCTAATCCACTTATAATCACTCTAATCAACCCCTAAACCAATCCATTAACTACCTAAAGCACTAATCAAGGTTTAGAGAGTAACTTACACTTAAAATCAAAGAAAAGTAAGCTAATGGTGGTGGTGATTAGACACGACGGTGAAGCGACTACAGCGACAAACGGCATGTGATGGTGTACAATGGCATGCGGCGAACGATGGTGATGAGGGCTCATGGCAGTGGTCAGCCATAGTGGTGGTGGCATGAGGGTGGCAGTGATGGTGGCTGGTTGTGGCTGGACAAAAGAGGAGAGAGAGAGGGAAAAATAGTGGCAACGGTGGGAACAAGGACACTACAAGTGCCAAAACTTATGCATGGCACTCACTTTAGTACCAAAAGTTTCCGCCGGTTCACTTAAGTGCTAAATTTTTTGAAAAATGATCACTTAAGTGCCAACTCCAGTCAGTTTGGCCGGAAATCGAACATGGCATTTTTTTTATTAATTTCTAAAGCCGATATGGTTCGCCGGAGGTTTAGTTAGCATGTACAGTAAGCATTTTTTATTTTAAATAATTTTTTTCTTTTTTCCTTTTCTTTCTTTTTTCCTTTCTTTTCTTTTTTTCCTTTTCCAATCTACCGATCGGTCGGCCACTGGCAACGCTCGAGAAGGACTGGGTGAGGGCCTTGCTAGCCACCGGCAAGGGATGGCCTCACCAGATCTGGGCGAGGCGACCCTCGCTGGTGATGGGCGAGGCCGCCCCTCACCAACAGCCTACGAGGCCCTCACCAAGCCCATCTCGGGCTTTGCCTATTGTCGGGCCGGCCACTAGCAACTGGCCGGTTGATTGGAAAAGGAAAAAAAGAAAAGAAAGGAAAATAGAAAGAAAAGAAAAAAGAAAAAAATATTTAAAATAAAAAATGCTGACTGTACATGTTGACTAAACCTCCGGCGAGCCATATCAGCTTCAGAAATTAATAAAAAAATGTCACGTTGGAAATTAATAAAAAAATGTCACCAGAGTTGGTACTTAAGTGATCCAGTGGAAATTTTTGACACTAAAGTAAGCGCCGTACACAAGCTTTTGCACTTGTAGTGTCCTTGTTCCGACAATGGTAATCTCAACGGTGGATGGTGGCGATCATGGCGGTGGACGGTGGTGATGGTGGCTAGTGGTGGCCGACGATGGTGGCTAGTGGTGATTGGTGGTGGTCGAAATAGGGGAGAAAGAGGAGGTGCAAGTGAGAGAGTAAAAGAAATCAAAGTAAGAGAATGATCATGAGAGAGAAAGTGATCTATCAATTCACCCTAAAAATGGATGGCCAAGATCCACTTCTTGCCCAATAAGCCAAGATCCAAGGGCTAGGATTGAATCTTCCACAATAAGCTTAAAAAATATCTAAGGGTAAAATTGTAATAAAGAGAAGATAAGAGGTGCAATTTGATCATTTTCCCTCACCATGTAGCCAGCCAATAATGGAGGGGTAATAAGACCATTCTGTCCTTCAACAAACCAAAAGAATCCAAAAAGACTTGGGGGTAGAAAGGTCTTTTTTTCAATTCCGGTCCGAATTTCACTTTTTCCAAGAATTTCGAGCAAACCGACAAATAGGTGGTTTAATGAAGCGACGTCCAATAGTTTAGTTTTGAAATTCTTAAAAGTTCAATACCCAAATTCGAACTCTAATTCATGATCAAAATTGATTAATTGCAACTTTAGTATATCTCAAACTAACAGGCGGCTTTTGAGGTTACGTATATTCAACTCGTGGTTGATTCAATGTCAATCCACATTTAACCTTTCTCGAATCATGGGTGACTTTGGTTGTTATGTAATTGCGAGGGTCAATCACTAGTTTCGAAGTATATGATCATTAGGAATTGGTTTAGGGTCGTTCGCAATCCATATAATGGTTAGGTGGAATTACCCGCGATCCGATTGTATACTATTGACGAATCATTATATAACCATTCCTTGTTCAGTCTATAATGGCTCAAAATTATCCCTCGTCAATCCTTATGGTTGAATTGTCAATCCATGATTGAGTTTTCAGGTCGTGCGCACTTAATTCCTCAATAGCCTTTCCCCATTGGTTAGTCCTCTCACGAGTGATCAATTCAGAGCGAGATCTAACTAACAGTGCATCGATGAAATAATTATTTCATATATCTCAAAAAAGGGTTGAATTTCATGATGTCACACCAACACCATGATCATTATTGCCTTCAAAAGTCAATTCTGTATCTAGTTTATGCTTATTTAGAAGACAAAATTGATAGTTTTTCGACAAAAAATCATAGTCTCTCTAAAATTCTTACAAGAGGGTGGTAGTGAAACTAGTAGTCGAAGAGCTTGTTCTTCATCGTCAATATTAACATCAATACTTCTTAAATCAGAGGTAATAGCATTGAAATCAGAAATATGAGACTTAAGAGCAACACCTTTAGCCATGCGAAGAATGAAAAGTCATTACTTGAGCTTCAACTGATTGGTGAGGGATTTTGTCAAAAAAATACTCTCCAATTTTGTCCATAAATTTGAATCTATTTTATGATCTAGTACCTACGGTAGAACTTCAGTCATGAGACATAACTGAATAGCATATAAAACTTGTTCATCCAATTCTTCCTAAGTTTCATCCGACGTGCCCATTGGTTTCTTTCCTTTTCCAACATAGATTTTTCTTCAAACCCTGCTATGTAGGAACAACTAACATACAAACCTACCATAGGTTGAAACTGTCGCTTCCATCAAACTTCTTAATATCAAATTTCATTGTTAAACTTGAAGCCATAACCATAAGATAAAAATACCTCAAGGCTCTGATACCAAATTGTTATGATAGATGCGGAAACAATAACGAAATTAAAACTGAGAAGAGTAAAGAACACCCAAATTTACATGACAAACCCTTGATAGAGAGGAGAAGCAAAATCTACTATAGAATTTTGAGAATTACAAAAGGTGACTCAAAAACTAAAGACTCTTTCTGTCTCAATTTCTTAACCTAATAACTTGAGAAAAATAATATTTATATTGCTTTCAAACCCTAATGTTGGCCCAAGTCCATGAAGAATTTAAGACATACTCAATAGTCGCTATTTAAAAGAAAATTAAAGTGTAACGGGAACAAAGGAAAAGAAGACATGGCACTTTGACTAAATTGACTTCGTCTGAGGAAAAACTAGAGAGTCGACCAATGCAAGGGATAAGAATCGATTCGCTTCGCCACCACAGGCCTCAACCAAAAAGTAGCTCCCCCGGCTAGTCACCACTCCCCCATTTTTGCAAGCTCAACACTGAGCCACCAAGCGTAGCACTAAGCATTGATCCCCAAGCCATTGAGCTTTACCCTCTCTCCTTGTGAATCGCACACTAGATCTGGGCTGGGGATATCATATTTGGCGTCACTGAGCCCAAATCCGACCATAGGCAACCTTAGATCTGATATTGACCATGGCCAGAGATGCCATCTATGACAATTGCGAGCCTTGAGAAGAGAGACAAGTGCAGAAATCGTAGGCTGGTCAATGGGCGGCGCCCGGGGAGGACCAAATGAGCACCACAGTTGACGACGGTGGCAGTGCTACGTGGCCTGGGAAATAGGTCGGCGAGTGATTGAAGATGGAGGAGAGAGAGAAAGATAGAGAATAAGGGATAAGGGTTTGAAGAACAAAATGAATTTGTCCCCAATTTGTTAATTTAGGGCAACAAATTTGAGACAATATTGTTTAGCTCTTATTTTGTTGGCTTCACTGTGTTGGCGATTTGTGTTGGACCTCTTATTTAAATTAATTCCACACGGATTTTTCAACAACTCAAATTGCTGATGGCACTGAAGTAATCGATTTTTTTTTATCAAACTAGTGATCAAGCAATCCAAAAAACATTTTAGCATTGAAATTATGCCGTATGAATGTTATGGTACTAGTGATATCATTTTTTCACCATTTTTGCCACGGCTACTTCTATGTTTTCATCTTGATCAGATTGACTTTTTGTTTCATAATTTTCAATTAAAGCGACATTTTGTTAAAATTTTTTGAGTGGCTTCTTATTCTGTCATTAAGTAATTGCTTATACGTAGACACTCTCGTTGCCAATTGAAATAAACCGAGTCTTGACCGTCAAATTTTTCCTTAGATATAACTTAACCCATTAAAGGCCAAATTCGTGTATTCTTTTTTAGAGAGTAAAGATAGGCATCTATTTCTAACCTTCTTAAAGACTCATTATTGTGTTGATAGAGTCTAGTTAATTTTTTTTTTTGCTAGAACAAAGTCTAGTTAAGTTAGCGATTAATACTTTAGGTATCGTTCTATAGAATTATGAATGAGATGATAAATTATAAAACAGGCGAAAGTAATTTTTAAAAAGGACAAAGGGAAAAACCTAAGTCTTAGGAGTTTATTTATTCCTGCTTCACTGTATTGCGCTATAAATCGATCGGTATGTTCAACAGTTTGTCCATCTTCGTCAGTAGAAATTGTAAAATCAAGGATTTTAGAGCCTCTTGGAAAACGCCAATTATTAACCCATTCAGGAAGTCTCCTATACATAGGTTTTATGACACCTCTATCTTGGCCTAAGCGTTGTTGAGCTGCTTTTTCATATTGTTCTGGAGTCATTTGTGGATTCGGTTGGCCATCATGCCCCCTAGGCGGTGGTCTCGCCGAATTATATATTGATGTTAATTGGCAAATTAGGCCTACCAGAAATACGTGCATTAGGTGGTGCTAATGCAACTCCCGGTCCTCTATTTTCCACATTTGGCACTTGACCAATCAGTCGACTAGCTTGGTTTGCCAAATTGTTATTCGCAATTTGGTTATTTGACCAACATTGTTTTGGGCTTGTTTTTCCCAATTGACGCCTATGCATGTTTCTTATAGGAGGTTGACTAGCCTGACCTACATTATTGACATTATTAAACTCAGGGAGATAGATTTAGAACATACGCTGGTACCACTTGATTTGCTTGTAGTGGTTAACTAGACAATCTTGACATCAACAAGGAATAATTCACAATGTTGATTACCACTGATTTGATCTCGTTTGACATATAACTTGCAATATAAATAGCCATATCATTTTGCTATTTCTCAAGCAACCTCCTCATGGCCGACATTATGTTGGGATTTGGTACATTCGTTAATTATTGTTGCCTGGAAGATCAACTTCCTCACGTCAGTTTCCTTCGGCCACTCTTCTAGAGGCTGAAGAGTAAGAGTGTGCAGAAACATTATCATCAGTTTGTGATACTGAGTTATTGTTGACAGCAGCATTATTGATCTCTTGTTGGTTCCTAGTACTCGTCATTGCAATCTCCCCAAACTCATCAAAGAGTCCCACCAAGCGTGCCAAAAAGATGTTTCACCAGAAAGCAAAATACCTATTAATTGAGAATTAATCAAATCAATGGAGGTTTGAAGGGTCCTTTGTTGATTCTTAGACAGGAAAGTAAATGGTAAGAAATTTAGATGTATGAATACTGGGACAATCGCTAGCAATGTAAACGATACCGCAAGATTGTAAATGTACTATAAATGAAAATGAAGAACAATGATATGCTTTCTTTTAGAGACTGGTTGAAATTTTACAATGAGCACAATGTGGGTTTATATAGTTCACTATCAATGGTTACTTACAAACAATTATTGAGTTGCACATATTGTGCGTGAGTCCCGTTATCTAACAACACTTATCTACAACAAGTTGAAAATCCTGAAATTACCGGGCCCACTAACTAGTCATTACATTTTGTGTCAACTTTATTTGGATTATAGTCAATCATGTTGGCATTCTTCACTGGTCGATTTTTCTGCTTCAATACTTAGCCATAACTTAATGATTACTATCGATAACCTCAACAACCAACAATAGAGCTCTTGTCGACCAAATCTACTCACCGACTCCAACTCAACACTTGCTTATTGTTTTGTGTTAACAACATATCACTTAACATATGTTTAATACGATATGCCTTCGGTAAGACGAGATTTTTCTTATGGCCAGTAACATAGGAGATTTCACTTTTGTCTATCAAAGAGGAGAAATAGATAATAATTTGTTGTTTACTAATTGATGAGAAATTATCTATTTGTGGGTGAGGGGAGGGGATTGGGTTGGGGAGATTTAGAAGAAAAGAAACCCGAGGAGGAGAAAGTAGTTCTCTGGATTTCTCTGTCTATCGATTGGGTCCTCAGTTATGTTCTTTTTTAGCTCACGTTGATCCTTGAAAGTACAATATGTATAGATATGCTATCGTCGTCTGCAATGTTAGTATTAACTGGACCACAAGTGATGTGACGTGAGATAAAAACTTAAATGACAATGGCATTGGGGGAGGATGCCACTACCTAGCCTTTCATGATAATCGATGTCAGTTGCATCTTTCACTAAGCATGATGGAAAGGTCGCAACTCTTATTAGAGATATTTATAATATTTCCTTTGATAACAACTCACCACCACACTCACTGTGAGGGTTGTGATCCTCTCTCAAATGTTGAGAAGGTCTGCGACGTGGTTTCACCCTCACACAGCAGAGCATTGGGGCTGGCGATCCTCGTCTCTCTGTCTTTCTTGCTCCTAATGATCCTTGGCTGAGCCTGACATGTGCCCGACCACCTTCACCTGATGTTGGGTGGTGCTTAGTAAGGATGGGCACAGGGAGCGCGGAAGCCGCCTCGAACGAGACAAAATTGACCTCCAAAAGGGGCATTTGGCGGGGTACACAACAGGGTAAGAGGTGCGGCGAGGCAAGTATCAGCCTTCCTGTTCCACCCCACCCTGCGAATCTGCCCGGAATGAATAGTTTGTAGAAATATATATTTTTATATATGTATTTTAGATAACAATCAATAAAAATTATAAGAAAACTTAAAGAACAACCTTTTCGCCTTACATGAATTGCTCTTGTTGGAGATGCTAGCTTGAACGTGCTGTAGGTAAGTGATGAGGGTCGATTGTTTTCCATATATTCTATTTTCACATTGTCCTACATTGACTATTTTGGGATGATTGGAGCTCACTTGGCTCCATAAAATCAAACTTTTGGGTAAAATGTAAGTTCCAATAATCAAATGAAGTGCAAAAGCTTAGGGTATCCCCAGCATTACAAATAGAATTAATGATGCGATAAAATGGAGATAGGAAACCTCTACATAGTAGTCAATAGAACATTTCCTAAAATTTCAGTAGAGTGAAACTCTACCTCTTATGGTTTTATGCGCCTTAGCCAAATAATGTGGATATAAGTTGATTTGTTTTGAAGATGTCCATGATTGTGTTCTATCCAAATGCAATATATAATCTCCGAGTTCATTTTTTAACCCACTCATGAGACCATTCATTAATCATTGCTATTGTTGTTATACGGCTTGTACTAGATATTTCTCATATAATGTAATGCATCGCACTGCAAAGGGAAAAACTACCCCGACCCACGTGGGGCAGAAGGCAATGACCAGGCAAGTTTTCATGGTGAGATTGGGGGACAGAGGGGATGGGAATCCCGTCCCCACCCCCGCCCCCTACCCATCCCTAGTGCTTGGCCGCCCCCACAATATTTCTTACTCTTTCTCCCTTTCTCTTCAAGGGTTTTTATTTAAAAAATTTTGTTCACTTTTATTTCATTCATCGCATATGGTCCGTTGAGTGATTGTCATAGTTAGCATTTTCTATTTCTATTTCGACTTCAAGGACCAACATGAATGACAAAAATCACAATCCAAGAAAATTGAAAATGTTTAGGAGCTACATTAAATTTTAATAAAAGTTCAAGTACCGTTTGTGACTTTTGTCTTTGTATAGAAACAAATAGAGAGAAAGTGGAGAAAAAATTGAAAATGCAATAAAAGTTGACAATGATATTTTTGCAATGACAAAATTTTCATAATGATGGTTCAAAAAGCAATTTGAATTTTTTTCTTTTATCAACTTTCTCTCCGCTTATGCGTGTACTTTAATCTTCTTTCAAATTAATTAATTTTTGAATCAATACAAATCCTGGCGTTTTCTTCTTTCCTTCTTATGCATGTTTGCAAAGCCAAAAGTTAAGTTGATATTTCTAAGGGTTAATATTATGAAAAATCCAAAACTAATATACCTGTGACAAATTTACTTCAAACTAATTTTTTGAAAATAAAATATCCCAAACTGATATATTTATAATAAATTTACATTCCGTTAATTTTCGTTAAATTTTACTATCAAATTGCTGAATTGGATGACATGTATCAATTAATGGGTATACTAGTTTGGAGTTTTACCTTGTATTTGTCATAAGTGTATTAGTTTGTGGTTCTTTGTGATATTAATCAAATTTAATATAAACTAATGAAGGATAAATTTGTCACAAATGTACCAGTTTAGATTTTTTTGAGGTAAATTTATCATAGGTGTATCAGGTTAAATTTTTGACGTTAAAAAATTAGTTTGAGATAAATTTATTACAAGTGTATCAGTTCGAAGTTTTTTGTGGTATTAACTCTATTTTTAATTACGACATTGCCTCCACCATTTGAAATTGGAAAAAGGAAAATTCAATCTTGAAAGTTTATAAGGAGTAATATACAATTCCATATATCAATATCTCTATATTGAAAGAGGCTTTAAGTGTCTCCCATCGAAAATAGTCAAAACATATCGGTCGCTAAATATATACAGATATATATATGAAAATATTAAATAAAATATTTAGTCCAAATTCATAGGCTTCTACTTCTTTGCCTTCCCTCTATTTCCTTTCCCTTCCCTCTTTCATATAAAATGCCAAAAATCCCGTTTGCTAATGGCGCCCAGCGAGACAAGTTCCAATTTGTCAAAGGCCGGACTTGATTGCTGGCAAGAAAACATCAGCAACAGAGCTTCTTCACCAACCAAGGCAAGATCATTTTAGAGATGAACAAAAGGACCTTTATCGAGATATGGGGGTGAGTTGTCACCCCACAACAAAGCTTAATCATGAAACATGGGAAAGCTCGAGGGATTTGATTTTGGTTAAAAGGAGCATCTCTTTTTTGGGGGGAAAAGCATCTTTACTCTAATAACATATTATTTCAAGTACGCACAGGCATGAGTGGCGTTCCAACATGGTGAGTTTAAGTCTGGACGCATCTACAATGACCTTATTGCGAAACTGCTGGTGATGAACTCTTTGGTTTATATGAACCACAAAATGATGGACCAAATGGTTGTTAATAGTAATACGGAGCATCCAAATTTTCGAATCGACTAATCCCATTAGAACATGCAAATTTGTCCCTCCATGTGCATTGTGCCAATAACTCACAGGGTACTAGGCCTTGCACAATGACATGCGAAATAGAGACAATATGATTTGAGAAAGTGACTTGTTCGATTCATGGTTTTGAAACAATGGATTCAAATAGTACCAATAGCAATAATCACTAAGGAATTGGATGTTGATTAATAATAAACTCTTGTAATAAAAATGTAACCATTGTAATGTACCTTTAGCGTAAGCAAAATAAAGATAGTCATTACATGTACCTACCTTATCAAGTTTTCTTGATCTAATTGAAAGTTACCATTTAGATTCGTTCATTCCCATTCACCTCTTTTCATCCTCATGTCCCCCTATGTTAGTAAAAACTAATATTAAAATTAAAACTTTTTATTCTGACTTTTTATCATCATTACTCTTCATTCCAAGTGACTAAACGTTAATTAGAAAGGAAGGAGGAGTTTCCTACTTCTAGACATCGACATTTTTGAATTGGTTTCCGGTGTATCAGACTGTACATAATTCACTACTCTTGCCTTCGATTGACTCGGCACAGCTCTTGCCACCTGGCATTTGAGCTTACTAGAATCGCCTGGTCTTCCTCTTATGCCCTTCTCTTATGTTGTTTCTATATGACCTCTACCTACGCTGCCCTTCTGCAAGACTGCGTACATAAGGAGCAAACCACATCTTCACTTTGTATTGTACACATCAATCTGTGCGCATCTATACTTGTTTAGGAAAAATTACCAAAAAAGTCATAAACTTATTACAATTATGCTAATTTAGTTCTAAACTATTTTTTTTTGCCAATCAAGTCCTAAACATTTTACAATTGTGTCAATTTAGTCTATCTGATCAATTTTGGCCAACCAGCGATTACGTGGACGTTAACTATCCTACGTGGCGTCACCGGTATTGATGTGGACAATTTTAAATATTTTTCGATTTTTTCTTTCTCTTTCCTTTTTTTTTCTATTCTTTCTCTTTCCTTTTTTTTCTTCTTCCCTTCCATCTTTCTCCAGTAGGCAAGGCTGGCCAAAGGTGGGGTCAACCTCACTGTTGATGGGCGAGGTTGGCCTCGCTATTCCAGATCTAGCAAGGTCATCTTGCCCATCCTTACTATTGCTAGGTGAAACTTGCCCTCGTTATCAATGGGCAAGGTTGAGCCATGCCTAGAAAAGGCGAGGTTGGCCTCATCTTTGGGTGGTCGTCATCCGGCGACCGGCTGGATGTAGAAGGAATTGAAGAAGAAAAAAAAAAGAAAGAAAAAAAATCAAAAAAATCAAAAAATATTAAAATATTATTTTAAATTGTCCACGTCAGCTCTGTTGGTGCCATGTACAATGGCTGGCATCCATGTCATTGCTGGCCGGCCAAAATTGGTCAAATGGATTGAATTGAAACAATTGCAAAAGGTTTATGACTCAATTAGCCAAAAAGATGGATTTATGATTGAATCGACACAGTTACAAAAAAGTTTATGACTTTTTAGTAATTCTCCCTACTTGTTTACGTTTAATTTTGTAAATTTCAACATATAATTCTTAACTCGATCTAGAAAATGACGCCGAGTTTTGCCTGTGTACATTAATGAAAGCAAAGGAACACCGGCCACTTACAATGAGTACGCACTAATGGTAGCACATACGGACCGGGCAGAGTCTCGTCCTCTCCTTTTAAAGTCCAATAATCATGATGAGTACACGTCATGTGATATTGCCAAATAGTATGCTCTTGCTGTTGGTGCTATTTTGTGAGGTATTTTGTGAGTGCGAAAACGATCCTATGTGCCAAAGAAAGAAGGAACAAAAAAAGAATTTTCAATGCGATTGTGAGCAGTATAACATTTAATTGATTTAGACTATGGGCTCTTAAATGGACCTATGGATACTGGTGGGCTTTATCAATATCAATCTTGACTATAAAAGAAAGGTTAGAAAACCTATCATTAACTTATCCCAGGTAATGTCTTTATGAGGGATTAAATGATTTAATTAAGCAATTATATGATAGGAAGGTACTAATTAGACTTGATCATGACCGGCCAGCCAAGGCTTGACCCAAGCCACAAGTGCCTGAAGGCACTTTTTGGTGAGCCTGGACAAGGGCTTACAGTTATGAGGATCAGCTCAGCCCCATTAACCCGACCCAAGCCCGCCCAGTCTGCCCAGTCTGCTCAGCCTATGTATATTTTCCTTGATGGGTAAGCCGAGATGATTTTCTAGCTACGATCAGAGGCCCAACTCGGCTTAGCTGACCTGCCTATGAATTACATATAGTATTAATTAATAAACGCCAGACTTGGAAAAGAAAGGCAAGCTGACCATGATCATTGTGTCCAAAACAACGCATGTGTTGATATTGTGGTTCAATTTCTTGCCGGATTGAAGTTTCCATCAGAAATCAAAGATTAACGTAAGTTATAGTAGTGTTTGGACAAGTTGAAGTCCATTGGAACATAGGACTAGGGGCTTGGAACAAAGGGCCAAAGGCTTGGCTAGTTGTTGTCGTGACCTTCCTCAAGGCAAATCACAAAGGGGAAAGCTAATGGATCAATAAGCAGGCATGACTGGGTTACTCGTCTAAGAAATGGTGTTGCTCTTTCAAACTCATTCCAATCGCACCTTGGGATTTTAATTAAACCAATTTTAAATAAGCAACTATTTAGGAGCTGCCACTAATTGATTATGGGTTAATTAGACACTCAAGTAAAATGCATGAGTACTTTTTACTTACGAATGTGGGGGCTTGATTATGCTAGATTAATCTAACGCCCTTTCGTACTTCTTCCCTTTAATCTTTGTAAATTTTAATTCTAAACTATTAACATATGATGGGTGATCATGCGGGTGTGCAAGAAAAAATGTAACATCCATATTTAAACAAATAAATTAATTGCAAAAATACAAAGAATCTAGATGCCCTAACCAAGCAAAAGCAAAGCTTCGCCACATCCACCATTATGAAATTTCGGCAAATTAAGACTTAGGAAGCAAACAAGCAATGATATGATGCATGAATTAGGATTTTTTTTTTTTGGATGCCATCGTTCCTCCATTTTGGGACCCTATAGGACGTGGCCAACAAGCATTAATTGTTGAGGACAATTACGGAAATAGCTTTTTATTGAAGATATTGTTGCCCCGACTAATTGATCCCGACTGATTGATCCCGATCTAGATGATGATCCAAATTATTTTGATTATTATATTAATAGGGAAACTAGAATATTGTGCATTAGGAAATTGATTTTTCTTTGTTCTATATATCTTCTTTTTCTTTAATTAGTTTGATCATATGTACTATAAATAGGGTTGCAATTGTACAACATTGATATAAGAAAGCAATATACATTTTCTCAATTCTCAATCGCTTTCTATCACCCAATTCTCTGTCATTGTATCAGAGTCTCCCTTTCCTGACCTAGCTTCTACACACTAATTTTTTTCTAGCCACAAAGTTTCTTCTTTCCCTTTATCCTTCTTCAAAGGAAACCTGTGGAGAATTTTTCGGTCATAACACATTCACCAAAGGGAGAAATCATGCCAAGAAATCAAACTTCGAAGTCAGGAACGTCTGAAGATTCATAAGTTCTTTCCGCCAATCAAGGTTGGAAAACTTACCCCTGGATCTGCAACGAACTGTGGTAGACAAAAACCAGACTAATGAAGAAGGCTGAACACAGCCCAATGAATAGCCACTTGGCCCAATTCAGCCCAACAACGGGCCATTTCACCCAATCTAGGGCAATTTTTTTTCAGCGACCATACATTAAATGGATCCCCATTCAAGTCCAACTGGCCCAGAATGCTATGGGCCACATGGAGAGAGTCCACACAGAAAATAGTGGACCAGCTATCGGGCTAGGAGGGGGCCCAACATTTGCCATTGAGCCTAACCTGGGGTTCGAACCGGATTGGCCCTACCTGAATGAGAATGGGTTGGGTCCAAGAGTTTTCTCTTACCTGGGTTTTTTACTCGATTTTCTTCCCTTTGTAGGTGCCTCCGGTAGCTGGCCAAAGCCAAGAGATCCATTGTACACCGCCATTGCCAACAGACCCAAGCTTTGCCTATTTTGCAGCAACTCTCAGGTCTGGAGAACTACTCCATCTAGTACCGAGGCTTCGGTAGGCACTCATTACAAAGGACAAAGAAGGGTTTATTGACGACACCATCCCAGTCTTGACCAACAAGCGGCTTGCACGACTGGAGGATGTGTAACCAGCTCATCCGGATGTGAATTGGCAATCATCTCACCCCAGAAGTCACCGCCGGACTCCCCTTGACCGAAGATACCCAAAATTTTTGGAAAAAATATGAGAGATGTATAGGAAGCTCGATAAGGTTAAGATTTTCACAATGATCCAAGCCTTATCGGAGCTGAAGCAAGGAAATCTGTCGACTTCCATGGTTTTCGACAGACTCTTGGCATTATGGAATGATTTGAAATGGCTGAAGAAAAATTGCAAGGGCTAGAGGAAACCTTAGCTCAATATTGATTTTAAATGAGAGCTACTTACCTTTTTGTAGCCAAATCCTCGCTATGGAGCCGGTTCTTTTGCTTGGCCAAATCTACGAGCTCGCAGTGCAAGAGGACTTGCAGCGGCTAGCATCATCAAAGTATCTCAAGGTTGGAGACCAAGTCATCCTCACAACCAAGGTAACGCCGGACCAGTGCCTGCTTGCAGCAAGGTCGGGCCATGGTGCCTTCAGGAGTTCAAGGGGTGGGGGTCGCAAACCCTAACTCTGGAGGAAGAAGGCGATAGCTTTAGGCTATCTCAAGTGGACGGACATCGGGCCATTAGATGGTTTAGGTAATGCGTGGTCAACGACTGGCCATGATCCGATCAAGTGGTTAGACAACTCATATTATCCTACTCGATCAGACAGTCAAGGCTTCGTTCTTGCAGTGCTCAAATTGGATGGTGCACACCAAGCCACGTCAGCAGCCGTGTGGAAAGCATCTAATAGCCAAAATTCTTCTAATAGATCACAAAATTCTAGCAAAGAGAAGGGTTCATTTGTGATTTTTATAAACATCCTCACTATATCTAAGAAAATTGTTGGAAATTACATAAAAAGCCAAAGGTTCGAGGAAAGAAAGAACAAGATGTTTCGATCGCAGCACATGCTAAAGCCCACCAGCCTGTCAATAAGGATCAATTCCAACAGATTATGAGAGCTCAAAGCTAGCTAGGGACACAAGATAAAATGACTAGCTATGCAGGTACTTCGGCAAAAGGACACTATAAGTGCCATAAATTGTGTGCAGATATCACTTTGATGCCATGACTTTTTTTCGGATCACTTTAGTACCAAATCGAAGGAAAAGAGATCACTTTAGTGACTTTGGCCAAAAAAAGAGTCACGTCAGATTTTCGGCGAGCCACGTCAGATTTTCGGTGAGCCATGTCAATATCGGAAATTAATAAAAAAAGAGCCATGTTAAATTTCCGACGACCATATCAGTATTGGCACTAAAGTGATCGTTTTTCAAAAAAGTTGACACCAAAATAATCCAAAAAAAAGTTATGGCACTAAAGTGATCTCCGTACACAACTTATGGCACTTATAGTGTCCTTTTGCCCAGGTACTTCTCATTGCTTAAGCTCAATTTCAAATAAAGCATGTATTATTAATTGAGGTGCTAGTGATCACATTGTCTGCGATGAACGTTTCCTTTCCAATACTAAAAAATCATCTCATCATTCCTTAATGTGCCTTCCCGATGGAGATTACACTTTCATCAACAAAATTGGGAACGTTCAACTTAATCCCTACATCACTCTAAGAAATGTCTTACTCATTCCTGAATTCCATTTTATTTTTATCTCTATCTCCAAACTCTGTAGACAACTCTTGTCAGGTCCATTTTGATTCTAGCATCTATTTTTGTTTTTTATAATCGAGGTGTCCGCGCGGCCGGCGAGTTAGAGCTCAAACCAGCGGTAATGCCCGATTAATCCTCGAGGGGGGCTAGCGCAGCATCCCACCACCACGACCCCCCACTTAAATCACTGATGGGCGAGTTTGAATTCAGGACCTCTCGTGAAAGAAAATGAGCGCAAACCAACGCGGCCACTGATGGGTGGGTAACATCTATTTTTTTTCAGGCCTTTTTAACTGGGAAATTGATGGGTTTGGATAATAATCATGGGGTACTTTATTTTTGGACTGCTATTCCTAAAAACTTTGACAGTTCGCATTTTCCCTAAAATAAGGGCACCTTATGTAATGCCATCATAAATAAAAAAAAATTTATATTTGTTGCGCCACGCCTTTTAGGCACGCTAAGGAGATACTTCCGTTTGTCACGAATGGAAAAATTGTCCCCGAATTAGCTACTAAGGTCCAATACGGATATTTTGTTCAAACATCCCACAGACATCCCATCATTAGACAAGCAGGGGCCTCTCCCAGACTATACCTCACGTGACAGCGGGTTGTGATTTGTTTATCATCCTATTCAATCTAGGTTTTTTTTTTATTTGGAGTCACCACTAGTCACTATCGGTAGGTTGACTAGAAACCTAATCAAGGTACGGGAAAAACACCGTGATTCTGCAAACAAGAGATTCTGAATATGGGGACTTGATTACACTAATGATCCCGAATCAAGATCTTTAATGCCCTTTCGGTACCTAAAATGATATAATGTGTTTAACTCGCCACACGAGTTTCCAAGATCTATCTACTAATTTTAACTGTTCTAATCGTGGGAACTCAATCAATCAATATAAGGAGTACAATCAATTGTAATCAAATAAAACAATCCTAATTTGGGTCACTAAAATGAAAACCAATTCATAACACCCAAACCCTAATAAAGCCCTAAATGCTAATTCATTAGATGATGTGTGTTGTTTTGGGATTTAGGGTTTTTTAGAGGTAAAAACCCATAAATTAAGGATTTTCTAAAAAAACGCCATTTAGACACTTCTAAAATTTTAAATTTCACTTGCAAAGGTTGGCCACAATGTTTTTTTGGGTTATTCTGTGAATTTTTGAAATTTTGATTTTTTTAATTTTTTGAAAATCTATTTTTCTGAGAGCTATTTTATTATTTTTTTATTGGAATTTTCAAAATTTTTATTATTTTTATTTTTTATGGATTTTTTTTATAATTTTCAAATTTTTATCAATTTTCTGAAATTTTTATGATTTTTTAAAATTTTTTAGAAAATTTTTGAATTTTCTATTTTTTAGGATTTTCCAATTTTTTTAATTTTTTGAGGATTTTTCTGAATTTTGTATTTTTAGGATTTTCTAAAATTTTTTATTTGATTTTTTGGATTTTCTGAATTTTCTATATATTTTTTATGATTTATTTATTTGTTATTATTTTAAATTTTCCCGCATGGACTTGAAACAAGCTAAATTGGTTCAGGTTGGTCCGATCGAATTGGACTAGCTAATCCGATCAAATCGAATGGGCCGGCACCGGCCCCAAGGGCACAACGCCAAAACGGCGCTATTTCCGGCGTTGTTCTTTTCAGCATTTTGCCAAACACTTAGTGGGCATGCTTCTGGATTTGTTATTATCAAGGCTGCCGATTTAAGTTCACCGTTAACGATCTTTCGACGAGATTTTAACCATTCCATTGGTTCAATGTGAAGATTATGTCATCCTCTGCCAGCCTTAATCCAATGATTCACTGCCGAACTGCCACCGGCCAGCGAAAAATGACCTCAAAGATCCTAACCTAAACTGAATCAAATCAAGCTTTTCTAGCTTCCAGATAATCAAATGATTCGCCCTAGCCGTTTTCTAGTGATTGAATCAACATCAGAATATCAATCATAGTTAGAAATCACTAACTTGAGCGATGATTGATTACAAAAATGCTCCGGTGAGGTCTAAGAGGCTCCGACGAGGTTCAAGCATGGTGACTGAGATGATTTATGCACGTTTTTCATTAAAAAAATGCTATCAAACAATGTAAAACATGATCAGGAACACGTTTTAGATATCGATAAATTCAAAATCACGAAAAAAATTGCATGATCAAACATGATTGAGCTCAAATACATATTTTGGATTTTTGTCAAAACGTGACTGTGAATGAACTTTACCTTCCTTGTTTGATCTCTATTCTGAATTTCTGAACTGCATGGCGACTGTCGAGTTCTTCCCTGTCACCTAAACTTCAAGACGGTGGTTTTGGCTGCGCTGGAGTAGCTTTGTACATGTTGGCCAAGCTGGATTTTCAAGTCATGACGATTAGCATTGTAACAGGTCCTCCAATGAGGAAACCTACCTCGGGACCGATCACTCAGTCCTAGAGGTCTCGACTCACCCTCAAGCACAATCTGTCTCTTGCTCTGGTTCTCTCTCTCTCTTAGAAAAGTTGTCAAACACCTTCCTTGCATTTGATAATGTTTTTTCTCCTTTTTGTAGCTTGATTTCTCACCTAAAGTTGGTTATCATCAACTTCCAAATCGATTGTAACGAATCTCCAACGCCAGCTGGAGATTCTCCAACGCTAGCTGGAGATTCTCCAACTTGAATCAGAGTTGAACACATGTTATATTGATCGGATTCAATTGATAAAGTCACGGGACCGAAGATATTTTCTAGGTTTTTTCATGTTCTAGGCGAGTTGAGTAAGGAAGGAGACTAACCCGGGTCGAGTCGAGTTGACCCGATCGACCCGGCAAACCCGAGTTGGTCTAAATTCGTAAATTCGACCCGATTTCGACCCTATTTTTTGACTTTAACCCCAAAATTGGATTCCTCATCATATTTTACACCCATATATGAGATTTGCCCTAATTTTTGTCACAATTAAACCCGAAATTCTCAAATTGTAAATTCGGATCATTAGGGTTTTTGTTCCATTTAACATCTAGATGACCTGATTGGGAAAAATTGATGCCAAAATTGGATTACCCATGACTGATTAACCCTAGAAATGACGGTCTCAAGGTTCGACAATTTCAAATTGATTATGATCCCCAATTTAGGCTAAAAATCCCTAATTTTCAATTAGATTTTGGGGCTTTTCGATTTCTTTGGTAAATTGTGCAATTGGACTATCCATTATGTAATTCAAGGTTTTAGAATCATTTTTTTGTGAAGACACTATAGCCTATAAATGACTAGAAATGACTCAGTTGAATTTTTTATTCAATTTGGGCTTGTTTTTACCCAATTTTGGGAAAGACATTCTCAATTGAAATTTCTAAAATTGATGTTGTATTAATGAAATTGGATTTAAAAGAAGACTAATGACTTTTTTATGGAATTTTTAGACTCCATTGACTATTTTTCTTGATTTTCTCTATAATTTCGACTAAAAGAAATCAAGGAAAAATTCAGGAAAATTCTAAAAAAATTATTTTTGATTTAGAAATAGGTTCCTAAGCTTGACTAAGGTTCCTAATCCTAATTTTGTGATATTTTGGAAAAATTTGAAAAATGAGTTAAAAATTAGGTATCTACTTTATCTTGTCGGCATTTAGGCCATAGTGCTTCCTTTCCTCACTCAAGGTGTCTTGTTTATCCTCTAGCTAAACGATCACATCTACCTTTTCCACAAAGCACTTCATGTGCCAATACAACTTTTTCTCTCCTATATATGGACATCTGGGGACCATATCACACTCCATATCGTGATGTTTCTCATTTCTTTCTTACAATTGTGGATGATCACACAAGAACTTGGGATTTTCTAATGCAATCAAAGCCCCAAGTTCTTTCCTATCTACGAAATTTTTTCACCCTCATTAAAAATCGATTTCATAAATCCATACAATGGGTTCTCATTAATAATGCCTGAGAATTTTTCAATCATGAATGTTCTTCAGTATTCATTGCCAATGGCATCCTTCATAAGAGCTCCTGCACAAATACCCGTCGACAGAATGATGTTGTCGAAAGAAAACATTGTCATCTTCTAGAAGTTGCTCATGCACTTAAGTATCAAGCTTCTATTTTCGGAAATGTTCTAGGGAGACTGCGTGGTCATGGTACTATACTTAATCAATCGGATGCCGTCTTGGTTCTCAATGGAAGAACTCCTTTCTAATTGCTATTTGGGAAATGTTTAGACATTTGCCACCTTTGTGTCTTTGGTTGTTTATGCTATGTGTTTACTGTGGGCCCTCGGAATATGTTAGATCCTTGAGCTCTTAAATGCGTATTCATAGGATATCTTCTTTCAAAAGGGATATTTGGTTTATGAACCATTCATTGGGTGTTTTTTTTTTGTCAGCAAAGATGCTATCTTTCATGAAGATATTTTTCCTTTCAAGGATGAGTTATCTTCTCATCAATAGGTTAATACAACTACTAATCATCACCTAGTTTTTACTAAAGAAGCTTTTCTGCCTCCTCAATCAATGATGATTCTTTATATGTGATCTCCCACGGCATCTCCGGCTACTCAAGATGAAGAAGCATCATCATTAGGTACACATGATATGGCTCCTAGTATTTTACTGGATGTTACAACTTCTCAATAACCTGCATCTTCAGGTTATGTCTCTCCTGAAGCATAAGGGACTATTCCATCCGTTGCACCAGCTCCTATTCGATGTTTTGGTAGCACTACATGACTGCCTACATGGACAGCAAATTATACTTGTCCTACCTTGAAGTCATCTGGTACACAATATCCTATTTCTTCATATGTTAGCTTTGCTTGTCTTTCACGTGATCTCATGTGTTGCCATATCATGAACCATGTTCATATGATGAAACTACAAAAGATTCTCAATGGCAGCAAATAATGGCATATGAGTTACGACCTCTAATGGAAAATAAGACTTAGGATGTGGTTACTATACTCCCTCATCGGAAATTTATTGGCTGCAAGTGGGTCTACAAGATATAATATAAGGCGGTAAGTTCCATTGAACATTATAAGGCAATACTAGTGGTAAAAGGGTTCACACAACAAGAAGGTTTTCATTATACCGAAACATTCTCTCCAATAGCAAAGGAAGTCACCGTTCATTCTTTCTTTTCCATTTTTGCTCTTCGTAATTGACCTTTTCATCAAATGGATGTTCAGAGTGCATTTCTTCATGGGTATCTAAAAGAGGAAATCTACATGGACCTTTTGTTGGGTTTACGTAGATAAGGGGAGAATAGAGTATGTCGTCTTCGTAAATGCCTATATGGACTCAAACAAGCTCCTCGTCAATGGTTTGCCAAATTCATCACTGCACTTACAACTGCAAAATTCCAACAGTCCATTCACGACCATACCTTATTCACAAGGAGTCAAGGTACATCATCAATTTACTTGCTTATATACATTGATATAATACTTATTATGGGAAATGATGAAAATGCTATCAAGAAATTTAAAGTATATCTACACTCTACATTTCACATTAAGGATTTGGGACCTTCCAAATACTTTCTCGGGATGGAAATTGCACATCGGATAAGGGCATCGGTCTTAGTTAACACAAATTTGTCCTAGAGATCATATCAAAAGTATGACTTTCGTGATCCAAACTAGTTGTTATTCCAATTGAACAGAATGTCAAGTTAACAACAGATGACAGCATATAGTAATACAAATTATGCTACTTGCCCTATGAGTAGAAAATCTGTCACGGGATTCTGCATCGAATTGGGCAACTTGTTACTCTCTTGGAAAATAAAGAAATAGTCGATTGTTTCTTAATCGTCTACCAAAGCAGAATATCAGGCAATGGCCAAGATTAGTTGTGAGATAGTTTGGTTAAAAGGATTACTTCAAGATCTCGACGTATGCGTGAAGGAACCAACCATCATATTATGTGATAATGATACTGCACTTAAACTTGCAGTAAATCTGGTTTTCCATGAAAGGACAAAATATATAGAAGTTGATTGTCATTTAATCAGAGACAAAGTTCAAGATGGAGTAATCAAAACAAGAGGGATAAGAATGATGTAACAGCTCGCAGACATCTTCACTAAACCCCTATGTCAGAGGCAACATATGTATCTATTAAGCAAGCTAGGCGCCCTTGATGTGTATAGATCGCTAGCTTGAGGGGGAGTGTTGAAAATATTGTTGCCTCGACTGATTGATCCCGATCCGGATATTGATCCTAATTGATGTTGATTAGTACATTAATAGGGAAACTGAAATATTGTGTATTAGGTTGGGCGGGAAATTGATCAACAAAAACAAGAAAAAACTGATCGTTGTGAGAATAAAGGTGTTTGAGAAAATTCCCGAGAGAGAAAAGAGAGAGAAAGAACGTGAAATTTAGAGAGAGAATAGGGAGTTGAAGTCCCCTGATTAAGTGTCCGACGCCGACGAATGGAACAGCGTTGGCGAATCGATCATTCAAGGTGGACCTCCTTAGTTGATCTATACAGAAGTTGGCCATGAAGGTCTGAAAATCGACATCGGCCGGTGTGTCCAAAGCTACTCTAGCGAGGCCAAAGCGACCATCTTGAAGTTCAGGTAATAGGGAAGGACTCTATAGTCGTCGTTCGGTTCGAAAATTCAGAATCAAGCGCAAACGAAAGAGGTAAAGTTCAGTCATGATCATAGTTTTTGCAAAATTCAAGATTATGTGTTTGAGCTTTACCGTGCTTGATCGTGTCATTTTTTTTTTTATGATTTTGAGTTTCTTAATTCTCAGAATATGTTTCTGATCACATTTTATGTTGTTTGATTGCATTTGGGTTGTTAAATGGGATAAACTGAGTCAATCCAACATTGAAACCACGTCTCCGGAGTTCTTGATCTTCGCTGGAGCGCCTCTTGTGATCATAGATCACCCAAGTTGGTAGTTTTCGTACCTTGGTTGATGTTTTGATAATGATTAGGATCGATCTAGACGATTAAGGCAATAAATTTAGTGAGCTAAATACTTGTGAATCAGAGTTGATCATTTTTAGGTTTAGATTTTTAGATCAGTTTTTCACCGGCCGACGATGGTCTGTTGATGAACTGAATGGGTTGAATGGCTAAAGGACAATGTGGAGTTAGTATATCATCAAGAATTGATGCTGGAAGATGGCAGGAAAGGTCGTCGAAATTTGGTTCAAACCGACAGCCTTGATAACTCAAAATTCAAAATCACGTCCACCACCTGTTCGACGAAATGCCAAAGTGAAAAATCACGGAAACGGTGCCGTTTTGGCACTATGCTTGTCGGGGAAGACGATCGACGCCGGCGCCGGCAAGGTCCGGTTTGGCCAAGCCAGACCGAGTTGAATCGGGCTGGTCTAGTTCATTTCTCAGTGGGAAAATTTAAGTAAAAAATCCAATAAAAAATCTAAAAAATAATTAAAAAATTAAATATAAAATCAGAAAAATATAAAATTTTTTTAGAATCTCGGAAAAATTCAGAAAAATAGAAAATTAGAAAAAATTCATAAAAATTCAAAAATTTTCGAAAAATCCATAAAAATTCAGAAAATACAAATAAAAAATGTGAAAAATTTTAAAAAATCTAAAATATTCGAAAATTCGAAAATTCATAAAAATTTTCAGAAACTCATATAAATCAATTCTCGGTTAATGAAATTCTTAGAAATTCAATTCCCAAAAAAATAAAAAATTTAAAAAATTCATAGAATGGTTTAAAAATATTGTGGCCAACCTTAGAAAGTGAAATTTGAATTTTTGATATTACCCAAATGGGATTTTTTAGAAAATCTCAAATTCAGAGGTTATAGCTCCTAAAAAACTCTAAAACCCTAAAAAGAAACAAATCATGAAATGAATAAGCCTTTAGGGCTTCATTAGGATTTAAGACGTTTTTGGGTGAATTTTGATTTTTAGAGACAAATTAGAATTGTTTGGTTTGATTGACATTGATTGCACATTTAATTCTTGATTGATTTTCCCTACAGTTAGAATATATAGAATTAGTGGGTAAGTCTCAGAAGCTTGCATAACACGTTAGATATCGTATCGTTCTTAGGTATCGAAAGGGCGTTAGAGATCTCGATTTGGGATCATTAGCGTAATCAAGTCCCCGTACTCAGAATCTCTGATTCGTAGAATCGTGTTATTTCTCCCGTACTCCGATTAGGTTTCTAGTTAACCTACTAATAATGACTCTTGAGGACTCCAAAATCGAAAACTTAGATCAAATAGGAAATTACCATTCATTGTCACGTGAGGTATGTCTGGGAGAGACCCTTGCACGGAAATACCTCTTTAGTGCGCAAACCTCGAAAGCCCGAAAAAAAAAAAAGCGCGGTGCTTTGTAACTTCAATAGGGAATTTACCTTTTTAAGTTGACTTAGGCACAGATAGAATGATACGCTTGTATTTTGTGCTTCCAAGGATCCCAGGTACGTTCCGCTAACGATAATATTAAATGGTTTTACAGGCGGGTGGTATAAGGGATGTAGTCTTTACTAACTCTTATTTTGCAGGATGGTGTTGGGATTGAATGTGGTTTGAATGAATTTTAGAAGTATTGTTTGGTCATCAATTGTTATGTATGTCTTTAAATTGCTTTAACACTACACCATTAGCACACACCACTCGTGGCCCAAACTCAACTACATTTAGGATTACCCTTAGGAGGTATGTGTTTAGGCGAAACTATGAGCCGATTGCTCATGGGATCGTTTGAATGCAATACCAATCACCGAGGTGGAATAATATTCCATTACTTTAGGCCAATTACCTATTGGAATGGAATCCTTTGTCCATTAAGGTGATAACCTTGAGCCTTTAGCATGTCCTACCCTTTTAGGCGTCAAAACTTCACTAGTTGTATTCGCTTGCCTTTGTGGTTAGTATACCTAAAACCAAACAAAAATGTTCTGGTAAGCAAGTATCATTCCATTCCATTCTTTTACAACTATGCAACTTAGTTGGTACATTTTCAAAAAAAAATGCCTAAATAACATTCAATGCTTGGTCTAAATGCCCTTTTATATTAGAATGCATGATTAGGGTGTTATACTCCATTTGACTATTTTTTTCATTTTTAGATGAAATGTATAGGTCCGTGGCGGATTTTTCATGTAATTCAAGTGCTTATTCGTTCATTTCAATGTATTCGAAGTTGTAAACCATAGTTTAGGACTTTATGGTCTAAATGGAGTATGACAGAATGGGCATTTACTTTACACATCGAATTTGTCCATGATTTCAAGTATATGCTCTTTTAAGATCTAAATAGAGTTAAAGTGACATTTGCATTACTTTCTAGACATGCAAGTGTATTTTACCTCTGTCTTACCTCAAAAAGACATATGATCGAAATGGAGGCATTAAAACTGATTCGTAATCCATGGTGATTAATCATAAATCTTTTTGCATAATTAGGCTCAATGGGAAAACTAGACATCCAAGTAATTTCCATTCCTTGGAAGGAGCTCGTTGCTTGGTGGAAAGGCATGTCCAAGGATAGCCAAACTTATGTCCAAGAAAGGCTTGGATACCTTCTCAAGCTCATACATGTAGAACATCAAGTTAGCTCAGTCTAAGTTTTGGCATATTTTTGGGAGGTTTCCACCGCCACATTCCAATTTGGAGAACATGAATTGTTACCAACATTAGAAGAATATCAAGCCACCATTGGAATTAATTTTAAGCCTACAGTCATAGAGCCACATGTTGGACTTAATCCTGTGAGCTTTCTAGCTAAATTCTTTAACCTCAAAACTTCTAAAATCAAAAAACTAATCAAATCAAATACGGATAGATTTCCATTATCCTTCCTAATAGCCAACTTTTCAAAACTTTCTATGAAAATGGGAAACATTTAAGCCTGGGTATTCATTCTAGCTTTCTTCGGCTTTATTCTATTCCTCGTGTCTAAAACGGGATTAGACACTTTAGTTGCTATGATCACGAGACAAGCATGTTTTAAGTGGGAGTTTTCTAATATGCTTCTTGCCCAAACTATCATTTCCTTGAACACATACCAAAATCGTGGGAGGGGTATCTTTCATGCTTCTATTAGTCTTTTGTCATTATGGTTCATCTCACAGATTTGACCATGGTGTCGTTTCATGAACATTCGTGAAATTTGTTTAGTGATAAATCCAATTGAACGATATATTCGTCTCCAAAGTAAATTACCCAAACAGTCTTTCTTAGATTGGGCCAATTTCATTAGAGCCCTAACTCCTGATCAAATCCAATGGCGGATTAATTGGCTAAAGATTGACAAGGCAAAGATTACAAGTCGAGAAGGGAATGCAGTAACATTGCTTGGTTTGAGTGAAGAAGCAGCTTATTGCCCTCTAAAGGTTATTAGACAATTTGGAATACTTCAGCAAGTTCCATCGACATGAAATCCCAAAAAGTTCACCTTTGACATTCCAAGCGAAACTATACTCGAAGAGGAGAATAATAGCCTTCAAGTCAAAATTCACAAGATCATCCTATCTTTGGATAACCCACTTGAACAAATAATCAAGTGGCTAAAAAACTTGGAAGAAGATATGAAGATTTGCATGGCCTCCAAAGAATACATCAAATTGATATAAAATAAGCGACTAATTGATGTCGAACCATATGTCCCATTAAGTGTTATACTGGATCCTGTAGATGAATATGTCCCAGAATATATTGTTCTAAGCATGCTTGGAGTGGAACCCTATGTCTCTGAAGAGGTTGTGATCGATATCGAAGAATAGGAATCTCGAGCTAAGGAATGGGAGGAATAACAAAAGGCGGAAGCTACCTTAGCTAGCAATAAGCCTAAGATTGGATGATTTAGATTCCCATTTGAGTTTAAAATCACGATGTTAAATAATTTCAAATTTTATATACAATGATGGGTTGATCACTTTCTGAACATGCATAGATAATTTCAGAACATGATTTTAAAACATAAAGGAATCACCATGGATTACAATTCTTTGAATTGTATGATTGCTTGAGAAAGACATTGATGAAGAATTTTATACAAGGCCAAGGCTTGTATTAAAATTCTTATCCTTAGTAATCTCGTGAAACCATTCAATTAAAAGAATGTAGGGTTTCATGATCATTTTACTATGCTAACATTGGGTCTTTTTACGGAGCAGGTTTTCTAGCAATGGAAGGCAAAAGACATCGAACATGCTTACAAGTTAGAATGTCGGAATAAGAAACCTATACTCGACTAGTTGAGGTTGAGAATCAAATGACCCAGATGGCCGCCATGATGGTAGAAATGAAGGCTCTTATTCTCGCATCTCAAGGATCTTATCCTACTACTTTAAATGTGGGAACTTCAAATGCTATTGAAACACCGATTGAAGACTCAATCAGAAACAAAAAACCGATTCAAGAAAGTCCTACAAAAAAACTACACCTGAGGTAGTAAATTTGGAGGAGGATGAATAGACCAAGAAAAAATCCAAAACAAAGGACGAAGAAGAGTGCAAGAGATTGGCCAAAATTGAAGAGTGCTTAGTTGTTTTTTTTTTTTTTTTTGATAACCCAGGGAACCCCCACACGGCCGACAGCCGGAGAGTAAACCCTGGGGGCGACACGTGCTAGAAGAGTGCTTAGTTGTTGACACTTGAATTTTAGCCATTTTTCATATTTTCAAAATTTTCAAAATTAGGTCTAGGAATCTTGGCCAAGCCTAGAAACCTATTTCTAAACCAAAAAAATAATTTTTTTAGCATTTTTCCTTAATTTTTTAGTCAAAATAAGTAAGGAAAATCAAGAAAAATAGCACATGGAATCGGAAAATTCCATAAAAATAGTTATTAGTCTTATTTTAAATCCAATTTCATGAATGCATTATCAATTTTGAAAAATCTCAATCGGGTACATGTTTTTCCCAAAATTGGGCAAAATTAAACCCGAATTGAACCAAAAATGCAATTAAATTTCTTCTAGTCATTTTTAAGTCATAGTATCTTCACAAAAAATGAATTTGGGACCTTAAATTTCATAATGGTCAGTCAAATTGCACAATTGGGCATAAAAATAAAAAAATCCCCAAAATTCAATAGAAATTTAAGAATTTTAAACCCAAATTGGGAATCGTGCCCAATATGAAATTGTCGAACCATGAGGCTATCATTTCTAGGGTTAATTAGATGTGATTAATCCAATTTTGGTATCAATCTTTCCTAATCAAGTCATTAAGACATCAAATTGAACAAATTCCTATTAACCCAAATATAAAAATGAGAAAATCTTAGATACAATTATAATCAAAATTGGGGAAAATCATATATTTGGGTTCAAAATATGATGAGGAATTCAATTTTGGGGTAAATTTGGAAATTTGGGTTAAAATCGGGTCTAATTTGTGAATTTAGACCAACCTGGGTCTGTCAGGTTGATCGGGTCAACTCGACCCACCCGGGTCGATCACCTTCTTCACCTAGCTTGCCCAACACACAGTAAGCCCAGAAAAAATCAATTCATGCCTGAGACTTTGCCGACTTCATGTGAGCAATTTAACACGTTTTAATCGACTTAGCCAGCTGGAGAATCTCCAGCTGGCACCAGATAATCATTCAAATCGATCGGTAATCGGTTCTAATCGAATTTGGGTGGGAAAAAATGGATCAACAAAAACGGAAAAACTGAACATTGCAAAGAGGGACCTATTCGAGAAAATACTAGAGAGAGAGAGGAGAGAGAAATAAGGGAAATCAACGAGAAGGATCTAGAAAGAGAGAGGGTGGAGAGTCCCCTCACGAGTGTTCGGTGCCGCCGTGGACAGCGGAGCACCGATGAATTGTGATTTAGCTGCGACTCTCCCGTGGTTGTTCTAGTTGACTCAGCTGGTCCTGAAAGCTTGAAAACGAGCTCCGTCCAGCGCACCAACACCTACTTCGGTGAATCAGAAGCTACTAGAGTGAAGTACAAGTGTTAAGGAACAACACTATAGGCGTGGATCACTTCGACAATTTCTTTTAATCATCGAACGAAGAAGGTAAAGTCGGTTCATAATAAGTTTTTCAAAATTTCCAGAATTTGGTTTTAATCCCAATATGAATGTCTGTGTGATTTTGTCAATGAATCTCGGTATTTTGATGTTCAGAACTAGTTTCTAATCATGTTTTCTATTGTTTGATTGCATTTTGTGCTAGTAAACAAACAAAACCGTGTCAATCCGCCATTAAAAAACCTTCATCGGAGCTTGGGAAACTTCGTTGGAGCACTCCTCGTGGCATTAAGCTACTCAAGTTAGCTTTCTTGACCTTGTTTGATGTTTTTGTACTAGATCGAAATTGAGTTAGACGGCTAGGGCGAGTATGGTGATAGTTTAAGTTCTGAAAATGCAAAGTTTAGTTAGAAATGGATTAGGCTTTTTCGGACTGAAATTTCGCCAGCCGAAGAACGTCTGTTGGTGTTCCAATTAGTCTAGATTGAAAGTAGAACACATAGACTTCATAATGATGTAATCAGAATGGTGAAATAGTCGCCAGAAGGCCACCGGTGGTGATCACAAACCGGCGGTCTCGAGAACGTTTAACACCAAACCATGCCTACCAAGTGTTTGTGAAAATGTCGCAATGAAAAACCCCTAAATGGCATTGTTTTTAGGCATTGTGCTCGCCAAGGAAAGCAACTGGCATCGGCGTTGACGAAGCTCGGTTCGATCAGGTTGAACCGAATCGAACCGGGCCGATCCGGTTCATTTTCCAAGCGGGAAATTTTTAAAAATTTTTAAAAAAATAAAAAAATCTAAAAAAACTCATAGAAATTCATAAAAAAATTTCCACAGAAAAATAAAAAAAAACTCAAAAATTCATATAAACTCAAAAAAGAATTTTTGAGAAAATTCATAAAAATTGAAAAATTCTCAGAAAATTCATAAAAATTCCGAAAATTCAAAAAATACAAATGAAAAATGTGAAAGATTCAGAAAAATCAATAAAAAATTGAAAATTTGGAAAATTTATAAAATTTTTTGGAAAACCATAAAAATCAATTCTTAGTTAATAAAATTTTCGAAAAAAAATAAAAAAAATCAAAATATTTGAAAATTCATATAATGGTCCAAAAACACTGTGGCCAATCATAAAAAGTAAAATTTGAATTTTTGGAAATGCCCAAGTGGCATTTTTAGAAAATTCAAAATTTAGGGGTTATAACCCCTAAAAAACCCTAAAACACTAAAAAAATATATATCATGAAATGAATAAGCTTTTAGAGCTTCATTAGGGTTTGGGTGTTTTGATTGATTTTTGTTTTAGAGACACTTAGGATTGATTGACTTGATTGACTTTGATTGTGGATTTAATACTTGTTTGGTTTTTTCTGCGATTAGAATGGATAAGATTAGTAGGTAAGCCTCGGAAATTCGCATGACATGTTAGATATTATATCTTTCTTAGGTACCAAAATGGCATTAGGGATCTCAATTCGGGATCAATAACGTAACTAAGTCCCCATATTCAGAATCTCTGGTTCGTAGAATCGTGATATTTCTTCCGTACCTTGATTAGGTTTCTAGTTTACCTACCAATAATGACTAGTGGCGACTCCAAAATCATAAACCTAGACTAAATAGAAAATTACCTTCTACTATCACATGAGATATGGTCTGGGAGAGACCCTTATACGGAAATACCTCCTTAGCGCGCAAATCCCAAAAGCCCCAAAAGAAAAAGCACGGCGCGACATTAGCAAGTCAAGGTTATGAACTTCAAAGATTCAACAAGTTTTCACCGTATGCGAAAGTGGCTGTTCCAGAAAATTATAAGGAACTGAAATTCGTGAACAAGTATGATGGTGCTGGTTGTCCCAAAAGCCATTTGAAATATTATCTCCTTGAGATGGCGAGATATTTAGATAACACGCCACTTCTTATTAGCACATTTCAAGATAGTTTGAGAGGAGTGGCCCTCGCATGGTACACAGCCCTCGACATAGAAGACTTCACTAAATGGGACAATTTGACATGAGAATTTCTTCGCCAATACAAGTTTAATGTTGAAGTACTCCCAACTAGAGAAGATCTCATCAAAACCGAGAAATGGAAGGATAAAGGGTTTAGAGCCTACGCTTAGAGATGGATAGTTGTTACCTCACAAGTAAAACCTGCCATAAGTGAAGACGAGCTCATTGAGCTCTTCCTAAAATCATTGCTAATTGAGTATTATAATAAGTTTCATGTATTAGGCTGTCAAACATTCACCATGTTGGTAAAGGTAGACGAGAGAATTGAATGGGGATTGAAAGAGAAGAAGGCTCAAGAAGCAGTAGGAGAAAAGACAAAGAACCCATTCGAGAAGTGATTATGGTGTCTAGCCTAAATACTCATCAAGCATTATTTTCAAAGCAATCAAATGTTGCTTGGAAAAACCCAAGACAGTTCGAGCCAAAGAAAAGACCCGTGAGGCAATACACACCGTTGTCCCGACCCCTGTTAAATCTATTTTCAATACTTCTATAAAGGCATTTGGTGGCCAAAGAAGTACTAAGGGACAATCCTGCAAGATTTTCTTGATATGATGAATCAAAAACCTGTACCTATCACATGGGAGAAAGGGGACATGACATAGATAATTGTCTTACTCTAAAGTATAAGGTTTAACAGCTCATTGACAAGAAGATATTGAACTTTCAAGAGCCTGAGCCAAATGTACATCAAAATCCTCTTCCTGAGCATAATACAGTAAACATGATCAAAGATGAAGAAACAATGATCAAATCTAATGATGAAGATGAATATAAAGTCAAGATTAAAGCTTCTCGATTAGGAGATGCCTGCTTTCATCAAAAAGCACTCCTAAAAGGCAAGATTATAGACAACTTGGGAGAAGACTTCAGAAGGCATAACTTCCAAGTGAAATATACCTCATAGCCATGGGCATTCAAAAATAAAGTAATTCTACTTGATGGTTGGGGTGGTATGGATGATGAAATCTGTCCTGAGGAGAAAGCTCTGTCTAAGAAGGAAATTCTTCAAGATGAAACGGATGAGGATGAAAAGGAGAAAGAAAAAGTCCGATAGAGTGAAATACGTTTCACCCAGAAATCATTCAAGGAAGGCGAAACCGTAGATACAACGATCGTATCAAATATACTCTACCACCATGGGCATTTAAAAATGAAGACATTGTACTTGATGGATAGGGTGGCATGAACGAGGTCCCGATTAGCCAACTAAATCTCAAAGAGAATGAAGATCGAGAAGAGAAAAAGAAGAAAAAGACTCGCCGAGAAGATAGGTGATTTGCTTGCAAAGCACGGAGATAAGGTGAAGTTGTTGATTTTCGAGGTCAAGATAATGGCCGGTATAATTACCGTGTGAAATATACACCACTTCCCTGGGCATTCAAGAATGAAATGATCACACCTGATGGCTGGGGTGGAATGGATGTTGACGAAGCCAATATAAGCATGATATTTATGATTACATCATTTCTGATCAAGCTTGATAAGGTAGATAAATATAAGGAGGAAGAAGGTCCTGTCGAACCAATCACTATTCAACTTTCCATTAATCAACTAAAGATCGAAGGAGAAGAAACACAGCCTGTGATCATCACTCTCCCTCTAAAAGAAGAGTTTGATACTAGATGTATACCTTGGAATTACTCTCCTAAAGAAATTGATGCCATAACCCGATCGGGGAGATGTTATGTCTTGAAAGAAGGTGAGCACGAAAAGAAAGGAGTAACCGAAGTATATGTCAAACAATTGCTTTTAATCATGAAGACGAACGAATTTAAGATAATTGAACAGTTAAGAAAAATGCCAACATAGATTTCTTTGTTGGTTCTCTTCAAGACTTTAGAAAGTCATAAAATGGTGCTTATGAAACTTGTCAATGAAGTGTACGTCCCGGAGATAATTAATAGAGTACAATTGAAAGATTTTGTTGGCACTACTCTTTTGAAAGATCAAATTGCCTTCTCTGATGAAGATTTCCCAATTGACAGGCGTTTCCATAATAAGGCTCTATATTGCCGTCAAATACAGGGGCAAAGAGGTATCACGTGTGCTGATCAATAATGGTTCCGCACTTAGTTTGTGTCCACTAAGCATATTGTATCACTTGAGAATTAGCGAAGAGCTTATCAAGCCTTCTAAGGTAACTGTGCGCTCGTTTAATGGAATGAAGAAAGACGTTATTGGCGATATTGAGCTCGAGGTGAGCATAGGTCCTGTGCCTTTCCTAATTGACTTCCAAGTAGTGGATATTCCGAGAACTTTCAACTTATTACTCGGAAGACCTTGGATTCATATGATTGGTGCTATTCCTTCAAGTCTCCATTAGAAGGTCAGGTTCGTCATTAATGGCAAGATGATCATTGTACATGGAGAGACAGATTTCATTACTTATAAAGAGAATGCAATACCGTATGCTAAACTCGAAGTGAAGGAAGAACCAAGCTATCATTCCTTTGAAATGATCTCAATGGTGTAAATCCCTGTCGGTTGCGTCATAAAATCCCCAAAATTCTTAACATCATCCAATATGTTTGGAAGGGTGCTATGCCAGTATGGATTTACTCCTGGCAATGGTCTTAGATTGAAATCCCAAGGAATCAAGGAACCTATCACTCCGCTTGCCATAAGAATGAAACACGAAGTAGGTTATATTCCAGATAACTCTGAAGATCACCATGGAGGCCAAGGCCGAAGTTGAAAGAATAATGAAGGCTATAGAAGTCGAGGTGATTGCATCATTAATCCATCCCTATGGAAAGGTAAAGGTAAAGAGTTTCCTTATTATCATACTCACATCAAATAAATTTTTCCTGGACCTTTCAAGTTAAGAAGAAGACTTACATACAGAGAAAGAATCTGTTCTGCTTGGTTTATTCGAAGAGAATATCATCAACGTCATTATAACTAAAGCTACTTATGCACTGGAGTAGGAATATTCTTTTAAACTTTTGCTACTAGCTTTTTCCATTACATTTTGTTTATTACAGTTTCAAAATTCTTGTAATTTCATTTGCAATTTTAGTTTAGTTGTAATTTACATTCCTGTTGATATAGATGTAATCACATCTTTCAATTCAATAAAAGTAGTCAAATGTTTTGTTAAGGATATGTAGAAACAAAACCAAACCTATGATGAATATTACCCTCATTCGTGAGGCTTGAGGCTTTAGGTTTCTATATTGCTTCTCATTGCGAAAACGATTTTAAGAGTAAGGAAGTCTGATGATACGATGATTAGCTTTGTCTTTATATTTTTTCAAAATAAATTTCAAAATGAATCTCTAAAAGGTTTTTCATAGGACCACATGCATTAATTACTTCGTATGCGATTACTAATCATGTTTGTTATATGTCACGCATGAGCATTTGCATATCTATAATAGATTCTTATGTGACCCAAATCTTTCTGAAGAGATCACTTGTGATATTGAAAAAGATAACGAGGATGAGGAACGGTTCAAAAAGAAATGGATTTGTCATGAAGAATCAAAGCCACTCACATTAAAGAAAACGATCACTGTTAATCTGGACGATAAAGAGAATCCTAAGGAAGTTAAGATTGGAGAAAGTCTTCTCTCAGCAGAAGTAGAAAGAATCATAGATTTGCTCAAAGAATATCAAGATATATTCGCATGGTCTTATGCTGACATGCTAGGCCTTGATCCGAGCATGGTTGAACATACTTTGCCAATCGATCCAAGTATTTTGCCAAAGAAGCAAAAACTTAGGCGAAAGAAGTCGGATTTGGCAAAGAAAATAGAAGAAGTTATGAAATTGCTCAAAGTCGGTTTCATCGAAGTAGTACCATATCCATAATGGGTTGCTAACATAGTACCCATAAGAAAGAAAGATGGTTGAGTACGGGTGTATATTGATTATCACAATCTAAATAAAGTAAGCCCAAAGGATGATTTCCCACTTCCACATATTAATGTATTAGTAGATAGCACTGCTGGGTTCGAAACTTTTTCATTAATGGATGGTTTCTCAATATATAATCAAATCCTCATAAAGAAAGAGGATAAGTTGAAGACATTCTTCATAATACCATGGGGCACATTTTGTTACAAGGTGATGCCTTTCGATTTGAAAATGCTGGTACCACATATCAAAGGGCAATGATAACTTTGTTCCATAACATGATGCATAAATAAATCGAAGTATATGTGGACGATGTGATCGCAAAATCTAAATAAGGAGAAGATCATGTTGAAGTGCTTCGCAAGTTGTTCAAAAGACATAGAAAATATAAGTTGCGACTGAACCCCAACAAGTGTGTATCTGGGGCAAAATATGGCAAACTGCTAGGATTTGTGGTTAGTAGTAGAGGCATCAAAATAGATCCCTTCAAGATCATGGCAATATACAACTTAAAAACTCCTTCTATGGTAAAAGAAGTGAGAAGCCTATTGGGACAGTTAAACTATATTGCTCGTTTCATCTATTAGCTTTCTAAGATTGCTAAACCATTCTTCAAATTGTTGAAAAAAAATGCCAAAGTGAAGTGGGATGCAGAATGTCAACAAGCCCTTGACAAGATCAAAGAATATCTAGTATGCCTACCAGTGCTAGTACCACCAATCCCTGAGGTTCCACTAATCTTATATTTGACGATTCACTATGAGTCGTTAGGAGCGGTGCTTATACAAAGAAGACCAAATGATGGTAAAGAACTTGCTATTTATTACTTGAGTAAGAAGTTCACAACATCATAAATAAATTACTCGGCAGTCGAAAAGACGTGTGTTGTGTTAATTTGAGTGTTATACAAATTAAGGCAATATACCCTCCATCATCAAATTTTGCTAGTGACTGAGAATGATTTGATCAAATACCTTCTTAAGAAATCTTCCTTGGTCGGGAAATTAGCAAAGTGGCAAGTCTTGTCATCTGAATTTAACATTAGAAGTTCATCCCAAAAGTCAGTCAAAGGACGAGCAATACCAGACATGTTGGCGAAAAGTTCACAAAATATCACCAATCCGAAGAATAACATGATGATCATATATTAACAATGGTCAATGATAAATGGACCATGTATGTCGATGGTGCAACCAACTTATATGGATTAGGAACTGGGGCAGTACTGATCTCTCTAGAAGGCCAACATTATCCGGTATCTACGAAACTAGTATTTCCATACACTAATAACATCGCTGAATATGAAGCATGCATTCTCAGCTTGCAATTAGCCCTCTCAAGGAAAGTAAAAAGGTTGCAAGTATATGGAGATTCTATACTTATCATATTGCAAATAACTGGTGAATGGCAAACTCGATATGCCAAACTAATTCATTATCACAGATACTTAGAAAAGATGATAGAAAAATTCGAAGAAGTAACATTCGATTATCTCCCAAGAACTCATAATCATTTTGTAGATGTTCTTGTAACTTTGTCATCCTTACTACAAGTTGAAAATGATATGGATATAAAACCATTGAAAATTAATATTCTTGAATAACCAACTCATTGCATGATGGTCCATGCAGAGTTTGACAATGAACCATGGTTTCATGACATCAAAAGATATCTTCAATGGGGAGAATTTCCTGAAGAAAGCCAACCAGGTGATAGGAAGTTTATAAGGAAGATAGCCAACAAGTTCTTCCTCAGTGGTGAAACCCTCTACAAGAAATCATTTGATTCAACCCTACTAAAATGTGTGGATGCTACAGAAGCTGAACAGATCATGAAAGAGATTCATGAAGGCGAATGTGGACCGTACATGAATGGACATCTCTTAGCTTGAAATATTATGAGGTTGGAATATTATTGAATGACAATGGAAATAGATTGCATCCAACATGTGAGATGTTGTTATCAATGCCAAGTTTATGAGGACAGAATCAATGCATCGCCAAATGAGTTACGTCAAATTTTTGAGCCATCGCCATTTTCAATATGGGGCATTGATATGATTGGTCCAATCAACCCTAAGGCCTCAAATGGACACCGATTTATCCTGGTTGCTATTGACTATTTTACTAAATGGATTGAATCAAACTCCTATACAAATGTTACTGCCAAGAATGTTGCAAGATTCCTTAGGTGAGACATCATTGCTAGGTATGGAGTTCCAGAAACGATAATTACGGATAACGGCTCAAATATAAACAACAAAATTATGGATGATTTACTCGAACGCTTTCACATCCGACATCTGAACTTATCCTCATATCGTCCACAAATGAATAGAGCAGTTGAAGCGACAAATAAGAATATCAAGAAAATATTAGCCAAGACAGCGGAAAATTATCGTGATTGGCATGAAAGGTTGATGTATGCTCTGATGGCATACTGTACTTCAATTCGAACATCAACTGGAGCAACTCTGTTTTCCTTAATTTATGGAATGGAAGTAGTGCTACTCGTTGAAGCAGAAATTCCTTTATTAAGGATACTATCCCAATTGAAGCTTTCAGAAACTGAGTTGATTAAACAAAGATATGAACAACTCAACATGATCGATAAAAAGAGATTAAGAGCTATATGTCATGGGCAAGCCTATCAGAGAAGAGTGGGCAAATCCTTTAACTGAAAAGTGAAACCAAGGCATTTCAAAATATATGATTTAGTAGTGAAGAAAATCATCCTCAATATTTCAGATCCTCATGGCAAATTCACTCCGAATTATGAAGGTCCATACATTGTCAAGAAAGTTCTTTCTGAAGGAGTATTGATTCTTGTAGATATGGTTGGAACAGAATTGGCCTATCCTATGAATGCAGACGTTGTCAAGATTTTCTATCCATGAAATAAAGATTAACATTTAAAAAGAGATTTGGATCACTTTAGAACATGTGCATATCATGCATACCACACATTTCATGAACATGCTTATCTGTTTTGTAGAAGAAAGCAAAAAGAGTCCGAATCACTCAATGATTTCATAATCCCCAATGACGTTGTCAAATAATAGAGGGAAGTATTACTTCCAATTCAATTTTCCGTTGATATTTCCTAATGTGCTTTTCTTTTTATCATCCCTAGGGAGATAAAGAAAATGGAGCAACAAAAGAAGAATCCACAGTGGAATCAAAGCAAAAACATGCAAATAAGAGAGATCTTGGAAAGTTGATCAGACAGGTATTCCTAAATTGTGAGTACATATGTTGAAGAAGTTACCTTTCTAAGAAAAAATCAAACTTTTTCTCCGCCAAGCGGAATAATACTAAGACTGAGCAAAACCAAACAGATTGTTTTGAAAAGAAAATACCTCAGAAATGTTTCAAATCAAAAGTTTTGAAGCACACTTTCTTTGAGAATGCATTAAGTATCAAAATCCCCTAAAACAAATAATTTGACAAAAAGCTTTGAAAAATTTCATAGAAAAATTTTGGATTAAATCAAATGGAAAGACCTTCAAGTGATGAATGGTAAACCGTATCCAAATACGTCCCCTATACACTCAAAGTCAAAATGAAGGAGTGAGTAAGAAAAAAAACTCATCCAAAGAAAATAGGAGATGTTCGCAATGATTACATGGATTGAAATGATAAAAGGTAGTCATTTCACTATCCTAAACACATGCTTATCCCTTCCAAATCAAATTTGAGCCGAAACAGTGGAGAAGTTTTTCCAAAACAATCATGTTAAGAACCACCCCACATTGGGGTAAATTAGGAGGTTTGTGGTTGACAGCAATGGAGAATAGGATCACAAAAGATTCTATTGCATACTCTTGCATCGATCTTTCTGTGATAACTTCAGATAAAGTCATATGGAAGCTCAAGACATCCCAAGAGGAAGAAAAGCACTTGATTTCTTATACCCAAATACATTACCTTTGGCAAAGCCCAATTGAGCCTGAATATTCATTTCAATACCCTAAATTAGTGATCATCTCTTCACACTAGAGCATTAGCATATGATCCACTTTGAATAAATAAGAAACAAAAGGCATGACACAGAGCCTTTAGAACTCTAATGGGTCAAAAGCTTAAAGATTAGAGGATGTAAAAGAATTAAGGGCATGAAAAAACACGTGCCTAGTAAAAGTAAGGCCAAATGCCCAATCAAAATGAAAAAAAGAGGGTTCAAAAGAAAGCACGAAATGACAAAAAAGTTATGACAAAGTAAAGCCATGATCATGAGAGATCATAGATCACAACAAGTGAGAATGAGCAAAAGAAAAGAGATCGTAATGAACATTTAGGGGCTCTGATGTTCATAAAAAGAAAGATCTCTAATAGACAAAAGAGAAAAAGGTGGTGATGCCAAGAAGATCACCAATTTTATAAAAATCCTAAACTCAAATAAATGAGCCTTTTGAGCCTACCCAATACCAACAATACGACCTCTTCCTCTTTACTTAAAAAAAAAACAATACAACCTCTTCCCAAAGACTCTTCAGATTGGGATGTTGAGAAGTAAAAATGTGACTTTATGACAATAAGTTATCGCTCAAAGGAGTGTATGCAATAATATCTTGTCTGGTTTTAAAGGTTCTTAACTTGTAGATCCGAAGTCAAATATGATGAAATCCTTCTTCTTGGCCTTAAAATGCCTATCCTTTGAATAACCATTGACCAAGCCAACATTAAAACCTTTTGAAAGACCTTATCGGATCAATTGGATTGACCTGAGGATTGATTAAGAGATATAAAATTGAGGGATATTAGATAAGTCCCATTTCAATCAGATAAAGAAAAGACCAAGTTCATAAATTGAGACAAATCCTTTCTAATAAAGGTCTTCCGAATGATCATTTCAAGCATTTTTTTGAAAAGATTGCAAGCACTTTGTTCAAATAATTCCTTGAAAAAGGAAATTTAATTGTCTAAAATGCATTAATGCAAAGAATGCATGTTTCCAGTCCATGTTTTAAAAGTTTTTGATCAACTTAAAACCAAGTTTTCAAATAGTTTGTGGTAAGCTAAAAATCCAAACAGTTTTTGATTAATTTCAAAACTACTTTTCAAAATAGTTTTTGGTCAACTAAAAACCATACAAAGGTTAGTGAAACCTTAAAATCACATAATTCATGGTCAAGGCACTTATTATCTTCCCAAAGTCTTACAAGCGAGGAGCCTCTATGCAATTTCTAAAGTCCTACAGGCGAGGAGCCATTAGACAAATTTTCAAAGTCCTACAGGAGAGGAGTTCCTAGGCAATTTCCAAGGTCCTACAGACGAGGAGCCTCTAGGCAATTTCCAAAATCCTACAAGTAAGGAGCCCCTAGGCAACTTCAAAGTCTTATAGGCGAGGATCTCCTAAACAAATTTCTGAAGTTTTACAAGCGAGGAGCCCCTCTGCAATTTTCAAAGTTCTATAGGCGAAAAGCCCCTAGGCAATTTCCAAAATCTTACAAGCGAGGAGCCCCTAAGTAAATTCCCAAAGTTCTATAAGCGAGGAGCACCTAAGTAATTTCCAAAGGTTTACAGGCGAGGAGCCCCAAGGAAAATTTCCAAAGTCCTATAGGCGAGGAGTCCCTAGGCAATTTCCAAAGTCCTACAGGTGATGAGCCCCTAAGGAATTTTCAAAGTCCTATAGGCAAGGAGCCCTTAGGTAAATTTTCAAAGTCCTACATGCGAGAAACCTCTAGGCAATTTCCAAAGTCCTACAGGCGAGGAGCCCCTAGGCAATTCCCAAAGTCCTACAGGCGAGAAGCCCCAAAGCAATTTTCAAAGTCCTACTGACAAGGAGTCACTAAGCAAATTTGAAAGTCCTACTGGTGATAAATCACCGGGCAAATTTTAAAGTCCTACTGGTGACAAATCACCAGGCAAATTTCCAAATCCTCAAGTGAGGAGGCTTAGGTGTTTATGGTTTGTGGGTTTATCCTTAAACCACGAAATCAGAATAATCATCATAATTGTCACTATCATCAATTCATACTCTTGGATAAGCAATAAAGAGATGCTCATAAACAAGTAAGTTTTTCTCCCTTAATCATTAAGAACCTTTCAAAATGTGTTCTGAAAAGAAAAACTTTTGGATTAGATCACGAATTTCAAAAGTAGGATCCCTAATAAGTTGTTGTGAAATTTTCATATTGTCTTGTTCATTGAGTCAACTAAAAACTCAAGTGTCATTTTATCTTTGAGATCAACTTCTAATGAACTCAATCTCAAAGAGGGGCAACTGTTGACACTTGATTTTTAGCTTTTTTTTTCATATTTTCAAAAAATCTCAAAATTAGGTCTAGGAATCTTGGCCAAGCCTAGAAACCTATTTCTAAACCAAAAATAATTTTTTTAGCTTTTTTCTGCATTTTTCTTTAATTTCTTTTAGTCAAAATAAGTGAGAAAATCAAGAAAAATAGTAAATGGAATCATAAAATTCCATAAAAATCTTCATTATTTTTAATTTAAATTCAATTTCATTAATACATCATCAATTTTGAAAAATCTCAATCGGGTATGTGTTTTTCCCAAAATTGGGCAAAATCAAACTCGAATTGAACGAAAAATGCAATTAAATCTTTTCTAATCATTTGTAAATCATAGTTTCTTCACAACAAATGATTCTGGGACCTTGAATTACATAATGGTTGGTCCAATTGCACAATTTGTTAAAGAAATCAGAAATTCCCAAAATTCAATTGAAAATTAGGAATTTTGAACCCAAATTGGGAATTGTGTCCAATTCGAAATTGTCGAACCATGAGACCATCATTTCTAGGGTTAATTAGATGTGGGTAATTTAATTTTGGCATCAATTTTACCGAATCAGGTCATTAGGGCATCGAATTGAACAAAACCCCAATAACCCTAATATAAAAAGCTAAAAATCTTGGACATGATTATGATAAAAATTGAGGAAAATCACATATTTGGGTTCAAAATGTGATAATGAATTTAATTTTGGGGTTTAATTTTGAAAATTGGGTCAAAATATAGCTTAATTTGTGAATTTAGATTAACCCGAGTCTACTGGGTCGATCAGGTCAACTTGACCTGACCCGAGTCAATCTTCTTCCTCACCTAACTCGCCCAGAAAGTTCTAAGCCTAGAAAAAATATCCTATGCTTGTGACTTTGCCGACTTACCTGGAACAATTAAACACGTGTTAAACTGTAAATCCAGCAGGATAATCATCAGCTGGCATTGGAGATTCGATTTAACCGATTCAAGGCCAGTAAATAACAAGCTTTGGGCGGGAAATTGATAAGAAAAAACAAGAAAAAAATTGATCATTGTGAGAAGGAAGGTGTTCGAGAAAATTCCCAAGAGAGAAAAGAGAGAGAAACAAAGAGAAAGAACGCGAATTTTAGAGAGAGAATAGGGAGTGAGGTCCTCTGATCGAGTGTCCGGCGCTGACGAACGGAACGGCGCTGGCGAATCGATCATCCAAGGTGGACCTCCTCTTTGTTGATCTATGCAGAAGCTGGTCGTGAACGTTTGAAAATTGACATCAGCCGGCGTGTCCAGAGCTACTCCAGCGAAGCCAAAGCCACCGTCTTGAAGTTCAACTGATGGGAAAGGACTCTACGGTCATCGTTCGGTTTTAAAAATTCAGAATCAAGCACAAATGAAAGAGGTAAAGTTCGGTCATGATCACGGTTTTTACAAATTCCAGATTATGCATTTGAGCTTTACTGTGCTTGATTGTGTCATTTTTTTTTTGATTTTGAGTTTCTTAATGCTCATAATATGTTTCTGATCACATTTTGTGTTGTTTGATTGCATTTGGGTTATTAAATGGGATAAACTGAGTCAATCCAACATTGAAACCACCTCGTCGGAGTTCTTGATCTTCGCCAGACTGCCTTTTGTGATAATAGATCGCCCAAGTTAGTACTTTTCTCACTTTGATTGATGTTTTGATAATGATTAGGATCAATCTAGACGGTTACGACGATTAATTTAGTGAGCTGAATACCTATGAAGCAGAGTTGATCATCTTTAGGTTTAGGTTTTTAGGTCAGTTTTTTCACCGGCCGGCGATGGTCCAGTGACGAACCGAATGGGTTGAATGGCTAGAGGACAATGTGGAGTTAGTATATCACTAAGAATTTATGCTAGAAGATGGTTAGAAGGCCGCTAGAATTTGGTTCAAACGGACAGCCTTGATAACTCTAAATACAAAATCACGTCTACCACCTGCTCGACGAAATGCCAAAGTGAAAATCACGGAAACGGTGCCGTTTTGGCACTATGCTTGCCGGGGTAGATGATCGATGTCGGCGCCGGCGCCGGCGAGGTCCGGTTAAGCCAAGTCGAACTGGATTGAACTGGGTTGGTCCGATTCGTTTCTCAGTGAGAAAATTTAAATAACAAAATCCAATAAAAAATCTAAAAAATAATTAAATAAATTAAATAAAAATAAGAAAAATATAAATTTTTTTAGAAATTCGAAAAGATTTAGAAAAATAGAAAATCAATAAAAAAATATAAAATTAGAAAAAATTCATAAAAATTCAAAAATTTTCAGAAAATCCATAAAAATTTAGAAAATACAAATAAAAATGTGAAAAATCTTAAAAAATCTAAAAAATTAGAAAATTAAAAAATTCATAAAAATTTTCAGAAATTCATATAAATCAATTCTCAGTTAATGAAATTCTTAGAAATTCAATTTTAAAAAAAATCAAAAATTTCAAAAATTCACAGAATGGTTTAAAAACATTGTGGCCAACCTTGGAAAGTGAAATTTGAATTTTTGGAATTACCCAAATGGTATTTTTTAGAAAATCTCAAATTCAGAGGTTATAACCCTTAAAAAAACCCTAAAACCCTAAAAAGACATAAATCATGAAATGAATAAGCCTTTAGGGATTCATTAGGATTTTGATGTTTTTGGGTGCATTTGGATTTTTAGAGACAATTTAGGATTATTTGGTTTAATTGACATTGATTACACATTTAATTCTGGATTGATTTTCCCCGAAAAATTAGAATTGATAGAATTAGCGAATAAGCCTCGAAAACTTGCATGACACGTTAGATATTGTATCATTCTTAGGTACCGAAAGGGCATTAAAGATCTCGATTTAGGATCATTAGCGTAACCAAGTCTCCATACTCAGAATCTCTGGTTCGTAGAATCGTGGTATTTCTCCCGTATCCTGATTAGGTTTCTAGTTAACCTATCAATAATGACTAGTGGTAACTCCAAAATTGAAAACTTAGATCAAATAGGAAATTACCATCCACTGTTACGTGAGGTATGGTTTGTGAGAGACCCTTGCACGGAAATACCTCCTTAGCGCACAAACCTCGAAAGCACGAAAAAAAAAAAGCGAGGCGCGACAGATATGGCCACGAAAGTCTTGAGTAGGAGCGAGAGGCCAGTGCAAAGCATTCAATGGACGACTTTCGGGGTAAAGCAAGTGGCCGGCGGCCACTATATAAACCGGTGAAGAAATAGAGCAAGAGATTTTAGGGAGAAGTCAAGAAAGAGAGAGAGTAAAAGAGCAAACTGAGAGCTTGTAGAGTCTAAGTAGGAAGCTAGCTAGCCTTCCCAATGAGCATACATCGCCGGTGACCCCCTAGATGCATCTTCGTCGGTGTGGCTTCTCAACACCCCATATTATCCCTTGTTTTTGTATGTAGGTTGGCTGGGACTTATGTTGGCCGTTTCGCCCAATTCCCGACCCATACCGATACCACCACCGATCTAGACTCGTCGTCGGAAGTGAGTCATGGCCGCCAGAGTTCGCCAAGGCCTCGAGAGAGGTTGGAAACCCCCTGTTTTAGTCATGCATTCTAGCTGTTCGACGAAATGCTTAAGCGAACTCGAGTTTCGTTAAGTCTCAGCCGGCGATGTCTAAGTTAGCTAAGGAGGGCCAAAAATCGGGAAGCCATTCCTGGCTGTGTTCTTGGCTAGATAAGGCTAAGGAGAGACAAAAATTAGCTTGGGTTCACCGGCTAAGCTTCGACCGACGTTTGGGCTCAAAGAGCCCCGGTTGGAGCTTGGCCGGTTAAAGGGGGATAGCCTCGGCCCCAAGTATAACATCCTGAATTTTGACTTGTTATCGGGACCAATAAAGTGCATATTTATTCTCGTTTGATTTTAGTAAGTCTCACCCGGACTTGATCAATCACGGGATACTAACCAAATGGGAAAGGCTAAATAGGCACAGGTATGTGGATTGAAGACCTTATCACGATTGAGTGCCGAGTTCGAGAAACGTCGAGGGAATATTTTGAGCCATTATGGGCCGATCTTAGGAAAATGACGGATTGATATCGTCAGTACTATACGATCGGATTGTAGGTGATTCCGTACGACCGAAAGTACGCTTCACAAATGAATCCCGATTTTCATCTAACGGATCGCGACCTCCGGTGCGAGTGATAATTCCTCTCGTTCTCTCGAAATTCGAGGTCATCACGACTCAGACAATCTTAGGTCGATAAGCGTAATACCTAAACAGCCGCCCGTTAGTGAGAGGCCCTAAGACTTCAAAACGAGTTATTTTGATCGCGATATTGAGCCCGAACTTCGATATTAAAATTTCAAGGGTAATTATGACTATTTTGCAAGACGAACGTCATTTTATAGTGACAAATTAAGTTTTGGACAAGAACGGCTGAAAATAGAAATTTCGACAGAAATAGGGAAAAATTACAATTTTGCCCCTAGGGATCTCGATGTCCGTTTCCGAGGCCCAAACGAAATTATTTTTCTGAATCGATGCCATTTTGGGGCAACCATGCACGTCTGGAGTGCATACGGTTAAATATTGAAATTTCGACCCCGAAACAAAAAATTACGGTTTTACCCTCGAGACTTTTGGACCGATTTTCGAGAGCTTAAAGGATGAATTTTACGGATCCGACACCAGATTATGTCTACCATGAATATAAAGGATCGGTATGGACAAAAATTGGAATTTCGATTCGAGATCGAAAAATTACAAAAATTTCCCTAGGCCATTTTTAATTAATTCTGAAATTTGGATTAATTTTTGGGGTTAACCAAGGTTAGTTAGGCTTAACTCAGGTCTGGTCAACCATGGTTAAGGACAAATGACCATTCTACCCTTGCTTATTTGGATTAGATCAAATATTGGCCCTTGGATCAAGGGCAAAATTGTCCATTGGGCTTAGATTTTGACACATGGGATCCACTAAATCCATCTCTAACTCATTTGACCAGACATTTCTCTCTCTCTCTCTCCTATTCTATTCTAATCTGCCGAGCCATTCTTCTCCTCCCCTACCCCGTGAATTTCTTTTTCCGTTTCTGATTCTGCAAGTCACGGTTCTGCTGAGTCTGGTACTATTCACACCGGAACAGTTCCAGCCGGAGCTGCTGGCCACCTCACGCCACCACCAGTAGCCCTTTCCACCCAAGAACAGCCACCATCAGCTCTTGTTTCGGCCTCAAACAGAACCGAACAGTAGCTAATCGTCGGTTCTGCCATTGCCGTGACCGCCGGCTTGCACCCGGAACGCCACCGTTGATCCTTACCGCTCGTCGATGATCGACCGCCCGTTCCTATCGTCCCGAATCGTTAATAGGCGAGTATAAACCTCTCAACCCTTAATTAGTTTAATTGTGTTCTTAGGGGGTAATTAGGGGTTAATTAAGCTCATTTAGGACCTAATGATGTTTAATTGAGTGTAGGATGATTAGGATAGATCATTAGGGCTTAATGAGGTTGTTTAAGTATGGATTAGTGCTCAAAACAGCCCTTGTTCTGGTACTGTTCACAAAGTACCGAAAATGTGCAATTTTATCTAAGTTTTGCACAAATTGAATTCAATGATTCAAGGCTTGGAATTGGATAATTCAAGTGTTAATTAGGCTCATTTGAGGCTTAATTAAGTGTATTTGGTTGTTGGATGATTAGGGTAAGTGATTAGGCCCTAATGAGATGGTTTAAAGGTGGTTTAGTGCCTAAATTTGAATCTTTCCTCGTACTGTTCATAGGGCACCAAATTTGTGTACAATTGCCTAAGTATGGTACTAATTAAGTTCAAGTGCTAATGACTTCGAAGTGGACATTTTAAGGACTAATTAGGCTTATTTGAGGCTTAATTAAGTGTATTTGTTGTTGGGTGTTTAGGGTTTGAGATTAGAGCCTAATGAGGGTGTTTAATTATGGTTTAGTGGACAAAATGTGTCCTCCCCTGGTAGTGTTCATTGAGTACCGAATTTGTGCAAATTGTCCAAGTTGAATACTTAGTTGAGTCATTGGTTAATGGCAAGAATTTAGGCATTTTTAGGGGTTAATTAGACTTAGTTAAGGCCTAATTAGGTGTATTTGGTTGTTGGGTGTTTAGGGTATATGATTAGGGCCTAATGAGTTTGTTTAAGAATGATTTGGTGGGCAAAATGGGTTCTGCCCTGGTACTGTTAATACAGTACCGAAATTGTGAATTTTATCCAAGTTGAGCATTGAATGGTTTATTGATTGAGGGCTGGAAATTTAGTCACGTTATGGATTGATTGGGACTTGTCTAAAGCCTATTAAGTGGCCCCGTGTTGATAAGAACAACTATTGAGATGGATTTGCCCAAGGCGGGCCTTTAGCGCATTGAACTACCTTGGAATGAATGCGCGAATGAATGTGGGATTTGTTGAGCCAAAGTGGAAATATATTGAATGTGCCAAGGGTGTGTTGAATTTGTTGATTTGGTAAATGATTGTGTTCGGCATGTTGGCTTAGGTAATTGGCTTGAATTTCTAGGCATACGATTCACACATTATGTCGTTGATTGAGTGAAATTGAGTTATAAGCACTTGTGGCCTTCGGGTCGGGCCTACGGGTCATTATAAAATTATTGGCTTTCGGGTCGGGCCTATGGGCCGTTAAAAAATTATTGGCTTTCGGGTTGTCCTACAAATCGATTTGCAAAACTATTGGCCTTCGAGTCGGGCCAACGGGTCGTTTTATCAAATGTTGGCCTTCGGATCGGGCCTACGGGTCGTTATAAAATTATTGGCCTTCGGGTCGGGCCTACGGGTCGATTTGCAAAACTGTTGGCCTTCGGGTCGGGCCTACGGGTCGTTTTATCAAATATTGGCCTTCGGGTCGGGCCTACGGGTCGATTTATTAACTGTGGCCTCCGGGTCGGGCCTACGGGTCGCTATATTCAATTGTGGGCCTTTGGGTATGTATAATTACACGTGATTTACATTGAGATCAAATGCTTAACTTGCAGGGATATAAGATAACGCATTGGGCTATGAGCCCGGAGTGAATTTGTGTTGATATATTGGTTCATTATTTGATGTGTTTTATGTACCCTTCTGGAGGTGCACATCAGCCCAGTTTAGGATTAGTGGTTTGTACTTGCTGAGATTTCTCACGGTTGTGGTAAAACCGACATTTCAAATCCCCGGCCATGAATTTTGAGGCCGATGAGCAGGACCCCGAGCCCAAGATAGAGTTTGAGGCTATGAGTTCAGAGTAGGAGCCAGAGCAGTCTGAGGGTTCTTCCAAGACGTCTGGATCTAACCCCGACTAAATACTCTAGGGTAGACTTCAGCCTTAAGAGTGAGGGCCAAACCTTTTTGACTGTAGCCCTCTCTAGTGGTTAGTCCGATCCCCCTAGGCCACCGATCTCTTTTTGTACTCGTGGCCTTTTTACTGTATCTTTGGTTTTTAAATGGATATTGTATATAAGTTTTACAATGAATGTATATTTGGTTTTAATCGTTTGTAAATTGTTAACTCTTGCTATTCATGGTTGCTAATATTTTGTCTGGGTGTATATATACATTATATATACGTCGTTTCCGCATGTGGCGTGTTTTCTCTGATTTGAGTTTTCGGGTCGGTGACGCAACTTGGGAGCGTCGCATCTTATTTTGACCTATAGGCGGATGTTCATGATTCGTGGGGTACGGGGCGTGACATACCCGCTCGAATTGGTATCAGAGCAAAGACAGCTCGGTCCAATCTAGTTAAACCCTGGAGTGATAAGGAGGAGTGACCATGGGTAGCCATAGGGTGACCTAGTGTGCTAAGTGTACCTCCAGATTATTTGTGTTTGAATGTTGTGGTGATTAGTTGAACCAGTATTATGCAAGTGCGGCAGGACCCAAGGTAAGTGTGCAAGTCCTTGGGTGAAATGTTGTGCCGTTGTGCTAGCCGCATGTTGAGTGTTTGATTGCTTTTGTGTTGATACCTGCCTAGGACTTAGACCAGTTAGTTGGTTTAGGTCTCTAATTCCTAGACGGAATTATAATAGGTAGTTGAGCACTCAGACTTGAAGAATGAACAGGAGAAGGGCAAGGAACCCTAAGTGCAATCCAGTACTGTGGCCCATGAGGCCGAGACTTAAGATTTGAGGTTGCGACTCAGATCCTATAAGAAATAGGGAATGTATGGGTAGGCAAGCTGAGGAAAGGAGCACCGTTTTTGCCCGAGTTACTAAGGCTGCAGCAATTGCTGCTATGAATGGGAATCATGCCAGTTAGGCTAGGTGCAAATAGTAGCCAATAGGCAAGGGTATCAACTAGTAGAATGACTAATTAAGTGGAAATTTCTCAAGTGTAATGATACGAGTGACCCTGAGGCTATACTGAGATTGATAGCGAATTTTAAGAAAGCCTTTGAAATATTAGGGTGCACTGAGACTGGGAAAAATAACATTGGTGATGTACCAGTTGCGAGATCATGTTAACTATTGATGGCCTTTCACCACCAGAAATAAAATATTCCTAGCATGTATAGCCTAGATATTGGGGCTATGTTTGTTGAGAGCTTCTGAAGGAAGTAATTCTTGGAATGTGCCCAAGAGAGAAAATTGGTGGAAGATCGCTAGGGATAGGATATCCCTAGTGAGCATCGCCAAGACTTGGGCCATGTCTATTAAGAGTTTCCATGGGAAGTGTTTCCCGGAGAATACCCAAGAGAGGAAATGGGCGAAGTTTGTGTGACTTCGCCAAGGGCAGATGATTGTGGATCGAGGTGAAACAGAATTCGCTAAATTGTCGAGAATCCACAGTCCAAAGTTTGGAGACTTTGAGATGGTCTAAAGCCGAATCTTCGAAGTTGGTTAATTCCATTGGACATCAGGAATGATGGGAAAATGTTTGAATGAGCTCAAGTGATTGAGCGAGATCAATCGGAGAGAGTAGCCACTTTTGGATCGTGGTATGCTCAGAATCAAGATAACAGCCGCTTCGGGAAGAAGCGAATGGCGAAAAACAGGTGATTTGTCCCATCGACTCAGAAGGGGGTTGGAAAGTCGAACCATTAGCTGAACCTTTTTGAGATTTGCGGTAAGTGTAGGAACTTGGAGATATTGTTTGGCTGATTGGGATCAAGTTTGTAGCAATTACAACCATGCTTAATGTGACGACCCCTTTTTAATAGTAAAGTGTTGAGTTTGTTGGGACGTCTTAACTGTGAGATAATGATTAGGAGTAGAGAAATGAGATGTTGACGTCGGGTACGATTTTGGTTTAAGAATTCAAATGAATTGGCTAGTAGGTAGAAAGCCGTTACGAGTTGCAGCAGTGAGACAATTCTGTCTAGTCCGAAGGAACGTCCTAGATGTGGATTTCAGGAAAGTCGAGTAGGAATCTCGATTCCTGGAATGCCCTCGCTTGAAGTGACTAGATGTCGGACGAGGGTTGTGAAGGATACGGGATGAATGCGGTTGACCCGACCGTGAAGGAATTGAAGTTGGAAGAATAAATAAGAAGTACAAACTCCAAAGTTCTTTCCCTAGAAATCTTCGGGTTGTCACTGAAAAAAAAAAGTAGAATTGTGAAAGAATTGGTCCTGGAATGGAACTGATTATGGACTAGACTAAAGTTGAAATGATAGCTAAGTGGCCAAAACTGCGACCAATAACTGAGGATTACAGTGTCTTAGATGTAGCTGACAATTATCGATATTTTGTGGGGAGAACTCTCGTCGATAGCGAGGCCGCCGACACGGCTGTATAAGAAAGAAGCCAAGCCTGAACGGAATGATCAACATGAGCAGAGTTCCCAAGAGCCGAAACGTAGGTTGAAAATTGCCCCGGTATCGAATGTATTCCAAACCAAACCAGGAGAATTTGAGGGTTATAGTGATGCTCAGTAAGAAAACTTGAGTGTGTATTGATGCGACACAGTGAATGCAGCATATGCGTCATGCCAGTGGAGGCCGTACGAGATGATCAATCTGACGTACGATGGAAAACTGAATGCGGTATCCTGTATCGCCGTAGAAAGGCGAACTAAGTAGCAGGTGCGCCAAGTCATCGATTGATTATGATGCGTATAAGTATTAGAGGGTGAACCTTGTTAGAAAAGCTCAGGGACTCGGAAGTTAAATTTAAGGTAAGTCGGATGTTGAATCTATTAGCCGCCTTGAAGATTAGATTGAAGAATCTAGGCTCAGACCAAAGAGTGGCAATCTGTGGACCAAGAGATACGAAAGGTCGTTGAAACAAATACCATTAAGAGAAAGACAGGACCCCAAGTGTCCGAGAGCGGAATTTGAAGTTTCGAGGATGTGGTGTGTGTCTAACGACGTAGAGGGTAAGAAAGAAATCTTATCTGAGACACATGAGAGCAATTACGACATCCACCCTGGCAGCACGAAAATATACTAGAATCTGCGATAACATTATTGGTGGAATGGATTGAAAACGGACGTGGCTAGGTATGTAGCTAAGTGTTTGACATGTTAGTAGGTAAAGGCGCAACACTGCAAACCTGAAGGACTGCTGCGACCGTTGGAAATTCCTGAGTGGAAATAGGAACATATCACCATGAACTTCGTAACCAGATTACCGAGAAATCAGAAAGGGCATGACTCCATTTGGGTGATTGTAGATCGACTTACGAAGTCAGCACATTTCCTAGCTATACGAAAGGATTTTGAGCTAGAAAGGTACGCAGAGCTGTACGTGAGACAGATCGTCAGGCTGCATGGAGTACCAGTGACGATCACATCGGATTGTGACCCGAGGTTTATGGCGAATTTTTGGAAAAGTTTGCAGACGGCCTTAGGAACAAAGGTGCAGTTTAGTACAGCTTATCATCCGTAGATTGATGGACAATCGGAAAGAACGATCCAGACCCTTAAGGATATGTTAAGGGCTTGTGTATTAGACTTCCAAGGTAAATGGGAAGAACAGCTGTATTTGGTGGAGTTTGCGTATAATAACAGCTATCAGCAGAATATTCAGATGGCCCCATTTGAGGCCTTATATGGCAGAGCATGCAGGACTCCAGTGTGTTGGGACAAAGTAGGTGAATGAAGCATTACGGGCCCAGAGTTGATACAGTAGACAGTGGAAGATGTCGAGATTATTCGAGAAAGACTAAAGATAGCCCAAAGTCGCCAGAAGAGCTATGCCGATCGGAGACAACGACCTTTGGAATTCCAAGTAGGAGACCATGTATTCCTCAAGGTGTCGCCTCTGAAAGGGTTATCACGATTCGGCAAGAAAGGAAAACTAAGTCCGAGGTTCGTTGGACCGTTCGAGGTTTTGGAAAAGATTAGCGATATGGCGTATAGGCTTGCCCTGCCATCTAACTTGTCCTAGGTACACAACGTTTTCCACGTGTCAATGTTGAGAAAATATGAGCCAGATCCGGCACACGTTTTGAGAAATGAAGAAATAGACGTGGACAACAGAGTATCGTACGTGGAAAGACCAATCAGAATTGAGGATCGGAAGGATTGAGTACTGCGAAATAAGACGATCTCGAGGGTCAAAGTAGTTTGGGAGCACCACGGGACAGAAGGTGCTAATTGGGAAAGCGAAGAGGCCATGCGACATCAACACCCCCAGTTGTTCGTGGAGCAAGTTTAGAGTACAAATTTCGATGACGAAATTTTTGTAAGGGGGGAAGAGTTGTAACATCCTGAATTTTGACCTGTTATCGGGACCAATAAAGTGCATATTTATTCTCGTTTAATTTTAGTAAGTTTCACCCGGACTTGATCAATCACGAGATACTAACCAAATGGGAAAGGCTAAATAGGCACAGGTACGTAAACTAAAGACCCGATCGCGATTGAGTGCCGAGTATGAGAAACGTGAAGGGAATATTTTGAGCCAATATGGGCCGATCTTAGGAAAATGACGGATTGATATTATCAATACCGTACGAATGGATCGCGGGTGATTCCGCACGATCGAAAGTACGCCTGACAAATGAATCCCAATTTTAATCTAAAGGATTACGACCCTCGGTGCTAGTGATAATTCCTCTCGTTCTCTCAAAATTCGAGGTCATCATGACTCGGACAATCTTAGATCGATACGCGTAACACCTAAACAGCCGCCCGTTAGTGAGAGACCCTAAGACTTCAAAACGAGTTATTTTGATTGCGATATTGAGCACGAACTTTGATATCAAAATTTCAAGGGTAATTATGACTATTTTGTAAGACGGACATCATTTTGTAGTGGCCAATTAAGTTTTGGACAAGAACGGCTGAAAATAGAAATTTCGACAGAAATTGGGGAAAATTACAATTTTGCCCCTAGAGACTTTGATGTCCGTTTCTGAGGTCCAAACGAAATTATTTTTCAGAATCGATGCCATTTTGGAGCAACCATGCACGTCTGGAGTGCATACGATTAAAAATTGAAATTTCGACCCCGAAACAAAAAATTACGATTTTATCCCTCAAGACTTTTGGATTGGTTTTCGAGGGTTTAAATAATGAATTTTACGGATCCGACACCGGATTATGTTTACCATGACTATATAGGACCGGTATTGACAAAAATTGAAATTTCGGTTTGGGATCGAAAAATTACGAAAATGCCCTAGGCTATTTTTAATTAATTCCGAAATTTGGATTAATTTTTGGAGTTAACCAAGGTTAGTTAGGCTTAACTCAGGTCTGGTCAACCATGGTTAAGGACAAATGACCATTCTACCCTTGCTTATTTGGATTAGATCAAATATGGGCCCTTGGATCAAGGGCAAAATTGTCCATTGGGCTTAGATTTTGACACGTGGGATCCACTAAATCCATCTTTGACTCATTTGACTAGACATTTCTCTCTCTCTCTCTCTCCCATTCTGTTCTGATTTGCCGAGCCATTCTTCTCTTCCCCTTCCTCGTGAATTTCTTTTTCCGTTTCTAGTTCTGCAAGTCACGGTTTTGCTGGGTCTGGTACTATTCACGCCGGAACAGTATCAGCCGGAGCTGCTGGCCACCTCACGCCACCACCAGCAGCCCTTTCCGCCCAAGAACAGCCACCATTAGCCCTTGTTTCGGCCTCAAACAGAACCGGACAGCAGCTAATCGTCGGTTCCGTCATCGCCGTGACCGTCGGCTTGCACCTGAAACGCCACCAACGATCCTTACCGCTCGTCGGTGATCGACCACCCGTTCTGATCGTCTCGAATCGTTAATAGGCGAGTATAAACCCCTCAACCCTTAATTAGTCTAATTGTGTTCTTATGGGGTAATTAGGGGTTAATTAAGCTCATTTAGGACCTAATGATGTTTAATTGAGTGTAGGATGATTAGGATAGATCATTAGGGCTTAATGAGGTTGTTTAAGTGTGGATTAGTGCTCAAAATAGCCCTTGTTCTGGTACTGTTCACAAAGTACCGAAAATATGTAATTTTATCTAAGTTTTGCACAAATTGAATTCAATGATTCAAGGCTTGGAATTGGATAATTCAAGTGTTAATTAGGCTCATTTGAGGCTTAATTAAGTGTATTTGGTTGTTGGATGATTAGGGTAAGTGATTAGGCCCTAATGAGATGGTTTAAAGGTGGTTCAGTGCCTAAATTTGAATCTTTTTTGGTACTATTCATGGGGCACCGAATTTGTGTAGAATTGCCTAAGTGTGGTACTAATTAAGTTCAAGTGCTAATGACTTGGAAGTGGACATTTTTGGGGACTAATTAGGCTTATTTGAGGCTTAATTAAGTGTATTTGGTTGTTGGGTGATTAGGGTTTGAGATTAGAGCCTAATGAGGGTGTTTAATTGTGGTTTAGTGGACAAAATGTGTCCTCCCCTGATACTGTTCATTGAGTACCGAATTTGTGTAAATTGTCCAAGTTGAATACTTAGGTGAGTCATTGGTTAATGGCAAGAATTTAGGCATTTTTAGGGGTTAATTAGACTTAGTTACGGCCTAATTAGGTGTATTTGGTTGTTGGGTGTTTAGGGTATATGATTAGGGCCTAATGAGTTTGTTTAAGAATGATTTGGTGGGCAAAATGGGTTCTGCCCTGGTACTGTTGATACAGTATCGAAATTGTGAAATTTATCCAAATTGAGCATTGAATGGTTTATTAATTGAGGGCTGGAAATTTAGTCACGTTATGGATCGATTAGGACTTGTCTAAAGCCTATTAAGTGGCCCCATGTTGATAAGAACAACTATTGAGATGGATTTGCCCAAGGCGAGCCTTTAGCGCATTGAACTACCTTGGAATGACTGCGCAAATGAATGTGGGATTTGTTGAACCAAAGTGGAAATATATTAAATGTGCCAAGGGTGCGTTGAATTCGTTGATTTGGTGAATGATTGTGTTCGGCATGTTGGCTTAGGTAATTGGCTTGAATTTCCGGGCATACGATTCACACATTATGTCGTTGATTGAGTGAAATTGAGTTATAAGCACTTGTGGCCTTTGGGTCGGGCCTACGGGTCGTTATAAAATTATTGACCTTCGGGTCGGGTCTACGAGTCATTATAAAATTATTGGCCTTCGGGTTGGGCCTACAGGTCGATTTGCAAAACTGTTGGCCTTCGGGTTGGGCCTACGGGTCGGGCCTACGGGTTGTTATAAAATTATTGGCCTTCGGGTCGGACCTACGGTTTGTTATAAAATTATTAGCCTTCGGGTCGGACCTACGGGTCGTTATAAAATTATTGGTCTTCGGGTCGGGCCTACGGATTGATTTGCAAAACTATTGGCCTTCAGGTTGGGTTTACGGGTCGTTTTATCAAATGTTGGCCTTCGGGTCAGGCCTACGGGTCGATTTATTAACTGTGGCCTTTGGGTCGGGCCTACGGGTCGCCATATTCAATTGTGGGCCTTTGGGTTGGTATAATTGCACGTGATTTGCATTGAGATCAAATGCCTAACTTGTAGGGATATAAGATAACGCATTAGGCTGTGAGCCCGGAGTGAATTTGTGTTGATATACTGGTTCATTGTTTGATGCGTTTTATGTACCCTTATGGAGGTGCACATTAGCCTAGTTTAGGATTAGTGGTTTGTACTTCTGAGATTTCTCACTGTTGTGGTAAAACCGACATTTCAAATCCCCGGCCATGAATTTTGAGGCCGATGAGCAGGATCTCGAGCCCGAGATAGAGTTTGAGGCTATGAGTTCAGAGGAGGAGCCAGAGTAGTCCGAGGGTTCTTCCGAGACGTCTGGATCTGACCCCGACTGGATACCCTAGGGTAGACTTCAGCCTTAGGAGCAAGGGCCAAACCTTTTTGACTGTAGCCCTCTAGTGGTTAGTCCGATCCCCCTAGGCCACCGATCCCTTTTTGTACTCGTGGCCCTTTTACTGTATATCTGGTTTTTAAATGGATATTGTATATAAGTTTTATAATGAATGTATATTTGGTTTTAATCGTTTGTAAATTGTTAACTCTTGCTATTCATGGTTGCTAATATTTTGTCTGGGTGTATATATACATTATATATACGTCGTTTCCGCATGTGGCGTGTTTTCTCTGATTTGAGTTTTCGGGTCGGTGACGAAATTTGGGAGCGTTGCATCTTATTTTGACCTATAGGCGGATGTTCATGCTTTGTGGGGTACGGGGCGTGACACCAAGTGTCGAGGCAGTCGTGGCCTGTGGCCAGGCCAAATGGCTGACCAATTGCTGGATCTCGCCTGCCAGGCACTCTTGCGTGCTTGTACATGCGAGAGCCGACCTAATCTCAACCTGCAGACTTAGTCGGACCGATTTGTGGGCCAAATAGGGTCGGTTTAATCGGGTCAAACCGGTCTTGTTTTGGCATTTTCCATTAGACCTAGCCCTAACCAGGCCCGATCCTATTCAGGACTATCAAATTGGCCCTATTTGGCATTTTCCATCAAACCAAGCTTTAACCGGGCCCAATTCGGTTCTGGATTGGGTCAACGCATATAAGTCTAGTCCGTTGACCCGAGTTAGTTATGACTTGATCCAGATCCGCCGACCCGACCCCAACTTAATATTATATTAATATTATATTATTTTATAAAAATAATATATATTTTAAAAAATAAATAAAACTAAAAAAATATAAATTTTTTAATTTATTTTAAAATTAGAAAATAGTTTAAAAATTAGTATTTTTGAATATTTTTCTAGATTATGTGAATTATTTGATTAATAATCATGTGTAAATCGGATAAGCTTATAAGGTTATACGCTAAGATTTGGCATGTTATTTTTACTACTGTTGTATTATTATTATGCATGTTATTTCTAATTAGTATACAATTACATAAATTGTCATATGTTGAATGTTGTTGCCCTAGTTAGGGTTAGAACCCTAAGCTACATATCTAGTTTGACTACTAATCTTTAATGATTATGCACTTGTTTGATCACTTCATATGTTAAGAGATAGGTCCTAAAATCAATCCAAACTGCCTGATAAATATTTTCTGAAATGAATATGATAAAAGGTACCAAAAGGGTACTAGTCACTCAACTAGAGTAACCAAGTTCTTGAACTCATTTAATCTTAGGTTTCTAGAAGTAAGGCAATTTTTCAACTACTTTACTTGGGTTTCTAATCGAACCACCATAAGCTGATTAGTGGCGACACATACATAAAAATCACTTATAGGTTAAAAACTTACACCATAAGTCACGATATTGTATGGGCTTGGGAGAGCCCAAGTTAAGTCCCAGACCTAGACTTAACACATACTAGGCTATGCCATTTTCCCTTCGAAGAAAATTTGGCAGGTTGTAACACTCTTTGTCTTGCTTAATCTCAGGCTATGGCTAGTAATATAATCTAAAGGGGGTTGAATGGGTTATATAATGAGACTTGATAATTTCAAAGAATAAATAGAATCAAAATGATAGATGCTGGAATAGTTTGATATGTGGAAGAATTAACTACTAATATCGAATGTGGTGTTTCTACCAAACAATTTAATAAACAAGTAAAGAGATACAGATAGATGCACATAGATTTATATTGGTTCGACTTACATCAAGCTTACATTCACCATCCCATACTAATATCTACCAATAAGATTGGATTTCACTGGTAACTCTTTGAGTCATTACAATAGTAGCTTGCGCTGCTTCTACTCAAAGCCGGTAGATCACTCTGAGTTAGATGCACTACTACAACTCTCATACACTTCTCAAATGATTTTCAATTAGTATATAACTTCTCACTAAGTGAATCGGAATAAGTAATATGTTCTCGAGATTTTCACAACTCGATTTTGTTGGAGAAACATTCCTAGGATTTTTTTTATGATTTATAAGCTATCCTTGATATAATATCTACTATGATATACGCAGATGTTTGTGATCATTATTAAGGACTATGGTCCACGATGCATTCATTGGAATAAGATCGCAAGATGTCTTTGTATGAGTTATTCGTAAATAGCATCAATTGACTATGATAATCGGCTAGTGATGATTTCGATGTCACTTACAAGAAATTCATGTTACTAATGATGTTAGGATAATGTTCACCTGATGATGTTAATTGGCTTATCAATTATAGCCGTTGGCTACCATAAAGCGTAGCAGAAGACCTAGAAATCGTCAGAGAGATGGAAATAGCTTTTGTTAGAACTATTAGGGATGTGACCGCTTCTACAGGACTCATCTTGAGAAAGCTCACTAATATCCACTAGAAAGGACTGTTTTGATAGTCTAGCTACTGAACAACAGCTAGCAAGGATTCCTAATAGCTACTTGCTCTCCAGGCGATCTCTAACGGGAAGATTGAAGATGCCCATTTAAGAGAAGCTCATTGGAATTGGATAGAGTTAGTTAATCCATTTTCTAAGTTAAAAATATCTAGAGCAACCTAAACGTGTTCATCTCTGTATTGTGAGAAAATTGTATTTTATTCTTTGAGATTTACAGAGTAGTGTCTTTGCTGTATTGTGATTACACAGGATTTTTGATCCAATTTTTAATTTTACATAAAAAAGCACAAAATTAGGATTAGGAACCTTGGCAATGCTTAGGAACCTATTTCTAAACAAAAAAATAATTTTATGAGTTTTTTTTTATTTTTCTTCAATTTCTTTTGGTGAAAATGGGAAGAAAACCAAGAAAAATACCAAATGAAATCCAAAAATTTCCCAAAAATATTCATTACTCTTATTTTAATTCCAGTTTTATCCATACAACTTCAATTTTACAAAATTTCAATTTAGGATATGTTTTCCCTAAATTCGAGCAATTTCATATCCTAATTGAACCACAAATCCAATCAAGTCATTTCTAGACATTTTTGGACTATAGTATCTTCACAACAATTGATTCTAGGACCTTGAATTTGATATTGGTCAGTCCAATTTCATAATTTGACAAAAGAATTGAAAAGCCCCAAAATTAATTGAAAATTAGGGATTTTAGGACCCAAATTGGGGATTTCTTTCAATTCGAAATTTTCAATCAAAGACTATACATTCCCTAAGGGTAATTGATCATGGGAAATCCAATTTTGACCTTGGAACAGCATAATTAGATTATTTGGACCTTCAATTGAATAAAAACCCAATTAAACCGAATTCAAATATGGGCTTTTTGGGCTTCATTGAGATAAAAATTCAAATTGATCCCATATTTCAAGGTAAAATGTGTTAAGGAATTGAAATTTGGGGTCAGAATCATGAAAATGGGTCAAATGGGGGTTTAATTTGCAAATTTTAACCAACTAGGGTCAGTTAGGTCGGTTGAATCCAACCCAACCCAACCCAACCTAGGTGATCTTCTTCCTTACCTGACTTAGCTTGGCACAAGGAAGGGGAAGAAAAACCCTGTCAGTCTTGCCCCTTCACCGACCTAATCTCGTCATTCCAGCACATGCTAAATAGAGATAGACAGCTAGAGATCTCCGGCTATCGTCAGTGAGCCATTATAACGGCTTCCCGACGCGGTTAAAGGCCAAAAATCACCCCAACGAAGAGATCAAAAGGGGCGGGAAAAATAGTTCCAAGTAGAGAAGGTGCTCGACAGAATTTCCAAGAGAGAGAGAAAACCGGAGAGAGAAAGAGAGAAGCTGAGAGAGAGGAAGAGTAGAGGTCCCCCTAGCCGAGTGACCGGCCCCGTCTCTACAGGAAAGGTGCCGGCGAATCAACCTATTCGGGTGACCTCCTCCTCATGCACACAGTGAAGGAACTGATCAAGAAGGCTCGAAACCAAGCTTCGATGGTCAAATCCTGGACTTTCCCCACGAAGCTGAGCTTGTAGGTTGGTAGAAGAGGTGCAAGAAGACCGATCTACAGCCTCTAGCTGGTTCAGAATTTTCGATTTGGTCTCCGATGAAGATAGTCAACTTCCTTCCTGATCACATGCCAACTATTTGTTGAAATACTTGAGTGAGTACCCGAACCATTTTGTGCTTGATTTTGTGATTTTCTTATTGTTTATGTGGTTATTGATCCCCTATTCGTGTTTCTGATCGATTACTTCTTGTTTGATGCATTTTGGATTGTGTTTTGCATAATCCATGAGTTGGCCTCCCATAAACACCCTTGTCGGAGCATCCGAGCCTCGCCGGAGTGCATTCCCATGGCTAATGGCCATTCAAGTTAGTCCTTTATGATCGCTTTGATGTTTTAATGAATGTTTTGATAGTTAGAATGGATAGTTAAAGCAAAATAGGTGTGGCATTCTGAAATTCAACACATTTTTGGGATTTATGAAATAAATATATCATCGATGCATTTTTAGTTAAATCTCACTTGGAATTGATCACTCTTGAGAAGATTAACCGTTAGGGAATGACTAGTTAGGAACTAAGTACGTGGATCTAAGAACTTGACCATGGATTGGCACTTCGACCATGAAGATTGATGAGGGAATATTTAGGCCGATCCAAGGATGGTTATGGAACGACTCACCAATGTTATATAATTGGATCGCGGGTGATTCTGCTTGGTCAATGTATAAATTTCAACCGATCATAAACTTATTCCGAATGATTGTATCCATCGGAGCTAGTGATTGACCCTCATAATTATATGACAACCGAGGTTGTCATGGCTTAGTAAACTTAAATATGGCTTGATAATCAAGTCAACTGTGGATCAATACACTAAAGTTGCGATTGATTGATTTTAGCCATAAATTAGAGTCCGAAATTAGGTATTGAACTTTCAAGGTTCCACAACTAATTTATTGTGCACTGTCGCGCCGCACTTTTTTTTTGACTTTTGGGATTTGCGCGCTAAGGAGGTATTTCTATATAAGGGTCTCTCCCATACCATACCTCACATGATAGCGGATGGTAATTTCCTATTTAGTCTAAGTTTTATATTTTGGAGTCGCCACTAGCCATTATTAGTAGGTAGACTAGAAACCTAATCGGGGTATGGGAGAAATATTACGATTCTACGAACTAAAGATTCTGAATACGGGAACTTGGTTACGTTAATGATGTCAAATCGAGATCTCTAACGCTCTTTCGGTACCTAAGAACGATATGATGTCTAACGTGTCATGCAAATTTTCGAGACTTACCCACTAATTCTATCCATTCTAATTGCAGGAAAATCAATCAAGAATTAAATGCGCAATCAATGTCAATTAAATCAATCAATCCCAAATGATCTTCTAAAATGAAAATCAATCAAAACATCCAAACCCTAATGAAGCTCTATAAGTTTATTCAATTCGTGATTTTCATTTTTTAGGATTTTTGGGTCTTTTAGGGGTTATAACCCCTAAATTTGAGATTTTTTTAAAATGACACTTGGGCACTTCTAAAAATTAAAATTTCACTTTCTAAGGTTGGCTACACTATTTTTGAACTATTATGTGAATTTTTGAAATTTTAGATTTTTTTTCAAAAATTGAATTTCTGAGAATTTCATTAAATGAGAATTGATTTTTATGATTTTCTGAAAATTTTTTATGAATTTTCCAATTTTTTAAGATTTTTTTAAAATTTGGACATTTTTTATTTGTATTTTCTGAATTTTCTAAATTTTTATGAATTTTATGAAAATTTTTGAATTTTCATGAAAATTTTTATTTTTCTATGAATTTCTTATTTTTCTAAAATTTTTCAAATTTCTAAAATTTTTTATATTTTTCTAATTTTTTATTTATTTTGACTAAAAGAAATTAAGGAAAAATGCAAGAAAATACTAAAAAAATTATTTGTTGGTTTAGAAATAGCTTTTTAGGCTTGGCCAAGATTCCTAGTCCTAATTTTGAGATTTTTGAAAATATGAAAAAAAAAACTAAAAATCATGTGTCAACAACTGCCCCTTTTTAGAATTGAGCTCGTTAGAGGTTGATCTCAAAGAAAAGATGACACAGGAGTTTTTAGTTGACTCAATGAACAAAATAAGATGAAAATTTCACAACAATTGATTAGGGATCTTACTTTTGAAATTCGTAATCTAATCCAAAGGTTCTCTTTCCAGAACATATTTTGAAAGGTTCTTAATGATTGAGGGAGAGAAACTTACCTGTTTGTGAGTTTCTTTTTGTTGCTTATTCAAGAGTATGAATTGATGGCGGTGATAATTATGATGATTATTCTGATTTCGTGGTTTAAGGATGAACTCACAAACCATGAACACCTAAGGCTTCTCGCTTAAAGATTTTTGAAATTGCCTAGGGGTTCCTCACCTATAGGACTTGAATTTGCCTAGGGGCTCCTCGCTTGTAGGACTTTGGATTTGCCTAGTGGTTCCTCATTAGTAGGACTTGAATTTGTCTAAGGGCTCCTCGTTTGTAGAACTTGAATTTGCCTAGGGGCCCTCGCCTGTAGGACTTGAATTTACCTAGGGGCTCATCGTTTGTAGGACTTTGAATTTACCTAGAGGCTCTTTGCCTACAGGACTTTGAATTTACCTAGGGGCTCCTTGCTTATAGGACTTTGAATTTACTTAGGGGCTCCTCGCCTCTAGGACTTTTGAATTTGCCTAGGGACTCCTTGCTTGTAGGACTTTTAATTTGCCTAGGGGCTCCTTGTTTGTAGGATTTTGAATTTGCCTAGGGGCTCCTCGCCTGTAGGGCTTAAATTTGCCTAGGGGCTCCTCGCTTGTAGGACTTTTAATTTGCCTAGGGGTTTCTGGCTTGTAGAACTTGAATTTTCCTAGGGGTTTATTGCCTGCAGGACTTTTGAATTTGCCTAGGGGCTCCTTGCTTATAAGACTTTGAATTTGCCTAGTGGCTCATTAACTGTAGGACTTTGAATTTGCCTAGGGTTCCTCGCCTGTAGGACTTTGGATTTGCCTAGGGGCTCCTCGCTTGTAGGACTTTGAATTTGCCTAGGGGCTCCTCGCTTGTAGGACTTGAATTTGCTTAGGGGCTCATCGCCTATAGGACTTTGAATTTGCCTAAGGGCTCCTCACCTGTAGGACTTTTGAATTTGCCTAGGGGCTCATCACTTGTAAGACTTAAATTTTCCTAGGGGCTCATCGCCTATAGAACTTTTAAATTTGCTTAATGGCTCTTTGCCTATAGACTTAAATTTTCCTAGAGGCTCCTCACCTGTAAGACTTTAGATTTGCTCAGGGGCTCCTCGCCTGTAGGACTTGAATTTACCTAGAGGCTTCTCGCCTAAAGGACTTTGAATTTGCCTAGGAGCTCCTCGCCTGTAAGACTTTGAATTTGCCTAGGGGCTCCTCATCTGTAGGACTTTTGAATTTACCAAGGGGCTTCTCGCCTATAGGACTTTTGAATTTGCCTAGGGCTCTTCACCTGTAGACTTAAATTTGCCTAGGGGCTCCTCGTATGTAAAACTATAGGAAGACTTCAAACAATAAATACCTTGATCATAAGTTATGTGATTTTTGAGGTTTCACTAACCTTTGTATGGTTTTTTAGTTGACCAAAAACTATTTTGAAAAGTAGTTTTGAAATTAATCAAAACTGTTTGAAAGCGTGGTTTTTTTAGATTACCACAAACTGTTTGAAAACTTAGTTTTAAGTTGATCAAAAACTTTTGAAACCTGGTCTAGAAATGTGCATTCTTTGCATTAATGCATTTCAGACAATCAAATTTCCTTTTCAAGGTATTATTTGAACAAAATGCTTGTAATCTTTCAAGAAATGCTTGAAATGATCATTTGTAAGATCTTCATTGGAAAGGATTTGTTTCAATCTATGAGCTTGGTCTTTTCCTTATTTGATTGAAAGAGGAATTGTCTGATATCCCTCAATTTTATCTCTTAACCAATTCTTAGGTATTCGGAGATGTTCGCAATGTATATAATCTAATTGATCCGATAAGATCTTTCGGAGGATTGTAATATTAGCTCGGTCAATGGCTATTTTTGAGGCCAAGAAAAAGAATTTCATTATATCTGACTCCAAGTCTAAAGTTAAGAATCTCGAGGACAAGACAAGATATTATTGCATATACTTCTTTGAGTGATGACTTCTTGTCATAAAGTCATGGTTCTACTCTCAACATTTCAATCTGGATAGTCTTTATGGAGAGGTTGTATTGTTGGTATTGGGTGACTCAAAAGGCTTATTTGTTTGGATTCAGGATTTTTATGAAATTGGTGATCTTCTTAGCATCACCACCCTTTTTTTCTGTTGTCTACTAGGGATCATTTTTTTACGATCATCAGAGTCCCCTAAACATTCATTACAATCTCTTTTCTTTTGCTCATTCTCACTTGTTGTGATCTATGATTTCTCATGATCTTGACTTTGTTTTGTCATAACTTTTTTTTTTCATTTTGAGCTTTCTTTTGAACTCTCTTTTTCTTTCTCATTTTCCTTAGGCATTTAGCCTTATTTTTATCAGGCACACTGCTTTTTCATGTCTCTGATTCTTTTGCTTTTAATATTTTTGAATTCTAAGGACTCTGTGTCATGCCCTTTTGTTTCTTATCTATTAAAGTGGATCATATGCTAATGCTCCAGTGTGAAGAGATGACTATCTTCTCGATTTAGTAGATGACCTCGTTCAGATTATCATCAACAAGGACAAACCTAATGAACGGGTCAACAAACTTAAGAGAGAGTGAAGCAACTGGAAGGCTCACATGATTTACCTTCAATCGACTTATCTCTTTACTCACATATCAAAATCCCAAAGAAGTTCAAGATGCCAAATTTTGATAAGTACAATGGCACCTCCTGCCCAAAAGCCCACATGTAGCTATACCACGTACAGATGACTCCATACGTTGATAATGAACTTCTGATGATCCATGCATTTCAAACAAGTTTGACGGGCCCTGCCTTGAACTGGTTTCTCATGAAGAAGATAAATGGCCTCAAAACTTGGAAGGAAGTTAGTGAAGCATTCCTAAAGCAATACAGGTTCATAACGGACATCATTCCCACCCGCAACGATCTCAAGCACGCTCAGATGAAAAAGACTGAGTCATTCAAAAATTATGCTATCAGATGGAGAAACATAGCCGCTCAGATTATCCCAGAACCCATAGATAGTGAATTGAAGAGGATGTTCATTAAAACTCTCCCGTTCGAGTACCGTAATCAGATGGTAGCCATTCCGGCTGATAACTTTAATCAACTCATCCCCATAGGCGAATAGTTTGAGATGGGGATGAAAGATGGGTGGTTTGTAGAGCCGTCTTCTTCGATCAAAATATTTAGCACAGAAAAGGAGAAAGAACCGGCAGCTGAAGTGAATGTGACTTATACCTAACCGGACCGGTAGAATGCTAACCCTGTCCTAGTAATCCAAGTAGCAGAAGCTCAACAACAAAGCACGAGTCGTCAACCCTTTCAGAAGAAAAACAACAAGAGGCATTTCAGCCCCCTCCCCGAGTCATTGTCTCAAGTATTGGTGGTCCTCCGGAAGAAAGGCTTGCTTACTACTGAGCCAAAGCAACCTAATCATGAGCAGTTCTATAACTATGATCCGTCTAAGAAATGCGATTATCATATGGGCGAGATGAGGCACTCAACTGACGATTGTTTTACCCTCAAGCATCGAATCCAAAACCTCTTGGACACGAAGGCTTTCTCGTTTCAACTCACTAAGCCGAATATTCAGAGCAACCCCCTCCTTGATCACGCGGGCAATGAGAATGCCATATTTAGTTTGGATGATGGTTGAATCAAGAATGTCATGGTGTATACCATCGATGTCTATGATGGGTTAATGAGAGCAGGCTATTACCCGAATGATGAAGTGCCTCCCTTAATTGTCATGAGGGAAAGAATCTCTAAAATGGTGGAAACCGGGATAATCGTCTATACTAATCACACTGGCATCATCTCTACAATCTCCGTAGTGGTTATTGATTAGGAAGGGGAGTTTGCTGCACTAAACACCGAGGAAGACAAGCTCGACCCTTTGCTTGAAGACATGCCTCCACTCGAAGACGCGTCCAACGATGAAGAGATCATAGAGAGCACACCTAAAGCTGATGAAGAAAAAGAGGTGATCGACACTAGGGCAACCGAGTGGCAAGTTCGATTGTTACGTGAAATACTTGACGGCCCCGAGCTTCTATATTGAGCCCTGTGACATTGTCTTGGATGGATGGGGAGGTATGGATGATCCAACACCTCTAGTGATCAAAGATCCTGATTATGCAATGGAGAGAATCACTACCCTGTTCAATAATTTCTTTATTGGAGCCATTGAGAAAGGACCGTTAGAGGGAATGGGTACTGGTCTGCAAGAGTAACACCTTTACTTTTTTTGCACTCCCCTGGACAGGAATTTTAACTGCTTTCTAGGACTTGCCCCGTCTCGGGAGCTGTTTTTTAGTATTTTTCATTTCTAGGACTCATCATTGCAATTTTCATTCCAATAAATGTAATTCATTTGGTGATAATCAATGAAATTACAAATTGTTTGCATTTTTTGAGGGCACGTTGAGGTACATCAAACCAGCCTAGTGATGATATCTAACCAATAAAAGAAAATATAGTCCGAGGAGAATTCTGAGGCCTGGGCTTCTTCATGCTTCCTCTTGTTAAAACTTTTTTGAAAAGAATTTCAAAAAAAAAATCAAAAGAAATAAAAATACACTGTTAAACCCTGTTTGTCCTTCTGAACCCCCTACTTTATGTTTCAGGAGCAATCTTGTGACATGTGAGGGTATGGGAACAGTCCAATTTGATGAATTATGTGTCGCCAAGCCTGATCTTCATGACACCAACGAACTCGAAGATTCCTCGGACATTCAGCGCGATCTAAAGCATCATGAAAGACCTAAAGTCTTGGTGGTAGACCAAACTATCACCGTTAACCCGAGTGATTTCGGAGAACCTAAAGATGTGAAAATGGGGGCAACCCTTCCCGAAAGTGAGACGAAACATCCGATCCAGTTGCCGCATGAATAGGTAAGTCTTTCAACAAAAAAGTACGTCAAAAACGCTTCAAGGTAAATGATCTAGTCTTGAGGAAGGTATTCCCAGTCTTTCTTATTCACAAAGGCAAATTCGCCCCAAACTACATCGGTCCATATATGGTTAAAAAGGTGATTCCAGGAGGTGCCCTGATTCTCACAGAAATGGATGGTCATGAGTTCTTTACGCTTGTTAATTCTGATGCTGTGAAGATGTATTATCCTTGATAAGATCTAACATTTTTGCGGAAAAAGTTTTGAAGTGTTTGGTTTTATACTCTAAGTCACAAACATGTCACTGATGAATAAATTGTTTCAATCAATTTCAAGTTAAGATGTGTGCATTGGCTTTAAATTCTGCTTGATCATTTTGTCAGTCTACATCATCAATTTCAAAAGAGGAATCTATTTGGACAATCTTATAACTCATGTGGAATGAATTGAATGTGTTGAATGAGGTACATCAGGATAATGAAAGGCAAGCCCTATCCTATATACAGTCCCATGCACTAATCCCCAGTGAGTTGAGTGGAAAAATTCAATATCTACAAGGTAAAGGGTTATCTCGCAAAAGGTACGACAACCGAAGTGACGAAAGGCGGTTCATTTCTTTATCCTAAACACAATAGTTTATCTATTGTTCCGCCACTTTGAGCCTAAACACTAGGAGTAATCCTTTCAAATTGCCCCTGTCAAGAATCACCCCACATTGGGGAAAACTGGAGGTAAGTCAGCATTATAAGGTGAAAAATGAATAGAGATTGTCTTGCTCTCACTTGCATCAATCTTCAAGTGTTGTTTCACACAAAGTTCAAGTGCCTTAGGATGACGAAGAGCATTTCTTTCTCTATCCTATACACACTTTATCCTTTGCTAAGCTCAATTGAGCCTGCAAATTCGTTTCTTAAACCCAGTTGGTGATCATCCTCCACATTGGGGCAAGGTAAAGCCATCACTGCCCACGCAGCATATCTGGAGCACCGATAGAAGACGAAGACCTTGAAAGTCTAAATGTTAGTCATTCAGTTAAAACAAGCCAAAGTGTGGTTGGCCAATATATGCATTGTAGATAGTGTGTGTCAAAAATCAAGAATGAAAAAAAAAAAAGAAAAAACTAGGGGGCATGAAAAAGCAATGTGCTTGGTAAAAGCAAGGCCAATGCCTGTGAAATAAAAAGAAGAGAAAGGAAAAAATGAAGAAGAAGGAGAGAAATTCGGAGTAGAAAATATTGAGATGTGTCAAAGTCACCCAAAGTCTTAGGAAGTCAAGTGATAAGCTCTCGAGGCCAATGGAGCATCTACCGAGAAGACAATACCTGGCGGAAAAGAGGACCGGTGATAATGCCTAGATGATTACCAACTTTCATGCTATTTATACACATTTTTTAGCCTTATGATTCATTCATTTCTTAACCCATGAGCCTAGCCTACGTTACGTCCCTTGCAAAGTCTCTTTAGATTAGAGCACTTGAATTGACGTAGAGTTTCATATGCTTATCAGCTTAGCTCGAAGAAGTGCGAGCAAGTCCATTTCTATTTCATTTTGCAGGGTTCTTGACTTGTAAACCCGGAGATGATTGTGGAGTATTTTCTTTCAATAGCCTTGACTCAATGAGCCCTTTTTTGCTAAGCCATTGACCAAGCCCATGTTACGGTCCTAGCAAAGACCTCTCGGATTGGTAAGGTTGTACCGCTTGCGAGAATACTCGAACCCTTGTCAACATGATGATCGTGAGGTAGAGTGATTTTCATAAATTAGCCACTTTTCGATAAGAGTGAGTGAAAGCCCTTTCGAACCGAAAGTCCCTCATTTGACATTTTCAAGACACCTACTTGTGAGTTCGGATTGTCTTATTATGATTTCCTAGTGAAATTTAGTAATGCTGATTTGACAAAATCATCATGCATGAAAACCTGTTGAATTTATAGTGCATGAGTATATGTGTTCTTGATCGTCCATGAATGCATATTACATGTTGCCTATAATCGTGTCCAGCAGGAGACACGCCCTCAAGAGTCGGAGATATCACCAGGTAAGTATATCTCTATCCTTGGATGTTTGTGACTATCTAGGTATCCTTAACCTATTCGAGCAATTGTCAGGTACCATATTTGATTATTTTGTTGCGATTTCTAGATGCCTTTGACGATATCTAGGCATCTATTGATTAAGTCATTTCAGGTACCTCTGATGATATCTAGGTACTTTGTCAAGGAACCCCTGAACATTCGGGCTAACCCCTGGTTCAGCCAATCGTTAAGTACTTGCGACGATATCCAGGTATTTATCAATCAAGTCCTTTCAAATATCCTAGATAACAACTAGATATTTTGTTAGGCACACTTTTCACATAATCTCAGAAGATTCCCCCAGGACATGTCTATGAGAAAGGTATAGGCACAGCGGCCAAATCTTTACAAGTACCTATGGCAATGTATAGGTATCTCGTAAAAGTCAGAATATTCTCCCAATCTCAGAAAATTTCCCCGTGACACGCCTATGAGGAAGGTATCGGCATAGCGGCCAAATCTTTAGGAGTACATATGAGGAAGGTATATGTATTTCATGAAGAACGGAATATTCTTCTAATCTCAGAAGATTCCCCTGTGACATGCCTACGAGGAAAGGTATAGGCGCAGCGGCCAAATCTTTACAAGTGCCTATGGCGATGTATAGGTATCTCATAAAGGTCGGAATGTTCTCCTAATCCCAAATGTTCCCCCGTGGCCCACTTATGAGGAAGGTATAGGTGAAGTGGCCAAATCTGTATGAATACCTATGGCGATGTATAGGTATCTCGTAAAGGTCGAAATATCCTCCTGATCTCGGAAAGTCCCCCGTGTCTCACCTATGATGATAATTAGGTGCAGCGGCCAAATCTTTACGAATACCTATGGCGATGTATAGGTAGTTTGTAAAGGTTGGAACATTTTCCATTTTGCCAAATTTGTCTCTCGAGAACCCCAAATGATAACTGGATACATTGAGCTTTCTTCGCATGTCTTGACTGAATTGTAGGTCACCGAAGTCCATCAGCGTTCATCTGGCAATACCTTTGGGATCGATACCATACATTTACCATGCAACCACAAGAATCAGAGTCATGCCTCGAATTATATTACCAATCCTGTCAGGTAAGTAACTTCAAGTATGTTTTATTCATATAAACATGCATCATAATGTACTGCATTTCAAAATGGGACTCATACTCCCACAAAAAATAACATTCATTGCATTTGCATAGTCAAAATTTAGGTATCATCTAGTCTTTGAATGCAACCTCTTCGAGCTCACATTCAAAGAGGGGCAGCTGTTGACACCTAAATTTTAACTAATTATTTAGTGATTAATTGCACAAAAAATTAGGGATTAAATTTTAGTCCCTAACAAAAATATTAAAGTTAAATCACATAGCATTTAGTTTTAAGAACATTTATTAAATAGTTGCATTTGCATCGGACTGGTGGCAGATGGGCTTAACAAAATTTAATTGAACAGAAGTTAATGGACTCAAGCACAGAGGTTCTGAACCCAATGGAATTAATTGGATCAAGCCCATGTGAATTAAAGATTCGGCCAAACTCGTTATTCCCTCAAGTGGTCAAGATTGACATGTGCATTACGCATGTAGCACATTGGATTAGGAAATATTGAGAAAATATCATGAAAATCTTTAGGTCAAGAAACAATTGGAAGGCAAAGCGTTATCAGAGCAAGAATTAAGGAAAGAGGATTCATTCAAGCTGGTGGATACAAACTTATAGACAAAGGGATTAAAGAAAGGAAAGAAAGGATTAGTAAGTGGATTCTGGAGAAATAACAAAAGAAGGAAAAGAATAAAATATATATATTTCAATGCATCCACAATTGGAAGTTGCATCACGTTCTTTCCTTGGGGGGCTCTATGTTGTTTTAGATATAAAAAGGGGGGCCACAAACTTGACGTGGGGGATCACGATTAAGAAGAAAAAATCGTGTGGGTCTCTGCTTTGGACCGAGAGCTTGCTTTCTCTGCCAGATCCATTGTCCACAGAGAAACTCACGGCCACAAATTGAGGGAAAAGCGAGAGTTGGGAGAGAGAGGGGCGGCGTGCCTCTTGTCCCGATCGTTGTCCTGCAGAACATCCGCGCGGTCTAACTATTTTCTGCAGGTTTTCAACGTCAGCGTGGTTCGTCACACTTCAGCACTACTTCGGACTTCACACAGCGAGGCCGGTCTTCACCAGCAAGTTCACAGAGATCGCCATCTCCGTGCCTCTTTCTTGACGACGAGCACAGCCACACTCCCAACGACCAGCACAGCTGCACCCCCAACGGTCCCCGGCATCCAGCAAGCAGATCTCAAAGACTCCAGCAACTCCTACAGTGAGCCAACGCCATTCAGCAACAACCTTCTAACGATCGGATACCAACGCATCAGTCCATGCAAGCTTTTGAAGTCTTCTGACGATCCTGACCCAGTCCCGACAACTTCTTATCCGGGGTGTTTCATCCGCGATCAACTCCGGAGTCTATTCCATATCAATGTTCTCAACACAAAGAGACGCCAAGCGTTGATAGAACAGAGAAGCTTGAAGCGATGGTTTTATTTTTTGCTTGCTGTTGTGGGAAGCAAAAGTCATAAAAAGGACAAAAGCCAAATTTGGTTAAAACTGGAACGTGGGATTGTTTGGTCAGAATATAGAAAAATAAAGAAAAAGCTTTTTATGCAGGTGTTATTCGTGGACGATAAGCTCAGGGGAAGAGAGAGAAAAGTTTATACTTTTTCCGCATCCACTTCCCACGAAACTGAGAGCCACTCGAGACACTGCTGCCGCCGCCACTTTGCGAGCCACGATCACCAGTGCATCACCATAGCCACCACAAGTCCCTTTGCCAGTCACTGGGGCCGAGTCACACCGCAAGCCACCATCCGTCGAGTCCCGCAATCCGAATCCGTCATCCGTCCGAATTTGGAAAGCAAATATTGCGAATTAGGTATGAATCTTCATTAATTCGATTTTTGTATATTTTGTTGCCTAATTTGTGAAATTGCATTATTGCTTGAATCTTCAAATATTATTCATATCAATGAAATTCTTAAGCAGATTTAAATTAGGAATTATTTCCTAATTTCATAACGTGCTATGGTCCTCAATCGGATCTCCTGCCCGAGATACGATTTGTAATTGCACGGAAAATTGTCAATCCGATTTCCCGCCCAAGATACGATTCGCAATTGCATTGAAAATTGGCCAATCGATCCTCATGCCCGAGATGTGATTTGTCAATTTATTTTCCAAATTTGAATGGATATGGATGATATCTTGGGTGATTGGATGCTATCTTTGGCTTTCATTTGAGTTTTTGTTTTGATTTGATTCGAAAATCCCAAAAAGAATGATGCATGTTTAGGATAGGTTTAGGATAACTTTCTTTGAATAAGTCGATAGGATAACTTTTTAATTTAAATTAGGAATTAGAGTAATTTATTTTCTAGTTTAATTTAGATATTATACTAATCTCGATGATTCATTCAAGGGTAGTTCTTGATTTCGAATTTTTATAAAAATACCAAAAAGAAGTCACTTTAGGATAGATTAAATTATCTCTTTTAGAATAGATTGCATGTTAATTTAGGCATTTTTTAATTCCGAATTTCATTGGAAAAATACCAAAAATAAATCATTTGTCCGTCATTAGAATTAGGTCACGTTGTCACATGACATATAGTTCACATGCTAGGTTGCATTGATCGCATGTCATTTTTTGCACGTCATTGCATATAGGTTAGTTTGCATTTTAATAAAGCGCAAACCCTAATGAATGTCTTGAGTGCCTTCTTTTGTTAATTAGAAATCATATTAGGATTGTCTGTGTGATTTTTTACTAATAATGGAGATGCTTGCGTGGCTTTAAGGTATGTTACCCTACTATTTATTTACTACTTTCTTGGGTGTTACTTTGGTGGTTTGCGCATCCATATGTTCACCTCACATGTTAGTAATTAGGTAATAAAATGGATCCAGACTGCCTGCATAAACATTTTTGAAAAGGAAAGGTACCGAAAGGGCGTTAGACTAGATCTAGCGTAATTAAGTCTCCGAGCTTAGAATCTCTTGTTCGTAGAAATAAAGCATATCTCCCTATGTTTTATTTAGGTTTCTAATTAACTTACCATAAATAGATTAGCGGCGACTCCAAGCATAAAAACTTTTGCATGTTAAAAAATTAAACCCTAAGTTGCGAATTGGTAGGGCTTGGAAGGGTCTGAGTTAGGCTTAGTCTTAACAATCGATTAGCCTAAGAGAAATTTTAGGTCGCGACAAGGAGTCACTAGGCAATTCCCAAAGTCCTACTGACGAGGAGTCACTAGGCAATTTCCAAAGTCTTACAGGCAAGGAGGCCCTAGGGAAATTCAAGTCCTACAAGCGAGGAGCCCCTAGGAAAATTCAAGTCCTACGGACGAGGAATCCCTAGGCAATTTTTAAAGTTCTACAGGTGATGAGCTCCTAGGCAATTTTCAAAGTCTTATTGGGGAGAAACCACTAGGCAATTTCCAAAGTCCTATAGGTGAGGAGGCCCTACGCAAATTCAAGTCCTACAGGCGAGGAGCCCCTAGGTAAATTCAAGTCCTACAAGCAAAGAGCTCCTAGGCAAATTCAAGTCCTAAAGGCGATGAGCCTCTAGGCAATTTCTAAAGTCCTACTAATGAAGAACCACTAAGCAAATTTCCACGGTCCTACAGGCAAGGAGCCCCTAGGCAATTCCCAAAGTCCTACTAATGAGGAACTACTAGACAAATTTTAAAGTCTTACTGGTGAGGAATCACTAGGTAAATTTCCAAATCCTCAAGTGATGAGCCTCAGGTGTTCATAGTTTATGGGTTCATCCTTAAACCTCAAAATCAGAATAATCATCATAATCATCCCACCATCGGTTCATACTCTTGGATAAACAACAAAGAGACGCTCATAAACAGTTAAGTTTCTCTCCCTCAATCATTAAGAACTTTTCAAAATGTATTCTGAAAAGAAAACCTTTGAATTAGATCACGAATTTCAAAGATAGGATCTCTAATTAGTTGTTGTGAAATTTCTATTAAGTCAACTAAAAATTTAGGTGTCACTTTATCTTTGAGATCAATCTCTAATGAGTTCAATCTTAAAGAGGAGTATCTATTGACACCTGATTTTTAACTCATTTTTTATATTTTCAAAAATCACAAAAGTAGGTTTAGGAATCTTTGCCAAGCCTAGAAACCTATTTCTAGACCAAAAATAATTTTTTTAGCATTTTTCAGAATTTTTCTTTAATTTCTTTTAGTCAAAATAAGTGAGAAAATAAACAAAATATCAAATGGAATAAAAAAATTCCATAAAAATAGTCATTAGTCTTCTTTTAAATCCAATTTCATTAATACATCATCAATTTTGGAAAATTTCAATCGAGCATGTGTTTTTCCCAAAATTGGGCAAAATCAAACTCGAATTGAACCAAAAATACAATTAAATCTTTTCTAGTCATTTTTAAGTTACAGTATCTTCACAACAAATGATTATAGGATCTTGAATTACATAATGGTTGGTCCAATTGCACAATTTGTCTAAAAACCAAAAATCCCCAAAATTCAATTGAAAATTCGTAATTTTGAGCTCAAATTGGGAATCGTGCCCAATTCGAAATTGTCGAACCATGAGACCATCATTTCTAGGGTTAATCATATGTAGGTAATTCAATTTTGGTACCAATTTTGTCTAATCAGGTCATTAAGACATCAAATTGAATAAAACCCTAATAACTCGAATACAAAAATTTCAAAATCTTGGACATGATTATGTCAAGAATTGGGGAAAATCATATATTTGGATTCAAAATGTGATAAGGAATTCAATTTTGGGGTTTAATTTTGAAAATTGGATCAAAATCGAGCTCAATTTGAATTTTTAGACAAAACTGGGCTTGCCAGGTCGATCGAGTCAAATTGACCCGACCCGGGGACCATCCTTCTTCGCCCGACTCACTCAAAAGACAATAAACCCAGAAAACAAATAGTTCAAACCTGCAACTTCATGAACCTTCCCCAATCAATTTAACACGTGCAAATCGAGTTGGCCAATTGGAAAATATCCGGCTGGCACCAGGAAATCATCCCAACTGAGTCAAGGTCGGTCAATAACAAACTTTAGGCGGGAAATTGATCAACAAAAAGCTGGAAAAACTGATCATGAAGAAGGGAACGTGCTCGACAAAATGCCAGAGAGAGAGAAGAGAGAGAAATAGAGGAAAAAGAGTTTTATAGAGAGAGAGAGGGAGTTGAGGCTTCTCGGACTGAGCTATCGGTGCTTTTCCAGCCAGAAAAGCGCCGGCAAATGGCCCAGGTGGTGAGCCTCCTCACCTGAAACATTTGGCCCAAAGCTGGTCGACTGAGCCTGGAAATCTTGATCGATTGGCGATTCTAGACCTCGTTAGACAAAGTGGAAGCGGTCATTTTGAAGTTGAAATGTCGAAGAACAACTCCATAGGCGCCAATTAGCCCGAGGACATCATTTCAATCCCGAATGAAGTAGGTAAATTTGAATACTTGTCATTTTTTTTTCAGAATTCCAGAAAACCAGTTTGACCTTAAAATGGATGTTCATGCAATTTTCTTCGAAATTTTGATTTTCTAGAGGTCTAGAATACGTTTCTGATCATAGTTGTGTTGTTTGATTGCATTTGGTGTCATTGAATCAACAAAACCGAGTTGGTCACCATTGATTGAATCTTGCTGGAGCATTTTCCACCTACCGAAGCATTACCGATGGCCTATGGCCGATCAAGTTAGTGCCTCTAATTCTCTGTGAATATTTTGAATGATGTATGAACGCTAGAAACCAGCTAGGATGTCTTGTATGTTGATTTGAATGTTAGGTGAGCTTGTTAAGATAGTTGTGGATCAGCCTTTTTAGGTTTGATTTTTGTCGGCCAGCAAAGGTCCGACGGCGAATCAGTGAATTGATATTGATAAAGGATGATATTTTTTTTTGATAATCATTGATAAAGGATGATATGAACTTGACACAGAACCAAAAACCAATCTAAAAGGTTGCTAGAAGCTTGTCGAAGCTTGATTCAAAGTCGCGACCTCAAAAACGCTCAATACAAAATTATGCCCATTAGGTGTTTGATAAAATGCTTCATTGAGCATAAGGTGAAACGTCACCGTTTTTTGGCACCATGCTTGCTGGTGGGAATGACTGGCATTGGTGCTAGTGATTCCTAGTTTGCCAAGCCGAACCGAGATGAACCGGGTCGATTCATTTCATTTTCCAGGCAAGGAATTTTAAAACAATTCATAAAAAAATCAGAAAAAATTAGAAAATTCGTATAAAAAAATTCAAAAAAAATCCTAAAAAATAAAAATTTCCAAAAATTAGAAAATTTCATAAAAATTGAAAAATTTTAAGAAAATTCAGAAAATACAAATAAAAAATGTGAAAAAATTAAAAAAATTAAAAATTTAGAAAATTTGAAACTTAAGAAAAAATTTTCAGAAAATCATAAAAATCAATTCTAGGTTAATGAAATTCTTAGAAATTCAATTTTCGAAAAAAAATATCAAAAATATCAAAAATTCACAGAATGGTTCAGAAATACTATGGCCAACTTTAGAAAGTAAAATTTGAATTTTTGGGAGTGCCCAAGTGGCATTTTTAGAAAATCTCAAATTCAAGGGTTATAATCCCTAAAAAACCCTAAAACCTTACAAAGACAAATCATGGAATAAATAAGCCTTTAGTGCTTCATTAGGATTTGGATGCTTTTGGGTGCATTTTGACTTTTAGAGACAACTTAGGATTGATTGATTTGATTGACATTGATTGCGCATTTAATTCTTGATTGATTTTTCCAGTAATTAGAATGGATAGAATTAGTGGGTAAGCCTCGAAAACTTGCATGACATGTTAGATATCGTATCATTCTTAGGTACTGAAAGGGTGTTAGGGATCTCACTCCAGGATCATTAATGTAGCCAAGTCCCCATACTCAGAATCTCTGGTTCATAGTATCGTTATATTTCTCCCATAATTATGTTTCTAGTCAACCTACCCATAATTATGTTTCTCTCTTACTTCCTAGCGGTATGCCACGAAAATTTGGGCACGAGAATAACCCTCTATTGACACTTGATTTTTGGTCAAGTTTTCAATTTTATATAAAATCCATGAAAATTAGGATTATGAACCTTGGCCATGCTTAAAAACCTATTCCTAAACAAAAATAATAATTTTTTAATATTTTTTTGTGAATTTTTCCTCAATTTCTTTTTGGCTAAAAAGGGAGAAAAATCAAGAAAAATACTAAATGGAATTCAAAAATTCCACAAAAATAACCATTAGTCTTCTTTTAATTCCAATTTCAGCACTGCAATTTCAATTTTAGAAAATTTTAGTTGGGGATATGTTTTTCTCAAAATTGGGTAATTTCAAATCCTAATTGAGCCGTCATTTTTGGGTTCTGGTGTCTTCACAATAATTGATTCTGGGACCTTAAATTTCATATTGGTTGGTCCAATTTCACAAATTGACAAAAGAGTTGAAAAGCCCCAAAAATTAATTAAAAATTAAGGATTTTAAGAATCAAATTGGGGATCTTATTCAATTTGAAATTTTCAATCGAAACCTATACCTTCCTTAGGGTTAATTGAACATGGGTAATTCGATTTTGATCTCAATTTTACCTAATTAGATTATTTGGACCCTTAATTGAATAAAATCCCAATTAAACCGAATGCAAAATTTAGAATTTTTGGTTATAATGAGGATGAAAATTCAAATTCAAATTGATTTCATATTTTGAGGTAAAAAAATGTAAATTTAGACCAACCCAGGTCTGCTGGGTCGATCGGATCCAACCCGAGTTGGTCATCCCCTTCATCTAGATCAAACAATGTGCTGGAAAGGACAAGAAAATATCAGCTCAACCCCATCTCTTCGCCGACTTAGAATTCTTATTCAACACATGAAAAATAGGATTAGACAGATTGAGATTCTCTAGCTGTCTATCCCCATCCGTTATAACCGATCGGTGAGTTGGTTAGGGGTGAGAACCAACTAGAGGAAGGAGAAGAAAAAGGAGGGAAAACTTGTTATCACAAATAAAAGGTGCTCGATGAAAATCTAGAGAGAACAAGAGAGAAAAATAGACAGAGAAAGAGAGAAATTAGGAGACAGAGTGAGTAGAGGTCCTTCAGGCCGAGTGATCGGCGCTATTCTGACCAGAAAAGCACTGATAAATCAGTCTCTCCAGTGAACCTCCTCACTGAAGGTCTAGAAGCGAGACTGATTGGGAAGGTCTAAAAACTGATCTTGATCGACGAATCCAAGGCTTTTTTGGCGAAACGGTGATCACATGCTTGAAGAACAAGTGTAGGAGAATCATCCTAGAGCTTCCTTGTTGCCTGGAATTTCCAATCTAACCTCCAATGAAGAAGGTAAAAATGCTTCCGCTCACACACCAACCATTTAGTGAAATGTCTGGCTGATTGACCGAACCTTGTTATGTTTGATTCATCGATTTTCTTTTTGTCACTGTGATTATTGATGCCTCATACGTAATTCTAATCATTTATTTAGTCATTTGATGCATTTTGGAGCATGATTGTGTGAAAACCTTGATTAGGTCCCCATGATCATCCTCCCCGGAGCTCCCAAACGTTGTTGGAATGCTTTCTAGCGGCTAATGGCTAATCAATTTAGTGTTTCTGATCCTACTTGATGTTCTGGCTGTTGCTTTGGTTGCTATAAACGGCTAGAACGTTTTGTTTGATAATCTGAATATTAGAAGCATTTGATTATGATAGTTTCGAGTTGGTGTTTTTAGGCTTGGTTTTCACTAGCCATCGGCTATCCAGCAATGGTCTGGCAAGGCTAGGTAGTTAGAAGGTGTGGGATAGTTGATCTAGGAGCTAAGGTGGTGGTCAAAATGTGCTCGAAGGGTTGCCGGAGATTGACATAAATTGGCGGCCCTAAAAACATAAAAACGAGCTCATGCCCAACAAGTGTTTGTCAATATGCCTAAGAGAAAAAGAGAATAAACGGTGCCCAAAATAGCACATTGTCGATGGGAATTTGTCGGAGATTGATTGGTCTGGTCCAACCTGGTCAATTTGGTCTAAACTGGTTCAGTTTGATCCCGAGTGAGAATAAAAAATGAATAAAATGAATAAAAAATCATAAAAAATAGAAAATTAAAAAAGATCATAATTTTTTAAAAAAATTCAGAAACTTCCCAAAAAATTAGATAATTTAGAAAATCCTTAAAAATTAGAAAAATTCAGAAAATTCTTTAAAAAAATTGGAAAATTCCGAAAATTCATAAAAACTAGGGGAAATTTTAAAAAAATTTCAAAAATTCACATAATGGTTTAGAATACCTATGGCCATCCACTTTGAGTGAAATTTAAAGTTTTTGAGATGCCCAAGTGGCATTTTTGAAGATTCCTTAGCTTAGGGATTAAAAAGGGCTTTAACCCCTAAAAAAATCCTAAAAGAAATTTAACCCCCAAAAGGGGTCTTTCCCCCTAAAAAATTGTAAAGCTACACAATTCATTGAATGAACAAGCCTTAGGGGCTTTACTAGGATTTGGGTGTTTTGATTGATTTTCATTTTAGAGACCATTTTAGGATCACTGTGTTTGACTGAAATTGCTTGCGCATTTCCTTTTTGATTGGTTGATTTCTCCCGATTAGAACAGTTAGAATTAGTGGATAGGCTTTGCGAGCTTGTGTGACATGTTAAGACACTTTGCATCGTTTTAGATACCGAAAATACATTAGAGATCTTGATTTGGGATCATTAGCTAATCAAGTCCCCTTACCCATGTAATCTCTAGTTCGTAAAAATCATGACATTTCTCCCATACCTCGATTAGGTTTCTAATCGATCAATAAGGACTAGTGGCGAGTCCGAAGGAAAACTTAGGTTAAATAGAAAAATTTTAAAAATAAATATTCGCTGTCTTGTAAGGTATGATCTGGGAGAGACCCTCGTTCGTCTAGTGATGGGATGTTTGTGAGACGTTTGGGCGAAATATCCATTTCGGACCTTTATAGCTCATTCGGGGACAATTTTCTCATTCATGACAAATGAAAGTACCTCCAAAGGCGCGCTAAAGCACGGTATGACAGGCTTGGCAACTCTACTACAGACCTCTAATGGACTTAAGCCTTGTTTAGAATGATATGCATGTATTTTGTGCTTACACGAGGATCCAAGGTACGTCCCACTAATGATTGTGTTAAATGGTTTTGTAGGTGGGAGGTATAAGGGGTGTAGTCTTTGTTCAACCCTTTATTTTGCAAGAAGGTGTTGAGAGAATGAGAAATGATTATTTGAGAAACGTTGTTTGGTTATAAATTGTTATACATGCTTTTAAATAGCTTTAGCATGACACCATTTGCACACACCACCCGTGGCCCAACCTCAGCTACAATTAGGATTACTTTTAGGAGGTTTGTACTTAGGCAAAACTATTGGCCAATTGCCCATGGGATCATTTAAATTCATATCGATCACTAAGACGGAATAATATTCCATTACTTTAGATCGCATGCCTATTGGAGTGGAATCCCTTATCCGTTAAAGTGATGACCTCAAATCTTTAGCCTATCTTACCCTTAGGCGTCAAAACCTGACTTGTTGCATCTGCATGTTTTTGTGCTTGATATGACAAAAATCACCTCATAAGGGTAAGTGTTGTTCCTTGTTCTTTACTTTAAATGATGTCACTCATTTCAAACATCATAAAATCAATGTTTAAGAACAACAATCGATGATTGGTTGAGATACCCCTTTCAAGTTGAAATAAACAATTAGGGTTCTATACTCCATTAAGTCATCTTATATGGAATGTATAAGGTCAATTTCCATTGTAAGTCAAAATGAATGTTGTTGTGTAAGGTCATTCAAAAGATTGAGAACTACAAGTGGTTAAATGGCCCATGTGACTTTAGGAGAGGAAAGTCAATTTCAATGTATTCCGAGCTTGTAAATGTTCAAATAGAGTTTTTCCAATCTTGGTGGAGTATAAAAAAGGGGTACCTATTCCAGGCATTGATTGTGACACCATTCTTAATTATGTGTTCTTCTAAGGTTTAGAATGGAATTAACATGTAGTTAAAATGGAATTTTAAAATGTTACTAGTAATCCATGGTGATTGACAAAAAAAACCTTTTTTTCATTCTTTAGATCTAAAATGGGGAAAGTAGATGTTCAAGTCATTCTGATTCCCCAAAAGAAGCTTTTTTAGAATACATTATTCCCAATACACCCAGTGTGGAGCCATACATCCTTGAGGAAGTGGTTATCATGTTGACGAATAGGAATCCAGGATAAGAGAATGGAACGAGGAGGATGAAGCTACCTTAGCTAGCAAGAAGCCTAGACTTGATTGAACTAGTCATTTTGATTTGAAGTATTGTAATACAAACTTTCAAAATTGAAACAATCATTTGTCAAATAAAGTTTCATGAGATTTTGATCACATTTTGAAAAGACAATCACCATGGATTACGATTCTTTGAATTGTATGATTTCTTTAGATGAACATCGACAAGAAGTTTCACACAAGGCTAAGGTTTGTGTAGAAGTTCTTATCCTTGTTAGTTGAAAACAAAACATATAATTGAAAGCATATATATAGGCTATAACTGTTGCTTCATCATACTAATGTTTCATATCTTCACAATAGGTGATATAGCAATGGAAGAAAGGAGAACCCAAATTCGAACACATTTACAAACAAGAATGGTAGAAGAAGAAACTCGCAATCGCTTGGCAAAGGTTGAGAATCAAATGACTCAAATGGCCGCCATGATGGGGAAGATGAAGGATTTTATAATCGCTACAAGAGGATCTTATCCTATGGCCCCCAATACTAATACTCCAAATGCTGGAGAAGCCTCTCAAGGTAACCATAATCAAAATGAGGAGCTTGTTTAGGAGAACTCACCAAAGACAACACCCGAGGTAGTGAACTTAGAAGAAGACGGCTCTTCAAAGAAAACTCCATCTAGGACCAAGGATGAAGAAGAAGCCAAAAGGTTGGCTAAAATTGAAGAATGTCTAGCAAGTCAAGGATATGAATTGCAAAGATTTGATAAATTCTCACCATATACAAAGGTGATTGTTCCGGAAAACTACAAAGAACTAGAGTTTGTAAGCAAATATGATGGAATTGGCTATCTTAAAAGCCACTTGAAATATTATTTCCGGAAAATGGCGAGGTATTCAAATAATATGCCTCTTCTCATTAGCACGTTTTAAGATAGTCTCAAAGAAGTAGCTCTGGCATGGTATACTACTCTGGACATTGAAGATTTCTATGAATGGGATCATCTTGCCAGTGAATTTCTACGTCAATACAAATTCAATGTTGAAGTACTCCCAATGAGGGAAGATCTCATGAGAATGGAGAAGAGGAGAAACGAAGGATTTTGGACATTTGCCTAGAGGTGGAAAGTTGTTGCCTAGCAAGTTAAACCTACGATCAGCAAAGATGAGCTTATTGAGCTCTTTTTGAAGTCCCTCCCATTTGAATATTATGACAAACTTCATGTCTCTAGTTGTCAAACGTTCACCATGTTAGTAAAAGTGGGGGAAAGAATATAATTGGCATCAAAAGAAAATAAGAATCAAGAAGCATCAACACGAAGATCGTATCTTGCAAGAAAGGATAAAGAACATGCTCATGAAGTATATGCACGGAGATCGTATCCTGCCTCGTCTATTATTGAAATTGTTGCCCATTCTTCTTGAAGGGCATGTGGTGGTAAAGGAGGTACCAAGAGAGAATCCTCCAAGGTTTCCTGGGTTTGATGAATATAAAACCTGTGTGTATCACATAAGAGAATGGGGGCATGACGTGGATAATTACCTCGCTTTGAAAATCAAAATTCAGCAGCTCATTGATAGGAAGATTCTCAACTTTCAAGAACCCGAGCCAAATGTGCATTAGAATCCACTTCCAGAGCACAATGTAGTTAACATAATTTGGGGTGAAGATGAGAAAGTTGAGTCCAAAAAAGACAATGAGTACTAAGCCAAAGTAAAAGCTGCTCATCAAGGTGATGCTTGGTTCGATAATAAAGCACGTCAAAATGGTGAAGTGATTGATACCTTAGGATAGGATTCTGGGAAGTATAACCTTCAAGTTAAATACACACCCTCTCCATGGGCATTTATGAATGAAGTTATCATGCCCGATGATTGGGGCGGAATGGATAACAAAGAAGATCCCAAAACTAAGACACAGAATAATGAATTAAACTCCAAAGAAGAGATAGATGAAGAAGAACAAAAACAAGAAGATATCCACCAAGGAGACAAATGATTCATTTGTGAAGCAAATGAACAAGGTGAAGTTATTGACTTGATGGGTTAGGATAGTGGAAGATACAACTTCCATGTCAAATATTACCCTCCTCCATGGGCATTTAAAAATGAGGTTATTGTGCCCGGTGGTTGGGGCGGTATGGATGAAGTTCCAATTAACAAGCTAAACCTCGAGGAAAAGGAAGATCGACAAGAACAAGAAAAGAAAAAGATTTGATGAGGCGATAGACGGTTTATCCACAAAGCACGGAAGCAAGGTGAGACCATGGGTTTGTTGGGTTAGGATAATAGTCGTTATAATTTCCGCGTCAAGCATACATCTCCTCCATGGGCCTTCAAAAACAAAGTCATCATACCTAATGGTTGGGGTGGAATAGATCAAGTAAATGATGAAGGAATGGAGTTAATGATTACACCATTTGTATTAAGTTAGATGAAGTCAACAAGTACAAAAAGGAGGAATGTCACGTGGATCCAATCACTCTTCAACTTCCCATTAAGCAGTTAAAAATTGGAGAAACAAAACTACAATTGTGATAATTACCTTACCCTCGAAATTTGAGATCGATCCTGTCACGCCCCGCACTTCGAAGGTGCGCCCATCCCTCGCAGAGGTCGATTCGCGTGCGACGTCCCAGGACGCGTCGCCGACCCAAACCCAACACAGAGAATTAAAACACATGCAGAAGCAATTAAAACCACCCGTACATAGATAAACGTATAACCCATGGTAACCACTGAAATCAATACTTGTACTAATACTGGAAATCCTTTACAATATCCAGATACAACCCAAATACCAAAAATCAAAAATGATTCAAGGCCACTACGACTAGCTGGGGCTCTTCCCAAAAATGTGTCGATACGCCTGTCGTCCTCAAAGTCGGGGATCTGAAAAGTCGGTTTTACAACAACCATGAGAATAAATCTCAGCGAGTAATTCCCTAAACCTAAACTAGGCTAACATGCACCTCCTGACCAGTACTAAACAACACATAATACACACGTAACTGACTCAGGCCCTCGGGCCTAAATCTAATCTCACTAGACCCTGCAGGTTAGGCGTCAAATCAACAAAAACAGCCACGCGGCAGAACTTAATCACAGCACATACACGTGCATTTCTATGTCACAACGCATGTTATGCATATGTTAGTGCTCGCACTCATGCTCATGCCTCATCAATGCATTATCGCACACTTGCACACTAGCACTCAGCCATTTCTCAATTACTCCTCCGATCCGCGTAAAACGCATCAGGTCCGACCCGCGTAAAACGCATCAGGTCTATCACTTCGAGATCAATCTCCGGCCCGCGTTAAACGCATCAGGCTCATGACATATTACCTGCGTAAAACGCATCAGGTTGGTCATCTTCCGATAAACCGGGCATCGTCCCGCGTAACACGCCTCAGGACGGGTTCACTACCCCGCGTAACACGCATCAGAGTTTATTGTGATCACACATTCACAAACCTCAATTTTATCTGAACCCCGCGTAAAACGCATCAGAGCAATTTAGGTGATCACAATGCACATGTCACTCGGGCACACTTATAAATGCAAATGCCGTGCCAATGCTTGAGATTTGCACCCATGGTCATAAAGTTTACACTTGAGCATCCACATGCGCGAATTACGGTGTAACATGCTCAACTTGTACCGCGTATATTCAAATTCATAAACCAACATGCCCAAATCAGACAATCAATTTAAAACAGCCATAACATCAAATTGGCACACTACCCATGCACAAATTCACATGACCGGGCCAACAAGAACTCACATAATCAAGGTCTACCAAACCAATCTATTCCTAGTCTCGCTAGATATACGATTTGGCATCATCAAAATAATCACAATTAAGGCTCAATTAGCCCGTCAATTACGCAGTACAATCCTTATCAGAAATTTCAGGGCTAAACCTCAAATTGATCTCGGCTTGCCAGAATCAAACCCAGTCGTGGCCAGTCACTATACCACAATTTCTAGGCCAATAAGTGTCATCAAATTGCTCCATTCAAACTTACCAAACGTCCATCTAATCAACCACCAAACATAGTCACCACCCGATATATTAATTTCACCCACCAAATCCACCATTATGTCCAAATCCCAACACCCATACTTTGCCACATCACAGCACTATCGAGCCATTAAACCTCGACTAAATAGTCATTCTTAATCACCGAAAACACCACAAAATCAGTCCTTAATTATCACCATAATTTAACCCCTAATTTACCCTAATTAACCCTTAAACTTGTCTAAAAATGCAAATAATCCTAATTAGGGTTTAGGGTTGTACTCACCGGGTGTCCTACGCTTAAAAATGGCCGGATAAACAGTAATGGGCCCCGTGTGAACAGTGCTCGTCGGTGAACAGTACTCGCCGGAACAGTATTCGCCGGAACAGTAACGCCGGCGATGAACAGTGGCCGGCCGGAAAATACACAGTGACGGGAACGGCAGGGCAGGTGGGCTCGAGGGCGGCTCAGCAAGGCTGGGCGGCTGGCTGGTCGGCCGAGGCGGCAACCGGGGGCGGCGGTGGCTCCTCCGGCGAAGGCCTCCCACGGCCAAACAAAGGAGGGTGAAAAGAGAGAGAGACTGGGAGAGTGAGAGGGAGAAGGAAGGGAGAGGGGAAAGGCTGAGGTGTGGGGGAGTGGTGGCCGGCGGACGGGCCGGCGAGCTAGCCGGCGGTGATCGGCGGAGGGGTGAGACGGCACGCGGCGAGCAGAGGCCAGAACAGGGGAGGCTTCGGGGGAGAGAGAGTGAGGGAGAGAGAGGGAGCAGCTGGGGGGTCGGGAGCTCAGGCTGACGGCGACAGTTGGCACGGCGGCGTCGCAGGCGGCGGGGCTAGCTCCGGCGAGCGGATGGGCAGTCCCGGCGAGCTACGGCTGCGGCTGGCTTGCAGCGACGTCAAGGGCGTCGGCGACCGAGCAGAGGCGACGGCCGGACAACGTGTGGCGCGGCGGTCGAGCCAGCTGGCAACGGCGGCGGCACGCAGCATCAGGGTAGCCTGGGCGGAGCTGGACGGGCGGCCGGGCAGGGACGAAGCAGAAGCCAGACCAGTCGGGGGGGTCTAGCCGAAGAAGAAGAAGAAGGAGGGGAAAAAGAAAAAAATAAAAAAAGAAAAGAAGGGAGAGAAGAGAGAGGGAGCAGTGAGGGAGAGAGAAGACAGACGGGACAGGTCGGGGGGGAAACGTGCGCGGTTCCGAGGAGAAGAGAGAGAGAGAGGGGGGAGAAATTAAGAAAATTTATACTAATTCAAATATTAAACGCAAACCGAGGGTTCGAATTCGAATCCGAAAATTGCTTATCGCTCCTAAATAGGCCTCGCACGCAAAAAGGGACGAAGGCTAAATTAATGAGACTAAATTTTCACGAGAAAGGTCTACTAGTCCAAATTTGCACCTAGTCAAATACTCTCGGTTTTCCATTATTCCTGATAACCTCGACACTGGCTGCAATAATATCGGCACCGTCCAATTTATTTCATCTCAAAACTCCCGGAAATCGACTGCCAAGTTCAGGGTATAAATAACGGCCAAATTCGATCGAGTGCGATTCTAGCAAAATTTCTAATTTTAAAAATAAGAACCCAAGAGTGATCAGTTCCCGGGCAAAATTCCATTATAAGCGCATTGACGAATTACACGTTTCTATAATTCCCAAAAATTGGCCAAAATCCGGACTGTTACAGATCCCAAAAGTGTACCATGAGATTATGCTACAAAGGAGGGAGAAGTGGAAAAGAAAGGAGTAACAGAGGAAGATGCCAAGCAACTTCTATCAATCATGAAGACAAGTGAGTTTGAAGTGATTGAGTAATTAAGAAAAATGCAAACACAAATCTCTCTATTGGACCTATTCAAGACATCTGTAAAGCACAAAATGGTCCTTATGAAACTTCTCAATGAGGTACACGTGCCAAAAACTATTAACAAAGTACAGTTGGAAGATTTTGTTGGCATTGTTCTCTTTAAAGATCATATCCCCTTCTTAGATGAGGACTTCCCTATAGACAGACGCTTGCATAATAAAGCGTTGTACATCATAGTTAAATGTAGAGGTAAAGAGGTATCACGGGTGTGAATTGATAATGGCTCTGCCCTCAGCTTATGCCCATTAAGCATGCTACACCGATTAGGGATTAGTGAGGAACTCGTTAAATCGACAAAGGTAATAGTGAGATTGTTTGATGGCATGAAGAAGGATGTCATCGAGGACATCGAGTTGGAAGTGTCCATCAGTACCGTTCCACTTTTAATTAATTGCCAAATGGTGGATATGCCAAAACCTTCAGTCTACTATTAGGAAGACCGTGGATTCATACGGTAGGTGCTATCCCATCAAACTTACATCAGAAGGTTAAGTTTTTTATTGATGGGAAGATGATCACCGTACATAGGGAAATAGACTTCGTCACCTAGAAGGAGAGTGCGATACTGTACATAGAACCAAAGGTGAAAGAAGAGCTAAGCTATCATTCATTTGAAATGGTCTCAATGTTACACATTCACGAAGGTAGCATCATAAAGAATCCAAAACTTTTGGCATCGTCAATTATGTCCGGAAAGACATTTTGTCGGTATGGATTTACTTCTGGAGATGGAATTAGGGCAAATACCTAAGGGATCAAAGAGCCAATTACTCCACTTATGGCCAAATAGAGGTACAAAATTGGGTACATGGGAGAAAACCCTAATGACCATCATGGAGGCCAAGGTTGCGGTTGAGGTGACAGCCATGGAAACCGTAGAAACCATGGAGGCCGAGGTGGTCGTATTATTAACCCATCATCATGGAAGGGCAAAGCCAAAGGGCTTCCCTATCATCATATCCATATCAAGAAAACTTTCCCTAAGCCTTCCAAATTACTCCAAGAAGAGGATATTCATGCAGAAGATGAACTTGCTTTGCTTGGGTTGTTTGAAGATAATGATGTCAATGTCTTTATAACTGAGGTGGAAGATACACTGGAAAGGGAGATCTTTCTAATTCTTTATCTGCTTTGTTGGCTTTTTCATTTTATCGTTACTTTTATAGATTCTAGGTTCATTTTGATTCCATATACAATTTCAATTTAGTTGCAATTTCCATTCATATTGATGTAGTTGTAATGCAATTTCTCAAAAATCAATAAAGTGCTCAATGTTTTGTTAAGGACTTATGGAAACTAAATCAAACCTATGATGGATATTGTGCTCACTTGTAAGGCTTGAAGCTTTGGGTTTTTATATCGCTCTTGATTGAGAAAATGATTTTTGAAAGAAGCAAGGATTTCCAAGGATATAAGGACTAGCTCTTTCTTCTTATTCTTTCAAAAAGGATTTCAAAAATAGCTTTTCACAAAACCTCCTGCATTGTTATGTCTCATATGCGATTACTAGCTATGTTTATTACATGTCAGGCATGAGCATTCGCATATTCATAATAGGTTCTTATGTGGCTCAAATCCTTCAAAAGAAATCACTTGTGATATTGAGGAAGTTGATTAAGATGAAGAATGGGTCATAAAAGAGTGGATCCGTCACAAAGAATCAAAACTACTTACATTAGAAAAAACAGTTACTATCAATATGGATAATGATGAGAATCCCAAAGAAGTTAAGATTGGAGAAAATCTTTCTTCCAAACAAGCAAAGAGGATTAACAAGTTTCTCAAGGAATATCAAGATATCTTTGTATGGTCTTATGCTAATATGCCTAGTCTAGATCTAAAGATTATTGAACATTCTTAACCAATTGATCCAAGCATTCCTCCAAATAAACAAAAATTTTGGAGAAACAAAGCCAAAATTGGCAAAGAAGATAGAAGAAGAAATAATGAAATTGGTCAAGGTCAGATTTATCGAAGTGGTACCTTATCCAAAATAGGTTGCCAATATAGTCCCTGTATTGAAGAAAGATGGACGGGTACAGGTTTACGTTGATTATCACGACTTAAACAAAGCAAGTCCCAAGGATGATTTTTCACTACCACATATCGACATCCTAGTGGATAGCACTACTGGATTTGAAACGTTTTCATTTATGGACGGTTTCTCTAGATATAATTAAATTCTCATGAAGAAGGAAGATAAGGGGAAGACATTTTTCATCACACTATAGGGCACATTTTGTTACAAAGTAATACCTTTCGGTTTGAAGAATGCTGGTGGAACATATCAAAGAGCAATGGTCACACTATTCCATAATATGATGCACAAGGAAATTGAAGTATATGTAGATGATATGATTGCTAAATCCAATCAAGGAGAAGATTATGTGGAACTACTCAGGAGATTGTTTGAAAGACTTAGAAAATATAAGCTAAGATTAAACCCCAATAAATGTGTATTTATGGCAAAATCTAGCAAGCTAATGAGAATTGTGATTAGTAACAGAGGCATTGAAATAGACCCCTTGAAAATCAAGATGATATACAATCTCAAGACTCCCTCACTAGTGAAAGAAGTGAGAAGCTTATTAGGGCGATTGAACTATATTACCCATTTCATCTATTAGCTTTTTGAAACCATTAAGCCATTCTTCAAGTTGCTAAATAAAACTGCCAAAATGAAATGGGGTACAGAGTGCCAACAAGCCTTTGATATGATCAAAGAATATCTGCTATGTCCGTCATTACTTGTACCACTAATCCTTACGATTCCGTTGATCTTATATTTGACAATTCACCATGAGTCGTTAAGAGCCATGATTTTTCAAAGAAGACTAAGTGATGGTAAAGAGCAAGCTATTTACTACTTGACAAAGAAATTTACCACATCTGTGATGAATTAACCGGTAGTTGAAAAGACGTGTTGCACTAATCTGGGTGTTACACAGGCTAAGGCAATACAAGCTTCATCATCAAAACTTATTGTTAACTGAGAATGGCCTGATCAAGTTCTTGTTAGAGAAATCTTCCTTGGTTGGAAAGTTGGCTAAATGACAAGTCTTATTATCAGAATTTGACATCAGAAGTTCTTCATAGAAATCCATTAAAAATCCATTAAAGGAAGGGCAATTGCAGATATGTTAGCAGAGAATTCGCAAGGATCTACCAATCATGAAGAAGATGAGTTCAATGACCATGTCCTGGTAGTAATGGATGATAAATAGACCATGTACTTTGATGGTAACCAATCTATTCGAATCAGGAATCGGGGCAGTATTAATTTTCCCAAAGGGCTAATGTTATTCGGTATCTGCCAAGCTAGTATTCCCAAGCGCTAACAATATTGCTGAATAAGAAGCATACATACTTGGCTTACATTTAGCTCTCTCGATGAAAGTAAAGATGTTGTAAGTGTACGGAGATTTCATGCTTATCATTTTACAAACAACGGGTGAATGGCAAACCTGAGACTCTAAATTGGTGCCATACCATAGATACTTGGAGGAAATAATGGAAGAATTTGAAGAAATCGCGTTTGACTATCTACCAAGAGCTCAGAATCACTTTGCGGATCCTTTAGGTACTTTATCACCCCTATTACAAGTTGAGGATGGTTTAGATATAAAACCATTGAGAATCAATATTCTTGAGCAACTAGCACATTGTATGGTAGGTCAAATGGAGTTTGATAATGAGCCATGGTTCCATGATATTAAGAAATATCTCTAAACTGGAGAATTCCCAGAAGGGAGCCAAGCAGTTGATAGAAAATTCATAAAGAAGCTAGCTACGAAGTTCTTTCTTAGTGGTCAAACTCTTTATAAGAGATCAATTGATTTAGTCTTGCTAAGGTTCGTCGACACCAAAGAAGCTGATCAAATCATGAAAGAAATCTATTAAGGCAAAAGAAGTCCAATTCCCCAAGTGGAGCAAATCAAAACAAGAGATGTGAAATATAATCTTTTATGGATACTTAGATGAAAGAAGACAGAGGGATCCCATCGAGTAGGTTAGGTAAGTATCCATAACTCATGAATTTAGATTCCCCAAAGTTCATTTTTCCAAAGGATTAAGTTTGTTTCCCCAAGCAAATTAACGTGAAATCAAAACAAATCTTTTCAAAGATCATCTCAAAAAATTTCAATCAAAAGGTTTGAACACATGTTCTTTGAGAATACATTATACATCACAATTCCTTAAATAGGAGGATTTGACAAAAAGTTCTTAAAAGATTCAAAGAAAATCTTTGGATGAAATCAAATGAAAAGACCTTCAAATGATAAAATGTAAGTCATATCCAAACATGTCCCTTATACACTTGAGTGAAATGGAAAAATGAGCATCAAAAGTGAGAGGTAGCCTCATCCGAAGGAGATAGAAGGTATTCGCAATGATTACATAGATTGAAATGATGAAAGGTATGCTTTTCACTATCCTAAACACATAATTATCCCTTAGAAGCCAAATTCGAGCCCCAAAGACGGAGAAGTCTTTTAACACAACCCTGTTAAAAGCCACCTAACATTGGAGCAATTAAGAGGTTCACGGTTGAAATTTATGGAAAAAAAGATCAAGAAAGATTCTATTGCATACACTTGCATCAATCTTTTGTGTTAACTTCATGTGGAATCATATGGAAGCTCAAGACATCCCAAAAGGAAGAAGAGCATTTCCTTTCATATTCCAAACACGAAATCCGTTTGCAAAGCCCAATTGAGATTGAACATTCATTTCCAAACCCAATTGGTGATCATCTCCTCACATTGGGGCAAAGCATGTGATCCAATTTAAATTGATAGAAACAAAAAGACATGACAAAGAGTCCTTAGAGTTCAAAAAGATCAAAAGCTAACAGAATCAAAAATGCAAATGCAATATGAATCAAGGACATGAAAAAGTAGCATGCCAGGTAAAAGCAAGGCCAGTGCCCAGAAAAAATGAGCAAAGGAAGAGAAGAAGGAGAGCTCAAAAGGGAATTCAAAGATGACAACAAAAGCAAAAACAAAAGTTGTGAAAGATCCAAGATCGCAAAAGTTAGAAGCTAAAAAGAAAAGACCATGATGAGCATCTAGAGGACTCTTGTAATCATGAAAAGAAAAGATCCCGTGTGAACAAAAGAAGGGTGGAAATGCTAAGAGGATCACCAATTTTACAAAAACCCCTAAATTTAAAAACAAATGAGCCTTTTAAGCCTAACCGATACCAACATTACAATCTCACCCTAAAGACTCTTTAGATTGAGATGTTGAGAGTAAAAACATGATTTCATGACAGAAGCCATCACTTAAAGAAGTGTGTGCAATCTTGTCTTTTCTTGTCTTCAAGATTCTTAACTTATAGACCTAAAGTAAGTCGAAAGATGATGAAATTCTTGGCCTCAAAATGCCTATCATTGAATAGCCATTAACCAAGCTTACATTATGATCCTTCGAAAAGACCTTATTGGATCAATTAAATGGTATACATTATGAATATCTCTGAATACCCGATGAATGGTTATGAGAGATAAATTGAGAAACACAGAGTGATCCCCATATCAACGAATGAAGAAAAAAGACAAAGTTCATAGATTGAAGTAAATCTTTTCTAATGAAGGTCTTTCAATTGATCATCATAAGTATTTCTTAAAAGATTTCAAGTAGATTGCTCAAATATTTCTTTTAAAAGAGAATTTGATTGTCTAAATGCATTAACACAAATAATGCATGTTTTGAGATCAAAATCACCTAATTTTTCAAACGGTTTTAGGTCTTTCGTTAAACCCTGACTTTTCAAACGGTTTTGGGTCTTTTCTTAAATCCTCACTTTTCAAACAGTTTTGGGTTTTTCCTTAAACCGCGACTTTTCAAATAGTTATGGGTCTTTCCTTAAACCCCGACTTTTCAAAATGGTTCCGGGTATTTCCTTAAACCCTAACTTTTCAAATGGTTCCGGGTCTTTTCTTAAACCCCGACTTTCAAAATGGTTCTGAGTCTTTCCTTAAACCTCGACTTTTCAAATGGATCTGGGTCTTTCCTTAAACCCCAACTTTTCAAAATGGTTCCTGCTCTTTCCTTAAACCCCGACTTTTCAAAACAGTTTCGGGTTGTTCCTTAAATCTCAACTTTTCAAAACGGTTCCGGGGTTTTCTTAAATCTCAATCTTTCCTTAAACCTCGACTTTTCAAAACGGTTCCCGGTCATTCCTTAAATCTCAACTTTTCAAAATGGTTTCGAGTCTTTCCTTAAACCCTGACTTTTCAAATGGTTTCGTGAGTCTATCCTTAAACTACAAGGGTTTCATTGGTCTATTCTTAAATCACAAGGGTTTCATTGGTCTATTCTTAAACCACAAGGGTTTCGTGGATTTATCCTTAATCCACAAGGGTTCGTAGGTGTATCCTTAAACCATGGGGTTAATAGATACTTAAAATCACAAGGTTCGTAGGTGTATCCTTAAACCACAGGGTTTGTGGGTTTATCCTTAAACCGCAAAAGTTAGTGAGTTTATCCTTAAATCCCAAGTCCATAGTATTTTTCATCACCATTGCTATTCTCCATACTTCCAAAAAAAAAATCAGTAATCTGTATCTCATGAATAGATATCATCAATGAACAGGTGAGTTCCTTTTTCTCTCTCAATCATAAAAAAGCATCAAAGTTGAAGAATTGGATTGGGATAAGAATTTTAAAGCAGGACCTGATCGGTTGTTGTGAAATTTTAAGCTGCTTTGTTAGTTGAGTCGATTAGAATTTAAGTATCACCTTATCTTTGAGATTAACCTCTAATGAGATTAATTTTAAAGAGAGACAGCTATTGGCAGTTGATTTTTGGTCAAGTTTTCAGTTTTATATAAAAATCATGAAAATTAGGATTATGAACCTTGGACATTCTTAGAAATCTATTCCTAAAAAAAATGTAGATTTCTCGTGAATTTTTCCTCAATTTCTTTTTGGCTAAAAAGGGAGAAAAATCAAGAAAAATACTAAATGGAATTCAAAAATTCCACAAAAATAGCCATTAGTCTTCTTTTAATTCCAATTTCAGCACTGCAGTTTCAATTTTAGAAAATTTCAATTGGGAATATGTTTTTTCCCAAAATTGTGTAATTTCATATCCTAATTGAGCAAAAAATCCAATGAAGTCATTTTTGGGTGTGGTGTATTCACAACAATTGATTCTGGGACCTTGAATTTCATATTAGTCGGTTGAATTTCACAAATTGACAAAAGAATTAAAAATCTCCAAAAATTAATTGAAAATTAGGGATTTTAAGACCCAAATTGGGGATCTTATCAATTTGAAATTTTCGATTGAAACCTACACCTTCCCTAGGGTTAATTGAACGTGAGTAATTTAATTTTGATCTCAATTTTACATAATTAGATCATTTGGATGCTTAATTGAATACAATACCAATTAAACCAAATGCAAAATACAGAATTTTTGGGTTTAATGAGGATGAAAATTCAAATTGATTTTCCTTACCAAAAAAAAAATTCAAATTGATTTGATATTTTGAGGTAAAAAATGTAAAGGATTAGAAATTTGGGGTTAAAATCGTGAAATTGGATCGAATTTGTAAATTTAGACCAACCCAAGTCTATTGGGTTGGTCGAATCCAACCCGTCCCGACCCAAGTTGGTCATCCCCTTCACTCGGCTCAGACAATGCATGGGAGAGGAGAAGAAAATATCAGCTCAACCCCATCTCATTGCCGACTTATAATTCTTATTTAGCACGTGAAAAACAGGATTGGAGCTATCCATCCTCATCCGTTATAACTAATCGATGAGTCGGTTAGGGTGAGAACCGACCGGGGGAAGGAGAAGAAAAAGGGGGGAAAACTTGTTATCACACACAGAAGGTGCTCGACAAAAATCCAAAGAGAACGAGAGAGAGAAATAGATAAAGAGAGAAATTAGGAGAGAGAGTGAGTAGAGGTCCTTCTAGCCGAGCAATCGGCGCTATTCCGCTCGGAAAAGTGCTAGCAAATCGGTCTCTCCGGTGAACCTCCTCACTAAAGGTCCAAAAACGAGACTGATCGGGAAGGTTTGAAAACCGGTCCTGATCGATGAATTCGAGGTGTTTCCAACAAAACAGTGACCACGTGTTTGAAGAACAAGTGTAGGAGAATCATCCTAGAGCTTCTTTATTGCTCGAAATTTCCAATCTAACTTCCGGTGAAGAAGGTAAAAATGCTTCCCACTCACACACCAACCATTCGGTGAAATGTTTGAATGATTGATCGAACCATGTTATGTTTGATTCAGCGATTTTCTTTTTGGTGATTGTGATTATTGATGCCACATACGTATTTATGATCATATACTTTGTTATCTGATGCATTTTGGTTCATGATCATCCTCGCCGGAGCTCCTAAACCTCGCTGGAATGCATTTCTAGCGGCTAATGGCTCGTCAAGTTAGTGTTTTTTTTATCATATTTGATGTTCTAGTTGTTATTTTGATTGCTAGAAATGATTAGGACATGTTGTTCAATAATCTGAATGTTAGAAGCATTTGATTATGACAGTTTTGACTTAGTGTTTTTAGGCTCAATTTTCACTGGCCAGCGGCTGTTCGGCTGTGGCCGTTAGAGGCTAAGTGGTTAGAAGGTGTGGGATAGTTGATCTAGGAGCTAAGGTGATAGTTGGAATGTGATTAGAGGGTTGCCGAAGATTGACGTAAAGTGGCGGCCCTGAAAACATAAAAATGAACTCAAGCCCACCAAGTGTTTGTCAATATGCCTAAAAGAAAAGAGAATAAACGGTGCCGTTTTTGGCATTGCGCTCATTGGGAATTCACCGGAGACCGATCAATCTGGTCCAACCAGGTTAGACCGGTCTAAACCGGTCTGGTTCGATCCCAGGTGAGAATAAAAAATCATAAAAATTTTTAGAAAATTCTCCCCCCAAAAAATTAAATAACTCAAAAAATCCATAAAAATTAGAAAAATTCAGAAAATGCTTTAAAAAATGGAAAAATTTCGAAAATTCATAAAAAGTAGGGAAAATTTTCAAAAATTCAAAAATTCACATAATGATTTAAAATATTTGTGGCCACCCACTTTGAGTGAAATTTAAATTTTTTTAGATGCCCAAGTGGTATTTTTGAAGATTCCTTAGCTTAGGGATTAAAAAGGGTTTTAACCCCCAAAAGGGTCTTTCCCCCTAAAAAAACCTAAAGCTACACAATCTATTAAATGAACAAGCCTTAGGGGCTTTACTAGGATTTTGATGTTTTGATTGATTTTCATTTTAGAGATCATTTTAGGATTATTGTGTTTGATTGAAATTGTTGGCGAATTTCCTTATTGATTGGTTGATTTCTCCCGATTATAACAATTAGAATTAGTGAATAGGCCTTGCGAGCTCGTGTGACATGTTTAGACACTCCATATCATTTTAGGTACCGCAATGGCATTAGGGATCTCAATTTGGGATCATTAGCATAATCAAGTCTACTTACCTATGTAATCTCTGGTTCGTAAAAATCGTAATATTTCTCCCATATCTCGATTAGGTTTCTAGTCGACTAATAAGAAATAGTGGTGACTCCAAAGCAAAACTTAGGTTAGATAGAAAAATTAAAAAATAAATACCCCCTGTCTCGTGAGGTACGTTTGGAAGTGACCCTCGTTCGTTTAGTGATAGGATGTCTATGAGATGCTTGGGCGAAATATCCATTTCTGGTCTTAGTAGCTCATTTAGGGACAGTTTTCTTATTCATGACAAAGGAAAGTACCTCCAAAGGCACACAGAAGCACGGCGCTACACCCTCTTTACCATCCCTAGCGATGTGTCCGAAGAAAGATTGGCATTCCCCAAGAAAAGTTGGTATTTCCCAAGAAAGGTCAGTTATTCAAAAGATAAATCATCAAATCCTTAAATGAGACCCAACAGGTAAACCATCAAATCCTCGGGCAAGGATCCCCATGTGCTCATTATTTGAGTCTTTTTAAAACTTGCTGGCAAGGACCTACCAGACTAATCATCAAATCCTCGAGCAAAGGCCCCTAGGTGCTCATTGTTTAAGTCTTTTAAAGACCTGCTAGTAAAAATTCACTAGGAAAAGTATCAAACCTTCGGATAAAAAACCCTAGGTATTTTCATCATAACTCTTTTCAAACCATTCGGAAGGTAAATCAAGTGTTTCTTTGAAAAAGAAAAGCATTTCTCATTGCATAAGATGCAACCTAGATGTATTAAAAGATGCATGTATTCTGGAATAGCCTTAATTGTCTATTTCTTTGATGAATGCATAGGCTTTTTGCACAAAAATATATATGATAGGAGACACACCCTTAAGAGGTAACAACATGCCCAAGTAAGTATTTTCTACCCATGCCTATTCAAAAAGTCAAAGTACCCATAATTGTCATGGTACTCTTCGAGCATGGGATTAGTGGTGGCCATGGGCCGGTTTTGGCCCGGAACCGGCCCGGAACTGGCCCGATCGAACCCGGGCCCGGCCCATTGACCGGGCCTGCGGTTTGGAACCGGAACCAGCCCGTGGCATACGGGCTCGGTTCCGGTTCCAGAAAAATTTGAACCAGCCTGGAACCGGTGGTTCCGGGCCGGTTCTTCGAAAAAAAGAAGAAGAAGAAGCTGCAGGCTGCGCTGTAGCACAGCCTGAATTGCAAGCCACGCTACAGCAGCAGCAGGTTGCAGGCCGGGCCCCCCTCCCCCCTCTCTCTCTCTCTCTTTCGCTTTGCATCAGTGCATCTTCTCTTTCTCCTTCTCCTTCTCCTTTTCCTCCTTCTTCTCCTCCGCCCACCCTCTGGTCCCTGTCTTCCCAGATCTAACCCCCGCCGCCTTCGCCCCCGTCACCCCCGCCTATGGCCGCAACCGCTGACGCCGATGCCCACTCCTCCTTCCCCCTCGCTACCCTGCTCTTCCTCTTCTTTTCTCCTCCGCCCGCCCCCCGTCTCCCCAGATCTGACCCTCGCCGCTGCTGCCGCCGCCCCCCATGGCCGCAACTGCCGACGCTGACGCTCCCTTCTCCTCCCCTTCTCCCGACTCCGGAGGAGGAGGACCCCCCACTCCTCCTCCCTGTCCCCATCCCCGTGCCCGTCCCCCTCCCGGCCCCCTCCTTCTCCCCCTTGTCGCCGCCTCCGTCTCCCACTTCATCTCCTCGCCACCTTGAACCCCGCCTCCGCCACCGTGGCCAAGGTCGCGAAGCCCGAGCGACGAACAACGGAGGACCAGGCCTGCAATTTTTATTTTATAGTTATTTTATTAATTTTTAAATAAGGAACTGGCCAGAATCGGAATCGGCCCGGAACCGCCGGTTTCGAACCGGAACCGGAATCGCCCCCTTGCGGTTTCAGTTCCGGTTCATTCGTGGCCACGAACCGGAACCGCCGGTTCCGAACCGGAACCGGTGGTTCCTGAACCGTGGCCATGACTACATGGGATCACCACCCTCTATTTACATAAAGCCTTTTCAAGTTCCTTTGACAAGCTTCAGGTACCTTAATGAAGTAAATCTCATCAAAGCGATCGAAGATAGGTACAAGTCCTAGACAAATTATATCCCGTTACTGACACTTAATTTTTAGCAACGCATCATTAAAAGCAGAAAACTCAAAATTAAGGTTTTCGATCGCGACGAAACCCGTTTTTTGAATAAAAAGTGTCATTTTTTAATTCCGTCTGTTGGCTTAGTTTCTGTAAATGATTTACCATTCATTTCATGCAAAAACCCAAAAAGTCAAATAGTTGACTTTCGAGTTGATTTTTTGGTCAACCCTTTGACCAAAAGTGACCCTGGGTCAAATTGAGAATTTTCGCATAAAAAAATTCCTTTCAAGTTTAATTTCACTTTAAAAGTGAAAATTCCAGAAAAATTCAAAAATTTGATCATAAAATCAAGCTCATAGTGAAAAGTCAATTAGGGTTTAACTTTTGATCAAACCTTTGACCACAAAATCAGAAAATACAAAAATATAAAAATCATCTTATTTTGCATTCAATCTGACTTTGGCATTTGAAATTTTGCAAAAATTGATTAAGAACCTATTTTTCCCAATTTGCGGAAATAGGTTCGAAATTGACCAAAAACAAAATTATTTTCATCTTGTTCATATTTTAGCTTAGTTCCTTTTACGACATTTGATCCAAATGTCATCATAAGATTACTCGTGCGACCAATTTTGTGAATAGGCACTTTGAAATGAAAACCCCCAATTTTAGCCCTAATTAGGGGTTTGAATCAATCATTCACGATTTGCAAATAGTTAATATCATTTGACTCGTTTTTATGAGATAAACATGAATCTAAAGTCAATTTTGTGAAATTGATTTGAGAATTCTCCAATTTTTAGATTTTGCAAAAAAGTCCTCGGGTTTTGTGAAATTACAAAAATGCTCATAATTAGGTTCTTAATTGCAAAATTAATCAAGACCATTGACAAGATTAAATCATAGCTATTGATTAACCCCTAAGTAAAGGATAAACACAAAACTCGACCGTCGGATCAAACCGACGGTCGAGATTGAGTCTTGGGGGAGCATATAACTCATTTTCCCTCCAAATTTGGGGGGGGGCATTTCTACAAAAAAATTTCTCTCTCTAATCTATTTTCTTTCTCTTCTCTCTCTTTTTTGAGCTCTCTTTCTCACGTACTCTCTCTTTCTTGCTCTCTCTTCCTCTTCCCTACTTCCACTGAATCGCTGCTTTCTTCTCTTCCTATGGCCACACGCCAACAACTTTCGGTCACCTCCTCCAATGTCTGCCTCCCTCTCCTTGACGCCTTGCTGGTTAGAGCACCGCTGGAGGAGCCTCCGTTCTTCCCATCCAGCCCCTCTCCATCGCAGTGGTGTAGATCAGCTCAAACCGAGCCAATCTACCTAAACCGTTTCATCGGTGGTGAACCGGTGTTGATCAATCCTCTTCCGGTGTCTCTTGAAGTCCTTCGAGCTTCCTCAATGATCCTTGAGAGGTTTTTGCTGCTGTTTTGCTGAGATAATCATGGATCGAAGCTCGGTTTAACCGAAATCGCGCATAAGGTAGGAATCTTGGTCTCGAATCCGATGAAGCGAAGCTACAATAGGTAACCGGGGCTATGATTCACCTTCGAACTTTCTATGGACTCCATATTGATGGTTTATGGTTGCTGACTACATGTTTGATGATTTGATGATGATGTTCTTGAGTTGGAACCTGTTCTGCAATTTCGAGTTTCTGGACTTGCTTCCTGTTTTGTCAATTTTGACCTATTAAACTTCATTTCTGGACGTCGACACCTTCTGGACTCTCGTAATACACTTCGAGAGATTCAATTTGGTATCTTATGGAGCTTGATTTGATATCGTTTGCTACCTGAAAATCTATTCTAAAGTTTGCATCAGAATCAAAAAGTTTAGTTATTCTGTTTCCTCATGTTTTTGCACGATTGTAGCAGCTTTGCTAAATTGTTTTCTGATTTTTCTATTCGGATCTGGATGTTGTGGTCTTCACGAAAGTTGCTGAGAATCATCTTGATTATAACATATGTTTTTTCTAGATTTTTCTGATAAGTTTAGATGAACGAAATCCTCTGTGAATCGACCTAGGGTCTGAAATGGCTTTTTGCATTGATTACTCTGAATCAGGTTGTTTGGTTTGATGATTTTTTGTTGCCTTGTGTGTTGAGATTCAATAAGAGTTGTCTTCATGAAAAATGATCTAAATCAAGTTGGTTATAACATAGATTTTATTCGGAATTTTGGGAATATGCCTATATGTGGAAAACTCATGAAATTTGACCTCTGCACATGCTGATTTTGCCTGACCTGCACTGTTGTCGATTTTTTTAATTTTTATGCTACGATCTAAACTTAGGTCTCCCCATGAAAAATGTTCACATATGTCTTTTTTGCAACATACAAATTTTTCAGATTTTTTGGAGATAATTAGATAGTTGAAAACCTCTGTAAACTGACCCATGTCTTGTCTGCCTCTACTGGAACCCGAATTGGATTTGCTCAAAATTGAATGTGGAATTGTGATTTATTGACCCTGATGTCTTTATGAAAGTCATAGTATAGTTCATTAACTTTTCAAAAAGGTATAAATCATGTCATTTGGTCATCATTTACATGGTCAATTGTATGCTCAATCTTGAATCCTTGTTCTGTAATTGTTGATTTGAAGGAACCCGATCTGTTCTCCCATTTTTTTTTCTTTAGAATCACAATTAGGTTTGGATTTCTCATAAAAAAATATTCATCATGTTGTATACTATTCACATGATTTGTATCACATTTTTTGCCATGTCATGAGGATAGTAAACAACATGTATCTTGTGAGCTCATCTGTTGCAATTCATTACTGATATGCATCACTGTATAAACCTTTTCAATTGATCATGAAATTGATGTTAATCAAACTTGATGCCTTCTAGAAAGTCTTAGAGAACGTCTTAAGCTTTCTAATGATGCCAAGATTGTCTCATTTGCATGTCCATAGGCCCCTTTATTATTTCTATGAGGTTCCCCCAAAATCTGGAAAATTGAAAATTTGGAATGCTTGATGTGCCAAATCTATGTTTGCGATTTGCTGATTTTGTGTGAATTTTAGGTAAAGATTTTGATGATGAGTCCTTCATGGACTTTGATTGTCATTCCCAGACCTAGGTCATGACAAAATTTGAGAATTTTTGGACATCATTAACATGCCCAAATTTCCATGAGGTTTCTCTGAAAATCTGCGTCTATGTTCTATTCTAATGCACTTCTTCATGTTCTGTGATTTTTATAAATTCGTGTGTTCAAAATATGAAAAAATGTTCTGAATGAAAGTTCACATTGAGATCAAGAACTTTCCAATGATACTAACTTTATCAAGATCGGAGTTCATTTGAATGTTCAAAATGAATTTTCACGATTCAATCAGTATCTGTGTTTAGATCTGATTTTCATTCCTCTGAAATCCAAAGTATGTTTCTCCGAATTTGATAAAGTTAGAGTCCTCCTTTGCGAAAAATTAAAACTACAAAGTTATTCCTTAGGGTCTCATTATGTTGACCGGAAATTTTGATGGTCTAATAGAAATTTATAGAGGGTCAATTTGCTAAAAATTTCATATAAGGTCTTCTCGGGTTAAAATTTGATTTGCAAATGAGTCCTTGGTGAAAAATGAATTTTATGAAAATTTGGAGGACCTTTTAGCAAAATCTCAAAACGTGAAAGTTATCACACACGAAGAATCCTAACTGTGTAAAAATTTTCATGCAGTTTTGATAAAGTTTGTTATTTTTTCCGCCATTATTTTGAAATCCCTCATAGAACCAGGTACAAACTGTCACCGAATGTAAATTTGCCATTTTTGTGAAAATCAGCAAGGAATAAAAAAAATGGTCTTCTTGACTTTTGATCCTCATGACATAAGCTTTCTAATGACACCTAAATCACTTCATTTGTACATCATTAGGTGGATTAATCACATCTGAACAAAAGTAATCCGAATTAAAAAATAACTAATTAAGTGGTCTCCTTATGAAGCCCACTTCCCATTGCTTGATTGGTTGAGAAATAAGGCTCATGAGCCTGAATGCATGCTTATTTCATTGCTTGATCCATGTGCTTTTTAGATGTATGATAGGAATCGATGCATGCTCGAGAGGATATCCATGGCTTCACATAGAACCCTAATTAGGGACTATGTCATGTTAGTCACTATAAACGAATGTGCTTGGTGGCTAACGTACATAAGTCATCATTAAAATGGAGTGGGTAGGTCGTTAGATGAGGACGACGCATGTTTAAACCAAAGGCCGATCTCGAAGCCATTGTTGTGATTATATTTGCATCTTTGCATCTTCTTGCATATTACGTTCTCTTGTATGGACAATTATTGTGTGTTTTGTGAACATTATGATGTTCATTTCCCTTGTATGTACCTAGTCTAGTTTAGCTTTAGAATTAGAATAAGTCCAAGAAGATGGCGGTCTTGAAGATGACGAAGGTCGATGTTCGTTCCGACCCTATTCCTTGTATACGATGATGATCAATGTCCTCTCTGACCATTTCAATTGTATTCAACTCATTCATCATCGATCATGTCTCGGGTTTTCAATTTGTGTCGTAATAAATACCTGATAAGTTGCGGGTTTTACTTTCTTACACTTAGAATTAACTCGTTTTTTTAATACTTTGAGTGTTTACATTACGAAATGTCTTTCAATATAATTGATTGTTTCTTTCTTTTTCTAGACTAAGATAGGATTAGTTTAGAATCTTAAATGAAAATACAAAAACAAGATGCATGATCACTTAGTGGACTAAGACTTTAACATGAAAATGGTAAAAAATAAATACATGACAACTTAGATATCAATCATGATAAATTTAGCGGTACCGAAAGGGTGTTAATAGAAATATTAACGTAAGCTAGTCCCCGAACTCATGATCTCTAGTTTTCGTAGAAACCGAAACGAAACTCCCGCATTTCGATTGGGTATTCTAGTCGACCCTCGACCTAGGCTAGTGGCAACTCCTAAAAAAGATAAAATCAATCCACAGTCACACGAGATATGGATTTAGAGAAAATCCACGTTCATGATCAATGGACCGTACAGATGACCAAAAGATCGATGCTTTGACAAAGCTATTTTTTATTATGTGCCATATAGACCGTTTCATGAACACTTATTTCTAAACCTGCCTTGTCGAGTTTGGCCCTCAAGAGGTAGGTTGCGACACCCATCGAGGCGACCAAAGATAAGTTTATGTCCTGGACAGATGATTTTCTCCGTCAAGGCGATCGAAGATAGGTTTGGGTCCTAGACAAATGAAATCTCGTTAAGGCGACCGAAGATAGGTTCAGATTCTAGACAGACGATTTCTCTTATCAAGGTGATCGAAGATAGGTTGGGTCCTAAACAAACGAAATCCCATTGAGGTGACGAAAGGTCGGTTCGGGTCTTTGATAGATGATTTCTCCTGTCAAAGTGACCGAAGATAGGTTTGGGTCCTCGACATTCAGCACCAACTATCTAGAATTACTCTACCATCTTGATGAGGTAGGTAACTTAAGGTATGTTTTTTTTTTGCTTTAGTATGTGTGACATCCTCAAATTTCAACCTTATTTGGGATATAATGAAGTGATTATTTATCGATGCACTGTTTGTTAAATTCTCGTTCTGAATTAATCACTCATAAAAGACTACCCATTAGGGAAAGGCTATTAAGGAATTAAGAATGCACAATCTGAGAACTCAACCATAAGGATTAATGAGGGATAATTTTAAGCCATTATAAACTGATCAAGGAACAGTTATATAATGTTTTGCCAATAGTATATAATCAGATTGCGGGTGATTTCGCCTAACCATTGTATAAATTACAAATGACCCTAAACCAATTCCTAACGATCGTGTATTTCGAAACCAGTGATTGACCCCTTGCAATTACATGATAACCAAAATCATCCATGGCTTGAGAAAGTTTAAATGTGGATTGATATCAAGTCAATCATGGGTCGAATATGCGTAACTCCTAAAAGTCGTCCGTTAGTTTGAGATATACTAAAATTGCGACTGATCGATTTTGACCATGAATTACAATCTGAATTTGGGCATTGAACCTTTGAGGATCTCAAGACTAAATTATTGGACGTTGCCTTATTGAACTACCTGTTTATTGATTTGTTCGAAACTCTCGGAAAAGCAGTTAACAAGCCGAGTTTGATGCCCACGAGAAAGTGGGCTAGACGAAGGCCCAATGGGTCTACGCCCATTGTGTACTTTGGTCCAATTGGGCCCAAACAAGCCCACTAAGCCTACTATTACCTTGTTCAAGCCCAAGTTTGAGCCCAATAGTATTTTCAAGCCTATTCTTTATCTGTTTGAGCCCAAACTTGTTTTATACGAGTTCGTACAAATTCTAGCTCATATACGCATATAGTATTTTATACCTTATGAAATTGCCATTTTACCCTTCTAGCATTTATGATCTTGAGACAAAAAGGATTAATGAGGGAAGACTTTAAGCCGAATTTCATGATGAGGAAGACTTAAAGGGCATGGCATTTATGAGAAGACATGATGAGCATTTGGGGACTTGAACTTGGCTTGATCAAGAAGAGTTGTTTCACATTTGATCTCTCATCCTCTCTCTTCTCTCTCTCTTCACATCGGCTTCTCTCTCCATCTCTATTTTCTCTCGGCCTGACCATCTTTTCCAACCACCACCACCACCGTCCACCAGTTGACCAGCACAGCCATTGAGCCACCAACAGCGGCGTCGTGACCTCCCGCTGCCGTGTGCCACCCGTCCGAGCCATCTCCGCCACCGTTCAGCCACCGTCCAACTCTCACCGAAGCTATGAGCTACTATCCAATGGCCGTCTAGTGAAACCCACTTTTGTGTCATTATCTCGTGTCATTTTCAGACCAAGCCATGCATAGTTTTCACCATCGCCGTCGCATTCGTGTTATCAGAATTGCTAACGGGTGAGTCATTGCCCTAATCCCTTGATTAGTATGTTAAACTTGATTATGATGAAATAGTTTAAGTTAATTATGCTTAGTGCTAAATAATTAGGGATTAATCGATAAGCTATCGCGATAAGTGATAAGTGGTAGTGATAAGTTATCAATAAATGCAATAAGCTATCGGAGTTTTAGCAATAACCTGTTGCCAATATTGCGATAGGCTATCGAGGTTTTAGTGATAAGATATCGAGGATTTGATGATAAGATATCGGATTATTTTATAATTAATATTTTCTCATTAAATAAATTAATTTTCTGAATTTAAATATTAATATTTTATTAATTTTTTGTGTAGTTTTTTATAATAATTTGTGATTGTTTTAGGCTTGAATTGTGATGCCTATATTGGAAATTACCATATAAATTAGCTTGAACAGTAAAACTCGAGGTATCGGATTTGTATGTCAAATTTTATGAGTGGAATAGGGCGAAGATATTTAAATATGGAAGCATGCCAAGTTTGATGGTTTAATTATATGTACGTTATCACATGTGAATATTCTAGTGCATTTTTACGTGTGAAAGTTGCAATGTTTTGACATGTTAGCACGGATTATGTTTGCATTGGCTAATTGAGAAAGATAACAATGGGACTTGAGTGATTGTTATGTGTGTATGATTACCTAAAGGTTCTTTTCATGCCTGGTTATACCGGATGACCCCTAACCTAGGGTTTGGCTGTGGCCGTAACAGGTTGTGCCTAATTTGATAATTGGATGCCGTCACAAGGGGAAAGGTGAGATGAAGTCGTTCGCGAATTGGATTCAAAACGAACCCTTTTTTGGGATGCTGTCATTAAGGTTAGTGAGACAATGCCGTGCCCGACAGGGCGAGACGATGCCTAATTAAGCTAGAAGATTGCCAACCTGATGCGATATCGCAGGTTGTGTCGTGTCCTGAGTGACCGTACTAATCAAAATACGCGTGATAGAGTTTAGTAGCATTACGCTTGGTATGGGATGAAATTGTGAGGCACAGTATGGGACGGGTCAAAGTGGTTTCACCTTATAATCGAGACTCGTGGAGATGTATTGTGCATAGGAAAGCTGCTGCATATTTTGATTGCATTATATGCCTGTTGCATTATGATTGTATATGGAGGTTTATAACGTGCTAGGCGTGTGCCAAGGCAAGGTAAGATTATCTACGATTATGTGATGGCATGATTGTGTGCGTCGGGTTGAGTTGCATGTTTTAAGTGCATCCGATATGAGTTAACTTCCTAATCGAGACTTAGGTTGTTAACTTGTTAAGTTTATTTCAATGTAGTTTATTAACTGTTTTTTAGACCACCGACCATGAATAACCATTCGATACATTTTGGCGTATCCATGGATATGAGCACAATAATAGTAGAGTTCCTGGTGGGATCGGGTAGGGTTTATGAAAAGCATATGTCAATCGTCTGGGTTGACGAGGGGTTAGCACTGTGGCTACCTCATGAATTCATAGCATGGTTCCTTAGGGAAGAGGGTAGGCGGTTTTTCTTGATAAGGGGCTTTGATAGACCCCCTGATGGTGGCATTAGATATGAGGTTTGGGACCCCTTAGATCTCGACCCTCCTGACGGACCTGTTATTGATCCGGATACCGGTTTGAATGATACGGAGTCCAAAGCGGACAAAGTAGAGTCCGACTCGAAGTCTCCTCTGGGTTATGGCCAGTTGTGGTGATGGATTTGGATATCTCATCTTTTTGACCACCCCTTTTTGGTAGTGAAGCTAAGTTAACCTGACTACCAAATCCTTTTTATTTATACATGGTCTTTTAGGAACTGGCCTTGTGATAGGCTTGTATATTTTATCTTCCTAGGGCTAATGCTATGTTTATAAAATGGCTTCACTAGTTTTCTATCAAAGTGTTTTCCTTACTATCCCATTTTATTAATTGTTGTTTGGGTGAATCTAGTCTGCTTCCGCATGCGTTTATTCGATGTTATTCGTTTGGGTTGGTTACGCGTCCTGGAACATTGCCATTACACGACCATTGGTGGGATGTTAGCGTGGTCATGGGTTCGGGGCATGACAGCTTGCATCATTTTATATCCAATCATAAAAAATGGGACCATAGTCCCGCCAAAAATAGCATTCATTGAGTGTGCACGGGCCAAATTTAGCTATAATTTCATTTTTGAATACAACCTCTACGAGCTCATATTCAAAGAATGACAGCTTTTGACACCTATTTTTAATTTAATTTGCCCAAAAATTATTATGAAAAATTTAGGAATTAATTTTTTAATTCTTAAAAAAAAAAAATTATTTAATTGCATCTCATCTAGGCATTAGGCATGTTAATAGTAATTTCACTAATTAGAGTTTATAAAAAAATTAAAAAAATTAATTAGAAATAATTAGATCGGGTTGGGCCAGGGCCGACTCGACCCGACCCCCTCTTCCTCTTCCCCTGACCAGTGTAGGGCCTTCTCTCCTTCTCTCTCTCTCTCTCTCTCTCTCTCTCTCTCTCTCTCTCTCTCTCTCTCTCCCTATCGACGGTCCCAGTCATTCCCTTTGTCCACACACGGCCCAGCCGTTCCTTTCATTCACACAAACCCAGCCATCTCCTTCCCTGGTTAGTCCGACCCCTCTCCCTCTCTCCTCTTTCCCTCCCATTTACCATGGACACTGAGAGACAGATGAACAAAACTTGCCTCCTTGCACCAACCTAGAACAGCCACAAAAGTCAAGGACACGGAGTAGGCCAGTGCAAGCCATGGTAGGGCAACTTAATGTAGCCAAAACAAGTGGTCGTTGACTGTAAAAGACTAGAGAAGAAGAGAGAGATGGGGGGCATAGTGAGAGAAAACAGAGTAGTGAGAAGAGCAAAAAAAAAGAGAGAGAGATTAAGTGAATAAGTTTTGAACTTTGGCATGTAGGTTGAAGAACAAAGCCAAAGGAAGTCTCCCCATTGAGTTCACATGATCGGCAACCCCCCAGAAATAGCTTTGACTGGTGAGTTATTCCTGGCATTCTACTTCCTCTATTCTGCCTTGTTTTTTCTTGCAGGTAGGTCGAGACTTGCACCGGCCATTCTGCACGAATTCCGGCTCATACCAACCCTGCTCCTAGATCACATGTCATTGTCGAGGGTGAATCGTGGCTATTGAAGCAGCCCGGAGCTCCCAAACAGGTCAGTGTTCCCTGTTTTTGAGGATTTGATGATAAGATATCGGATTATTTTATAATTAATATTTTCTCATTAAATAAATTAATTTTCTGAATTTAAATATTAATATTTTATTAATTTTTTGTGTAGTTTTTTATAATAATTTGTGATTGTTTTAGGCTTGAATTGTGATGCCTATATTGGAAATTACCATATAAATTAGCTTGAACAGTAAAACTCGAGGTATCGGATTTGTATGTCAAATTTTATGAGTGGAATAGGGCGAAGATATTTAAATATGGAAGCATGCCAAGTTTGATGGTTTAATTATATGTACGTTATCACATGTGAATATTCTAGTGCATTTTTACGTGTGAAAGTTGCAATGTTTTGACATGTTAGCACGGATTATGTTTGCATTGGCTAATTGAGAAAGATAACAATGGGACTTGAGTGATTGTTATGTGTGTATGATTACCTAAAGGTTCTTTTCATGCCTGGTTATACCGGATGACCCCTAACCTAGGGTTTGGCTGTGGCCGTAACAGGTTGTGCCTAATTTGATAATTGGATGCCGTCACAAGGGGAAAGGTGAGATGAAGTCGTTCGCGAATTGGATTCAAAACGAACCCTTTTTTGGGATGCTGTCATTAAGGTTAGTGAGACAATGCCGTGCCCGACAGGGCGAGACGATGCCTAATTAAGCTAGAAGATTGCCAACCTGATGCGATATCGCAGGTTGTGTCGTGTCCTGAGTGACCGTACTAATCAAAATACGCGTGATAGAGTTTAGTAGCATTACGCTTGGTATGGGATGAAATTGTGAGGCACAGTATGGGACGGGTCAAAGTGGTTTCACCTTATAATCGAGACTCGTGGAGATGTATTGTGCATAGGAAAGCTGCTGCATATTTTGATTGCATTATATGCCTGTTGCATTATGATTGTATATGGAGGTTTATAACGTGCTAGGCGTGTGCCAAGGCAAGGTAAGATTATCTACGATTATGTGATGGCATGATTGTGTGCGTCGGGTTGAGTTGCATGTTTTAAGTGCATCCGATATGAGTTAACTTCCTAATCGAGACTTAGGTTGTTAACTTGTTAAGTTTATTTCAATGTAGTTTATTAACTGTTTTTTAGACCACCGACCATGAATAACCATTCGATACATTTTGGCGTATCCATGGATATGAGCACAATAATAGTAGAGTTCCTGGTGGGATCGGGTAGGGTTTATGAAAAGCATATGTCAATCGTCTGGGTTGACGAGGGGTTAGCACTGTGGCTACCTCATGAATTCATAGCATGGTTCCTTAGGGAAGAGGGTAGGCGGTTTTTCTTGATAAGGGGCTTTGATAGACCCCCTGATGGTGGCATTAGATATGAGGTTTGGGACCCCTTAGATCTCGACCCTCCTGACGGACCTGTTATTGATCCGGATACCGGTTTGAATGATACGGAGTCCAAAGCGGACAAAGTAGAGTCCGACTCGAAGTCTCCTCTGGGTTATGGCCAGTTGTGGTGATGGATTTGGATATCTCATCTTTTTGACCACCCCTTTTTGGTAGTGAAGCTAAGTTAACCTGACTACCAAATCCTTTTTATTTATACATGGTCTTTTAGGAACTGGCCTTGTGATAGGCTTGTATATTTTATCTTCCTAGGGCTAATGCTATGTTTATAAAATGGCTTCACTAGTTTTCTATCAAAGTGTTTTCCTTACTATCCCATTTTATTAATTGTTGTTTGGGTGAATCTAGTCTGCTTCCGCATGCGTTTATTCGATGTTATTCGTTTGGGTTGGTTACGCGTCCTGGAACATTGCCATTACACGACCATTGGTGGGATGTTAGCGTGGTCATGGGTTCGGGGCATGACAGCTTGCATCATTTTATATCCAATCATAAAAAATGGGACCATAGTCCCGCCAAAAATAGCATTCATTGAGTGTGCACGGGCCAAATTTAGCTATAATTTCATTTTTGAATACAACCTCTACGAGCTCATATTCAAAGAATGACAGCTTTTGACACCTATTTTTAATTTAATTTGCCCAAAAATTATTATGAAAAATTTAGGAATTAATTTTTTAATTCTTAAAACAAAAAAAATTATTTAATTGCATCTCATCTAGGCATTAGGCATGTTAATAGTAATTTCACTAATTAGAGTTTATAAAAAAATTAAAAAAATTAATTAGAAATAATTAGATCGGGTTGGGCCAGGGCCGACTCGACCCGACCCCCTCTTCCTCTTCCCCTTACCAGTGTAGGGCCTTCTCTCCTTCTCTCTCTCTCTCTCTCTCTCTCTCTCTCTCTCTCTCTCTCTCCCTATCGACGGTCCCAGTCATTCCCTTTGTCCACACACGGCCCAGCCGTTCCTTTCATTCACACAAACCCAGCCATCTCCTTCCCTGGTTAGTCCGACCCCTCTCCCTCTCTCCTCTTTCCCTCCCATTTACCATGGACACTGAGAGACAGATGAACAAAACTTGCCTCCTTGCACCAACCTAGAACAGCCACAAAAGTCAAGGACACGGAGTAGGCCAGTGCAAGCCATGGTAGGGCAACTTAATGTAGCCAAAACAAGTGGTCGTTGACTGTAAAAGACTAGAGAAGAAGAGAGAGATGGGGGGCATAGTGAGAGAAAACAGAGTAGTGAGAAGAGCAAAAAAAAAGAGAGAGAGATTAAGTGAATAAGTTTTGAACTTTGGCATGTAGGTTGAAGAACAAAGCCAAAGGAAGTCTCCCCATTGAGTTCACATGATCGGCAACCCCCCAGAAATAGCTTTGACTGGTGAGTTATTCCTGGCATTCTACTTCCTCTATTCTGCCTTGTTTTTTCTTGCAGGTAGGTCGAGACTTGCACCGGCCATTCTGCACGAATTCCGGCTCATACCAACCCTGCTCCTAGATCACATGTCATTGTCGAGGGTGAATCGTGGCTATTGAAGCAGCCCGGAGCTCCCAAACAGGTCAGTGTTCCCTGTTTTTGAGGATTTGATGATAAGATATCGGATTATTTTATAATTAATATTTTCTCATTAAATAAATTAATTTTCTGAATTTAAATATTAATATTTTATTAATTTTTTGTGTAGTTTTTTATAATAATTTGTGATTGTTTTAGGCTTGAATTGTGATGCCTATATTGGAAATTACCATATAAATTAGCTTGAACAGTAAAACTCGAGGTATCGGATTTGTATGTCAAATTTTATGAGTGGAATAGGGCGAAGATATTTAAATATGGACGCATGCCAAGTTTGATGGTTTAATTATATGTACGTTATCACATGTGAATATTCTAGTGCATTTTTACGTGTGAAAGTTGCAATGTTTTGACATGTTAGCACGGATTATGTTTGCATTGGCTAATTGAGAAAGATAACAATGGGACTTGAGTGATTGTTATGTGTGTATGATTACCTAAAGGTTCTTTTCATGCCTGGTTATACCGGATGACCCCTAACCTAGGGTTTGGCTGTGGCCGTAACAGGTTGTGCCTAATTTGATAATTGGATGCCGTCACAAGGGGAAAGGTGAGATGAAGTCGTTCGCGAATTGGATTCAAAACGAACCCTTTTTTGGGATGCTGTCATTAAGGTTAGTGAGACAATGCCGTGCCCGACAGGGCGAGACGATGCCTAATTAAGCTAGAAGATTGCCAACCTGATGCGATATCGCAGGTTGTGTCTTGTCCTGAGTGACCGTACTAATCAAAATACGCGTGATAGAGTTTAGTAGCATTACGCTTGGTATGGGATGAAATTGTGAGGCACAGTATGGGACGGGTCAAAGTGGTTTCACCTTATAATCGAGACTCGTGGAGATGTATTGTGCATAGGAAAGCTGCTGCATATTTTGATTGCATTATATGCCTGTTGCATTATGATTGTATATGGAGGTTTATAACGTGCTAGGCGTGTGCCAAGGCAAGGTAAGATTATCTACGATTATGTGATGGCATGATTGTGTGCGTCGGGTTGAGTTGCATGTTTTAAGTGCATCCGATATGAGTTAACTTCCTAATCGAGACTTAGGTTGTTAACTTGTTAAGTTTATTTCAATGTAGTTTATTAACTGTTTTTTAGACCACCGACCATGAATAACCATTCGATACATTTTGGCGTATCCATGGATATGAGCACAATAATAGTAGAGTTCCTGGTGGGATCGGGTAGGGTTTATGAAAAGCATATGTCAATCGTCTGGGTTGACGAGGGGTTAGCACTGTGGCTACCTCATGAATTCATAGCATGGTTCCTTAGGGAAGAGGGTAGGCGGTTTTTCTTGATAAGGGGCTTTGATAGACCCCCTGATGGTGGCATTAGATATGAGGTTTGGGACCCCTTAGATCTCGACCCTCCTGACGGACCTGTTATTGATCCGGATACCGGTTTGAATGATATGGAGTCCAAAGCGGACAAAGTAGAGTCCGACTCGAAGTCTCCTCTGGGTTATGGCCAGTTGTGGTGATGGATTTGGATATCTCATCTTTTTGACCACCCCTTTTTGGTAGTGAAGCTAAGTTAACCTGACTACCAAATCCTTTTTATTTATACATGGTCTTTTAGGAACTGGCCTTGTGATAGGCTTGTATATTTTATCTTCCTAGGGCTAATGCTATGTTTATAAAATGGCTTCACTAGTTTTCTATCAAAGTGTTTTCCTTACTATCCCATTTTATTAATTGTTGTTTGGGTGAATCTAGTCTGCTTCCGCATGCGTTTATTCGATGTTATTCGTTTGGGTTGGTTACGCGTCCTGGAACATTGCCATTACACGACCATTGGTGGGATGTTAGCGTGGTCATGGGTTCGGGGCATGACAGCTTGCATCATTTTATATCCAATCATAAAAAATGGGACCATAGTCCCGCCAAAAATAGCATTCATTGAGTGTGCACGGGCCAAATTTAGCTATAATTTCATTTTTGAATACAACCTCTACGAGCTCATATTCAAAGAATGACAGCTTTTGACACCTATTTTTAATTTAATTTGCCCAAAAATTATTATGAAAAATTTAGGAATTAATTTTTTAATTCTTAAAACAAAAAAAATTATTTAATTGCATCTCATCTAGGCATTAGGCATGTTAATAGTAATTTCACTAATTAGAGTTTATAAAAAAATTAAAAAAATTAATTAGAAATAATTAGATCGGGTTGGGCCAGGGCCGACTCGACCCGACCCCCTCTTCCTCTTCCCCTTACCAGTGTAGGGCCTTCTCTCCTTCTCTCTCTCTCTCTCTCTCTCTCTCTCTCTCTCTCTCTCTCTCCCTATCGACGGTCCCAGTCATTCCCTTTGTCCACACACGGCCCAGCCGTTCCTTTCATTCACACAAACCCAGCCATCTCCTTCCCTGGTTAGTCCGACCCCTCTCCCTCTCTCCTCTTTCCCTCCCATTTACCATGGACACTGAGAGACAGATGAACAAAACTTGCCTCCTTGCACCAACCTAGAACAGCCACAAAAGTCAAGGACACGGAGTAGGCCAGTGCAAGCCATGGTAGGGCAACTTAATGTAGCCAAAACAAGTGGTCGTTGACTGTAAAAGACTAGAGAAGAAGAGAGAGATGGGGGGCATAGTGAGAGAAAACAGAGTAGTGAGAAGAGCAAAAAAAAAGAGAGAGAGATTAAGTGAATAAGTTTTGAACTTTGGCATGTAGGTTGAAGAACAAAGCCAAAGGAAGTCTCCCCATTGAGTTCACATGATCGGCAACCCCCCCAGAAATAGCTTTGACTGGTGAGTTATTCCTGGCATTCTACTTCCTCTATTCTGCCTTGTTTTTTCTTGCAGGTAGGTCGAGACTTGCACCGGCCATTCTGCACGAATTCCGGCTCATACCAACCCTGCTCCTAGATCACATGTCATTGTCGAGGGTGAATCGTGGCTATTGAAGCAGCCCGGAGCTCCCAAACAGGTCAGTGTTCCCTGTTTTTGAGGATTTGATGATAAGATATCGGATTATTTTATAATTAATATTTTCTCATTAAATAAATTAATTTTCTGAATTTAAATATTAATATTTTATTAATTTTTTGTGTAGTTTTTTATAATAATTTGTGATTGTTTTAGGCTTGAATTGTGATGCCTATATTGGAAATTACCATATAAATTAGCTTGAACAGTAAAACTCGAGGTATCGGATTTGTATGTCAAATTTTATGAGTGGAATAGGGCGAAGATATTTAAATATGGACGCATGCCAAGTTTGATGGTTTAATTATATGTACGTTATCACATGTGAATATTCTAGTGCATTTTTACGTGTGAAAGTTGCAATGTTTTGACATGTTAGCACGGATTATGTTTGCATTGGCTAATTGAGAAAGATAACAATGGGACTTGAGTGATTGTTATGTGTGTATGATTACCTAAAGGTTCTTTTCATGCCTGGTTATACCGGATGACCCCTAACCTAGGGTTTGGCTGTGGCCGTAACAGGTTGTGCCTAATTTGATAATTGGATGCCGTCACAAGGGGAAAGGTGAGATGAAGTCGTTCGCGAATTGGATTCAAAACGAACCCTTTTTTGGGATGCTGTCATTAAGGTTAGTGAGACAATGCCGTGCCCGACAGGGCGAGACGATGCCTAATTAAGCTAGAAGATTGCCAACCTGATGCGATATCGCAGGTTGTGTCTTGTCCTGAGTGACCGTACTAATCAAAATACGCGTGATAGAGTTTAGTAGCATTACGCTTGGTATGGGATGAAATTGTGAGGCACAGTATGGGACGGGTCAAAGTGGTTTCACCTTATAATCGAGACTCGTGGAGATGTATTGTGCATAGGAAAGCTGCTGCATATTTTGATTGCATTATATGCCTGTTGCATTATGATTGTATATGGAGGTTTATAACGTGCTAGGCGTGTGCCAAGGCAAGGTAAGATTATCTACGATTATGTGATGGCATGATTGTGTGCGTCGGGTTGAGTTGCATGTTTTAAGTGCATCCGATATGAGTTAACTTCCTAATCGAGACTTAGGTTGTTAACTTGTTAAGTTTATTTCAATGTAGTTTATTAACTGTTTTTTAGACCACCGACCATGAATAACCATTCGATACATTTTGGCGTATCCATGGATATGAGCACAATAATAGTAGAGTTCCTGGTGGGATCGGGTAGGGTTTATGAAAAGCATATGTCAATCGTCTGGGTTGACGAGGGGTTAGCACTGTGGCTACCTCATGAATTCATAGCATGGTTCCTTAGGGAAGAGGGTAGGCGGTTTTTCTTGATAAGGGGCTTTGATAGACCCCCTGATGGTGGCATTAGATATGAGGTTTGGGACCCCTTAGATCTCGACCCTCCTGACGGACCTGTTATTGATCCGGATACCGGTTTGAATGATATGGAGTCCAAAGCGGACAAAGTAGAGTCCGACTCGAAGTCTCCTCTGGGTTATGGCCAGTTGTGGTGATGGATTTGGATATCTCATCTTTTTGACCACCCCTTTTTGGTAGTGAAGCTAAGTTAACCTGACTACCAAATCCTTTTTATTTATACATGGTCTTTTAGGAACTGGCCTTGTGATAGGCTTGTATATTTTATCTTCCTAGGGCTAATGCTATGTTTATAAAATGGCTTCACTAGTTTTCTATCAAAGTGTTTTCCTTACTATCCCATTTTATTAATTGTTGTTTGGGTGAATCTAGTCTGCTTCCGCATGCGTTTATTCGATGTTATTCGTTTGGGTTGGTTACGCGTCCTGGAACATTGCCATTACACGACCATTGGTGGGATGTTAGCGTGGTCATGGGTTCGGGGCATGACAGCTTGCATCATTTTATATCCAATCATAAAAAATGGGACCATAGTCCCGCCAAAAATAGCATTCATTGAGTGTGCACGGGCCAAATTTAGCTATAATTTCATTTTTGAATACAACCTCTACGAGCTCATATTCAAAGAATGACAGCTTTTGACACCTATTTTTAATTTAATTTGCCCAAAAATTATTATGAAAAATTTAGGAATTAATTTTTTAATTCTTAAAACAAAAAAAATTATTTAATTGCATCTCATCTAGGCATTAGGCATGTTAATAGTAATTTCACTAATTAGAGTTTATAAAAAAATTAAAAAAATTAATTAGAAATAATTAGATCGGGTTGGGCCAGGGCCGACTCGACCCGACCCCCTCTTCCTCTTCCCCTTACCAGTGTAGGGCCTTCTCTCCTTCTCTCTCTCTCTCTCTCTCTCTCTCTCTCTCTCTCTCTCTCTCTCCCTATCGACGGTCCCAGTCATTCCCTTTGTCCACACACGGCCCAGCCGTTCCTTTCATTCACACAAACCCAGCCATCTCCTTCCCTGGTTAGTCCGACCCCTCTCCCTCTCTCCTCTTTCCCTCCCATTTACCATGGACACTGAGAGACAGATGAACAAAACTTGCCTCCTTGCACCAACCTAGAACAGCCACAAAAGTCAAGGACACGGAGTAGGCCAGTGCAAGCCATGGTAGGGCAACTTAATGTAGCCAAAACAAGTGGTCGTTGACTGTAAAAGACTAGAGAAGAAGAGAGAGATGGGGGGCATAGTGAGAGAAAACAGAGTAGTGAGAAGAGCAAAAAAAAAGAGAGAGAGATTAAGTGAATAAGTTTTGAACTTTGGCATGTAGGTTGAAGAACAAAGCCAAAGGAAGTCTCCCCATTGAGTTCACATGATCGGCAACCCCCCAGAAATAGCTTTGACTGGTGAGTTATTCCTGGCATTCTACTTCCTCTATTCTGCCTTGTTTTTTCTTGCAGGTAGGTCGAGACTTGCACCGGCCATTCTGCACGAATTCCGGCTCATACCAACCCTGCTCCTAGATCACATGTCATTGTCGAGGGTGAATCGTGGCTATTGAAGCAGCCCGGAGCTCCCAAACAGGTCAGTGTTCCCTGTTTTTGAGGATTTGATGATAAGATATCGGATTATTTTATAATTAATATTTTCTCATTAAATAAATTAATTTTCTGAATTTAAATATTAATATTTTATTAATTTTTTGTGTAGTTTTTTATAATAATTTGTGATTGTTTTAGGCTTGAATTGTGATGCCTATATTGGAAATTACCATATAAATTAGCTTGAACAGTAAAACTCGAGGTATCGGATTTGTATGTCAAATTTTATGAGTGGAATAGGGCGAAGATATTTAAATATGGAAGCATGCCAAGTTTGATGGTTTAATTATATGTACGTTATCACATGTGAATATTCTAGTGCATTTTTACGTGTGAAAGTTGCAATGTTTTGACATGTTAGCACGGATTATGTTTGCATTGGCTAATTGAGAAAGATAACAATGGGACTTGAGTGATTGTTATGTGTGTATGATTACCTAAAGGTTCTTTTCATGCCTGGTTATACCGGATGACCCCTAACCTAGGGTTTGGCTGTGGCCGTAACAGGTTGTGCCTAATTTGATAATTGGATGCCGTCACAAGGGGAAAGGTGAGATGAAGTCGTTCGCGAATTGGATTCAAAACGAACCCTTTTTTGGGATGCTGTCATTAAGGTTAGTGAGACAATGCCGTGCCCGACAGGGCGAGACGATGCCTAATTAAGCTAGAAGATTGCCAACCTGATGCGATATCGCAGGTTGTGTCGTGTCCTGAGTGACCGTACTAATCAAAATACGCGTGATAGAGTTTAGTAGCATTACGCTTGGTATGGGATGAAATTGTGAGGCACAGTATGGGACGGGTCAAAGTGGTTTCACCTTATAATCGAGACTCGTGGAGATGTATTGTGCATAGGAAAGCTGCTGCATATTTTGATTGCATTATATGCCTGTTGCATTATGATTGTATATGGAGGTTTATAACGTGCTAGGCGTGTGCCAAGGCAAGGTAAGATTATCTACGATTATGTGATGGCATGATTGTGTGCGTCGGGTTGAGTTGCATGTTTTAAGTGCATCCGATATGAGTTAACTTCCTAATCGAGACTTAGGTTGTTAACTTGTTAAGTTTATTTCAATGTAGTTTATTAACTGTTTTTTAGACCACCGACCATGAATAACCATTCGATACATTTTGGCGTATCCATGGATATGAGCACAATAATAGTAGAGTTCCTGGTGGGATCGGGTAGGGTTTATGAAAAGCATATGTCAATCGTCTGGGTTGACGAGGGGTTAGCACTGTGGCTACCTCATGAATTCATAGCATGGTTCCTTAGGGAAGAGGGTAGGCGGTTTTTCTTGATAAGGGGCTTTGATAGACCCCCTGATGGTGGCATTAGATATGAGGTTTGGGACCCCTTAGATCTCGACCCTCCTGACGGACCTGTTATTGATCCGGATACCGGTTTGAATGATATGGAGTCCAAAGCGGACAAAGTAGAGTCCGACTCGAAGTCTCCTCTGGGTTATGGCCAGTTGTGGTGATGGATTTGGATATCTCATCTTTTTGACCACCCCTTTTTGGTAGTGAAGCTAAGTTAACCTGACTACCAAATCCTTTTTATTTATACATGGTCTTTTAGGAACTGGCCTTGTGATAGGCTTGTATATTTTATCTTCCTAGGGCTAATGCTATGTTTATAAAATGGCTTCACTAGTTTTCTATCAAAGTGTTTTCCTTACTATCCCATTTTATTAATTGTTGTTTGGGTGAATCTAGTCTGCTTCCGCATGCGTTTATTCGATGTTATTCGTTTGGGTTGGTTACGCGTCCTGGAACATTGCCATTACACGACCATTGGTGGGATGTTAGCGTGGTCATGGGTTCGGGGCATGACAGCTTGCATCATTTTATATCCAATCATAAAAAATGGGACCATAGTCCCGCCAAAAATAGCATTCATTGAGTGTGCACGGGCCAAATTTAGCTATAATTTCATTTTTGAATACAACCTCTACGAGCTCATATTCAAAGAATGACAGCTTTTGACACCTATTTTTAATTTAATTTGCCCAAAAATTATTATGAAAAATTTAGGAATTAATTTTTTAATTCTTAAAAAAAAAAAATTATTTAATTGCATCTCATCTAGGCATTAGGCATGTTAATAGTAATTTCACTAATTAGAGTTTATAAAAAAATTAAAAAAATTAATTAAAAATAATTAGATCGGGTTGGGCCAGGGCCGACTCGACCCGACCCCCTCTTCCTCTTCCCCTTACCAGTGTAGGGCCTTCTCTCCTTCTCTCTCTCTCTCTCTCTCTCTCTCTCTCTCTCTCTCTCTCTCTCCCTATCGACGGTCCCAGTCATTCCCTTTGTCCACACACGGCCCAGCCGTTCCTTTCATTCACACAAACCCAGCCATCTCCTTCCCTGGTTAGTCCGACCCCTCTCCCTCTCTCCTCTTTCCCTCCCATTTACCATGGACACTGAGAGACAGATGAACAAAACTTGCCTCCTTGCACCAACCTAGAACAGCCACAAAAGTCAAGGACACGGAGTAGGCCAGTGCAAGCCATGGTAGGGCAACTTAATGTAGCCAAAACAAGTGGTCGTTGACTGTAAAAGACTAGAGAAGAAGAGAGAGATGGGGGGCATAGTGAGAGAAAACAGAGTAGTGAGAAGAGCAAAAAAAAAGAGAGAGAGATTAAGTGAATAAGTTTTGAACTTTGGCATGTAGGTTGAAGAACAAAGCCAAAGGAAGTCTCCCCATTGAGTTCACATGATCGGCAACCCCCCAGAAATAGCTTTGACTGGTGAGTTATTCCTGGCATTCTACTTCCTCTATTCTGCCTTGTTTTTTCTTGCAGGTAGGTCGAGACTTGCACCGGCCATTCTGCACGAATTTCGGCTCATACCAACCCTGCTCCTAGATCACATGTCATTGTCGAGGGTGAATCGTGGCTATTGAAGCAGCCCGGAGCTCCCAAACAGGTCAGTGTTCCCTGTTTTTGAGGATTTGATGATAAGATATCGGATTATTTTATAATTAATATTTTCTCATTAAATAAATTAATTTTCTGAATTTAAATATTAATATTTTATTAATTTTTTGTGTAGTTTTTTATAATAATTTGTGATTGTTTTAGGCTTGAATTGTGATGCCTATATTGGAAATTACCATATAAATTAGCTTGAACAGTAAAACTCGAGGTATCGGATTTGTATGTCAAATTTTATGAGTGGAATAGGGCGAAGATATTTAAATATGGAAGCATGCCAAGTTTGATGGTTTAATTATATGTACGTTATCACATGTGAATATTCTAGTGCATTTTTACGTGTGAAAGTTGCAATGTTTTGACATGTTAGCACGGATTATGTTTGCATTGGCTAATTGAGAAAGATAACAATGGGACTTGAGTGATTGTTATGTGTGTATGATTACCTAAAGGTTCTTTTCATGCCTGGTTATACCGGATGACCCCTAACCTAGGGTTTGGCTGTGGCCGTAACAGGTTGTGCCTAATTTGATAATTGGATGCCGTCACAAGGGGAAAGGTGAGATGAAGTCGTTCGCGAATTGGATTCAAAACGAACCCTTTTTTGGGATGCTGTCATTAAGGTTAGTGAGACAATGCCGTGCCCGACAGGGCGAGACGATGCCTAATTAAGCTAGAAGATTGCCAACCTGATGCGATATCGCAGGTTGTGTCGTGTCCTGAGTGACCGTACTAATCAAAATACGCGTGATAGAGTTTAGTAGCATTACGCTTGGTATGGGATGAAATTGTGAGGCACAGTATGGGACGGGTCAAAGTGGTTTCACCTTATAATCGAGACTCGTGGAGATGTATTGTGCATAGGAAAGCTGCTGCATATTTTGATTGCATTATATGCCTGTTGCATTATGATTGTATATGGAGGTTTATAACGTGCTAGGCGTGTGCCAAGGCAAGGTAAGATTATCTACGATTATGTGATGGCATGATTGTGTGCGTCGGGTTGAGTTGCATGTTTTAAGTGCATCCGATATGAGTTAACTTCCTAATCGAGACTTAGGTTGTTAACTTGTTAAGTTTATTTCAATGTAGTTTATTAACTGTTTTTTAGACCACCGACCATGAATAACCATTCGATACATTTTGGCGTATCCATGGATATGAGCACAATAATAGTAGAGTTCCTGGTGGGATCGGGTAGGGTTTATGAAAAGCATATGTCAATCGTCTGGGTTGACGAGGGGTTAGCACTGTGGCTACCTCATGAATTCATAGCATGGTTCCTTAGGGAAGAGGGTAGGCGGTTTTTCTTGATAAGGGGCTTTGATAGACCCCCTGATGGTGGCATTAGATATGAGGTTTGGGACCCCTTAGATCTCGACCCTCCTGACGGACCTGTTATTGATCCGGATACCGGTTTGAATGATATGGAGTCCAAAGCGGACAAAGTAGAGTCCGACTCGAAGTCTCCTCTGGGTTATGGCCAGTTGTGGTGATGGATTTGGATATCTCATCTTTTTGACCACCCCTTTTTGGTAGTGAAGCTAAGTTAACCTGACTACCAAATCCTTTTTATTTATACATGGTCTTTTAGGAACTGGCCTTGTGATAGGCTTGTATATTTTATCTTCCTAGGGCTAATGCTATGTTTATAAAATGGCTTCACTAGTTTTCTATCAAAGTGTTTTCCTTACTATCCCATTTTATTAATTGTTGTTTGGGTGAATCTAGTCTGCTTCCGCATGCGTTTATTCGATGTTATTCGTTTGGGTTGGTTACGCGTCCTGGAACATTGCCATTACACGACCATTGGTGGGATGTTAGCGTGGTCATGGGTTCGGGGCATGACAGCTTGCATCATTTTATATCCAATCATAAAAAATGGGACCATAGTCCCGCCAAAAATAGCATTCATTGAGTGTGCACGGGCCAAATTTAGCTATAATTTCATTTTTGAATACAACCTCTACGAGCTCATATTCAAAGAATGACAGCTTTTGACACCTATTTTTAATTTAATTTGCCCAAAAATTATTATGAAAAATTTAGGAATTAATTTTTTAATTCTTAAAACAAAAAAAATTATTTAATTGCATCTCATCTAGGCATTAGGCATGTTAATAGTAATTTCACTAATTAGAGTTTATAAAAAAATTAAAAAAATTAATTAAAAATAATTAGATCGGGTTGGGCCAGGGCCGACTCGACCCGACCCCCTCTTCCTCTTCCCCTTACCCATGCAGGGCCTTCTCTCCTTTTCTCTCTCTCTCTCTCTCTCTCTCTCTCTCTCTCTCTCTCTCTATCGACGGTCCCAGTCATTCCCTTTGTCCACACACGGCCCAGCCGTTCCTTTCATTCACACAAACCCAGCCATCTCCTTCCCTGGTTAGTCCGACCCCTCTCCCTCTCTCCTCTTTCCCTCCCATTTACCATGGACACTGAGAGACAGATGAACAAAACTTGCCTCCTTGCACCAACCTAGAACAGCCACAAAAGTCAAGGACACGGAGTAGGCCAGTGCAAGCCATGGTAGGGCAACTTAATGTAGCCAAAACAAGTGGTCGTTGACTGTAAAAGACTAGAGAAGAAGAGAGAGATGGGGGGCATAGTGAGAGAAAACAGAGTAGTGAGAAGAGCAAAAAAAAAGAGAGAGAGATTAAGTGAATAAGTTTTGAACTTTGGCATGTAGGTTGAAGAACAAAGCCAAAGGAAGTCTCCCCATTGAGTTCACATGATCGGCAACCCCCCAGAAATAGCTTTGACTGGTGAGTTATTCCTGGCATTCTACTTCCTCTATTCTGCCTTGTTTTTTCTTGCAGGTAGGTCGAGACTTGCACCGGCCATTCTGCACGAATTCCGGCTCATACCAACCCTGCTCCTAGATCACATGTCATTGTCGAGGGTGAATCGTGGCTATTGAAGCAGCCCGGAGCTCCCAAACAGGTCAGTGTTCCCTGTTTTTGACCATGAGCGCCGTGTGTTTGATGAAAGGTCCAAGACACACCAAAGTGTTTTGGTCCCTGACCGGCAATCTCAAGATCTTTAAGCTGGCTAAGTAGCTTGGAGGGATGAATGAATGCCTCTAGAGGCAGGAACCAAGCTTGAGTAGGCCTAGGTCAAGCTAGTGCGGCCTCCCAAGGCAGCCTGAGCTGGCAGAGTTCTTTCGTAGTCCCTTATTTGCTCTTGTTTTGAAGTTTAGGTTGGCTAGGACACGCATCAGCCGTTTCGCCAGAATCCTAGCCCATACTAATCCTGCTTCCGGCCTAAACGTCGCCGTTGAAGGCTAGTCTTGACTGTCAGAGCAAGCTAAAGTCCCGAGGCAGGTTGGAGACCTTCTTGTTTGGCCATGAGCACCAAGTGCTCGATCAAATGCCTCAGTGAGGTTGAATTGGTTTTGGTGCTGGCTGACAAGCAAATAGTCGGACAGTGAGCTAAGTGGCCTAAGAAGGCTTGATGGTGACCTCTAGAGGCAAAAACTAGGTCGGAGTTGACCTGGGTCAACCAACGAGATGCCGAATCTCGCCTGGCCGATGTCTCCACGTGCTTGAGTCACACGGGAACTGGGTTAAACCAAGCCTACGGTTCCGGTCGGACTAGTTTGCAGGCCCTTCTTGACCTAGACCGGCCCTTTTATGGGCCGGGCTTCTTATTTCAATCAGGCCGCTCTAACCAGGCCCGATCCAATTTAGGACCTAGGTCAACGAGTTGGGGTCGGATTCATTGACCCTGGTCGGTTTTGATCAACCTGGATCCTCCAACCCAACCCAGTGTAATATTATAATAATATTATATTATTTTCAATTAATTTTTTAAAAATAATATAAACATATTTAAAAAATCGTAATTTTTAAAAAAATTTTGCAAAATAAATTATGATATAGTTTAAAAATTAGTATTTTCTAATAATTTTCTAAATTATATAAATTATTTTAATTAATAATCACGTCTAAGCCGGATAAGCCTATAGGGCTATACAGTAGGATTTTAAATATTATTTTCACTATTGTTGTATCATTATTGTGCATGTTATTTCTGATTAGTATATAATTGCATAAATTATGGTGTGTTGAATGCCATCTCTCTAGTTAGGATTAGAATCCTAAGCTGCATGTTTATCTTGATTGATAATCGTTAATGATTATGCACTTGTTTGATTATCTCACATGTTAGGAGTTAGGTCCTAAATCAATCCAAACTGCTTGATAAAATATTTTTTTGAAATAAATAGGATAAAAGGTACCGAAAGGCCACTAGTTATTCAACTAGTATAACCAAGTTATTAAACTCATTTAATCTCTAGTTCGCAGAAGTAAAGCAATTCTCCAATTGCTTTACTTGGGTGTCTAATCAACCCACTGTAAACTGGTTAGTGACAACTCATAGATAAAAATAATTTGCATGTTAAAAATCTAAATCATAAGTAACAATATGATATGAGCTTGGGAGAGCCTGAGTTAAGTCTTAAACCTAGACTTAACGCACGCTAGGCTAGCCCCACATTTCCTCGCGAAATTTTAAGGCGATCGCGATAAGGATTTTGTTTACGGTTTCTGCATTTGAAAATATCTTTCCTTGGTAAGCAAGCCATTAATTATCTTCAAGTACTTGGTAATCATTTGAGTGATTGTGTCATCATACTTTATCTTAAAGGTTTCGTATTTCCCAAGAGTATGCTCATCTTGGTTTCCTTGTCTTTTTCAATTCCTTAAAAAGTGACCTGTAGTTTGTCCCAAATTTCTTTAGCTGAACTACATGTAGAAATGTGGTTAAACTCAGCAGGTGATAAAGCACAGCAAACGGAATATAGAGCTTTTGCATCATAAGCTTCTCTTGTTGCTAACTTCTTGGCAAACATTGTTTTTTAAACTCTTCTTGTTTTCTCCTATGATTTCACCAGTTCTAGAGGATGTAGATGAGATTGTTACTGAAACTATTGGAGTAGGACAGACCCCATTTTCAACAACTTCCCATATTAATAGATCCATTGATTTGATACAGTCTGCTTAGTCTTCTTGGACTAGGCTTGCTTTGCATAGGCTACACAAGCATAAGGCTGATTCACTTCTTCAACTGCTAAGACGAATAGCTTACCTAATTGAGATTCTTATAATAAATAAGAAAAGAAGGCTCCGAACAACAATGAGGGGTTCAATAAACTTGTACTGATTGTTCTCTAAATGTAAGTTTTCTTCTTCCGTATATTGAAATGGAATAAATAAATCAATTAAATTTTCGGTTAACCAAAGCGCTAACCTCTTCCTATGGTAATAGTCATCTTCAAGCTCTTGCACAACCTTCATCTTGCATTTCCAGTATTTATAATTTGTTTCATCGATGTATGGAGTTCTCGAATTTGATTGGCCCTTACAGACTTCTGCACTAATGTGAGTACCCATGAAAGATCTTTGTGCTCTTGAAATATAACACTACAAAAATTTATTACCAACTAGCTTTGATACCAATTTGTTATGGCCAGTAATACAACCTAGGAGTGAATAGGTTGTATAACGAGCCTTGACAATTTTTGCTGAATAAATAGAATCAAATTGATGAATGCAGGAACAATTTGATATATGCAAGAATTAACTACTAGCACGAGTGTGGTGCTTCTTTCAAATAATTTAAACTACGAGCAAAGGGATAACAATAAATACATGTAGATTTATAGTGGTTCAGCTTATATTAAGCCTACGTCCATTATTCCAGAATAATAGCCACCAACAAGGTTAGATTTCATTAGTACCTCTTTTAGTTGTTACAATTGTAGCTTACCGCTACTTCTACTCAAAACTGGTAGATCATACTACCAAGTTACTCGCGTTACTACAACTCTTGTACACTTCTCAAACAATTTACAATCAATGTATAACTTCTTAGTAAGTGAACTAGAATAAGTAATATGTTCTTTAGATTTTCACAGCTCGTCTCTATCTAATTTAGCTTGCATTGATCCCTTTTTATAAATGTCGATCTTCAAGTTGACCGCTGATTAATCTTCGAGATAATCAATACAGCCATTGGAGAAAACAATGAAATCACTAGAGATCCATTTGCACGTACCATTAGATCTTCCAGCAATCTTGTTGCTTCTAAGAACAAAGACTCCTACGTAAGGAAATAATCATTCTTAAACGGTGTAACGGATGATTGATTGGATTCTCCCTGGGGGAATGAATATGCAATTCCAAACTTGTGGTTGGCTGTCAAATGCCTTTGGATATGTACTAACCGTTCCGCGCGTCTGACAATAATCTTCTCGGCTTGATATGAGCGGTAGCTTCTCCCATCTTTCACGATTTTTCCCATTAATTTGGCTGACAATATTCCATCGAGCACATGGGTGAATGAGACTTCCAATGACTTGTTCTTCTATTGGTTCTACCAAGTCCTCCTGAACTTCCCGTTCTCTTAACTTGTTCACCCTTAAGGTCCACCGGTCTTTTGAGTCCTTTCACTTGTCGCTTATGATAGATTCAATGACATTGATGCCACCTGAGCAGAAACAATATTCGTATATATTAGATCATAAAGGAGTGGTTTTGTCAGTATCAAAATCTTTGGAAGCTTTCTCAACATATGCAAATTATGTTAATGATATTTTTGTTTGGGATTGGGGTCGCCTCCTAATTTTTTATGCAATAAAGGACTAATTATAATAGCCAAATTTAGGTGTCAACACCAGTCGGAGTTGGCTAGCAACCAGCCACACAAGGTCGGGTGCTCGGCTACTCCCTTGGAAGTGTTGTTCGCCACTGAATGTCAAGCTCGAGCCTAAGTATCACGATCATGCTTGGAAACACGCGTTTTTTTAAGTCTTTCTCTGACCTATTTCCCATTAGAACACAATCACAGTAGAGAGGGTTTTCTCTTAGGGATTTATAAAGAAACTCGGCCAGGGAAACATGAGAGCTTTCTAGGATTTGTGTTGGGCTTAAAAAAAAATTTTTTGATTCAGCAATTGATTGTAACTCTATAATTTTTTGAGCGGTAGTTGATCGAATCAAGTAAATTTTTAGTGTTCTTTCACTCCTCAATGATCTCTTTGTGAATTTTATCTTATTGCATTTGATTTCAATTGCGCGGAATTCGTATTAGAGCCACAGGTAGGGCTTGTAGAGTCGATTTGGCCTTTTAATTGTTTGATCACTGCCTTGAAATATAATTGTTGCAATTATGTCTAGAGCAAAGGTTGAGATTGAGAACTTTAATCGGAGGAGTAACTTTTGGTTATAAAGCGTTAAGTTGCATGTGTTATTGCCAACGCGGCATTCAATCGATTCAATTTTCCTGCACAAAGAAAGCTCGCTACTTGAATTTACCCAAAACATGATTTGATTTCTTCAAAAAAGTCGGAATCATGGATTTTGGTTGAATGAGCTGAACAAACAACTAAGATTAAAATTTGCGATTTTCCCCTCAAGAAAACTCTTATCGAAGTGATTTTCACGGCGTTGGAAAGCTTACAATCAAATTTTCATAATCTCACACCACTTGATTTTTTATAGTCATAATTTTCTTGACATCTTTGAGATCGGTCATTTATGGTCAGAATTTGCAATTTCTGGTGACTTGGCCGTCTGATTTGGTCAAACCAGGTAATATTTGAAAGCTCTCACAGAGCATGATTCAATTATACCCTTTGATCAAAATTTTGCCAAGTTTGACTTTTGGTCAAATCTGGCAACGAAAAAGATGTCTGCAGCTTCAATTGCAGAAAGATATTTAGCATGCAAATGCTTGACATTTGTTCAAGAAAATAGCTGATTGTAAACAAGAGTGAATCGTCCTGGTGGGAATTCCTTAGAGATGGACAGCCATTAGGAAGTTAAGACGTCTGTAGTCGAGATGACATGTCATTAACGCAAGCTTCACGGTGTGTGTTAATATTATTCAGCTTCGGTGGCCCCGTTTGCCAGTCCATTTCCTTCCTTATCTTAGCTATTATCTCATGTTATCAAGAGTTTGCTACTTTTTATTGTTTAAATTAACACCCTTTTTTATATTTCTTATATAAACATACCACTCTTATCAAGAGACAACTTCGTCGAAGTTGACCACCACAAACTGTAATTGGTGGAATTTGACATGAAAAAATTTCACGAAGTGTTTTGACAACGCATAAGTTAGAAAATGTAAGCTTTATAATGGTTGAAATAGATTCAAACTAAACATTGGCCCTTAATGATACTGTCAAACGATCCACAGGATGTTGTGCACATGGTTTCAGGTTTCATATGATGGATCGCCAGATTGGCAGAAGAACTAAAAAATAATGCAGCTGTCGTGACTGATATGGAAGATACTTCTTACTACGGAATTTCAAGAGAAATAAATTGAGTCGTACTACTTTGGTCACTTGAAATTTGTTTTGTGTAAATGTGATTGGGTAGATATTCGTCAAGGCACAGGCAATCAGTTGCGTGATAAGCCTTACGTATTAGCATCTTAAGCGCAACGAGTTTTCTGTGGGTAATCACCTTGGAGGGTTGTTGTGAAAGCCGACCCTAGGGACTTCTATATTATGGGTGAGGAATGGTCTGCAAATAATGCAGAGGTGGAATCTTTGGAAGTGCTCATAACAGGTTCGAATTTTTGCATATATATATAATATGCATGCATTTTTGTTTTGTCATTATTTAGCTCAAAACATCATGAGTTTTGATACTAAGGTCAATCTGTCATGGGAGCTGGAGGCATTAAGATAACATCCACCTCTCACCCTTCATGATCAGTCATCAGATCAGAATAATTTAATTACTAAAGGTAGGTTCTAAATGCGCTTTTGGCGGCAATCGATGGAACAGTCGATCATTTTGTCTGCCCTACTTATAACTAAAACAGGATCAAAAGGTTAAAAAAAAGGGGGGGGGTCTATCTCAGCCTCCAAGTCCACAGAAATGAGTTCCAATTGTTTATTGCTCCAATGCAGATTCCCTTCATTTCTTTCACTTGAATAATTGTTCGAATTGAGAACGGCGCTCGTGATGGCTTTTAGTTATTACTAATAAGCACTTCTTGTTGGTCAAGCTCGTGATGATAACCAAGTCCATGCACTGCGAGTAGACATCCTGGCCACTGGCCAGAGAATAACCTCACTTGTGGGTAGGTGCCCGATGGTGACTTTTGTATCAGGAGAGGTAATATTTTTAGTTATTTTAAAGCTCCATGTCTGCTCATGCCAATGAGTCAAGGTTAGGATTGCCCGCCAGATAAGAGCATCGTCAGAAGAATTAGCAAAACACTTTCGTTTAACTCTTATGCAATATAGTTATGTTGAAGTATTCGTGCTTCTTTACATCCTAATTGTATATGAAGAAAGCGCACGTATCGATTTACATTCATGAATGTAATGAGTTCATTCCGTCCTTATCTCAATGTCCGGTAAATTTCATGAGTTGGTCTAGTACAAACTGCACGGTATTCACGAACACGGTTGAATCATGACCTAATTTTACTTCGTTTTTACCCATGGTCAGAGTATAATCATTGAAACTGACTATATCCACATACCACAATGTAAGAGCCTCTTTTCAGCGATCGTCCCGAGGGGCGAATGAGGTTCATCGAGGGGTTGGCATGGATTGCCAAGTGGATGCGAATGGTACCTCTTGTGAGACAACACTTGCACTTGGTTTGGGCTCTCCCAAATCCTATTGATTGCAACTTTGGATTTCTCATTTCAATTATGATATTCTGTTTCTATTTATATGCCGCAACTAATTTATTTTAGGCCGATCATAATCCAAGTAAAACTTAGGAATTTATTGTACTTCCACAAATGAGAAATTCGGGCTTGATTACTCTAGATATTCATCTAACGCCCAAAATTGATACCTTTTCTCCTTTACAAGCGAAATGATCTAAGTGATCATACATACTATATTACACTTTTTTGTTGTTGTCAAAACACGAGATCTAAGTGATCATGCATACTATGCTGACGTAATACATTTAAACAAATCATCAATCCTACAAAACATAAACACAAATAAAGAGCTTCAAGTAAAACCCGAGTCGTATCGGACAAAAATATAACATTACCTTATTGTTAAGCCCCAAGACTGTATTTCCGTAAGCTATGCAATAAAAATTAGACATGTAATCAACCTAGAATAAGGGATACATATTTCCCAAACTAGATGATGACAGTGGGACATGAAACCAAATGAAATGCAGCTGAACATGAATTGAACGTGGCCCCCTTACATGTCATTTCTAACTAGACGCCAATCGAAATATTTTCTTTTATCTTTTTCACTTGCCCCATTTTTGTCTTTTTCTTCCTTTTTTCCATTTCCCTTATCTAAAGCCTGAACTAAGCCATATACAAACCATGATGAGATACAAGCGACATCATTAGGAATCGAATCTAAACATGATGCGAACATGCAATACGTCTCGAACTATTTCAAGCGCATGAAGGGGTCGGCGCGCGACAGCTCGAGGCGCCTTTTTGCAAGACCGCGTGGAGACCTTAAGCTCGCTGTCCAGACCACTAGGCGGTCTGGACAGAAAGGATTGGGATGTTGACTCGCACGCTGAACAGACACCGAATGAACACCAAGACATCCCAACGCAATCCCGAGCCATGAGGGCCCGTCAGGGATGGCCAGACACTTGTAGTAATGATGCGATTAAGACCCGAAAATTATATCACAATGCCCCTATAGAGCACTCCCAAGGCTGGACAGAGAGGCTTCTCGTGCAAACCGAACCCTAACATCATGCAAGCTAAGCTAATGCAATTGAAATCCAATTACAAGTAATCTATATGACATAAGTGATAGCCAAAATGATGTCTAGGGACGCTTAAAAGTCAGTTTCGTGGAACCGTTTTGCATATTAGATCAAATGGCTAAAGCTAGACACATGTAACATCTAACATAAAAGGTATCGCTAATAACCTAACCGTTGGACGATTTGTTGAGCATATCAATTAACCGTTGAGGTGTATAAATCAGAGTTTCGTAAATTTGGTCGCCTATACAATCAAATCTTGGTTTCTCCAAATAGAGTAGCTCCGACAATGAAAAGTATCTTGTCTTCAAAATGATTGTCAATCAACCAAGATATCACGCGTGATTTAAATTTTTTGCGCTTAGAATTTTTTCTAAGTTGGAAATATATACCATATTACAAGCTGTTAAGAGATAAGATTATTTATCTGAGGACATGAATTTTGAAGTTCATGACAAGATTGTTGTTGCAGGTAATATTGGTGTTCCGCTTCTATGGGTAATCCCCAATTATATCTAGTTTCCCGGTGATATCGGTTTAATATAAGCTTTTGCTAGTATTAGACTCCTGTTATATCAGATTTCCTTGTTACATTCAACTGCTTATGATTAGGCACTTTGAATACGATGGTGATGTAGATCCTTGAGGCTGTTCACCTCGTTACTTCCAAGTTTTTATGAACTCCCTCTTCTTCTAGACTTGTTCACTTAGGTTCTTCTAGCTATTTTGAATCTTTTCACTTAACACGTCAAAGTTCCTTTTATGCAGAAATTACATAAAACATAAACAATATTTGCATACATCAAGCTCATAATAAATCATGGATTATTTTATCAACTTCAAAATATATTATGAGGTTTTCTCAACACCAGTTGTATGAACTTTAATGTTGTTTTGATACGAGTGATATCATTTCTCTACTTCTTGATATTTTAAGAAGGTGAGAGTTTATGGATCCTCATTATTCATTGTCATGGTGTTTCTACAAAAGATTTAAATTCATTTTTAAAGTATCCAGGAACAGTCACTATGTAGTACAATTATAAAATAGAATATTTATCATCATCCACTGTAAATATTCTCACTGCTTGTATAGATAATGGGTCAAAAAGAGGATTTTATTGGCCCTGGATCTATAGATGGGGCGTATCTCTGACTGATTTTTGTTTAGGAAAATCTCTACATTATTTCCTATGCTTTCACTACTTCTCTAATCGCATCCTTATATATTCAATTATCTAATCAAATCCATCTACTGATACAAAATGTCCAATCAAGTCCTTCCGATACAAAAATCTGACAAAATCTAGCTGTTAGAATATCAAAGTGGTTTTAAATATTGACTACTACATGGACGCCCAATGTGTAGAGTGAATTGGTGGGAGCATGAGGAGAGAAATGAAAGAAATTTAATCCATTGACCATCCACATCTCACGGTGGGTTTCCACGCAGGCAACATTCCGTCCAGGTCACACTCCGATGGCCACCACATCTATTTAGCTAGACTTTGTACTAGAGGGACTTGATTAGACATTTTATGCAAATAGAAGGATTTGATTGAAAATAGTGAAAGTATAGGAAAGAAAAAGTGAAATCTATCCTCAAACATAACCATATATCAATACAGTCCAAACCCAAATACCCAAAGCCGAAATCTAGCCGCTCAATCCGACTTACTAGAGGCAGACGCATATACATAGTCGAGACAAATCGAGGTTCTCAAGATTCGAGAAACAATTTTGCCTGGATATTTTACCCATACTCTTGCGGATGCTCACATGCGGTTTTACCAAAGCCTATATCATAATTGAATATTGAATATTTTAATAATTTCAGAGTCCGAGCGGAGGCATAACGATGGCATCACGCACAAAAGAGTGAAAATGAGCTGAGCAAAAAGAGAAAAAAAATTTACGAATATACTCTTTACTCGCAAATTTAAGTTTACCAATTTGCTTGGATTATAATTATACATGCATTTATTTTTCTTTTGGTTCAGTTTTGTTTGTTTTATGACCAAATTTCATAGAAGACACAACAAAATGGCAATGGCTATAAATTTGTCAATGTATCCATTCATTTTACGATTTCAAGATGATTTCACATTAAGAATGCAAATTGCTTTCTAATTAGGATCTAATCAAAAACTGGAGTTGGACCACTAATACATCACAAGTGGGCAATTGTCCAATCAATTTTAAACCTATTTACGAATGACAATTTAGTTATAAATTTTTTAATTTTGCTAATTAAATCCTAAATCTTAGAGCGAAATTCTAATATAGTCTTTCCGACCAATTTTTTCCAAAAACCCTAGATGTGGTGTGCCACTTAGGATGGTTGGCGATGACTGGATTGTCACGTTAGTGATTTCAGGTAAAAATTAACTGGAAGGACTACATTAAAATTTAATGTAAATGTTTATAACTAAATTAGCAAATCGAAAAATTAAAGATTGAATTGACATTCGTACAATAGGTTCGGCGTGAATTGACATTTATACAATATGTTTAGGGCTGATTTTATAAAAATTCTCCCTATCATATGTAGCAAAGTCTAACCTATGATTAATTTGATGGGTGCAATGAAATGACATAATTTTAGCTCATTGGAATTTTTAGAATATTAATCTCGTGTCATTTATGTTGAAAAATAAAACCCTCATTTCATTAACAGTCATTGCATTATAATGTGAAATAAAGTCAATCAATTGAAGCAATGTCCAAGAAATGCAAAGACATTTCAGTTTAACACCCAGTACCTAATAGAGGGAAAACCAAGAGGAGCTCATATAGAACTAGCACAATAACGCAAAGAACTCAACCAACAAAAACTTGAAACACATGAATCACTGGCTAAAAACTGTAGAGAATCGTAATAATTTTTAGGTCCTTTCACTTAATACATGTGTCCCGATGTTTCCTAGCGGACTCCTCCATCATGTCTGAGGTTAACTTACTAAATTAGATTTAGGTTTATAAGATGCCAGTGTTTACTATTAAGTATCATACTAATATAATCGAATAAATGAATTTGAAAAAATTAAACCTAAAAGTACATTGAAGTATATGGAAAATAGAGAATATTTCAAGAAAGACTCGAGACCTGCCTGGCTTCCCTTGTTCCCTAGCTTTTCTTCTTATCCCTTCTCTTGTTACCTATCTCTTCCTTGCCTAATTACAAGTTGTTAAACCCTGTTCGATACACTCCTCTAGAGCCTGATTGTACCAATCCCTTCCTTTGATGGTTGGATCGAACTTCATATCAATCGTACATCTCTCTGTCTTGTTTGTATATTTTAGACTTTATAAATATATGCAAGATGCTAATGCTTTTTCTTTTTTGAGTTTAACACAAAACCATATTTTATTGATTCAAAAATATGCAACGTTATTATCGTTTGTAATATCTATAGTTATTACGTTTTACTGATATTTTTACATCCTATTTGTTTAATTGAGAAAAAGTATCCAGCTTGATCGTTAATAGATTTTATAACGGGATTATTTTATTAATAAATTTTAATTAAATGTGCCATTCTAATTAATTTGAATGAAAAACTTCTGTTTAATTAATTACTTTAGTTTGTAGCTTTACTTTTTCTATTTGACGTTAAAATCCTAAGTATACACAACTTTACATTTTCTTGGTCGAAATGCCCTACAAAAGCACATCGAGGAGACCTACAATTTTCACTTTTTGTATGACAAGTATCTTCCACTAGGTTAACTGTTAAGTAAATTGCCAAAACGTTGATGTGACGGCAGATATATTGAGTTAGTCTGATAAGATGGGCATACAAGGTTGACATAGCATCATATCAGCTAACAAATATATATATTTATTTTAAAAAAATAAAAGAACCTTAAGAGCTTGTTAAAAGAGCGAACCATCTTATTTATTGATCAAATATAGGGATAATGACACAAACAATCCATGAATTTTAGTCCAATGTGCAATGTGATCTCTAAACTTTTAATTTGTTCAATGTAGTCCATTAACTTTAGCATAATGTTCAATGTGATCCTTAAACTTTTAATTTGCTCAGTGTGGTTCCTAGACTTTTGGTGCATGTTCAATGTAGTCCCTAAACTATATGAAAATGTTCAATATAATCCTTGAATTTGAATTAATTGAAGGACTACATTGAACATTTTCATATATTTTAGGGACTAAATTGAGCATGTACCAAAAATTCAGATACTGCATTGAACAAATTAAAAGTTCAGGGATCATATTGCACATTGTGTTAAAGTTCAAAGACCATATTGAATAAATTAAAAGTTCAGGGATCACATTGCATATTGAGTCAAAGTTCATGGACTGTTTGTGTCATTTTTCATCAAATATATATTTATACATTCATTAATAAATCAATTTTTTAAAAACTCCCTAACCAAAGATTTTACTAAGACAAAAATCTACTCTTTAAAAAAATTACTTTCGTAAACTCCATACATGTACAGTTGCTATTATGATGCATTGCTTTAATAAATTGAGAGTAACCAAAAATTGAAATATTTGAGAGAAGTTTCGACATGTCCTCGGTGCATGTTAGCCCACTCAATTTCAATCATTTTATCATATTAAACTCATGTAAAATTCAATTTAGTTAATGACTGAGATGGAGTGAGCTCACATAATGTAGGTGTATCCAAGACTTTCTCATAATTTCTAACCATCCGATACAAGTCATATCGTCTCCACATATATCGATAACAAATATCACTTAATTGAAGGATAGGAATTTAAAATAATTCTAAATGGAAAACGTGTATAAATATTTATTCAACCCACCGCACAATCATGACAATTGATTTCAATAATTGGTTAATTTAATAAATTATGATTGCTCATATCCATAATACAACCAAATCCGAATGAAAGAAGAAACAATAACAAAACTTCCTTCATTACCCCACGAGGACTTTCTATTACAAGGTGATGCCCTTTGGCATCAAAAAACATGGTCATATTATTTTACGACATGATGCATAAAGAGATTTAAATGTACATGGATGACATGATCGCTAAATCAAGGCATTGGGAAGATCACACCAAAATCTTATATAAATTATCTGACCGACATCGAAAATTTAATAATACGTGTGAACCGTGTAACCGTGTGCCACATAATAAATACGCTAAGACGTCCTCGGGACTACTTTTCCGTACATCACTAAGAGGGGAGTGAAATGACTCAATTGTCATAACCAAATCCTTGAGAAGGGATGGTTAGTGATATCCACTATGCCCAAAAATCACTGTGCTTGACGTCAATGTAATCTGCGCAGTCTTTTTAGCTGCGAGAAACGCAATCCAACCCACACGTCCAACACGAAGCTGGCTTACACCGCAACCCCTCCACACACCGCAGTTCATCTCCAACTGGTCTGCACTTCCCACTCCAAAACCCCTCTCTCTAAACCCAGAATTTTGCCCTAGCAATTCGTCCACCATAAAATGGCTTCTCCAACCATCAACGATCTCAACCTCCTTTGTCTCCTGTATCCAATCATCTTCTTCTTGTCTCTTCGATGGATACCTCGAACCCCTCAAAAGACGCCGCTCCAAGTGGTGAAGGTAGCGGCGGCAGCGGCTCGGCAGCTCAGCCTCCTGCCGCGTCTGGACGCCACCCTGTTTACCGCGGGGTGCGGCGCCGCAGCAGCGGGAAATGGGTGTCGGAGATCCGCGAGCCCAGGAAACCAACCAGGATATGGCTTGGGACGTTCCCCACCCCAGAGATGGCCGCAGTCGCCTATGATGTCGCTGCATTGGCCCTCAAGGGCCCCGAAGCTGAGCTGAACTTCCCCGCCTCCGCGGCTTCCTTGCCGGCTCCGGCCTCCTCTTCACCGCACGACATCCAGGCAGCTGCAGCTAGTGCTGCTGCTGCCGCTGGCGCGGCTCGGGATGCTTTGCGTCCTACTAGGTTTGTGCAGGGAGAGGGACAAGGACAAGCGAGTAGCGAAAGGAGGTCGGAAGGGAATGCAAGTGGCAACGTGAATGAATTCGTGGATGAGGAAATGATATTTAACATGCCCAATGTTCTGGTGAACATGGCCGAAGGAATGCTTCTTAGCCCTCCTCGTTTGGAGGTTGATTCGGCTCCAGCCCCGGAAAATACAGAAGATCAGGATCTCTGGAAGTTCTCTTAAATCTGTTTACATAAATAACGTAATTGGATGTGAACCATTGTGTTAGTAAAAAGAAGTATGGCTGCTTGTGGTGGTGATTTTAGTTTACTGGAGCAAATTGAGCAGTTGGTCGTCGTGCAGGTTTTCTTATCCTGGGGAAAAAAAGATATCTTAATTCTTTTCAAGAGCTTTGTCGCTTGTGATAGTATTGGATGTTTGATGTCAGTCTGGTCAGTGTTTGATTTCTGCCACCGTTACTATATGTAAAAAGCTAAGTGTAATTTGTTTGATCATGACCTTCAGGTTTTGGCAAATGGCAAGTTCTTATGTTTAAGCCATGGATCTGTCCTGGTCATTGCAAGCCAAGAGTCCTAACTTATGGGAATGTATCCTATCAAATCGTGGATCTAATTAATCAACTAATCCTATTGTCTGTGTTAAACTCAGTTTTGCGTTTGAATTTAAGTAGATCATACCTTGCTGGCTTATTTTTCACTTGTCAATGTCACGCGTGTACAGCAGAAGATGAGGAGAGAGGTGCTCATATGCAAATCTTGATACTTCTTATTTCCTAGTATCTGTTTCGACTTCAAACCGTTGAACGATGGGCTTTTCACGGTGCCCGTGTTAATTTGCACGACCTGTCGTGCATACCCTTCCATGGATGGATCAACAAAATATAATCTCGATCGATTATTGTATGAAAGAGCATGCTTCACTGTTGAATTAAAATGTTGTTCCGTTAATCATTCGATCAATCATAATCGTTTCACATGTCACTGCACAGCAGAACAAACCTAGGATGCTAGGGTTTGTCTACCCCGGAATGAGCTATAATACGGTCAGATTGTCAGGGGAAATGGAACAGTTAACAAAAATACATTTCCGATCGAACGACTTCGATGATTGTCAATCAATTGATTTTAACCTGTTCCATCGGATGGCGGACAAAACTCCCGACAACTTTACTTTGCACAATCGCACGACAGGGTAGACAAGTCCGAATTGATAACTTAGAAATATTAAACTTCGATGCTCCTTCTGAAAGGATGGAAGTTAGAAAAAGTAGGCGGGTAAGAATAGCCTCTCAAAATCATTACCAGTTTGATTTAAGGCCTTTAAGCCCTCTTTAGTCAAAATATGGAAGTTATGGTGAGTCATATTAACAGGGGAAATTGGGGACCACCTTACCCTTGGTTGACATGTCATTCTCATTGAGTTGCAATGTGGCCATGTGGATAATTACTGTTACATTGGGTGCCCAAGAAAGACTAATTGTTTGATGAGTCTGTTTATGTATTAACTTATACTTGGACCTTCATATTTGTTAAGATCAAACCAACTTATGAGATTGATTAATTCATTACGGTCACCAGTTTCTGCTAGAATTTTTGCGTATGAATAGTCAGTTCATACAAGGCCTTAAATCAAGTGGACATCCCACAACACTTAGGTGCACGCAAAAACCTTGAACAGTAAATGTGTTGGTAATTGCACGAATTGTTGAACCCATGAGTTAGAGACATCAATTCTTATGGTTCTGGTCATGTTGAGTACGTAAGAGATGATATTTAGGATAACCTGATAGAAAGCTATTGAAATGGGACGTGAGTTTGGAGTTCGTGGTATACCAGCTTCGATTGGTATGTTACCGAAGCCCAAAGTGGTCATCGTTGACCTCTTTCAATCAGGCACAACCGGAGTTATCGCCTTAGAGGGAAGTAGCGCATTAAAATTGAGCTCAGGTGGGCTTCTAATCACAACTGATTGAGCTTTCGCCTGAGAAGGCGGGCACTCCGCCAGGTTTTGCTAGGAGTTGAACCGTGCCTCTGGACGTCCGACACCACAGTACTGAACGTCAGAGAGACATCTAGAAGTTCAGTATTTTCTGGTTAGCGTGCACAAAATGATGTGACTGGGCATCTTTGTCGAAGCTTAATGGTATATGATGTTATCATTTTGTCGAGTCCTAGAGACTCATGATCGTTGGCGTTCAACTGTGCATGTCTCGCAACGTAAAGGAATTACTATTGTAACCGAAAAGATGGCAGCTACAATATTCTGGCCAAGAAAGAGAGGAAGTTACACCATGATTCTGCAAAATACCATCAGCTTTAGAGGCTACCGACACATCTCTTTTATAGCCACAGACATCTCGGCCCATAGAGGCTTCATAGTTGCAGTGATAAAGGAAAAACGAAGCTGAACCAAGACTCATGTAGGCTGAGAAAACTTGGTATAAACTCGTTCCATGAGTTTATACGACCGACAGAATCAACTGCGGAGAAATTGTGTTGAAACTTGTATTTTGTTAATGAGACTTGGCGTTCGTAGCATTGATTTTTGTAATCTGGTTGGTTTAGTGCAAGACAATTGATCTACTTAGTACCGCTTTCCGGTCGATAATGTATGATGTGTCGTAGAAGAATACCACATGAGCACAGGAGAACTTCTTGCGGCTGTTGGGAGCAACCACAAATGGGCAGAGTCAAGGGAAGCCATAATTGCGTATTAAGGGTAATTTAAAGTTCCTTAAAGACATTATTATCACCTAATTGACTTTCTAATGCTTAATTTTGCTTTTCCTGTACTCACCCTGATATGAGGTTATGATATGACTCCTTATCTCTTGTTAGTGCCTAAGTGCCTTGTACGGCCGTTAGGCATTACGAGAGAGATGGAGAGAGAGGGTGATCCAGCCATAACACAGACTGTCCAACTAGCCAGATAGCAAATTTTTTTTTTTTTGGTAAAGAGCCAGATAGCAAATTGATTGTTCTTAATTCAATTTTCCACCTTAGTTGCCGCTGTTCGGAGAGATAAATAATGGTTGTGCTGGTCAGTGACGGAGCTAGGACATGACAATGTAGTGAAATTCTTTCAATGCATGGGGATGCATTTCACGATTCCAAGTTCAAAAACTTTTGCAACCAAGCCTCCAATTTCGAAATTGACATCAATCTCTGAATTTCTCATGTCAGGAATCTTTTAGTTGTACACTTTATCCGCATAATTGTGATTATATGTTTCTAACCCTAGCTTATATTTGTTTAGTTATCAGTAATGAAAAATATTGGTGATTGCTTTATCTCATTTCACTTAGTGACATGACGTCAGAATAGATTGCTCCTCGGCTATTAGATTGATTTTTCGTCTAGTACTACATTCTCTTAGGTAATCGAGCCCTTGTCCTTCTTCTGTCAATTTTTTTTTGTCTCCCTATCGTGGCTTCTCGTCTATTGCTGTTACTTCCTTCATGAGAAAATCTATTATTATGTTTTGAAAATGACAAAATAAGAAAAAAATTATTATACTACGCATTAAATTGTGCAGAACAGTTTGTAGATGCACAAGCTAATATGCAGGTGAAGTTTGGAGCAGGACGGTTGAAGGTATGGTAGTGCTATACTTGTACAAAAGGAGAACAAGCTATTGAAAGAGAATGTGTCTTAAGGCTTAAGGACCTTTGTGAAAGGTGAACAAGCTACAGAACAAGGGTTTGTTCAAGCTTGGATGAACCAGTAGAAGGTGAATAACTTTATAGAACATAAGGACATCAATATAATTGAAAGGTCCTGTCCCTAGAAGGTGAACAGTCGATTCAGCGAGAAGCGTGAAAGGACTCCAAGGGCCCCTAGCAAAAACAGGTCTAGCTATAGACAATGTAGAAGGTCTTCATTCCTTCCTCTACATTCCTAGAAAAAAGTTGAATGTAAATTGCTATCTCACATTCGTATACAAGCTCTAGAATCCACGGAAAGGAACATGGAGAAGTTTATAGTAGTGTTTGCCATTTTTATGAAGGTAGATCATAGAGTCAAACAAACCGCAAAAGAAGGCTTTATGTTTGGAAATCCTCTGCTTGTCTTCAAATAAACTCGATGAAGTAGGTTTAGAGTTAAGTGTTCATGAAACGGTCCGAATGACATATCATAAAAGACAGTTTACTAAAGTATCGATTTTTTGGTCATCCATAAGGTCCATTAATCATGAACATGGATTTTCCCTAAATCCATATTCGTGTGACAATGGATTGATTTTATCTTTCTTAGCAAATAGAAGTCGTCACTAGCCTAGATCGGGGGCCAGCTAAAATACACAATCGAAACACGGGAGTTTCGTTTCGATTTCTATTAAAACCAAAAATCAAAGATTCAAGGACTATCTTATGTTAATGTTTCCACTAATGCCCTTTTAGTACCGCTAGACTATACATGGTTGTTATTTAGGTTGTCATGCATTTGTTTTTTTTTTTACCATTTTCATGCCAACGTCTTAGTTCACTAGGTAATCATGCATTTTGTTTTTGTGTTTTTCATTTAGGTTATAAACAAATCCTATCTTAGTCTAGAAAAGGAAAGAAACAAGCAATTTGTATTGAAAAGGCAATGCGTAAAGTAAATACACAAAGCATTGAAATGAAAAGCTATTCTAAGTGCGAGAAAGAAAAATTCGCAACTTGTCGGGGATTTAATGCAACACGAATAAAAAGACCCGAGACATGATCGAATAACACGAATTGTGTACAAATTGAGACCAGATTAGACATCGGTCTTTAGCCACCATCTTTGAAGTTGTTTGGCCATCTTCTTCATAGACTGCCTCACGGGTGTCGGTTTTACATTCATACCATGCATTCAAGTCACACTTAAACAAGGTCAAGCACGTACATTCAAGCAAATTGACCCTTCAAACGTTGTTATTAGGTGCCCACACTTTCCAGTTTATATAATGAGGCCCTAATGAACAACTTTGAAGTTTTAAGTTTTTGCTAAAAAGGTCCCTAACTTTATAAAATTGCAAAACCAATTCCGTCACTGAAATTAGAAATTTTTGGATCAAAACACAGAATCTGGACGTCTTCATCAAGGACCAATTGGGCCATCCAAATCAACATGGAATTGTATGAAATTTTTAGGTTTTTTAGATCAAAGCGTATTCTACAATTTTGATGAGGAAAGTTTTCCAAATAATAACCACAAAAATTTATAAAATCGTGGAACATGCAAAGATCAGTCTGAAACCGATTATCACAAATTGGATGATGTGACTTCTAGCATCAATCGTGCATACTACACCAGTATGGAATTTTCCAAAATTTTTATGCTACATAGATCTAGATGTGTTCTACGACTTTTATGAAATAATTTTCTTCAAAACACAATCATAGAAAATTATAAAAATCATAGAACAAAACAACGTCAATCAGGAAATCGCTGGAACATAATGTAAAGTAACTATTCCAGATTCTGATCCTAACTTGCGAAGTGATTTTCACCTAGCAAAAAAAATCCGATCTAAGCATACGACCTATCAAATCAAACCTCAGGAAGTATAGATTGAATCTCTAATTGAAAACTTTTTCAGATTCTATCATTTTCGAACTCAAATCAGCACTAGAAGCATGCAAGTTCCTCAATACACAATATTCACGTAATAGGATTTAAGAGTGCCTATCTTGTTGAATGAAATTGGTGAGCTCAACCGAGCTAATTTGGCCACCAATGAACTTCATACTGGCCCCAAATATAGTGCTCGATATCTAAATTATAATGTGATAAAATTGACATAAGATAACTATCCAAGGAAGAAGAATGAACAAGAAGTAAAATCAAGCAAGTTGAAGAGATTTAGGTGGCTTTTCCTATAGAGGCCAGCCACCATGGTCTCGAGAAGCCTCCAGGGGATGTTAGAGGTGCAGTGGTCTGTTGGAGATCAGCTGGCGTGGGTTATAAAAAGCCCTGGCAGAGAGAGAGAGAGAGAGAGAGAGAGAGAGAGAGAGAGAGAGAGAGAGAGAGAGAGAGAGAGAGAGAGAGAGAGAGAGAGAGAGAGAGAGAGAGAGAGAGTGTGTGTGTATGTGTGTGTGTGTGTTTAGTAAGAGAAAGTACATCTGAAAAATGAGCCCCCCTTTGATTTTTGGAGGGAAAAGCTAATATATCCCCCCAAGTTTGAATGTTAACTCTTTGATTGATCAAATGGCTTAAATTGCTTCTTTAAGAGTTAAGAATATTCCTTAAGGGCTAAGGATAGATGACATGGCATTATAGATGGCTATGTTGCACTCTTAATGGATGACCATGATTGTTTGCCTAATCTCTAAGGAAATTTGCTTATTCCTTAAGAAAATTGGTTAAAATTTGATTATAGGGGTATTTTTGTACTTTCACTAGGGGTATTTTTGTAATTTTGGGCACAAAGAGACTGGCTGGCCTTGAGTGGTTGGAATAGACTACTGGCCACCGAATTTTTGGCCAGGATATGATTAGCCTAATCGGGCCGATTCAATTTTGGTCAAACTGGGTTGAACCGGTTGGACTAGTTTGAGCCGGGTTCAATCGGGTAGAACCGGTTTGATTCTTAACTCAATTTTGTTCCAATTTTATGCAATTTCACCCCTATCATGATTGATTGACTCAATTGAATTGAATTTGATTAAATTGGATTGAACCAATTTGAAATACAAGTACAAATTGATCAAATTTAACTTGTTTGACCCAATTGCTTCTCAATTTGACTTAAATTGCCTTGCCAAACTAGAATAATGAACTTAATTGAGGTCCAATCGGCCAAACTGAACTTCAATTCATCAAATTGGATGTTAATCTAGAATGGGTCAAATTGAATTACACTAATTGAATCAATTACTCTTGGATTTCTCAATTATTGAATCACTAGATTGGTCAAATTATCTTAAATTCATGTGAGTTTTCCAAAATTGACTTTGGATTTGAGTTTCATATAAGAAATTAGGCTTATCCGTACCTCCATTATGCAACTCATGAATAATAGTTTTGTGAGGTTTGACACCTAAAAGTAGAATGAAGGCTTAAGGTTCCCACCTTGGTTAGGTATGAAGAGTTTAGCCCCTATTACTAACGTCAGTTGGCGCACTTTTTACTAATCAAGGCAAGCGGGATTGAGAATGGATTACCACGAGTATTACTCACGTGGGTTCCATTTTCAGTACCTCCTAATAGCTTCTAATGCAATCGAGTGTTTTAGACTGTGGGTTGTACATGCATATTTTTAGTGCTAAAGGGACTAAATATGCATTTAAAAAGTAAAGCAAACACCACTTTAATTGTGATATCCTGAATTCCCATTACCCATTAATGAACATGATTAAGTGTTGATTGATATGGAATTGAATTTATTTGTGCTATTAAAGTTACGAATTGTTATGGTCACTAAAGTTTTGTGATTTTAGAGAAATCGAGAAGTTCATTGTGATATGTTATTTAAATATGTGACATTAGTGAGATGATCACATATGTGATTTTGTGGAACTCAACGCCTAGTTCTCATGATGATTGAAACTTTAGGGCCACATTTAACGCCCTAATTCTTATAATCCTCTAAAATTGTAGGATAAACTCCATGAAATTGGACATGTGTCTATAATTCTTCAATGTAGCAAGATATATATGTGTAAATGAGAGACTGTCATCCTCCTTTCTCTCTCTATGGCCGACCACCACCATCACTACCCCTCACCATCATTTCCTTACCTTTCTTCCATTTTTACTCCTCATGCATGCATGCAAACTGTGACTTGGCATGAGACAAGGGCCATGAGACTAAGGACACTTTCAAAGTGCATGCAAGGTGATAGAAAATCGATTTGGTAAGCAAAACTCTCATTCTCTCCCTCTGTCCCTCACTCTCGGCTGAACACACTCACACTCACTCTCCCTCCAGTTTTCTTTCCATTTTTCCTCTCAAGCTCTAGCAATATTGAAGCTTCTTGCTTCATTTTCAAGCCAAGGAAAGTGGAATCTCTAAAAGCCACTCTATGTGATCTTCTCATAGCTTGGTTTAGAGATGATTTTCGGATTGTGACTTGTGTAGTTTTCATCTTGAACTTGTGATTTGAGAAAGTGTGGCCATGCATGTGTAGTTCCCGGCTTTAACTTGTGGTGTGGTTTTTTTAGCAAGAAAACATGTTGGAATTTTTGGTTCTGGTCAAATTGATTACTGGAATTGTGTTTTTTAGCAAGAAAACATGCTCGAATTTTTTATTCTAGTCAAAAGATTGCTGGAATTGTGGTTTTGTTAGCAATATAATATGCTGGAATTCTCGGTTCTGGTCGAATGCTTGCTGGAATTGCGGTTTTTAGTAAGAAAGCATCTTGGAATTTTCAATTCCATGATGTATCTAGTGGTTAATGAGTTAATATTGATTGAAGCATGTGCAATGAAGTGTATGCTTGCTTGAAAATGATTGTAAGGTGGTGGAAATATCAAAATAGCTTGCGGTAATTTATGTCATGTATGGAAATCATATCATGGCATGTCGAGACGCTATGTAATATGTTGGAAAAGGTTGTGATTGATCAAATACATGTTAGAAGTGATTGTAGTCCACTTAAATGGTGAGATTTTGATGTCATGTGGCATATTGCATAAGAACATGCCTGCAAGTGTGTGGAATTAAGAGATGTGAAAAGATGTCCATCTGTTGGTGGATCGATGATGCCCCAGGTGTTTGGGATGCCCCTCCTGTGTGGTAATGGGAAGTCTTGGTAAGAGAACCAAAATGCCTTAGGAGTTGAGATGTCCAGGTGAGCAAATCTTAAAAGTTTGGTTAGTGGATTGAAAGTGACCTATGCGGGTTGGTCAGAGAATCGGCGGATACCGCAATTTCAGGGGCGGAAAAGATTGGGAATAACTAATGAAACAAGGCTTATAGGTTTGCATGAGAACGATGTGATTGCATGGCATACCTTGTTTGCACGTTACATTTATATTTTTTAAATGCTTGACTCATATATGTGATCATTTTTACTTGTGTGTCAGGTACATAAATGTGATTGCGTTGTTAGAACCGTTATTAGAAGTATCAAGAAGTGAGTGGACCGTGTAGTGCAGACTGTAGAAGTTTCTCTTGTTGGGCGTATCCTCATTCCACTATTTTTCAGACACTTAGCATGGATGTTCTCTTGATTACATGATTTGGAGCGCCTATTAGCTTTGAGGGCTCCCTAGAGGACGTGACTTTTCTAGGATGCACCTTGGTTTTTACGCGTTATACGGCGACAATATAGGTTGACATAAGGCATACGGAGTGGATACCAAACCATTTTGTAGCATGATACCTAAACAGGAATGGCCAGTTACTTGGGCCTCTTCACACTACAAAAAAAACGCATTTTTGCCACGAAAATTTTCCAACGAAAAATTTTCGTTGCAAATTTGTGACAAATTTTCCAACGAAAAAAAAAATTCGTCGGAAATTAGCGACGAAAAATTTTTCGTTGGAAAATTCGTCGGAAATTAGCGACGAAAAATTTTTCGTTGAAAATTTTGTTGGAAATTAGCGATGAAAAATTTTTCGTTGGAAAATTCGTCGGAAATTAGCAACGAAAATATTTTCGTTGGAAAATTCGTTTGAAATTTGCCACGAAACATTTCTCGTCGGAAAATTCGTTAGAAATTATTGACGAAAATTTTTCGTTGGAAATTACCAACGAACTTTGAGACAAACATTTTTCCTCGCATTTTTCCAACATATTTTCCAACGAAAAATTTTTTGTAACTAATTTCCAACGAAATTTGCGACGAATTAAAAAAAACGTGGCATTGTTGGGCTTTTCAAAATTCATGGGACAATTCGTTAGAAATTTCCAATGAATTTTGCCATACTGAAATAATTACTCGGAAAATAAAAATTCGTGGGAAAATTCATTGAAAATTTCCCACGAATTTTCCAACAAATTTGAAAGTTGCCACATTAACTAGTTTTGTTGCAAATTTCGTTGGAAATTTCCAACGAATTTTCCTACGAATTTAAAATTGCTGAACAAAAACCGGTTTTTAAATTCGTTGCAAAATTCGTTGGAAATTACCCACGAATTTTACAACGAATTTTTGTTCCATTAAATTAGTTGTGTAATAATTTCGTTGCAAAATTCATGCATAATTTCCAACAAATTTTGCAACAAATATATCACTACAAAAAAACTAGATTTTTGCCACGAAAATTTGTGAACGAAAAAATTTTCGTCGCAAATTTGCCACAAATTTTCCAACCAAAACAAAAATTCTTCAGAAATTAGCGACGAAAATTTTGTATTGGAAAATTTGTTGGAAATTAGCGATGAAAAAATTTTCGTCGAAAAATTCGTTGGAAAGTTTCCACGAATTTTGCGACGAAAATTTTTTCATTCCTAATTTCCAACAAATTTTTCAACGAAAATAAAAAATATTGGAATAAATGCGATTTTTTGAAATTCGTTGGAAAATTCGTGGCAAATTTGCCATGAATTTTCCAACGAAAATAGAACATATTGGAATAAATTTGTTTTTTTGAAATTCGTTGGAAAATTCATAACGAATTTCAACAAATTATTCCAATATGTTATATTTTCGTTGGAAAATTCGTGGCAAATTTGCCACGAATTTTCCAACGAAAATAGAACATATTGCAATAAATGCCTTTAGTTTAAATTCATGGGAAAATTCGTGGTAAATTTGCCATGAATTTTCCAACAAAAATAGAACATATTGGAATAAATGCGATTTTTTGAAATTCGTTGGAAAATTCGTGGAAAATTTGCCATGAATTTTCCAACGAAAATAGAACATATTGGAATAAATGGATTTTTTTGAAATTCGTTGCAAAATTCGTGGCAAATTTGCCACCAATTTTCCAACGAAAATAGAACATATTGGAGTATATGGGTTTTTTCAAATTCGTTGGAAAATTCATGGAAAATTTGCTACGAATTTTCCAACAAATTTCGAAAAACCCATATATTCCAATATGTTCTATTTTCGTTGGAAAATTGGTGGCAAATTTGCCACGAATTTTCCAACGAAAATAGAACATATTTCAATAAATGCCTTTAGTTTAAATTCATGGGAAAATTCGTGGCAAATTTGCCACGAATTTTCCGACAAAAATAGAACATATTAGAATAAATGCGTTTTTTTGAAATTCGTTGGAAAATTCGTGGCAAATTTGCCACGAATTTTCCCATGAAAATAGAACATATTGGAATGAATGGGTTTTTTTGAAATTCGTTGGAAAATTCGTGGAAAATAGAACATATTGGAATAAATGGGTTTTTTTGAAATTCGTTGGAAAATTTGTGACAAAAAAATCCATTTATTCCAATATGTTCTATTTTCGTTGGAAAATTCATGGCAAATTTGCCACGAATTTTCCAACGAAAATAGAACATATTGGAGTATATGGGTTTTTTCAAATTCGTTGGAAAATTCATGGCAAATTTGCTACGAATTTTCCAACAAATTTCGAAAAACCCATATATTCCAATATGTTCTATTTTCGTTGGAAAATTGGTGGCAAATGTGCCGCAAATTTTTCAACGACAATAGAACATATTTCAATAAATGCCTTTAGTTTAAATTCATGGGAAAATTCGTGGCAAATTTGCTACGAATTTTCCGACGAAAATAGAACATATTGGAATAAATGCGTTTTTTTGAAATTCATTGGAAAATTCGTGGCAAATTTGCCACGAATTTTCCCATGAAAATAGAACATATTGGAATGAATGGGTTTTTTGAAATTCGTTGGAAAATTCGTGGCAAATTTGCCACGAATTTTCCAACGAAAATAAAACATATTGGAATAAATGGGTTTTTTTGAAATTCGTTGGAAAATAGAACATATTGGAACAAATGGGTTTTTTTTTAAATTCATTGGAAAATTTGTGGCAAATTTGCCACCAATTTTCCAACGAAAATAGAACATATTGCAATAAATGCCTTTAGTTAAAATTCGTGGGAAAATTCGTGGTAAATTTACCACGAAATTTCCAACGAAAATAGAACATATTGCAATAAATGCCTTTAGTTAAAATTTGTGGGAAATTCCGTGGCAAATTTGCCACGAATTTTCCAACTAAAATAAAACATATTGGAATAAATGTGTTTTTTTGTAATTCGTTGGAAAATTTGTGGCAAATTTCCCACGAATTTCCCACGAAAATAGAACATATTTGAATAAATGGGTTTTTTTTTAAAAATTCTTGGGAAAATTCGTGGCAAATTTGCCACGAATTTTCCCACGAAAATACAACATATTGGAATAAATGCTTTTTTTTTTTAAATTCGTGACAAATTTGCCACGAATTTTCCCACGAAAATAGAACCCCTCCTCCTCCGTCGCCACACGCCCGTTCCGTGCCTACAAGCCCTCGCCCCAGATCTAGACGAGGTCGGCCGCTGCTCGACCTCGTGCAGATCTAGGCGAGGTCAAGCGGCCCCGCCCAGATCTGGGTGACGGCGAGGGCGAGCGGCGGCCATGGGCGAGGCCGGGATCGGATGCTTCGTCGCCGAGGGCCCCGCGATCTCCCAGCCGAGGGCCGCCGGCAGGGGACTGGTTGATTGCGTGGTGGTCGGGGGCGAGAACAGCGGGCTCTGCATCGCCCAGGCACTCACCACAAAGCACCGCGACAAGGCCCCTGACGTCGTCGTCACCGAGGCCAGGGACCGCGTCGGTGACGACCACGTCATCAGATTTCCGTCCCTTCATCGCGTTATTTTCCACTGAATGCATCTTCAGATGTACTTCTTCTCCAGGTATTACAAACTACAGAACACTCTCCAATCTGCATTTTGTACTTGATATGAATGCTATGTTACTCTGATGTTCATTTGCAGTTGGATCTATATACCGCATCCAATGGAGTTCTAATTAGAAATGCTGCTTGAACTAATCCCAATGATCCTTCTATTGATTTGGGACCTGAATTTGATAAGGTGAAGGTTACTTTAGTTGTGTATCCTTATTCCGCCTATTACGAATATTAATGTCATGTTTCATTATATCTGTCTTTTTCAGTTGGGAAGTTTGTGAGCCGCTTCGAGTCTATTCCTAGTGTAGTTGAGTTCGATAGCTTGAAAGTCACTGGTGATGTGTAGTTTGGAAATGGCATTAAGCTCAAAGTATAGACATTGCGCTTGGCATTTGTTTTTATATACTTTGTCCGATTATTGAGGATCTACTACAAATTTATGAGACCTACAGTAAAACCCATCAAACCACCAGTTAAATTGTGAAGATTTGCTTACTCTGTTGAGTCCATCTATAGAGTATGAGTTGCAAGTAAATCTATGTTTAGTTAAAGATGCAGTGTTTGCAATTTAATTTAGATCTAGGCTATCTTGCAGACTCCGCTCTCTATAGAATTTATTCTGTCTCATGTGTTAAAGTACTTTTAGATGTAATTTGTAGTCAATCATTACAGAGAATATACTGTGAACTTAGACATATCAGGATGGACATATTTTGTCTAAAATGTTATGTGAAGTAATCATTTAGTACAGATGGCGATTGTCATAACCATTTCGTGTTGTTGATCTCATTTCAGTAGCAATGGATTTTCACTTATGTACTTTGAAGGGTTCACAGTACAGGGATTGGGATTACAAGGTATGAAATACCTAGATGTCCTTTTATAATATATCTATGTATCTTTAGTACCTTGGTCTCCCCTGATTATGTTGGAGAGTGTGTTTTTGGTTTTGAGGAAGTAACTTAAAACATATCGAGATCCTGTAGTAGCAGATTGAACCTAAGCTATTTTACATTGTTTTGGCATGATATGTAGTATTCTTGTTTGAAATAACAGGAGGAAGGATGTTGTATCTTCCTTGGATAAGTTGGCCAATGAAGGGAAGGATGTTGTATCTTTCTTGGGTAAGTTGGCCACTGAAGTGATGGTCAATGCAATGCATGTTCTGCTTTTGTATCTACAAAGTGCTCCAGACGATGAAAAACCTTTGGTTGCCATACTTATGCTGCACTTTGATCTAATAGTATACTTTCTTGACTATTCATTTTGTAGTTTTTGGCATTTTATTGGATTTTGAATTTGATATTTGTAACTTTTCTTCTTGCCCATTTTTGAGTTGCATCCGTAAGATATGCGTCGGTGAGTATGACGAAATTTTATGGTGATTAACTTGGTATTGGAATTTGAAGATGCAAAGTGAATCTGCAGATTTAATGAAGCCTAGTCTTATTTTTTGGTTATCTATTCCAGAAAATTATGGCTAAGATAACACTTTGGTGCAGGTAGAACCTCAGAAGTACAGCATATATAGAGAGAGGCTGTCGTGGCAATTTTTGCATAAGTTATGCAAATGAGAGGTTGCAACGACATTTCAACTTGCATCTGTTAAAACTGCAGCAGGAAGTGAGCATCACACATGGATCGTATCTTTAGTAGTTTTGTTTAGTATTTATATGATGGGGATTGTCGCTAAAAGCAGGATAGTTTTTTTTTATTCATTTTTGTCGTCATTATTTATTGTGCAAGATTATTTATTCTCTTATTATGTGTACTATAAAGAAAAATATTTATGTCATTCTTGTGGAAAACGTTGATGAATGTATTTCATTTTCATATTATTATAATATTTTGACGTTATTAAGTGCTCAATGTTAAATAAAATTCTAGAAATTAATTTTTTTTAATTGGGTTTAAAATTCGAAAAATAAAATATTAGATTATGTTTAAACTCGTTGCAAAATTCGCGAATTTTTAGCTACATTTTGCAACGAATTTAGCCACCGATTTTTTTTTTCGTCACAATTCACCAACGAAAATTAAAATTTTTTGCGGAAAAATTCAAGATTTCCCACAATATTTGCAATGAATATTTTGCGACAAATTTTTCAACGAATTTTGTAACTAATTTAGTCACGAATTTTGCAACGAATAATTAGCCACGAATTAATTTTCGTCGCAAATTACCAACGAAAATTCAAATTTTTATTGCAAAATTTTGCGAAAAAAAATTTCTAATGAATTTTTTTGTTCGTGGCAAAATACCAGGTTTTTCAATTTCGTGGGAAAATCGTGGGTAATTTCCCACGAATTTTCTCACGAAATTCAGCTTTTTTCAATTTCGTTGGAAAATTTGTGGGAAATTTCCCAGGAAGTTTCCAACGAATAGTAAAAAAAGCTGAAAATTTGAATTTCGTTGGAAAATTTGTGGGTAATTTCCCACGAATTTACTAATGAATTTGAAAAAATTCGAAAATTTAAATTTCGTTGGAAAATTCGTGGGAAATTTCCCACGAATTTTCCAACCAATAGTAAAAAAAGCTAAAAATTTGAATTTCGTTAGAAAATTCGTGGGAAATTTTCCACGAATTTTCCAACGAATTTGAAAAAAGCCGAAGATTTGAATTTCATTGGAAAATTCGTGGGAAATTTCTCACGAATTTTCTAACGAATTTGCAAAAGCCGAAAACTTGAATTTCGCTGGAAAATTCGTGGGAAATTTCCCATGAATTTTCCAACGAATAGTGAAAAAAGCCAAAAATTTGAATTTCGTTGGAAAATTCGTGGGAAAATTGCCATGAATTTTCCAACGAATAGTAAAAAAAGCCGAAAATTTAAATTTCGTTGGAAAATTCGTGGGAAATTTCCCACGAATTTTTCAACGAATAGTAAAAAAAGCCGAAAATTTGAATTTCGTTGGAAAATTCGTGGGAAATTTCCCACGAATTTTCCAATGAATTTTGCAAAATTTTTTGTTAGAAAATTCGTTGCAAAATGTGAGTTTTTTTGTAATGAAAATTTCCAACGAATTTGATTTTTTGTTGGAAAATTTTCCCACGACCAATTTCCAACATACTTTTTTTCGTTGGTAAATTAGTTGGAAACTTGTTTTCCAACAAATTGTTTTGACTTTTTCGTTGGAAATTTCATCAGAATTGTTCGAAAATTTTCCCACGATGCATCATGAAAATTTTTTTTGTTAGAAATTTCGTTTCCAACGACTTTTCCAACGAATACTTAACAACGAATTTTCCAACGAAATATTATCAATGAATTTTCCCACGAAATTTTTGCAATAAACTTTCCAATGAGATTTTTCCAACAAACTTTCCAACGATATTTTTCCAACAAAATTTCCAACGAATATTTTCCAATAAAGTTTCCAACGAAATTTTTCCAACATTATTTCCAACTAATTATTACTAATGAATTTTGCCACGAATTTTCCAACGAATTATTACCAACGAATTTTCTAACAAAAATTTTTTCCAACGAAATTTAAAATTTTTTGTTGGAAAATTTTCTGACGACGAATTACCAACGAATTTTTTTTCGTTGGAAAATTCGTTGGAAATTCCCTTTCCAACGAATTTTCCAGAATTTTTCGTTGAAAATTTTGTCGGAAAAAATTGGTTTTTTTGTAGTGTCATTTCATGGACGACGGTGGCAACACCAGTAGTGATGATAGTGATCTAGAGGAGTATAGCGACCCATAGAAGTATAGTGATCCGGAGGAGTAGAAGGCATAGTTGTGTTGATGCATATGTATGTATATATTGTCTATATGTAGCTAGACATGCTTTTGTTTATGATATGCCGGTACGTAGAAGGGTTAGGCAACTTTTTGGACCCCCATCCTAGGCGTAAGTGGTGTGGCCTCATGATGTACGCATTGTAGTCTTTTCACACGCATGACATTGGATTACAAGGTGTACATATGTGTAAGTAACTCATACACATATGGTTATAAAATGAGGATGAATGTTTATAGGATGGAGTTCACGTATTTGCCTTTGATATATTGGTTTTCTACCTTGCAATAACTTCCACATGTGCTAATTAAGATTGTAAAAGCAGCACAAGTTAGTATGCGACGCTCTCAGACGTCACATTAATATAATCTCAACATTCATGCCATAAATCCGAAACACCACTTACAAAACAAAGGATTTACAAACATGCCATCTCTTATAACTTCGATCCTACATAACCATTTAATACATGGTTAGTGGACTAAACTCATTTTCACGCGACTTTGACATGCTTTATCAAGGTAAACCACGTTAGTAAAAACAACCAACCAATTCATTATGGCCTAAGTCCACTAAGGTTTGTAACCAAGTCCCCACCAAAGTTTCCAAGTCTGTTGTGACCCATTCTTGAGGGCCTCGCAAATAGATCTAGTGGCATTGACCAAAAGACAATCAGAATGATATATCGAAAAGGTGGCTCAAACACGTCATCTTTTGCCCACCCTATCAGTCCATCAATTTCGAGTGTGATCTCTCTCAAGACCATACTGTAAGGGGGACATCAGGATCTCTTTTAAGTTCTTATAAGCCTAAGTGTTTACTAAGAGTCGCTACTAGCCATTGTCTGGCCGGTCGGTTAGAACCCAAACAAGAAGGGGGAGGTTCATTCTTGTTTTCTATGAAACCAAAGATATCTATGAACGGAGACTTGATTACGCTAGTATTTTATTAGTGCACTTTCGGTGCCTAAACTAGTTGGCTGTTTTTCTATGGTGATCTTGCAAGTGTGACATAAATTTTATGATCATAAAGATCTTGATCCACTAGGTGTTCATGCAAATGCTTTTTTTTGTAGGAGGGTTCATTAAAACTCTAAGCTAATCCTAATTTTGACCTAGAAAAGAAATTAACAAGCAATGTATTGACGGTGTGAGAATTAAACACCAAATGAGTTGAAAGACAAGTTAATTTAAGTGCGGGAAATGAAAGACCCGATAAAATATCGAGTAAAGAATATTTTATGGCTTTCTTTTTAGCCTCGAGACATGAGCCCTTGGAAGCTTGCTATTGAAGACTAAGGTGGGCCTAATTCTATTCAATTGATCATGATTAAATTAAGACTAAACTACCCTAATCATTTATTAAAAAGTGAAGCTAAGTCTAATTGGCTTTTATGAGCTAAACTAGGCTAATTTGAACCTAATTATAAACTAGCCGATCTAAACTAGCAAAAATAGACTAGTTATTACAAAGAAAAGCGTATTGGACATCGGTCTTAAACCACCATCTTCAAGTGCTTTGGCCGTCTCCTCAATGGACCGCCTCGCATGGCCATCATTGATGATGTCGATTTCCATTCATTTCATTCGTTTGTATAACATGCGTCAACTCAAACCAAACAATCAACAGTGTTTATCTAATCAAACATCGAAATAACCTTAGGATCACCTTTGATTTTCATGCATTTTGATTGCCTCAACCTCCTATCTACTAAGGTTCATTAATTAATGGTTACTGACGATTGGCCATCATTTGTATTCATGTAACAATGGTGTGACATCCCAATTTTCGTTAAATCAATTAGTGAGCTGCGGAGGATTATATTGGTGCCGATGAACGAATTTAATTAGTTAATGTATTTCTAATGGCCATTTAAGAAATCTAGGGGCTATGATATTTAACCAATATTTTGTGTAGATAATTTAAGTAATTAATATGCATAGCATAAGACACAATTGGAACCCTAATGTTCCTTAAGCATGGTCGACCTAGGATTACTTTTGCATGTAAATTAATTGATTTTAAGTCTTATAATCATTGTGGCCGCCTATCCCAACCAATGAAATTTCATGCATAATGACAAGGCTTCTTGAACACACTTCTTAAGCCTAATGATGAGAGGATCACCATCATTTCGCTCTCTCTCTCTCCCTTATCCCTCCTTCGCCCTCCCCCTCCCCCTCACCCTCTCCATTTTCCCTCATTTTTCTTAAGAATACCCAAGAAACTCTCTCCTTCTCTCTTGCTCTCTCTCGGGCCACCCTCTCATCTTCATCTTCTTCTCTTTTCCTTCACTTTAGATCACGGCCAACAGCTCAATGAAAAAGAAAGTCTATTCTAGCTAGCCTAAGGCAATGAGAAATGGCTTGGTTCTACTCCCATTGATCCCCTAAACACTTGGTTTTTAATTGTTGTGTGGTGTGGATGAGTTGTTCTTTGCTGCATGTGTGATTCTTGGCCTTGAATGTGGTTGCATGTGAGCTTCCAGGCATTGATTATGGTTGCATGTAAGTTTCTTGGGCTTGAATGTGGTTGCATGTGAGTTTATAAGCTTTAGATGGTCTTGCATGTGAGTTTATAGCCCCCAGATGAAATTGCATGTAAGGATTATGGGTCTAGGTTGCTGAATCAAGCTAGAAATCGATGTCGCACGTGGGTTTGGACTTCTGGTTTTGGGTTTTCTTGGACAAGAATTCGTGGGTTTCAATTTGGAGGTGTTTTCTTGAACTTTGGCTTTGGTTTCCAGAACCGAAATTGCTGGACCATTACTATTTTCCATTTTTATCAAGCTTTTTATGGGTCGAATTTGGGGAGGCTTTCTTCATCAAAGTTGTACAACGCATCTTGGTATACAACATAATTTAATTTCAGATTTTCCTAAGTTGAAATGTCTTGCACGATGGCCTAAACAATTACCATTTTTTACCTATTTAGTATAGTAAAATCAGTCACCTTTGTATCTTCTTGATCTTGTATAAAATTTTCTAGTTTGAATTTAGACATACTTCCTCACGAAAGTTGCAAAGGACTTCCAGGTATATAAGATATAAAAAATTTTGAAGTGTTTTGATATGGTTTTAATAGTGGAATGGGTATCTTTTGAGAAACAATCATTCTATTCCAGCGGGCCAGTTTTGGTCTAACTTTGAGTGACTCATCGCTATGTATACAGAATGATCCAAATTTTACACTATTCATAAAAAATGTCATTTAGGGCCTTTTCTACGACATATTCAAATTTCATAATTTTTTGAAGTCACTTACTATGTTATTGGTCTCGATTCTTATTGTTGTTCAAAACTGTTTCATTCTGCCCCTATGATGAAAACTCACGATTTACTACTTGAAAATCATTGAACCACAATTTTGTGTCGATTGGAGATAGAACCCACATCCATTAGGTTTCCCAATGAGGCATGATTGGCCTCGATACGATATTGAATGATGGTGCAAATTGGGTTACCTTTGTGATAACAGATTCTGGAAATTCTTGTTATGAATAGCTTGGGTGTGTTAATGAAGCATCTAATTATTTGGTGAGACATGGTATCATTTCATATGGAAAAGAGTGCTGAATGAAATGAGTTACATGGTCTATGAATGTCATGTCATTGCATATGTGTGATATACCTGAGATATATGTGAAAGAAAGATGTTATGTGATGCCTAAGGCTAGCAAACCTTGGAAGTTCGGCCAATAAACCAGAAGTGAATGCCTCGATGATGCTAGGTTGGGTGTCAGGAAGTTCGAACAGTAAATCGAAAGTAAATGCCTTTGCTAAAAACCAAGATGCCTCGGAGTTGGGATGCTTGCGGCCAGCAAACCGTGGTAGTCTAGACAGTAAACAAGAAGTGACCCACACGAGCTAGCCAGCAAACCGGTTGAACCGTCAAATGGGGGTAGACCCAATGACATGACATGAATGAGAAATAAAATGAATGATACATGAAATGTATGTTGGCATTATACAAGTGACTATGAATGTTGCATTCGGAGATCCAATGACATGACATGAATGAGAAATAAAATGTATGATACATAAAATGTATGTTGGCATTATACAAGTGACTATGAATGTTGCATTTGGATCATGTGCATTCATTATAGTGTGCCCATTATAGTGTGCATCGATTAATTCATGCTAGATGTGTCCTAGGAATCGAGAGTTATTCGGATCAATTGGTCTGTAAGTTAGCCATTTCTCTTGTTGAGCGTTAGCTTTCTTCTATTATGTTTGCAGATTTTTAGACATGCCTCCAATCCCTGCATCTCCTATAACCCGTTATGGTGTGCCCATCGACTTTGAGAGTGAGCTTTACCAGTTCACTGTTCCGACGTTTCTCTTCATAGTGTTTGTATGTTATACTGCGACGCTCTGGGTTGATGTAGGTGCCCCGAGAGGCCATACACCCTATCGCTTTGTATCGATCTTCGTCCTTATAGATGAACGCTTGGTGGAACCGATCCCTTACCTTGAGAGTGACAATAGTGATCCCTTACCTTGAGAGTGACAATAGTGACGATGGTGGCGATGGCAAGGAGTAGTCGCTAGGGGACGATGTAGGATGTATGGGGGATCCACTTCAGATTACCATAATTGTTACTTTTTGGCTTAAACTGTGAACACTGGTGTAGATGTCGATAACAGTTGTGTAGTATCACTTAGTGGCGGTTAGGGAGAAATATATCCTTTTGATTCCCCCAGAAGTAGTATCTTTTTAGTTTTATATCACCCGTATATGTAACAAAGACAAGATGAAATGGAAGTAAGATGTCCCCCTTTTTGCTAGAATGAATGTGTTTGCTTATGCATAATTCATGTTATAAATGCTTAAGTAAAACATTATCTTTTGCTTGCGTAATAACATAAAAGAGAATAAAGAACCATGCTAGCAAGTGGTGTACTGGGACGTCACATATGATCTATGTGACATTCTAAAATCTAACCTACTTGGGATTTATAAAATGAATAGTTTATGGACGTGCTTGTAATTAGATCTCGCCCGGAATTGATCACTTTGAGAATCCTAACCGTTAGGGAAAGGCTAATTAGCGATTTAAATTCGCGCGATCGAAGAACTCGATTGTGAAACAACCTTTGATCATGAAAATTGTTGAGATGACATTTTGAGCCAATGTAAGCCGATCCAAGGATAGCTAGGGATCAGCTTGCCATTGTCATACGAGTGGATCGCGGATGATTTCGCTTGACCATGAAATGAACTGACAAATGACCTTAAACCTATACCAAACGATCGTGTCCGTTGGAAATAGCGATCAAACCTCTCGATTAAATGACAACGACCTGAGTGAACTTAAACATGGCTTAATTCAGTATCGGCCATGGGTCAAATGTGCAAATTTCCCCAAAAGCCACCTGTTAGTTCGAAATATGCTCAAGCTACGTTAATTAAATTTGGTCATTAATCAACGATCAAGATTGGGCCTCGGAAATTATGAATGTCACGACAGGATAATTGGACGACGTTGTTGTTGGCTTAGTTAGCCTCAGATTTGTTCGGATTCTTTAGAAAATTTGAATTCTGGCTAGAGATGGAAAATGACCGTTTTACCTTTGGGATTTTGTTAAGGCCAAGTATAATGGGGAAGGGCATTTTGGTCATTTCACCCTAGCCTTAGAAATAGAAATTTTTAGACAATTTTTCCCTTGGGAATTTTGTGAAATTCCAACTTTGCCCCTAGATAGTTTTTGCAATGGTTAATCTTGGCCGTCGATCTTAGGATAAGATCGAATCATGACTATTGATTGGAAAGTAAAGAGGAGGGTAGGATGGTCATTTGGCAAGGGGAGGCACCAATTATTGGCTATTTAGCCTTTTTCTCTCATTTTCTCTCTCTCACCCCCTCATTCTCACATGTCTCTCTCCCTCTCCCCTCTCTCTTGGCCGAATCCCCTCCCCTCTCTCCCTCACGCGAAGTGGCCAGCCAGCCACACCTTTGGCCGCGGTTGCGCGTCCGTCCACCGCCATTCCATCAATCCGCCATTCGCCCCTCCGTCTCGCCACACCATCGCCATCACCGTCTCTCTCTCTCTCTCTCTCTCTCTCTCTCCCTCCTATTTTTCCCACTGTGAAACACCATCACCAGCCACCCCTTTTCCACCAAGAATAGCCCAGAAACCAGCAGCCCATCGCCGCCCATCGCCACCGCTCGTGACTGCAGGCGAGTCGCCTGTAAACCTTACTGTTTGTCGCCGCTACCGCTGCTGTTCGCTCTCTGTCTAGCCACCGTTGATGTCTCAATTTCGCATAGGAATCACAAGTAAGTGATATCCTAACCATCGCCTAAGATAACGGGTATTTTCGGGTTAGTTCAAGGCCGTTTTAGTGAGTTTTAGGGGTTAATCGTAGGATAATGGTTGGACTGATTTGACTGAGTGTTTTGGATGAAATTGTGATGATTTTTGAGGTGGCTTTGAGGTTAGAATTGATTGGTTAGGTAATCGGAATGATTCTGAGTGATTATTGTGGCTTATGGCGAGAAAAACGAGCCTAAATGCGCTGTTATGGTATTTTTGATGATGGCCGAAATACTGTTCATGCTGTGGCCGAATTAGTGCATTTTGGCAATTAATACATAGTAAGTGTTGGTTTGGGGCTTGTCAGTAGGAGTATGATACCCGTGAATGGTGAAATTTAGCCTAAAATGCAAAAATTTGGGTTAACTTGGTAGACTAATTTGGGATTTGGAATTGGCTAAATTATGGATGATTTGGTGATGTTTTGGGACTGGTTTGGGGCTGAGTTGAGTGCTGGACTTTGTGAATTGAATCGACGAGCATATGGCTCGATTTAGGGACAAATGGTGTCGGTTTGGTGCGTGGCATGATGGCTGAATTGTGATGTTCATTATGACTAGAAATGAGTTTGGAAATGCCGAATTTATGCTTGCAATATTGGCTGTGATTGTGGGCACGTGAGTGGCCTTGTATGTTTGATCGTGAGCTGATTGATTTAAATGTGGGCTATTATGTGCACGCTTGGGCTGAATTCAACTTGATTGTCATTTGGCCGTGTTCGGTGCTTATTAAGCACGAGAAATGTGTGTGATTTAGTGAGTGCACGGGCCAAGTGTGATTGGCCAGTATATTGGCATGTAGGTGTTGAGCATGTGAACGAATGAGAAATCATGTGTGGTGTGGTATGTGTGTTTGTGGAAATCCCTAAGGCAGTACCATTACGTGGGGAATTGATCCATCCTGAGGCGGTACCATTACATGGGATGATGCCCTGTATTACCGGAGAACAGCCAACCTAAGGCGGTACCATTACGCGGGTTATGTCGTAGGTGGTGGATGTTGAGCCTGAGACGGTACCATTACATGGGCAAGATATATGGCCTGAGGTGATACCATTACGCGGGCCCCGAAGTGTTGTGATTATGAGTTGGTTGTCGTGAACCTGAGGCGGAATCATTACGCGGGTCACTAACGAGATAAGTGAAAAATATGAGATGGTCGCAATGAACCTGAGGCGGTACCATTACGCGGGTCACTGGCGAGTTGAGTGAAATTCGTGTGTGAAATGTATTGGGATTGTGCATGTGGTTGGCAATTATGTTATTGTGGCTAACATGCAGGTTGCACGCATGAAAAGCCCAGATAAGTACAATTGTGTGAATGATGTGTTTACTTGGTGATGTCATGTTTGGTTTTGTCTGGAGGTACGTGTTAGACTAGATAGAGTTTAGGGTTTCGCTTGCTGAGAAGTGTTCTCACGGTTTTATTTAAAATCATTTAGCCAATCGAAGCTCCAGCGGGGTCGGGAGACAAAGACAATCCGATCGAGATCAATGCTGAGTCCAAGTCTTCAGAGGAACAAACTGGCATCGACGAGACCGACTCTGAGTGGACCCCCTCTAGGGTGAATAAGGGTTAGTAAGAAGTTAGGGGTTAGACAATTTTGGAGACGCCCCTTTTTGGTATAAGTAACAATCTATTTGAAGCCGTTAGCCCTTTTTGATATAAGTGGTTGTTAGTGTGGAGGTTTGATGATTGTGATGGTTTGCAGTGAATAATGTGAATATAGTGGGTGTAATGAAGTAGTTGGTTGCTGGTTGTGATGTATTGTAATGACTATTGTATATAGCGTAGTGCAATAAAATGCTTGGTGGTTTGGTGATTTATTCTCCCTTTTACCCCTAGTTAAATATTGTATGGGTATTTGTAGCTTTCGCTGTTGTTCTATATCTCTGATGAATTGATTTGGGTCGGCGGCGTTTCTTGGGATGTTGCATTAATTCGATCAAGGAGGGATGCCATGAGCTCGATGGGGTTCGAAGCGCAACATCATGATTTGGTTTGGTATCAGAGCAAGGTCAGCTCAATCTAAGTTGGTCGAAGCTTGGAGTGATAAGGAGCGGAGACCCTGGGGTAGTCATCTAGGGAGACCTTAGCGAATCATAGGGTGGAATGAGCTACGCATGCCTCTAGACCGTTTGTTGTGATTGCTGAGTGAATTGATTGTTATAACAATTGAAATGCAGGTGTGTCTGAACCTGAGATAAGTGCACAGACTTTATTGATTGTGGCCTTGTGCTGTTGTAATTGATTACCTGCTGAGTGAATTATTATGTTAATTCACTGCCTAGGACTAGACCAGTATAGTTGGTCTAGGTCTCTAATTCCTAAGTGGAATTATAGTAGGTAGACGAGTGATAGAAATCGTGAGGATGAGTTCGCAAGGTAGAGGAACTGGGAGTTCATCCAGTTCACGAGCCCGACCTACAGGAAATCTGAAAATGGATGCGGTCATGAAGACCTTAGAGGAGATTGGTAATTTGATAGGACGACAGACTTAGGAATGAGCTGTCACTATTGCCCAAGTTGCTGAGACCGCTGTGGCCACCGCCAATAATAATAATGGGAATCAAGGGCAGGGGGCAAGTTAATGTGAATAGGCAGATGCACCACTTAGTCGAGCAGTTTCTAAAATTAAAAGCCCCCTAAGTTTGATGGTAGAGACAATCTTGAGGTTGCATCGCTTTGGGTAGAGGAGTTGGAAAAAGCATTTGAGGTATTAGGGTGTACTGAGGAAGAGAAAATGACCTTGGCAGTATACCAATTCCAAGGCAATGCAAGTAATTAGTGGAAAGCCACTAGAGGAAGGGTATTCCCGGCTGGTACCGCCCAGACTTAGGCGATGTTTGTGGAAAGTTTTAATAGTAAGTATTTTTTTTAGAGTGCCCGGGAACAGAAATTAGCTGAGTTTATGAGGCTTCATCAGGGATTGAGGACTGTGGATCAGTATGAGGCTGAGTTCACTCGGTTATCTAAGTTGACCCCAAGAATGGTGAAGGACCCATTGGATAGAGCTCGGAGGTTCCGAGATGGTTTGAAGCTAGACCTTCGCAGCCAAATAATTTCACTGAATTTAAGGGATTATAATGAGATCTATGACCGGGCTCAAGCGATTAAGCATAACTTGGTGGATAGGTCTACCGCATCTAGATCAAGATTTGCCATGGCTAAGGACAACCGCTACTTTGGAAAGAAACTGATGGTGGGAAATCAGTGCTTTGTCCCACCCGTTAAGAAGAATATCGGGAAGCCGAAATCACTTAAAATTGTGTTATGCGTTAATGCTCCATTGAATGATAAGGTGTTAGTTTTGTTAGGATGCCTGGATTGTAAGATAATGATTGGTGATAGAGAAGAAAGGATAGACCTGGCAGTCTTAGTCATATATGATTTTAATGTGATTATTAGCATGGATTAGTTAGTTAAGCAGATTCTAGCGGCTGTGGTTGATTCGATGGCTGAGGAGCCGAGGCTAGAGGATATAGTCGTGGTATGCGATTATCTGGATGTGTTCCTCAGGAATTGCTGAGATTGCCACCAGAAAGGGAAATAGAGTTTGTAATCAAGTTGGCCCCTGTGACTTAGCCAATCTTGAAGGCATCTTATAGAATGTCATTGCCAGAGTTAAAGGTGCAAATGCAAGAATTATTAGACAAAGGATTTATTCGTCTAAGTGCGTCTCCATGCAGAGCGCCAGTTTTATCTGTGAGGAAGAAAGATGGATCATTAAGGTTATGCATTGATTACCAGCAGCGAAATCAGGTAATGATCAAAAATAAATATCCCTTGCCGAGGATAGATGATTTATTTAATCAATTACAAGGGGCATTGGTGTTTTCTAAAATTAATTTGAGAATGGGGTATCATCATTTGAGGATTAGGAAATGGGATATATCGAAGACGGCATTTAGGATGAGATATGGACATTATAAATTTACGGTAATGCCATTCAAATTGACGAATGCCCTTGCTGCCTTTATAGACTTAATGAATCGGGTGTTTAAGGAGTTCTTAGACCAATTTGTGATCGTTTTTATAGATGACATACTGGTGTACTTGAAGAGCCCAGAGGAGCATGAGTTTCATCTGAGTAAAGTTTTGCAGACCTTAAGAAAGAACGCACTGTATGCAAAGTTTAGTAAGTGCGAGTTTTGGCTCAATCGAGGAGCATTTCTTGGACATGTGATCTCTAGAGAAAGAATCTCAGTAGATCCAACAAAGATTGAGGCGGTAATGAAGGGGTCGAGATCAACGACGGTAACAGAGATTAGAAGCTTTTTGGGTTTGGCAGGATATTATCGACGCTTCATGGAAGGATTTTCGGCAATAGCAACACTATTGACACATTTGTTGAAAAAGGAAACAATGTTTGAATGGACCGATAAATGTGAAAGGAGTTTTTAGGAATTAAACTATAGATTGACCATGGCACCGATGTTGATTATTCCGTCAAGATATGGAGGTTTTGAAATCTATAGTGATGCGTCGTTGAAAGGATTAAGATGCATACTGATGCAACATGGGCGAGTGGTAGCCTATGTATCAAGGCAGTTGAGGCCGCATGAACTGAATTATTCAACACATGATTTGGAATTAGCTACAATTATATTCGCCCTTAAGATTTGGCAACATTATTTATGCGAAGAGAAATTCCATTCTCAAAAGGAGCTAAATATGAAACAGCGTCAGTGGATGGAATTACTTAAGGATTATGATTATGATATTTTATATCACCTCGGAAAGGCCAACCGGGTAGCCAACGCATTGAGTTGGAAGCCAAGCATTGCACATTTGATGGTCAAGGAATGGACTTTTATTGGAAGGAGTGCGAAACTCGGAGTTTAGATTCGAAGTAAGTCAAGTCTCAAGCTTATTTGCCACTTTAAGAATCAAACCAGAAATCCAGGCTAAGATTAAGGCATTACGGTCTACGGATCAAGAAATTCAAAGGATTCTGGAAATGAATGTAACCAAGAAAAAGCCGAACTTCTAGATATCCAAAGACGGAATATTAAAGTTCCGTGGACGATTGTGCGTGCCTGATGATATGGAATTTAAGGAAGAAATTTTGTTAGAGGCGCGTTGTAGTAGTTATAGTATCCACCTAGGTAATACCAAAATATATTAGAATTTGAGGCAGTATTATTGATGGAATGGTATGAAAGTGGACATAGCCAAGCATGTGGCCAAGTGTCTGACGTACCAGCAAGTGAAGGCGTAACATTGTAAGCTCAGAGGGTTGTTGCGACCATTGGAAAATCCCAAAGTGGAAATGAGAACCTATAACTATGGATTTTGTGATGAGATTACCAAGAAGTCAAAGAGGCCATGATACTATTTGGGTATTTTTCGATGGATTAACAAAGTCGGCATACTTTTTGGCTGTGTGAAAGGACTTCACATTAGATCGATATGCTGAGTTGTATGTGCAACAAATAGTTCAATTGCATGAGATACCAATGATGATTAGCTCATATCATGATCCTAGGTTTACCGCCAATTTTTGGAAAAGTCTGCAGACTACATTTGAATAAAAGCTGCAGTTTAGTACAGCTTATCATCCACAAATGGATGACCAGTTTGAAAGGACGATTCAGACTTTAGAGGATATGCTTAGGGCATGTGTATTTGATTTTCAGGGTAAGTGGGAAGAGCAATTGCCCTTAACAGAATTTGCATATAATAACAGTTTTTAGCAGAGTATTGGAATAGCGCCTTTTGAAGCGCTATATGGCAGGGATTGTAGAACGCTCGTGTATTAGGATGACGTAGGAGAAAGGAGTATAATCGGGTCAGAATTAGTTCAACAATCAGTTGAGGCTATTAATATAATTCGTGAAAGGTTGAAAACAGCTCAAAGCCGTCAAAAGAGTTATTCAGATGGAAGGTGAAGACCTTTGGAGTTTCAAGTAGGGGATCACGTATTTCTTAAGGTGTCATCCATGAGAGGATTATCCCGGTTTGGAAAAAAAGGGAAGTTGAGTCCGAGGTACGTGGGACCTTTTAAGGTTTTAGCAAGGATTGGAGATTTAGCTTATCACCTTGCACTTTCACCGAACTTATCACAAGTGCATAATGTGTTCCACGTATCGATGTTGAGAAAATATAAACCGGACCCAACTCACGTGTTGAATTATGAGGAGATAGAAGTTGATGACAGGGTATCATATGTCGAGAGACCAATAAGGATTGAAGATCGGAAAGAACGAGTTTTAAGAAACAAAACTATCCTGATGGTCAAGATTGTTTGGGAACATCATGGGACAAAAGGCGTGACGTGGGAAAGTGAAGAGCAAATGCAATGTCAATACCCCCATTTGTTTAAGTAGTTAGTTTGATTTGTAAATTTCGAGGAAGAAATTTTTTTAAGGGGGAAGAGTTGTAACATTCTGAAATTCGACCCACTTGGGATCTATGAAATGAATAGTTTATGTACGTACTTGTAATTAGATCTTGCCCAGAATTGATCACTTCGGGAATATTAACCGTTAGGGAAAGGTGAATTAGGGATTTAAATTCGCGCGACCGAAGAACTCTATCGTGAACCGACCTTTGACCATGAAAATTGTCAATGTGACATTTTGAGCCAATGTAAGCCGATCCAAGGATAGCGAGGGGTCAGTTCGCCATTGTCATACGAGTGGATCGCGGGTGATTCTGCTTGACCACGAAATGAACTAACGAATGGCCCTAAACCTATACCAAACGATCGTGCCCGTCGAAACTAGCGATCGATCCACGCGATTAAGTGACAACCGAGATCATCACGACCCAAGTGAACTTAAACGTGGCTTGATTCAGTATCGGCCACGGGTCAAATGTGCGAATTTCCCCAAAACCCATCCGTTAGTTCGAGATATGCTCAAGGTACGTTAATTAAATTTGATCATTAATTAACAATCAAGATTGGGCCTAAAAAATTATGAATGTCACGACAGGATAATTGAACAACATTGTTGTTGGCTTAGTCAGCCTCAGATTTGTTCGGATTCTTCAGAAAATTTGAATTCTAGCGAGAGATGGAAAATAACCATTTTACCCTTTGGATTTTGTTAAGGCCAAGTATAATAGGGAAGGGCATTTTGGTCATTTCACTCTAGCCTTAGAAATTGAAATTTTTGGACAATTTTACCCTTGAGAATTTTGTGAAATTCCAACTTTGCCCCTAGATATTTTTTGCAATGGTTAATCTTGGCTGTCGATCTTAGGATAAGATCGAATCGTGACCGTTGATTGGAAAGTAGAGAGGAGGGTGGGATGGTCATTTGGCAAGGGGAGACACCAATTATTGGTTATTTAGCCTTTTTCTCTCATTTTCTCTCTCTCACCCCCTCATTCTCACATGTCTCTCTCCCTCTCCCCTCTCTCTTAGCCAAATCCCCTCCCCTCTCTCCCTCACATGAAGTGGCCAGCCGACCACACCTTTGGCCGCTGTCACGTGTCCGTCCACCGCCGTTCCATCAAGCCGTCGTTCGCCCCTCTGTGTCGCCACACCACCACCACCACCACCATCTCTCTCTCTCTCTCTCTCTCTCTCTCTCTCTCTCTCTCTCTCTCTCTCTCCCTCCCTCCCTCCCTCCCTCCTGTTTTTTCCACTGTGAAACACCATCACCAGCCACCCCTTTTCCGCCAAGAACAGCCTAGAAACCAGCAGCCCATCGCCGCCCATCGCCACCGCTCGTGACCACAGGCGAGTCGCCGGTAAACCTTACTGTTTGTCGCCGCTACCGCTGCTGTTCGCTCTCTATCTAGCCACCGTTGAGGCCTCAATTTCGCGTAGGAATCACAAGTAAGTGATATCCTAACCATCGCCTAGGATAACAGGTATTTTCGGGTTAGTTCGGGGACGTTTTAGTGAGTTTTAGGGGTTAATAGTGGGATAATGGTTGGACTGATTTGGTTGAGTATTTTGGGTGAAATTGTGATGATTTTTAAGGTGGATTTGAGGTTAGAATTGATTGGTTAGGTAATCGGAATGATTATGAGTGATTATTGTGGCTTATGGCGCGAAAAACGGGCCTAAATGCGCCATTATGGTGATTTTTGGTGATGGCCAAATTACTATTCATGCTGTGGCCTAATTAGTGCATTTTGGAAATTAATATATAGTACGTGTTGGTTTGGGGCTTGTCGGTAGGGGTACGACACCCGTGAATGGTGAAATTTAGCCTAAAATGCAAAAATTCGAGTTAACTTGGTGGACTGATTTGGGATTTGGAATTGGCTGAATTGTGGATGATTTAGTGATGTTTTGGGACTGGTTTGGGGCTGAGTTGAGTGCTGGACTTTGTGGATTGAAATGACGAGCATATGGCTAGATTTAGGGACAAATGGTGTCGGTTTGGTGAGTGGCATGGTGGCTGAATTGTGATGTTCATTATGACTTGAAATGAGTTTGGAAATGCCAAATTTATGCTCACAATATTGGCTGTGATTGTGGGCACATGAGTGGCCTTGTATGTTTGGTCGTGAGCTGATTGATTTAAATGTGGGCTATTATGTGCACGCTTGGGCTAAATTGAACTTGATTGTCATTTGGCCATGTTGGGTGCTTATTAAGCATGAGAAATGTGTGTGATTTGGTGAGTGCACGGGCCAAGTGTGATTGGCCAGTATATTGGCATGTGGGTGTTGAGTATGTGAACGAGTGAGAAATCATGTGTGGTGTGATACGTGTGTTTGTGGAAATCCCTGAGGCAATACTATTACGCGGGGAATTGATCCGTCTTGAGGCAGTACCATTACATGGGACAATGCTCGGTATTACCGGAGAACAGCCAACCTAAGGCAGTACCATTACGCGGGTTGTGTCGTAGGTGGTGGATGTTGAGCCTAAGGCGGTACCATTACGCGGGCAAGATACATGACCTGAGGCGGTACCATTACGCAGACCCCGAAGTGTTATGATTGTAAGTTGGTCGCAATGAACCTAAGGTGGTATCATTACGCAGGTCACTGGCGAGATAAGTGGAAAATATAAGATGGTCACAGTGAACCTGAGGCGGTATCATTACGCGGGTCACTGGCGAGTTGAGTGAAATTCGTGTGTAAAATGTATTGGGATTGTGCATGTGGTTGGCAATTATGTTATTGTGCCTAACGTGCAGGTTACACGCATGAAATGCCCATGTAAGTACAATTGTGTGAATGACGTGTTTACTAGGTGATGTCATATTTGATTTTGTCTGGAAGTACGTGTTAGCCTAAGTAGGGTTAGGGTTTCACTTTCTGAGAAGTGTTCTCGCGGTTTTATTTAAAACCATTTAGCCGATCGAAGCTCCAGCGGAGTCGGGAGACAAAGACAATCCGATCAAGATCAATGCCGAGTCCAAGTCTTCAGAGGAACAAACTGGCATCGACGAGATCGACTCTGAGTGGACCCCCTCTAGGGTGAATAGGGGTTAGTAAGAAGTTGGGGGTTGGACAATTTTGGAGACACCTCTTTTTGGTACAAGTGACAATCTATCTGAAGCCTCTAGCCCTTTTTGATATCGGCGGTTGTCAGTGTGGAGGTTTGATGATTGCGATGGTTTGTAGTGTATAATGTGAATATAGTGGTGTACTGGAGTGGTTGGTTGCTAGTTGTCATGGATTGTAATGAATATTGTATAGAGCGCAGTGCAATAAAATGCTTGGTGGTTTGGTGATTTATTCTCCCTTTTACCCCTAGTTAAATATTGTCTGGGTGTTTGTAGCTTTCGCTGATGTTCTATATCTCTGATGAGTTGATTTGAGTCGGCGGCGTTTCCTGTGATGTCGCACTGATTCGATCAAGGAGAGATGCCACGAGCTCGATGGGGTTCGGGGCATGACAGTCTATATCAATTAACCCCTAATTCGGTTCTAATCAATTCCCAATAGACTACCCATCGATCATACATCGGAGCTACCATATATCTAGAAAACACATGCATAAGTTAATTAAGCACACATTTGGGGCAATTGACCTTGATTCACAATCATCAATCAAGAAAGGAAAGTGAACCACAAAGGATTACTTATTTTGTTTTAACTTAAATTCAGATTGATTATGTTCAAACTTGGTTACCTCACAAAACTAAGTCCATTTGTGTTGGTTAAAGTATTCCCCAAGTCCTTAAGAAGTTTACTTTAAAGATCCTTACGACCACTTAACTATATTCCTGCCCCAAAAACCCGAAATTGATCAAATTAACCCGACTATCTCGAAATTAACCCGATTTTGACCCGACTCTTGTAAATTGCCAAAAAATATCTAGAAGTGTCAAAAACCCGTCAAATTTGACGGGAAATTAGATTATTATGTTCCTAATAACTTATTTTAAAGTTTTACAAATTTGTTACGGAGTTTTGTCAGATTTTCAATTTAGCCCAAAGACTCATTTGCAAAATTATTTTGTAGGCCGAGTGACCTTGTACAAAATTTTTCCCCTAAGGACATCCAGAATTTGCAATTAGGTCCTCCAATTATCCATATTATAATTTATACCCTAATGAACAACTTTCAAGTTTTAGGTTTTAGCAAAAAAAGACTACAACTTTGTGTAATTTGCAAAACAAGCTAGTCAATACATGAATCAAAAAGACTGATCAAATTCAGAAACTGATTGTGCTTTTAATTCGTGCATTGTACAAACTAAATAACTTCCCAATTTTATGAACTTTATACGGTTGTAAAGCTTGAAGTGTTGGCAATAACCTTAATGAAAAACGCTTTACTAGAATCTGAACACAAAAAATCATAAAATTTCGAGAACAAAACAAGATCAGATCATCAGCAAGGATTATAGAATCAAACTCTTAAAATTTCAGTTTCTGATCCTAGATTTCAAGGTGATTTTGACATAGAAAATGAAGTCTAACTTCATCTTATGACCTATCAAATCGAAGCTTAGGACGTCCATATTATTTCTCTAGACAATCACTTTTCCTAATTTCGAAGTGTATTAGGTCAAATCATCAAATTAAGTTCACTGACTCATTAGACTCTGAAAATGCAGAACACATCAACATGCATCAATCAATTACTCATTGATTCACTATTGATTCCTATATGTGATTTACAAAACATTCATTAACCTAAGCCTATATTCAGCAACTCAGCATCACATTTTGTCATTATCTACTTCCTATAAGCAATTGGCCAATCAACATTCATCCTAGCTAAGTCTCAAGGTACTAACCTTATTTAAGAATTCCGTGACGTTCGTTTGAGCTAGTTGACCACCGTAATCACCTCAAGTACCTCACGGATCAGCCAACAAAAGCTCATCCACTCTCTGAATCAATGAAGTAAAGAATAGTACGAGAAATCAACTCAATGAACTCAGCTGAACAACTAACTAAAATGAATGAATTAAAGAGAATCCGGTGGCCAATTTAGTCAACTTGGGCCTTGTTGACGTCGATAACAGATCAAGGTAGCTGGTCGCAATAAATGGAGGGCCAAGGGAGGATGCCAGATTGTCAAAACTGCAGTTGGAAGTCACTGGAAGGATCATCGGCGTGAGAATCGTCTTTTGCACCTAGAAGGAAATCAATTGAGCTTGAGGTCTTCTGGCAATCATTGAGAGTGGCACCGGTTACAACTAGATGTAGGAGGTCATAAGGGTTGCCTAAGTAGTGGCAGCTAACGGACAGCTCGCCAGTGACAGCAAGGAACCAACGAAGGGAATGCTCGTCGAGAGACAGATTTAGAGAGACAAAGAGCTAGATCTTGAGAGGGAAAATTTTCAAATAATATAGTGGAGGGAAAAAACTTTATATACTCCCCCAAGTTTGAATGTCAACCATTGGATTGATCCAATGGCTATAGTTGATTGCTTGACCATAAAGAAATGCCCTCATTAGTCCATCCAAAGTCCCATGAATTGTTGAGGTGTCACAATGGATGATATAGATTAAACTTGTAATAGATGGCTTGGATTTATTCCTTAATCACTAAGGAATGCTCCCATTGGTTAGTTTCAAATGACAAGGATTGAGGGCATTTTGGTCATTTCATGTAAAGGGGAGTGGTTGGTCAGATGGCCAGAAATTTGGTTGAGAATGATCAGTCGATCAACATTAGTTGGATCGGGTTTTACCTGGTTCTTGGCCGAGTTTAAACCGGTTCATTTAGGCTCCAATTTTGTTCTCATGTTCCTAATTTTGTTCATGAAATCTCTTGTTCATAGAAGTGAAATGTTCTCCCACATTTTATTTTGGTTTATAATCGATCCATAATAGATTAGTGGCGACTCCTAATTGAATTGAATTGTATGTTTAAATTGACTAATTCGAACCACCAAAGTTTCGACTCATATTGGCTTGGGAGAAGCTGTGCTAACAATTTGTTTATCAATTCATTAACTTTTCCTTGGTGGTTTACCTCTAAGAAAGTCACAATAGTCATCATAACCAATAAACATGCAATCGAATGTCTTAGAGCCTACTTTCCTTTTCTTAAAACTAGGATGCATAACCTTAGCAAAGCATCCTCACCTTATCAAGACAATAATCCTGTCATAATCTATAAGGCATCATACCAGTTTTCTTATAAGGTAATCAATTTTAAATGTGACTATCGTGGCCTCCCCAAACTGGTGTCGCCTACTAGGGGTTTGACTAATAAATTACTAAGTTTTAACCTAGCTTGGGCTCTCCTTAACTAATATCAATTCACGACTTAGGCTTTAGTTATTAACATGCAAGTCAATTTTATCTAGGAGTTACTACTAATTAGTTTTTGATGGATCGATTAGATACCTAAGTAAAGTATGAGAAAATTGCATTACTTCTGCAAACCAAAAATTAAATGGGTTCGAGGACTTGATTATACTAATTACCCAACTAGTACCCTTTCGATACATAACTTTGTTCAATTACTACCTAACATGTTCATGCAACAATCTTACCGATTGTGAATCCTAAAATTTTGATTACATAACCTTATTCAATTACTACATAACATGTTCATGCAGCAATCTTACTTAATCAAGCAAAGGGAAACAACAACCAATATATGAAAAGTGCGCAATCAAGTAGTAATCAAAATGGAAATGCACAACGACGACTTAACATTTGTCTCAAAAAACAAACGACATCCTATTGTAAAGTCCTAAAAGCTTGTTCAATTTGAGCAATTTTTTACCAAAGATTTTGGCATGTTTTGAAAGAAAATTACTGCAAACCCAATTTCCAAGCTTTTTCTAAATTTAGAAAAAACAAAAAAATCAAAATTTTTTGAATTTTTAAAATTAATTTTTAAAATAATTTATTATTATTTTTTTTTTTGGTAACCCAGGAACCCCCCGCACGGCCGACAGCCGGAGGAGTAAACCTGGGGTGACGCTAGCGCAGGACCCACCACCACGGCGCCACACTTAAGAATCCCTAACGACTACGCTGGATAATTTATTATTATTATTTTTAATAATTTCTAATATGAAATAGAGGCCCAAGTTGGATTTCCGGACCAAGGTCGAGTTAGGGAGCACCTAGCTAAACTGGGCCTAATACAAGGGCCCAATCCAGCTCAAACTAAGAAAAACTAAAACCGTAAAACTAAATGCACTAAAGCCCAGCCCAATAAAACCTTAACTAAACCTCTAAACCTATGTTCATTATGCCTACTTAAGCCCACATATAACTAGCTTGGCCTAGCCAAAAACCTTAAGGACTGGCCGGATCTAGCACACCCAACCTGGCCGACCTAACTCTTTGTCTCCCCTCGTCCGTGACGAAAATGACTAAAGCGAGCAACGTCACTCGTCGTCACTTGCCTTAATCAGGTCAAGGGCACCCTTCAACAGTGCCCTGGGCTAGCACGATCGAGTTCTTAGCCTTGTCCCCCTCGTCTGACTGGCCACCTCACAAACCGTGGTTGGCTCGATTACACCCTCTGGCCCCAACCAGGTGAGACAACACAACATCGGCCGTGCTTCTATATCCAGCCACATCTAGTGCTCTTACCAACTTCCACCGTCAACCCTTGACCCTCCACAAACACATCTCCTCAATAGTAACTAACGCCACAACCAACCAACATTCAAAAACTAGCCAAACTCGGAAAAAAAAAAGTTATGGATCTAACTCGGGCATATTGTTGAACAGTTGGAGTGCATTGTAAAAACAAAAGATTTTGGGCTCGAACAAGACTCAAACTCAGTTGGGGTTCTCGACACACAATATATGGGAAAGTAGGGGCAAGCATGAAGATGTCACGGGTCAAAACTTGTGCGAGTCGGACCGCCGCGAGTTCTGATTAGCATGCCTAAAATAGGGGATGGGAGTATGAATTATTGTAACGTCCTGAATTCGACCCACTTCCGGGATTAATAAAATAAATGGTTATTTCTTATCTTATTTTAGTAAGTCTCGTCCGGAAATAATCATTCATAGGATACTGATCAGTAGGGAATTGCTAACAGGAAAATGGTATGTGGACCCAAGAACTCAACCGTGAATCGAGTCCGATTCTGAGGATCGGCGAGGGAATATTTTGTGCCAATGTGGGCCGATCCAAAGAGGGTGACAGATTTGGTTTGGCCAGCGATGTACGATCGAATCGCGATTGATTCTGCACGACCGAGAGTACGCGTGGTGAACGATCTCGAACTTATTTCGAACGATTGCAACCCCCGGAACTAGCGATAAATTATCGCATTCTCTTGGGAATTGAGACCGTCACGACTCGAGTAATCCTAGGTCATACGCGTAACCCCTAAACAGACATCCGTTAGTGAGAGACGCTAAAATTGTATTTGAGCGAAATCGATCGTGGAATTGAGTCCGGACTTCGGTGTCGAATTTCGTAGACGTACATGACTATTTTACAAGGACGACGTCATTTTTATATGGCCAATTATATTTAGGATTGGTAGAGTCGAAAGTTGGAAATTTGATCCAGGACCGGAAAATTACTGTTTTGCCCCTATACCCTATGCTTATATTTCGAATTTTAAAGATTAATTAAAGGATATTATGGTCTTGCTCAGCCCTTTTATTATTAAAATTAATGGACCAATTTGCCCCTAGATATTTTAGATAGATGTAATCCCAATCCTTGATTGTGAGGACATGATGGTCATTTGGTGCTAAATTTGTTCAACCACCCCACTAGCTTGTGCATAAACTCTCCCAATCTCTCTCTCTCTCACTCTCATTCTCACCATCACTCATCCGGCCAAACCCTCCCCCAAGCCAGCCCTCTCTCCCTCTCCATTCCTCCTTGTCCGGCCGTAAGCGCCACTGCCGCCGAAGGAGCTGCCGCTGCACGCCACCGCCGTCCACCACCTCGCCTCACCACCAAGCCACCCTCATTTCTCCCTCACTCTCCCGCTACTATCATTCTCTCCCATCCTCTCCTCCTCCTTGCCGTGAGCCCGCCGGAGTGCCACCGTCGCAGCCCACCGGTGCCACACGCCGAGTGCAGCCACCCGCTTTGCGCCACCACCTCAACCAACTCTCTCTCTCTCTCTCTCTCTCTCTCTCTCTCTCTCATTCTGTTCCCCATCATCACCATCACCCCCCCTTCGTCGCCCCAACTCAGACCGAATTTCCCGCCGTGTGCCACCGTTCGCCGCCGCTTGTGCCGCCATGGAACCAGCTCAGTCGGCCCGTTCCCCCACCAATTTAGCCACTATTTTGGAGCTTAGGAAATTGTGAATAATTATCCCTAAACCATAATTAGGCTAATTAAGCATTTCTAGATAGGTTTAAGGTAAATTAGGGGTTAATTAGGTGAATTAGGGATTAATTAGTGGGCTGATTTAATTATGGTGGATCATGTGATGATTTGGGAGCCTTATATGTTAAATTCAATGTGGTTTAGTGCCCTAGGGTGGGCTGGTTCATGGCTGGAATCATTGGATTAATTTGGCCCAAGTTCGGTTAAGTTAGGGCTTAATGGTGGAATTCCCGAGCATGTATGGTATTGTTCAATTGGTGGCTGATTTGTACTTGATTGGATGTCAATTTGGTGTTGTCATGTCGTATGCCTAGTGTGGCCGAGAATGGAAGAATATGGTGGACCTCGAACGTGTGAAATGATATTGTTCTAATTGCATGAATTATGTGCGTTGATTATGTGCCATGCAATATTGCAATGAATTGCTTAATTGGACATGCTATTATGTTGATTGGGCAAGCGATGATTAAATTGAGCATATCAATTGGTTACTAGAGCACATCGTGGCATTTATTGAACATGGCTTGGCATTAATCGACTATGTGCCTATGTGTATTTGATGCTCATTGTGCATCATGTGACTGCCCGAGTGCTAGATTGCATTGCCACGCATTTCGCATGCCGAGCATTGGTTTGAACCAAAACTTGTGTGAGTATGCTGCCTAACATGAGCATGTGATCACTTAATTGCCTTGATGCGTATTACGCGAGGTTCAGATAAAATTGGCTATGTATACGTGTGATCACTATAAGCCCTGATGCATGTTACGCAGGGTATTGAGCCCGTCCTGATGCGTTTTATGCGGGATGATGCCCGGATTGCTGGAAGACGGCCAACCTTATGCGTTTTACGTGGATTTTAGTCTGTAAATGGAGATTAGGGTTGTGTCTGATGTGTTTTACACGGGTTAGAGACATTGAGCCTGATGCGTTTTATGCGAGCCAGGGAGTATTGGAATTTATATAGACCTTATATGTTTTACGCGAGTCAGACCTGATGTATTTTATGCGGGTCGAATTCTAATTGAGAATTGGTAGAGTGCAAGTGTGCATCATTGAGCCAGATCATGAGCATGGTATATTGATGGCATATATGTGCAAGAGTACATTGGCAACTGTGCAAGCATATGAGTGTCGATGACTCATGTGCAATGCAGGCATTAATAAGCATGAGCATGTGCAAGGCATACATGTGACTAAGCCGGTCGTGCATGTGCCATTATTATGATTATTATATGCCTAACGTGCAAGGTCATTTATGTGCTTGATCTGGGCCCAAGGTCCTAGGTCAATTGATTTTGATCTGTTCATGTGATTGTTTGCTTGTCAGGAGGTGCATGTTAGCCTAGTTTAGGTTTAGGGGGTTTTACTTGCTGAGATTCGCTCTCATTGTTGTTAAAACCCAACTTTTCAGACCCCCGACCCTGAGAATGTCTGAGGTACCAATATGTTTTGGGATTCCGTCCCCGTCCCGGATAGATTGGAACATGACCGAGTACCCCGTAGGGAACGAGGATACATATATTAGACACTTTACTACCGTATGGGTTGATGTGGGCAAGCAGCATGTTCAAGCCCATTAGTACATAGCTTGGTATTTTAGGGACTATTCCAGGACTTTGGGACCTCTCAGGACTTTTGATGTCTCGTTCAACGGACTAGGTGACGTAGACCTCCAGTGTCAAGATGGAGATCTGGCGATCCCCGAGTATATATCTGAGGGGAGTTCTAGTTCTGGCCGCCGGCTTGTTATTTAGGAGGTTGACGAGTTTGACCCGATGGACAAGGAGCCAATGAATTGGGACTCTGACTCGGAGCTAGTGGAGTTGGATGAGGAGCTAGAGCCTATGGAGCAGGACTCCGAGTAGGAGGACGAGCCTGAGGAGATGGATTCTGAGAAGGAGTCGGCAAAGGCTAAGTCTGAGCTGGATTACCTAGACTCCGAGGTCGAGCTGTCTTATAATTCCTTTGAGTCCTCGGGATCCGATCCGGACTGGGTTCCATAAAATTAGCCTTAGTCTCAAATAGATCGGGCCAGTATCTTTTTGACCAAAGCTCTACCTTAGTTAGTAGACTGACTGCCTGGGCCACTTACCCTTTTTTGTTAGTTTGGCCGTTGACCCGCTTTTGATTTTTTGTGCTGGTGCTGCAAATGGATATTGTATATGTTTCCCAATGTTAATACAAGGGTATATTTGTAAGGTTGTTTGTGGTTTGTGCTATCCTTGGTCGTGTTGTTTTAAATTGTACGGGTGTTTTATTGCTTTCGCATGTGCATTGATCTCTGTGTTGGGTGTTGGGTCGGCGACGCGTCCTGGATTGTCGCACTTGAATCGACCTTGGTTGGAATGCTCGCGCCCCGTAGGGTTCGGGGCATGATAGTTGTGGAACTCCCTACTGTCGTGCCGCTCTTTTTTGGGGGGGGGGCTTTCGGGATTTGCGCGTGAATGAGGTATTTCCGTATAAGGGTCTCTCCCAGACTATACCTCACATGGCAGTAGATGATAATTTCCTATTTAGTCTAAGTTTGTGATTTTGGAATCGCCACTAATCATTATTGGTAGATAAACTAGAAACCTAATCGGGATATGGGAGAAATACCACGATTCTACAAACCAGAGATTCTGAGTACGGGAACTTGATTATGTTATTGATCCCAGATCGAGATCCCTAACACCCTTTCGATACCTAAAGACAATACAATATCTAATGTATCATGCAAATTTCGAGACTTACCTATTATGTCGTGCTTTTTCTTTTTTAGGCTTTCGGGATTTGCGTGCTAAGGAGGTATTTCCGTATAAAGGTCTATTTCAGACCATACCTCACATGATAGCGGATGGTAATTTCTTATTTAATCTAAGTTTGTGATTTTGGAGTCGTCACTAGTCATTATTGGTAGGTAGACTAGAAATCTAATCGAGGTACGGAAGAAATACTACGATTCTACGAACTAGAGATTCTGAGTACGGGGACTTTGTTATGTTATTGATCCTAAATCAAGATCCTTAACGCCCTTTTGATACCTAAGAATGATACGATGTCTAACGTGCTATACAAAATTCTGAGGCTTATCCATTAATTCTATTCATTTTAATCACAGGAAAAACCAAACAAGTATTAAATATACAATCAATGTCAATCAGATTAATCAATCCTAAATGGTCTCTAAAAATGAAAATCAATTAAAACATCCAAACCATAATGAAGCTCTAGAAGCTTATTCATTTCATGATTCACATTTTTTTTTTGGATTTTAGGGTTTTTAGGGGTTATAACCCCTGAATTTGAAATTTTCTAAAAATGCCACTTGGATACTTTGAAAAATTCAAATATCACTTTTTATGATTGACCACAGTATTTTTGGACTATTATGTGAATTTTAAAAAATTTTAATTTTTTTCAGAAATTTCTTTAATCAAGAATTGGCTTTTATGATTTTCTGAAAATTTTTATAAATTTTCTAGTTTTTCAATTCTTATTGATTTTCTAAATTTTTCACATTTTTATGTGTATTTTCTGAATTTTCTAATTTTTTTATTTTTCTGTGAATTTTCCATTTTTTCTGAATTTTTTCGAATTTCTTAAAATTTTTATATTTTTCTGATTTTTCGCATTTTTTTTCTAATGTTTTATTTTTTTATTTATTTTTTTACGAACTTTTTAGATTTTTTTAATTATTTATTTAATTTTTAAATTTCTCGCCAGGAAACGAACCAGACCAACCCGGTTCAACTAGGTTTGGCTTGGCTGAACCGGGCATTGCCGGTGCTGGCGCCGGTTGTCTTCTATAGTGGGTATGGTGCCCATAACGGCACCATTTTAGCTCAATTTCTTTGGGGCATTTCCCCAAGCACTTGGTGGACATGATCTCTTGTTTTTTGTTATCAAGGCCGCGACTTCGAACCGAAATCCAACGAGCTTCCGGTGACCTTCCGTTCATGTTTTTAGGTTTTGTATTGAGTCTTCATCATCCTCTAGCCATCTAGCCTAGTTAGATCATTGCCTGACCAACGCTGGCCGGTGAAAATCAATCCCAAAGGTCTCAACCTAAAACTGATCAAAACTAGCTTCTTTAACCTTCAAATCATCACATAATCTGCCCTAACCATCTACATTGCTCAAAATCAAAATTAAAACATCAAGCAAAGTCAATAGTTACTAACTTGAGCGGCCATTGGCCGCAGAAGGCACTTCGGCAAGGCTCGACAACTCCGGCGAGGGTTTTCAATGGTGGATTGACTCGGTTTTGTTGATTTAACAGCACAAAATGCAATCAAACAATACAAAACATGATTAGAAAAAGTTTTGAATATTCAGAAAGGAAAAGACCACAAAAAACCCCAAACTTTGCCCTTTGTGACACATTTACCCAAAACTTTTTTTTATGACACTAAAAACTCCAAACTTTCTTATTTGTGACACATTTACCCTAGTGTACATTATCCATGGGCATTTTCATCTTTTCCGCTTTTTCTTTTTTTTTTTTTACTTTTTTTTCCTTTCGGCGAGGGGGCTTTGCCGGCGTCGAGCGAGGGCCGCCCTCGCCTGGGCGAGCTCGGGCGAGCCTTGCCCAACGTCGGCGAGGCTCGCCCTCGCCAGATCCGGCGAGGGCGAGCCTCGCCCGATGCCGGCGAGCCTCGCCTTCGCCCGGATCTCGAGCGAGGGGGAGGCTCGCCGGCGTCGGGCGAGCCTCGCCCAAGCTCGCCCAAGCAAGGGCGAGGCTCGCTGGTGTCGGGCGAGGCTTGCCCTCGCCTAGGCGAGCTCGGGCGAGCCTCGCCGGCGTCAGGTGAGGCTCGCCCGAGCTCGCCTAGGCGAGGCTCGCCCGAGCTCGCCCAGGCAAGGGCAAGCCCCGCCCAACACCAGCGAGCCTCGCCCTTGCATGGGCGAGCTTGGGCGAGGCTCGCCCGACGCCGGTGAGCCTCGCCCTCGTCAGATCCGGGCGAAGGCGAGGCTCGCCCTCGCCGACGCTGGGCAAGGCTCGCCCGAGCTCTCCCGGGCAAGGCTCGCCCGAGCTCTCCCAGGCGAGGGCGGCCCTCGCCCGACGCCGGCAAGGGCGGCCCTCGCTTGATGCCGGCGAAGCCCCCTCTCCGGAAGGAAAGAAAAGTAAAAAAAAAAAGAGAAAAAGCGGAAAAGACGAAAATGCCCATGGATAATGTACACTGGGGTAAATGTATCACAAATATGAAAGTTTGGGGTTTTTGGTATCACAAAAAAAAGTTCGGGGTAAATGTATCACGGAGGGAAAAGTTTGGGGTTTTTTGTGGTCTTTTCCCTATTCAGAAATACAAAATTACGATTAAAATGACATGAACATCAAGATTAAATCAAATCGTGTTTTATGAAATTTCTGGAAAAACTGTGACCGTGAGTAATATTTACCTTCTTCGTTCGATGACAAATCGAAGTTCTCGAGCTAATCGGAACCTATGGAACTGTTCTTCATCACTTGAACTTCAGTCTGGCTACTTCGGCTTCATTGGAAAACGTCAAGACATGTCGAATGAGTCAACTTTCAGACCTTGACAATCAATTGATCGGACTGGAACAAGGAGGGGAAATTACTACCAAACCCGGATTTGCCGATGCTCTGCCGTCTAGAGCGGTGCTAGACGCTCGGATGGGAACCTTAGACCCTCTCTCTCTAACTTTCTCTCTTTGGTTTCACCCATTTCTCTCTCCTCTCTCTCTCTTAGTAATTTCGTCAAACACCTTCTCTTCAATGTTCAGTTTTTTCTTGATTTTTGTTGATCCATTTTTCTTGCCGCAAGATCGTTAGAACCGACTTCTGATTGATTATAACTGATCTCCGACGACAGTTGGAGATTCTCCGGCTGTCGTTCAGGTCAAACACGTGTCCATTTGATCGGAGAAGATTGGCGAAGTGGAGGGCTTGAAAAGTTTTTTCTAAGTTTAATGTGACTCGGGTGAGTCGACCAAAGAAGGTGTCTAACCTGGGTTGGGTCGGGTTGACCCGGTCGACTCGGTAGACCCGAGTTGGTCTAAATTCGACAATTAAGCTCAATTTTGACCCAATTTTCAAAATTAAACCCCATAATTGAATTTCCCATCATATTCCGAACCCAAATATGTGATTTTCTTCAATTTTTGTTATGTCCAAGATTTTCACATTTTTGTATTCGGATTAATAGGTTTTTATTCAATTTGATGTCCTAATGACCTGATTAGGAAAAATTGATGCCAAAATTGAATTAGCCACATCTGATTAACCTAAGAAATGATGGTCTCATGGTTCGACAATTTCATATTGAGCACGATTCCCAATTTATGCTCAAAATTCTTAATTTTCAATTCAATTTTGCAATTTTATGATTTCTTTGACAAATTGTGCAATTTGACTAACCATTGTGTAATTCAAGATCCCAAAATCATTTGTTGTGAAGACACTATGGCTTAAAACTGACTAGAAAAAATTTAATTGCATTTTTTGTTCAATTCGAGTTTAATTTTGCCCAATTTTGGGAAAAACACATACCCGATTGAAATTTTTCAAAATTGATGATGTATTAATGAAATTGGATTCAAAAGAAGACTAATGACTATTTTTATGGAATTTTCTGATTCCATTTGTTATTTTTCTTGATTTTCTCATTTATTTTGAATAAAAGAAATTAATGAAAAAAGAAGGAAAATGCTAAAAATTTATTTTTGGTTTAGAAATAGGTTTCTAGGCTTGGCCAAGATTCCTAGTCCTAATTTTGAGATTTTTGAAAATAAGAAAAAAATGAGTTAACCTTACCCAAAAAAAAAAGAGTTGAAAATCATGTGTCAACAGCTGTCCTTCTTTGAGATTAAGCTCATTAGAGATTAATCTCAAAGATAAGGTGATACCTGAATTTTTAGTCAACTCACTGAACAAGATAAGATAGAAATTTCACAACTGATTAGGGACCTTGCTTTTAAAATTCATGATCTAATCCAAAGGTTTTCTTTTCAAGATATATTTTGAAAGGTTTTTAATGATTGAGGGAGATAAACTTACTTGTCTGTGAGCGTCTCTTTATTGCTTATCCAAGGGCATGAATTGATGGTTGTGATGATTATGATGGTTATTATGATTTCGTGGTTTAAGGACGAACCCACGAACCATGAACACCTTAGGCTCCTCACCTAAGAATTTGGAAATTTGTCTAGTGTTTCCTCACTAGTAGGACTTGAATTTGCCTAGGGGCACCGAGCCTGTAGGATTTTGGATTTACTTAGTGGTTCCTCACCAGTAGGACTTGAATTTGTCTAGGGGCTCCTTGCCTATAGCACTTTGAATTTGCCTAGGGGCTCCTTGCCTGTAGGACTTTAAATTTGTCTGGGGACTTTTTGCCCGTAGGACTTTGAATTTGCCTAGGGGCACCTCGCTAGTAGGACTTGAATTTGCCTAGGGGCTTCCTGCTAGTATACCTTGAATTTGCCTAGGGGCTCCTCGCATGTAGGACTTTGAATTTGTCTAATGGTTCCTCACCAGTAGAACTTGAATTTGCCTAGGGGCTCCTCGCCTGTAGGACTTTGAATTTACCTAGGGGCTCCTCTCCTATAGGACTTAAATTTGCTTAGGAGCTCATTGCCAGTAAGACTTGAATTTGCCTAGGAGCTCTTTGCCTATAGGACTTTGAATTTGTCTAGTGGTTCCTCCCCAATAAAACTTAATTTGCCTAGGGCCTTCTCATTTGTAGAGCTTTGAATTTGCCTAAGAGCTCCTCGCCTGTAGGACTTTGGATTTGCCTAGTGGTTCCTCACTAGTAGGACTTTGAATTCACCTAGGGGCTCCTCGCCTATTGGACTTGAATTTGCCTAGGGCTCCTTGCCTGTAGGACTTTGGATTTACCTAGAGGCTCCTTACCTATAAGACTTTGAATTTGCTTAGGGGCTCCTCGCTTATAAGACTTTGGATTTGCCTAGTGGTTCCTCACTAGTAAGACTTGAATTTGTCTAGTGATTCCTCACATGTAGGACTTTGAATTTGCCTAGTGATTCCTCACTAGTAGGACTTTGTGAAGACTTCAAACAATGAATGCCTTGACCGTGAGTTATGTGATTTTGAGGTTTTACTAACCTTTGTATGGTTTTTTAGTTGACCAAAAACTATTTTGAAAAGTAGTTTTGAAATTAATCAAAACTATTTGAAATGTGATTTTTTCTTAACTTACCACAAACTGTTTGAAAACTTGGTTTTGAGTTGACCAAAAACTTTTGAAAAGTAGTTTTGAAATAAGCATTCTTTACATTAACACATTTCGGACAATCAAATTTTCTTTTCAAGGAATTATTTGAACAAAATGCTTGCAATCTTTCAAGAAATGTTTGAAATGTTTGGAAGACCTTCATTAGAAAGGATTTGTTTCAATTTATGAACTTGGTCTTTTCTTTATTTGATTGAAAGCGGACTTATTTGATATCCCTCAATTTTATCTCTCTTAACCAATCCTTAGGTGTTCGAAGATTTTCACAATGTATATAATCTAATTAATCCGATAAAGTCTTTTCAAAAGGTTGTAATGTTAGTTTGTTTAATGGCTATTCAAAGGATAGGCATTTTGAGGCCAAGAAAAAGGATTTCATCATATCTGACTTTGGGTCTTCAAGTTAAGAACCTCGAGAACAAGACAAGATATTATTGTATACACTTCTTTGAGTGATGACTTCTTGTCATAAAGTCATGTTTCTAGTCTTAACATTCTAATATGAAGAGTCTTTAGAGAGAGGTTGTATTGTTGATTTTTGTAAGCTCAAAAGGCTCATTTGTTAGAATTCAGGGTTTTTGTGAAATTAGTGATTTTCTTGGCATCACCACCTTTTTCTTTTTTTGCTCAGTAGGAATCTTTCTTTTATGAACATCAAAGTCCCTTAAAATATTCATTACAATCTCTTTTCTTTTGCTCATTCTCACTTGTTGTGATTTATGATCTCTCATAATCTTGATTTTGCTTTGTCATAACTTTTTTGTCATTTTGAGCTTTCTTTTGAACTCTCTTTTTCTTTCTCATTTTCCTTAGATATTTGACCTTGCTTTTACCAGGCACACTGCTTTTTCATGCCCCATATTCTTTTGCCTTTGATCTTTTTGAATTCTAAGGACTCTGTGTCATCCCCTTTTGTTTCTTATCTATTAAAGTGGATTATTTGCTTATACTCCAGTGTGAAGAAATAATCACCAATTTAGGATTTTGAAATGAATATTTTGGCTCAATTAGGTTTTGCCAAAGGTAATGTGTTTGGGTATAAGAAATGAATTGCTCCTCTTCCTCTTGGGATGTCTTAAGCTTCCATATGACTTTATCTGAAGTTATCATGGAAAGATTGATGCGAGAGTATGCAATAGAATCTTTCTTGATCCTATTCTCCATAACTGTCAATTCACAAACCTCATGATTTGCCCCAATGTAGGGTGATTTCTAACAGGGTTGTTTTTGGAAAAAACTTCTCCACTGTTTCAACTCAAATTTGTTTTGCAAGTGGTAAGCATATGTTTGGGATAATGAAATGACCGCCTTCCATCATTTCAATCCATGTAATCATTGCGAACATCCCTTATTTCCTTCGAATGAGTTTTTCTCACTCACTTCTCTATTTTGACTGAGTGTATAGGGGACGTATTTCGATATGGCTTACCTTTCATCATTTGAAGGTCTTTCCATTTGATTTGATCAAAACTTTTTCTTCGAAATTTTTCAAAGCCTTTTGTCAAATTATCCCTTTTAGGGAATTTTGATGTTTAATGCATTTTCAAAGAAATCGTATTTCAAAACTTTTGATTTGAAATGTTTCTGAGGTAATTTCCTTTTCAAAACAATCTGTTTTGTTTTGTTAAGCCTTAGTGTCATTCCACTTGGGGAATTAAAAAAATTGGATTTTCTCTTAAAAAGACAACTTTACATGCACTCACGACTAGGGATAGTTGTCTGATCAACCTACCAAGATCCCTCTTGTTTGCATGTTTTTGCTTTGATTCCACTAGGGATTTTTCTTTTTGTCGCTCCCCTTTCTTTGTCTCCTTGGGAATGATAAAAAGAAAAGCACATTTAGGGGATATTAATGGAAAATTGAATTAGAAATAATACTTCCCTCTACTATTTGATAACTCTATTGAGGATTCTAAAATCATTAATTGGTTCTGATTCTTTTTGCTTTCTTCTGCAAAACAAATAAACATGTTCATGAAATGTATGGTATGCATGATATGCATGATATTTCACACATTCTAAAGTAACCCAAATCTCTTCTTGAATATTTATCTTCATTTCATGGGTAGAAAATTTTGACAGCATATGCATTTACAGGATAGGTCAGTTCTATTTCTGTCATATCTACAAGAATCAATGCTCCTCCAAGAACTTTCTTGACAATGTATTGACTCTCGTAATTCGGAGTGAATTTGCTATGAGGATTTGAATTGTTGAAGATGACTTTCTTCACTACTAAATCCTCCGTTTTGAAATGCTTAGGTTTCACTTTTCGGTTAAAGTATTTAGCCACTCGTCTTTGATGGGCTTATCCATGGCATATAGCTCTTAATCTCTTTTCATCGATCATGTTGAGTTATTCATATTTTTGTTGAATCCACTCAACTTCTAAAAGCTTCAATTGGGATAGTATCCTTAACAAAGGAATTTCTACTTCAACGGGTAGCATTGCTTCCATTCCATTAACCAAGGAAAATAGGGTTGCTCCAGTTGATGTTCGAATTGAAGTTCGGTATGCCATCAAAGCATGTGGTAACCTTTTATGCCAATCACGATAATTTTCGGCTGTCTTGGCCAATATCTTCTTAATATTCTTATTTGCCGCTTCAATCGCTCTATTCATTTGTGGATGATATGGAGATGAGTTCATATGTTGAATGTGAAAGTGTTCGAGTAAATCATCTACAATCTTGTTATTTAGATTTGAACCATTGTCCGTAATTATTGATTTTGAAACTCCATACCTAGCATTGATGTCCCGTCTAATGAATCTCGCAACATTCTTGGCAATAACATTCATGTAGGAGTTTGCTTTAATCCATTTAGTGAAACAGTCAATAGCAACGGGGATGAACGGGTGCCCATTTAAGGCCTTGGGGTTGATTGGACTAATCATATCAATGCCCCACATTGAAAATGGCCATGGCTCAAACATTTGATGTAGCTCATTTGGCGATGCATTGATTTTGTCTTCATAAACCTGACATTAATGATAACATCTCACGTGTTAGATGCAATCTGTTTCCATTGTCATCCAATAATATCCCAACCTCATAATGTTTCGGGATAGAAGATATCCATTTATGTGCGATCCACATTCACCCTCATGAATTTCTTTCATGATCTATTCAGCTTCCGCAGCATCCAGACATCTTATTAGGGTTGAATCAAACGATCTTTTGTAGAAGGTTTGACCACTAAGGAAGAATTGTTGGCTATCTTCCTTATAAATTTTCTGTCACCCGGTTGGCTTTCTTCAGGAAATTCTCTCGATTGAAGATATCTTTTGATGTCATGATACCATAGTTCATTGTCAAATTCTGCCTGAACTATCATGCAATGAGCTGATTGTTCGAGAATATTAATTCGCAATGGTTTTATATCCATACCATCTTTAGCTTGTAGTAAGGATGACAAAATTGCAAGAGCATCTGCAAAATGATTCTAAGCTCTTGGGAGCTAATCAAATGTTACGTCTTCGAAGTTTTCTATCATCTCTTCTAAGTATCTGTGATAAGAAATTAGTATGGCATCTTGAGTTGGCTATTCATCGGTTGTTTGTAATATGATGAGCATAGAATCTCCATATACTTGCAACCTTTTTACCTTCATTGAAAGGGCTAATTATAAGCCGAGAATGCATGCTTCGTATTCAACGACATTATTGGTGCATGGAAATATCAATTTTACGGATACCGGATAGTATTGGCTTTCTGGGGAGATCAGTATTGCCCTAGTTCCCGATCCAGATAAGTTGATTGTACCATCAAAATACATAGTCCAGTTATTGTCGACCAATGTTAATATACGATCATCAAGTTGTTCTTCAGGACTGTCAATATTCTGCGAATTTGCTGCCAACATGTTTGCTATTGCTCATCCTTTGACTGGCTTTTGGGATAAACTTCTGATGTCAAATTCAGATAACAAGACTTGCCACTTTACCAATTTCCCGACCAAAGAGGATTTCTCAAGAAGGTACTTGGTCGGATCATTCTTAGCCACTAGCAAAATTTGGTGATAAAGAGTGTATTATCTTAATCTGTGTAATACCCAAATTAATGCAACGCACATTTTCTCGATTGCCGGGTAATTCATTTATGATGTTGTGAACTTCTTACTCAAGTAATAAATGGCTTGTTCTTTACCATCATTTGGTCTTCGTTGTATAAGCACCACTCCTAACGACTTATAGTTAATCGTCAAATATAAGATCAGTGGAACTCCAGGGATTGGTGATACCAACATTGGTGGGCATACCATATATTCTTTGATCTTGTCAAAGGCTTGTTGACATTCTGCATCCCACTTCATTTTGGCATTTTTCTTCAACAATTTAAAGAATGGTTTAGCAGTCTCAGAAAGATGATAGATGAAACGAGCAAAGTAATTTAATCGCCCCAACAAGCTTCTCACTTCTTTTACCGTAGAAGAAGTTTTTAAGTTGTATATTGCCTTTGATATTGGAGGGATCTATTTCAATGCCCCTGCTATTGACCACAAACCCTAGCAGTTTGTTGGATTTTGCCTCAAATACACACTTGTTGGGGTTCAACTGCAACTTATACTTTCTAAGTCTTTCGAACAATTTGTGAAGTACCTCAACGTGATCTTCTCCTTGTTTGGATTTTGCAATCATGTTGTCCACATATACCTCGATTTCTTTGTGCATCATGTCATGGAACAAAGTTACAATTGCCCTTTGATATGTGGCACCAATAGTTTTCAAATCGAAAGGCATCACCTTGTGACAAAATATGCCCAATGGTGTTATGAAGGACGTCTTCGCCTTATCCTCTTTTTTCGTGAGGATTTGATTATATTCTGAAAAACCATCTATAATTGAAAATGTTTCTAACCCAGCAATACTATCCACTAATACATCGATATGTGAAAGTAGGAAATCATCCTTAGGGCTTGCTTTATTTAAGTTGTGATAATCAATGCACACCTGTACTCGACCATCTTTCTTCATTACAGGTACTATGTTGGTAACCCATTTTGGATATGGTACTACTTCAATGAAACCAACTTTGAGCAATTTCATCACTTATTCTTCTATTTTCTTTGCCAAGTCCGGCTTTGTTCGCCTCAGTTTTTGCTTCTTTGGTGGGATATTTAGATCAATTGGCAAAGCATATTCAACTATGCTTGGATCAAGGCTTGGTATGTCAACATAAGATCATGCAAATATATTTTGATACTCTCTGGGCAAATCTGTGATCCTTTTTGCTTATACTGAGAGAAGACTTTCTCCAATCTTAACCTCTTTGGAATTCTGTTTATCGCCCAGATTAATAGTGATCATTTTCTCTAATGTGCCTGGCTTTGATTCTTCATGACGAATCCATTCCTTTCTAATCCATTCCTCATCTTCATTGTCCAATTCAATATCGCAAATGATCTCCTTAGAAAGATTTGGATCATATATGAACCTATTATGGATATGTGAATGCTCATGCCTGACATGTAACAAACATGATTAGTAATTGCATACGAATTAAGTAATGCACGTGGTCCTATGAAAAACCCTTTTGAAAATTCATTTTAAAACTACTTTTGAAAGAATAAAAAGACAGAGCTAGTCCTCATATCATCAAACTTCCTTACTCTTAAAATCATTTTTGCAATGAGGAGCAATATAGAAACCTAAAGCCTAAAGCCTCACGAATGAGGATAATATTCATCATAGGTTTAGTTTTGTTTCTACATGTCCTTAACAAAACATTTGACCACTTTTATTGAATTGAAAAATGTGATTACATCCATATCAACAAGAATGTAAATTGCAACTGAACTGAAATTGCAAATGAAATCACAAGAAATTTGAAATGATAATCAACAAAATGCAATGGAAAAAAAACTAATAACAAAAGTTCAAGAGAATCTTCCTACTTCAGTGCGTAGGTATCTTCTGTCTCAGTTATGATAACGTTGATGGCATTCTCTTTAAATAAACCTGGCAAAACAGATTCTTCCTCTGCATATAAGTCTTCTTCTTGCAGTAGCTTAGAAGGTCCAAGAAAAGTTTCCTTAATGTGGATATGATGATATGGAAGCTCTTTAGCTTTACCCTTCCATATAGATGGATTAATGATGCGATCACCTCAGCTTCTACAACCTCCAAGGTTCTTTCGACCTCGGCCTTAGCCTCCATAGTGATCTTTGGAGTTATCTGGAATATAACCTAGTCCATGTTTCATTCTTGTAACAAGCAGAGTGATAGGTTCTTTGATCCCTTGGAATTTCGATCTAAGACCATTACCGAGAGCAAATCCATACTAGCATGACGCCTTTCCAGATATAATGGATGGTGTTGAGAACTTCGAGGATTTTATGATGCAACCGGGCGAAATTTGTACCATTGAGATCATTTCAAAGGAATGATAGCTTGGTTCTTCTTTAACTTCGGGTTCGACATACAGTATTACACTCTCTTTGTAAGTGGTGAAATCTGTCTCCTCGTGTGCGGTGATCATCTTGCCATTAATGATGAACCTGACTTTCTGATGGAGACTTAAAGGAATGGCACCAACCATGTGAATCCAAGGTCTTCCGAGTAACAAGTTGAAAGTCCTTAGAATATCTACTACTTGGAAGTCAATCAGGAAAGACACAAGGCCTATGTTCACCTCGAGCTCGATATCGCCAATAACGTCTTTCTTCAGTCCATCAAACAAACACACCGTTACCTTAGAAGGTTTAATGAGCTCTTCGCTAATCCCCAAGCGATGCAAGATGCTTAGTAGACACAAATTAAATGCGGAATTATTGATCAGCACCCGCGACACCTCCTTACCCTGGCATTTGACGGCAATATACAGGGCTTTATTATGGGAACGCCGGTCGATTGGGAAATCTTCATCGAAGAAGGCAATTTGATCTTTCTGAAGAATAGTGTCAACAAAGTCTTCCAATTGCACTTCATTAATTGTCTCTGGGATGTGCACTTCGTTGATAAGCTTCATAAGCACTATTTTGTGGCTTTTTGAAGTCTTAAAGGGATCTAATAGAGAAATCTATGTCGGCATCTTTCTTAGCTGTTCAATTATTTCAAATTCGCTCGTCTTCATGACTGAAAGCAATTGTTTGGCATCTTCTTCAATTACTCCTTTCTTTTCGTGCTCACCTTTCTTCGGGACATTGCATCTCCCTAATCGAGTTATGGCATCGACTTCTTTGGGAGAGTAATCCCAAGGTACACACTTAGTATCAAACTTTTCTTTTGGAGGGAGAGTAATAATCACAGACTGTATTTCTTTTTCTTTAATCCTTAGCTGATCAATAGGAAGTTGGATAGTGATTGATTTGACAGAACATTCCTCCTCCTTATATTTATCTACCTTATCAAGCTTAATTAAAAATGGTGTGATCATGGATACTATCCTTCTATTGGCTCGTCAGTATCCATTCCATCCCAACCATCAGGTGTGATCATTTCGTTCTTGAATGCCCATGAAGGAAGTGTATATTTGACACGGTAATTATACTGGCCACTATCTTGTCCCAAAAAATCAACAACTTCACCTTGTCTTCGTGCTTTTCGAACAAATTACCTATCACCTTAGCGAGTCTTTTTCTTCTTTTTCTATTCCCGATCTTCATTCTCCTCAAGATTTAGTCGGCTAATCGAGACCTCGTCCATGCGACCCCATTCGTCCTGTACAATGTCTTCATTTTTGAACGCCCATGGTGGTGGAGTATATTTGACACAGTAATTGTATTTACCGCTGTCTTAACCGAGTAAGTCTACGGTTTCTCCTTTAACGGATGATTTCTGGGTGAAACGCCTTTCATCCTGTCTAACTTTTTTTTCTCCTTTTCATCCACATCTATTTCATCTTAGAGCGTTTCCTTCTTAGGCAGGGCTTTCTCATCAAGACTGATTTCGTCATCCATACCACACCAGCCATCAGGCACAATTACTTCATCTTTGAATGCCTATGGTGGTGGGGTATATTTCACTTGAAAGTAGTATTTTCCGAAATTTTCTCCCAAGTTATCTATAATCTCGCCTTTTAGGAGTGCTTCTTGATGAAAGCGGGCATCTCCTAATCGAGAAGTTTTAATCTTGATTTCATATTCATCTTCATCGTCAGACTTGATCATTGTTTCTTCATCCTTGATCATGTTTACTATATTGTGCTCAGGAAAAGGATTGTAATGTACATTTGGCTTGTGCTCTTGGAAGTTTAATATCTTCTTGTCAATGAACTGTTGAATCTTGCACTTTAGAGTGGGACAATTATCTACATCATATCCCCTTTCTCCCATGTGATAGGTGCAGGTTTTTTATTCATCGTGCTAAGAAAACCTCGCGGAATTGTCTCTTGGTACTTCCTTGGCCACCAAATGCCTTTGTAGAAGCATTGGTAGTAGCTTTGATAAGGGTCGGGGCAGCGGTGTGTATTACCTTACGGGTCTTTTATTTGGCTCAAACTGCCTTGGGTTTTTCCAAGTGACATTTGGTTGCCTTGGAAATGATGCTTGATGACTATTTGGGCTAGATACCACAGCCACTTCTTGGATGGGCTCTTTGTCATTTTTCCCGGGGTAAGGCCTTCATATCGCTGGTTCTTGAGCCTTCTTCTCTTTTAAGCCCCATTCAATACTCTCACCAACCTTTACCAACATGGTGAATGTTTGACAGCCTAATACATGAAGCTTGTCATAATACTCAATTGGCAATGATTTTAGAAAGAGCTCAATGAGCTCGTCCTCACTTATGAAGGGCTTTACTTATGAGGCAATAGCTTTCCATCTCTGAGCATAGGCTTTGAACCCTTCATTCTTCCGTTTCTCAGTTCTAATGAGATCCTCTCTAGTTGGGAGTACTTCAATATTAAACTTGTACTAGCAAAGAAATTCTCCTGCCAAATGATTCTATTCAGTGAAGTCTTCTATGTCGAGGGCTGTGTACCATGCGAGGGCCGCTCTTCTCAAACTATATTGAAATGTGCTAATAAGAAATGGCGTGTTGTCTGAATATCTCACCATCTTACGGAGATAATACTTCAAATGGCTTTTGGGACAACCAATGCCATCATATTTACTCATAAACTCTGGTTCCTTATATTTTTCTGGAACAACCACCTTTGTGTACAGCAAGAACTTGTCAAACATTTGAAGCTCATAGCCTTGACTTGCTAAGCATTCTTTAATTTTGGCCAATCTCTTGGCCTCCTCTTCATCCTTTATTTTGGATGTTTTCTTGATTTGATCATCCTCTTCCAAATTTACCACCTCAAGCATAGTCTTTAGAGGATTTTCTTGAACTAGTTCTTTGTTTCTAACCGGGTCTTCAATCGGTGTTTTGGTTGTGTTTGAAGTTCTCACATTTAGAGTAGTAGGATATTGTCCACAGGATGTAAGAATAAAAGCCTTCATTTCTGCCATCATTGCAACCATTTGGGCATTTGATTCTCGACTTTAGCTAGTCGAGCACGGGTTTCTTCTTCCGCCATTTTAACTTGTAATCAAGTCCGAGGTCTTTACCTTCCGTTGCTAAATAACCTGCTTTATAAAAAGACCTGATATTAGCATAGCAAAATGATCACGAAACCCTACATCCTTTTAATTGTATGGTTTCATGAGATTGTTAAGGATAAGAAATTCCATACAAGTCTTAGCCTTTTATAAAATTCTTCATCAATGTCTTTCCCAAGGAATCATACAATTCAAAGAATTGCAATTCATAGTGATTCCTTTATGTTTTGAAATCGTGTTCTGAAATTATCTATGCATGTTTAGAAAATGATACATCATTGCATATAAAATTTGAAATTGTTTGACATCATGATTTTAAACTCAAATGGGAATCTAAATCATCCAATTCTAGGCTTCTTGCTAGCTAAGACAGCTTCCGCCTTTTGCTATTCTTCCCATTCCTTGGCTGGAGACTTCCATTCTTCTACATCAATCACGATCTCTTCAGGGACGTAGGGTTCCACTCCAGGCATACATGGAACAATGTGTTTTGGGACATACTCATCTACAGGATTTGGTACAATGCTTAACGGGACATATGATTTGACATCGATTAGACGCTTATTTTCTATCCATTTGATGTATTCTTTGGAGGCCATACAAATCTTCATGTCTTCTTCCAAGCTTTTTGGCCACTTGATTATTTATTTAAGTGAGTTATCCAAAGATAGGATGATCTTGTGAATTTTGGTTTGAAGGTTATTCTTCTCCTCTTTGGGTATGATTCCACTTGGGATGTCAAAGGTGAACTCTTCGGGATACCATATCGGTGGTACTTGCTGAAGTATCTCGAATTGTCTAATAATCCTTAAAGGATAATAAGCTGCTCCTCCACTCAAACCAAACAATGGTATCATATTTCCTTCTCGACTTATGATCTTTGCCTTGCTAATCTTTGGCCAATTGATCGGCCATTGGATTTGATTAGCAGTTGGGGCTCTAATGAAATTAGCCCAATCTAAGAAATATTGTTTGGGTAATTTGGTTTGAAGATGAATATATCGTTCAATTGGATTTATCGCTGAACAAATTTCACAAATGTTCATGAAACGACACCATTGTCGAATGCGTGAGATGAACCATAATGACAAAAGACCAGCAGGAGCTTGAAAGGTACCCCTCCCACGATTTTGGTATGTGTTTAAGGAAATGATGGTTTGGGCAAGAAGCATATTAGAGAAATCTCACTTAAGACATGCTTGTCTTGTGATCACAACGACTAAAGGGTTTAATCCCGTTCTGGACACAGGGAATAGAATAAAGCCAAAGAAAGCTAGAATGAATACTCGGGCTGAAGTGTTTCCCATTTCCCTAGGAAGTTTTGAAAAGTTGTCTACTAGGAAGGATAATGGAAATATACTCGTGTTTGATTTGATTAACTTTTCAATTTTGAAAGTTTTGAGGTTAAGGAATTCAGCTAAAAGGCTTACAGGATTAAGTCCAACGAGTGGCTCTACGACCCTAGGTTTAGAATTAATTCCAATGAGTAGTACCAATTTATGTTCTCCAAGTTGGAATGTGGTGGTAGAAACTTCCCAAAAATGCACCACACCTTAGACTAAGTTGACTTGATGTTCCACACGCATAAGTTCGAGAAAGTATCCAAGCCTTTCTTGGACATAAGTTTTGTTGTCCTTGGACATGCCTTTCCACCATGCAACGAGTTCCTTATGAGAAATGGGAATTACTTGGATGTCTAGTTTTCCCATTGAGCCTAATCATGCAAAAAGATTTGTCATTAATCACCATGGATTACGAATCAATTTTAATGCCTCCATTTCATTCATATGTCCTTTTGAGGTAAAACGAAGGTAAAGTACACTTGCATGCCTCGAAAGTAATACAAATGTCATTTTAAGTCCGTTTAAATCTTAAAAGAGCACATAGTTGAAATTATGGACAAATTCAATGCGTGATGTAAATGCCCATTCTGTCATACTCTATTTAGACTATAAAGTCCTAAACTATAATTGACAACTTCAAATACATTGAAATGAATAAACAACCACTTGAATTACATGGACCAATTGCCATGGATCTAAACATTTCATTTCAAAATGAAAGAATGGTCAAATGGAGTATGATGCCATAATCATGCATTCTAAAATGAAAGGACATTTACCAAGCGTTAAATGTCATTTAGGCATTTTTTGAAAATGTGCCAACTAACATGCATAATTGTAAAAGAATGGAATGGAACGATACTTACTTACCATGATATTTTGTTTGGTCTTAGGTATACCAATTACAAAGACAAGCAAATGAAACCAGTAAAGTTTTGACACCTAAAAAGGGTAGCATATGCTAAAGGCTCAAGGTCATCACCTTAATGGACAAAGGATTCTATTCTAATAGGCCATCGGCCTAAAGTAATGAAATATTATTCCACCTCGATGAGTGGTATTACATTTAAACGATTCCATGAGCAATCAGTTCATAGCTTCACCTAAACACATGTCTCTTAAGGGTAATTCTAAATATAGCCGGAGTTGGGCCACGAATGGTGTGTGCTAATAGTATAGTGCTAAAGCAACTTAAAGGCATGCATAGCAATTAATAACTAAACAACGCTTCTAAAATTCATTCAAAACACATTCAATCCCAACACCATCTTGCAAAGCAAAGGTTAGCAAAAACTACACCCGTTATACCACCCGTCTACAAAACCATTTAACACTATTGTTAGCGGGAAATACCTGGGATCCTGCAAGCACAAAACACAAGCATATTGTTCTATCTAGAAATCCACTTAGAAAAGGTAATTCCCCAGCGAAGTCGCCAAGCTTATCGTACCATGCTTTTTTTTGGGGGCTTTCGGGATTTGTGTGCTAAGGAGGTATTTCTGTGTAAGGGTCTCTCCTAGACCATACCTAACATGAGAGTAGATGGTAATTTCTTATTTAATCTAAATTTATGATTTTGGAGTCGCCACTAGTCATTATTGGTAGGTAAGCTAGAAACCTAATCGAGGTAGTGGAGAAATACCACGATTCTACAAACTAGAGATTCTGAGTACGGAGACTTGGTTACGTTATTGATCCTAAATCGAGATCCCTAATGCCCTCTCAATACCTAAGAATGATACGATGTCTAACGCGTCATGCAAATTTTCGAGGTTTACCCACTAATTCTATCCATTATAGTCACAAGAAAAACCAAATAAGTATTAATTGTACAATCAATGTCAATCAGATCAATCAATTCTAAATGGTCTCTAAAAGTAAAAATCAATCAAAACATCCAAACCCTAATGAAGCTCTAAATGCTTATTCATTTCATGATTTACGTTTTTTTTGAGTTTTAAGGTTTTTTAGGGGTTAAAACCCCTAAATTTGAAAATTTTAAAAATGCCACTAGGGGTACTTTCAAAAATTCAAAACCCACTTTTTATGATTTTCTGAAAATTTTTATAAATTTTCCAGTTTTTTCAAATTTTTTTTGATTTTCTAAATTTTTCACATTTTTATTTGTATTTTCTGAATTTTCTGAATTTTTATGAATTTTCTAAAATTTTTTGAATTTTTATGAATTTTATAATTTTTTATTTTTCTGTGAATTTTCTATTTTTGAAATGTTTTTGAATTTATAAAAATTTTATATTTTTATGATTTTTCACATTTTTTTCAAATTTTTTATGATTTTATTTATTTATTTTTACCAACTTTTTAGATTTTTTTAGATTTTTTTATTATTTATTTAATTTTAAAATTTCCTACTGGGAAACAAACCGAACCAGCCAGGTTCAACCTGGTTTGGCTTGGCCGAATCGGGCGTTACTGGCGCCGATGCGATTGTCTTCTCCGACGGGTACGGTGCCTAAAACGGCACTGTTTTAGCTCAATTTCTTTGGGGCATTTCCCTAAGCACTCGGTGGGCATGATCTCTTGTTTTGGATTATCAAGGCCGCCACTTCGGACCAAAATCCGATGACCTTCCGTTCATGTTTTTAGATTCTGTATTGAGTCTTCATCATCCTCTAGCCATCTAACCTAGTTGGATCATTGCCTGACCACTGCTGGCCGGTGAAAATCAATCCTAAAGTTCTCAACCTAAAACTCATCAAGACCAGCTTCTCTGACCTTTAGATCAACACATAATCCGCCCTAACCATCTACATCGATCAAAATCAAAATTAAAACATCAAGCGAGGTCAATAGTTACTAACTTGAGCGGCCATTGGCCGCAGAAGGCACTCTAGCGAGGCTCTAGAACTCCGGCGAGGGCTTTCAATGGTGGATTGACTCGGTTTTGTTGATTTAACAGCAAAAAATGCAATCAAACAATACAAAACATGATTAGAAACAAGTTTTGAATATTCAAAAACACAAAATTACAATCAGAATGACATAAATAGCAATATTAAATCAAATCGTGTTTTCTGAAATTTCTGAAAAAACTATGGTCGTGAGTAATATTTACATTCTTCGTTCAATGACAAATCGAAGTTCTCGGGCGAATCGGAACCTATGGAGCTGTTCTTCGTCACTTGGACTTGAATCTGGCTACTTCGGCTTCGTCGGAAAACGACAGAACACGCCGAATGAGATCAACTTTCAAACCTTGACGATCAGTTAATCGGACTGGAACAAGGAGGGGAGGGTATTGCCAAACCTCAATTTGCCGATGCTCAGCCATCTAGGGCGATGCCGGATGCTCGGATGGGAACCTCAGAACCTCTCTCTCTCTAACTTTCTCCCTTTGGTTTCGCCCGTTTCTCTCTCCTCTCTCTCTTTCTCTCAGTAATTTCGTTGAACACCTCCCCTTCAATGTTCAGTTTTTTCTTGGTTTTTGTTGATTCATTTTTCCCGCCTCAAGATCATTAGAACCGACTTCCGATCGGTTAGAACTGATCTCCGACGATAGCTAAAGATTCTCCAACTATCGTTTAGGTTAAACACATGTCTATTTGACCGGAGAAGATTGGCGAAGTGGAGGGCTTGAAACGTTTTTTCTGGGTTTAATGTGACTCGGATGAGTCGGGCGAAGAAGGTGATCAACCCAGGTTGGGTCGAGTTGACTCGGTCGACTTGGCAAACTCGGGTTGGTCTAAATTTGCCAATTAAACTCAATTTTGACCCAATTTTCAAAATTAAACCCCGAAATTGAATTCCCCATCATAATATGAACTCAAATATGTGATTTTTCCCAATTTTTGTGATAATTATGTAAGATTTTCACATTTTTATATTCGGGTTAATAGGTTTTTATTCAATATGATGTCCTAATAACTTGATTAGGAAAAATTGATGCCAAAATTGAATTACTCACATCTAATTAACCCTAGAAATGATGGTGTCATCGTTTGACAATTTCATATTGGGCACGATTCCCAATTTGAGCTCAAAATTCTTAATTTTCAATTAAATTTTGGGGTTTTATGATTTCTTTGATAAATTGTGCAATTGGACCGACCATTATGTAATTCAAGATCCCCAAATTATTTTTTGTGAAGACACTATGACTTAAAAATGACTAGAAAAAATTTAATTGCATTTTTGGTTCAATTCGGGTTTAATTTTGCCCAATTTTGGGAAAAACACATACCCAATTGAAATTTTTCAAAATTGATGATTTATTAATGAAATTGGATTTAAAAGAAGACTAATGACTATTTTTATGAAAGACTAAAAGAAATTAAGGAAAAATGCAGGAAAATGCTAAAAAATTTATTTTTGGTTTAGAAATAAGTTTCTAGGCTTGACCAAGATTCCTAGTCCTAAATTTGAGATTTTTGAAAATGTGAAAAAAAATGAGCTAAAAATCAGGTGTCAACATTATCCATTAATTCTATCCATTCTAATTGTAGGAATAATCAATCAAGTATTAAATGCACAATCAATGTCAATCAAATCAATCAATCCTAAATGTTATCTATAAATGAAAATCAATCAAAACATCCATACCCTAATGAAGCTTTAAAAATTTATTCATTTCATGATTTACATTTTTTTAGGGTTTTAAGTTTTTTTAAGGGTTATAACCCCTGAATTTGAAATTTTCTAAAAATTCCACTTGGACACTTTCAAAAATTCAAATTTCACTTTCTAAGTTTGGCCACATTGTTTTTGGACCATTCTATGAATTTTTAAAATTTTTGAAATTTTTTATTTTGTTTGGAAATTTCATTAATTGAGAATTGAGTTTTATGATTTTTTTTTTGAAGATTTTTACGAATTTTCCAATTTTCCATTTTTTTTAGATTTTTCTAAAATTTTCACATTTTTTATTTGTATTTTCTGAATTATCTGAATTTTTATGAATTTTCTGAAAATTTTGAATTTTTAAGAATTTTCTAATTTTTTATTTTTCTGTGAATTTTCTATTTTTTCTGAAATTTTTCAAATTTATAAAATTTTATGAATTTTTTATTTTTATGAATTATTTATTTTTTTAAGAATTTTTAAGATTTTATTTATTTATTTATTTATTATTTTTTATATTTCCCACCTGATAACGAACCGGACAGACCCAGTTCAACCCGGTTTGCCCAAGCAAAACTGGGCCTCACTGGCGTCGGCGTCGATCATCTTCTCCTGCGGCAGAACACCGAAATGGCACCGTTTCGCCCCCTGTTCATTGAGGCATTATACCAAACAAGTGGTGGGCACATTTCTGACTCAAACGTTATCAAGGCCATGACTTTGGATTGGAATCCGGCGACTATCTCCCCATTCCGATTGCACAATTGTGATGTCCATATGTTCTATTTTGAATCTAGCCTATTCAAGACACTAGTGGAAGTCCATCGGTCGGCGAAAAATCAGCAAAAAAAAACCTAATTCGCAACTGTTCTAAACTAACTAACCTACTCTTCAAATCACAATATAGCACGCCTTAGCCATCTAACTCAATTCTAAACACTAACAAAGCATCAAACAAGGTTGAAAGAGGCTAACTTGATAGGCTTATGGCCATGGTGATGCTCTGGCAACGTCATCCGAGCTCCGGCAAGATGGTTCATGGGGGTGGCCAACTCGGTTTATGCATTTTTAATGCCCAAAATGCAATCAAACAACACCAAAAATGATCAAAAACTCATTTTTGACATCCAGGCACTCAAGATCAACAAAGAAACCGCCGATTTAATAATATCAATTTCATCTTCATTTTTTGGAATTTCTAGAAATAAATGGTGAAGATCATACTTTACCTGTTTCGGAAGTGAATCAAACGACTCTCCCAAGCTGATCTGTAGCCGTGGAGATATTCTACAGCACTTGGACTATCGAATTGTGATCTCCACTTCACCAGAGAATCCCTGGATTGTTCGATCAAAGTACCATTTCAAGCCTTCATAGTAGGCTTAGTTGCAGGTTTGTCGGTGAGGAAGCTCACCGGCGAGACCTATTTGCCAATGCTTTCCTAGTTGGAAAGGCACCGATCACTAGGCCTCGGGGAGTCTCAACTCACTCTCTCTTTCGTGTATGGTTCTATCTCCTCTCTCTTGGTAATTTCGTCGAACACCTTTCTCTCCTAATGTTCAATTTTTCCAGCTTTTTGTTTATTGATTTTTCCCGCCCAAAGTTCGTTGGAACCAACTTCCGAATGGTTAGATTGGTTCCCTAGTGCCAGCTGGAGATTCTTCAACTGGCCTAGTCGATTTTCACGAGCCAAATTGGCTGGAAAGGATTGGCAAAGTCGCGGGCTTAAAATGTTCTTTTCTAGGTTTAATGCAGTCTGGTGAGTCGGGCAAAGAAAGTGACCAACCCGAGTCAGGTTGGGTTGACCTAGTTGACCCGGCAAATCCGAGTTAGTCTAAATTCACCAATTAAGCTCAATTTTGACCCAATTTTCAAAATTAATCCCCAACATAGAATTTCTCATCACATTTTGGATCCAAACTTGTGATTTTCCCTAATTTTTGTGATAATCATGTCCAAGATTTTCCCATTTTTGTATTCGGGTTAATAGGATTTTTATTCAATTGATGTCCTAATGACTTGATTAGGCAAAATTAATATCAAAATTGAATTACCCACATCTGATTAACCCTAGAAATAATGGTCTCATCGTTCGATAATTTCATATTGGGCACGATTCTCAATTTGGATTCAAAATTCTTAATTTTCAATTAAATTTTGGGATTTTCTGATTTGTTTGACAAATTGTGCAACTAGACCAATCATTATGTAATTCAAGGTCCCAGAATCATTTGTTATGAAGACACTATGACTTAAAAATGACTAGAAAAGATTTAATTGTATTTTTGGTTCAATTCATGTTTAATTTTGCCCAATTTTGGGAAAAACATATACCCGATTGAGATTTTTCAAAATTGATGATGTATTAATGAAATTGGATTTAAAATAAGACTAATGAATATTTTTATGGAATTATTTTATTTCATTTGCTATTTTTCTTGATTTTCTCACTTATTTTGACTAAAAGAAATTAAGGAAAATGTAGAAAAATGCCAAAAAAAATATTTTTTGGTTTAGAAATAGGTTTCTAGGCCTGGTCAAGATTTCTATTCCTAATTTTGAGATTTTTGAAAATATGAAAAAAATAAGCTAAAAAATCAAGTGTCAACAACTGCTTTTCTTTGAGATTGAACTTGTTAGAGGTTGATCTAAAAAACAAAGTGACACCTGAGTTTTCAGCTGACTCAATAAACAAGATAAGATGGAAGTTTCACAATAACTGATTAGGGCTCTTGCTTTTGAAATTCGTGATATAATCCAAAGGTTTTCTTTTCTGAATATATTTTGAAAGGTTTTTAATGATTGAGGGAGAGAAACTTACCTGTTTATGGGCATCTCTTTATTACTTATCCAAGGGCATGAATTGATGGTGATGATGATTATAATGGTTATTCTGATTTCGTGGTTTAAGGACGAACCCACGAACCATAAACACTTAAGGCTCATTGCCTAAGGATTTGGAAATTCACCTAGTGGTTCCTTACCAGTAGGACTTTGAATTTGCCTATGGGCTCTTCGCTTGTAGGAATTTGGATTTGCCTAGTGATTCTTCACCAATAGGACTTTGAATTTGCCTAGGGGCTCCTCGCCTGTAGGACTTGAATTTTCCTAGGGGTTCATCGCCTGTAAGACTTTGAATTTGCCTAAGGACTCTTCACCTATAGGACTTTAGGAAGACTTCAAACAATGAATGCCTTGACCATGAGTTATTGTGATTTTGAGATTTTACTAACCTTTGTATGGTTTTTTAGTTGATCAAAAACTATTTTGAAAAGTAGTTTTTGAAATTAATCAAAACTATTTGAAGTGTGGTTTTTTCTTAGCTTATCACAAATTGTTTGCAAACTTGATTTTAAGTTGACCAAAAAATTTTGAAACCTGGTTTGGAAACATGCATTCTTTACATTAATGCATTTCAAATAATCAAATTTCCTTTTCGAGAAATTGTTTGAATAAAATACTTGCAATCTTTCAAGAAATGCTTGAAATGATCGCTTGGAATACCTTCATTAGAAAGGATTTTGTTCAATCTATGAACTTGGTCTTTTCTTTATTTGATTGAAAGAGGACATGTCTGATATCCCTTAATTTTATCTTTCTTAACCAATCCTTAGGTGTTCGGAAATGTTCACAATGTATACAATCCAATTGATCCGATAAGGTCTTTCAAAAGGTTGTAATATTGGCTTGGTCAATGGTTATTCAAAGGATAGGCATTTTGAGGCCAAGAAAAAGGATTTCGTCACAACTGATTTCAAGACTACAAGTTAAGAACCTCGAGGACAAGACAAGATATTATTGCAAACACTTCTTTGAGTGATGACTTCTTGTCATAAAGTCATGTTTCTACTCTCAACATTCCAATCTGAAGTCTCTTTGGGGAGAGGTTGCATTGTTGGTATTGGATAGGCTCAAAAGGCTCATTTGTTTGAATTCAGGGTTTTTATGAAATTAGCGATCTTCTTGGCATTACCACCTTTTTCTTTTTTGTTCACTAAAAGTCCTTCTTTTATGAATAATAGAGTCCCCTAAACATTCATTATAATCTCTTTTCTTTTGCCTATTCTCACTTGTTGTGATCTATGATCTCTCATGATCTTGACTTTACTTTGTCATAGCTTTTTTGTCCTTTCGAGTTTTCTTTTCAACTCTCTTGTTCTTTCATATTTTCCTTAGGTATTTGGCCTTACTTTTACCAGGCACACTGCTTTTTCATGCCCTGGATCCTTTTGCCTTTGGTCTTGTTGAATTCTAAGGACTCTGTATCATGCCATTTTGTTTCTTATCTATTAAAGTGGAATATATGCTCATGTTCCAACATGAAGAGATGATCACCAATTTAGGGTTCTGAAATGAATATTCAAGCTCAATTGGGCTTTACCAAAGGTAATGTGTTTGGGTATAAGAAATGAAGTGCTCTTCTTCCTTTTGGAATGTCTTGAGCTTCCATATGACTTCATCTGAAGTTATCACAGAAAGATTGATGCGACAATATGCAATAAAATCTTTCTTGATCCTATTCTCTATAGCTGTCAATCACAAATCTCTTGATTTGCCCCAATGTGGAGTGGTTCTTAATAGGGTTGTTTTAGAAAAAACTTCTCCACTGTTTCGACTCAAATTTGGTTTGCAATGGATAAGCATGTGTTTGGGATATTGAAATGACTGGCTTTCATCATTTCAATCCATGTAATCACTGCGAACATCCCATATTTCCTTTGAATGAGTTTTTCTCACTTACTTCTCCATTTTGACTTTGAGTGTATAGGGAATGTGTTTAGATATGGCTTACCTTTCATCATTTGAAGGTCTCTCCATTCGATTTGATCAAAACTCTTTCTTTGAAGTTTTTCAAAGCCTTTTGTCAAATTATCCCTTTTAGGAAATTTTGATGCTTAGTGCATTTTCAAAGAAAGCGTATTTCAAAACTTTTGATTTAAAACATTTTTGAAGTATTTTCAAAACAATCTGTTTTGTTTTGCTAAGTCGTAGTGTTATTCCGCTTGAGGAAGAAAAAGTTCGATTTTTCTCTTAAAAAGACAACTTTTTTAACACATGCCCTCATGATTTAGGGATACTTATCTTATCAATTTCCAAGATCCCTCTTGTTTGCGTGTTTTTGCTTTGATTCCATTGGAGATTTTTCTTTTGTTGCTCTCTTTTCTTTGTTTCCTTGGGGATGATAAAAAGAAAAGCACATTAGCGGATATCAATGGAAAATAGAATTGGAAGTGATACTTCTCTCTATTATTTGATAACTCCAATGGGGATTTTGAAATCATCAACTGGTTCGGATTTTTTTTGCTTTCTTTTGTAAAACAGATAAACATATTCATGAAATGCATGGTATGCATGATATGCGTGATATGCACATGTTCTAAAGTAACCCAAATCTTTCCTTGAATGTTCATCTTCATTTCATAGGTAGAAAATCTTGATAGCATTTGCATTTACAGGATAGGCCAATTCTGTTTCTACCATATCTACAAAAATCAAAGCTCCTCTAGGAAGAACTTTCTTGACAATGTATCATAATTCAGAGTGAATTTGCCTCAAGGATCTGAATTGTTGAAGATGACTTTCTTCACTACTAAATCTTCTGTTTTGAAATTCCTTGGTTTCACCTTTCAATTAAAGGATTTAGCAACTCGTCTTTGATAGGCTTGTTCATGGCATATAGCTTTTAGTCTCTTTTCATTGATCGTGTTGAGTTGTTCATATCTTTGTTGAATTCACTTAGCTTCTGAAAGCTTTAACTAGGATAATATCCTTAATGAAGGAATTTATACTTCAACAAATAGCACTGCTTCCATTTTGTAGACCAAGCAAAATGGAGTTGCTCCAATTGATGTTCGAATTGAAGTTCGGTATGCCATCAAAGCATACGGTAACCTTTCGTATCAATCACGGTAATTTTCGGCTGTCTTGGCTAATAGCTTCTTGATATTCTTATTTGCTGCTTTAACTGCTCCATTCATCTGTGGACAATATGGAGATGAGTTCATATGTTGGATATGGAAGTATTCGAGTAAATCATCTACAATCTTGTTGTTTAGATTTGAATCATTATCTATAATTATTGTTTCTGGAACTCCATACTTACCAATGATGTCCTGCCTAATGAATCTTGTAACATTCTTGGTAGTAACATTCATGTAAGAGTTTGCTTTAATCCATTTAGTGAAATAGTCAATAGCAACCAGGATGAACCAGTGCCCATTTGAGGCCTTAGGGTTGATTGGACCAATCATATCAATGCCTCACAGTGAAAATGGCCATGGCTCGGACATTTGATGTAGCTCATTTGGCAATGCATTGATTTTGTCTCCATAAACTTGACATTAATGACAACATCTCACGTGTTGGATGTAATCTTATTTCATTGTCATCCAATAATATCCCAACCTCATAATTTTTCGGGTTAGAAGATGTCCATTCATATGCGGTCCACATTCACCTTCGTGAGTTTCTTTCATTATCTGTTCAACTCCTGTGGCATTTACACATCTTAGTAGAGTTAAATCAAATGATTTTTTTGTAGAGGATTTGATCACTGAGGAAGAATTTATTGGCTATCTTCCTCATAAACTTCCTGTCATCTAGTTGGCTTTCTTCATAAAATTCTCCTGATTGAAGATATTTTGTGATATCATGATACTATGGTTCGTTGTCAAATTATGTCTGAACCATCATGCAATGAGCTGGTTGTTCAAGAATATTGATTCTCAATGGTTTTATATCCATACCATCTTCAACTTGTAGTAAGGATGGCAAAGTTGCAAGATCATCTACAAAATAATTCTGAGTTCTTAGGAGATAATCGAATATTATTTCTTTAAAGTTTTCTATCATCTCTTCTAAGTATCTACAATAAGAAATTAGCTTGGCATCTCGAGTTTGCCATTCACCAGTTGTTTGCAATATGATGAGCATAGAATCTCCATATACTTATAACTTTTTTATCTTCATTGAAAGGGCTAATTGTAAGCTTAGAATGTATGCTTCGTATTCAGCGACATTATTGCTATATGGAAATATCAATTTCACAAATACCAAATAGTGTTGGCTTTCTAGAAAGATCAGTATTGCCCCAGTTCATGATCCAGATAAATTGGTTACACCATCAAAATACATAGTCCATTTATCATTGACCAGTGTTAATATACGATCATCAAGTTGTTCTTTAGGATTGGCAATATTCTGTGAATTTTTCGCCAATATGTCTACTATTGCTCATCTGTTAACTGACTTTTGAGATGAACTTCTGATGTCAAATTCAAATAACAAGACTTGCCACTTTGCCAATTTCCCGACCAAGGAGGATTTCTCAAGAAGGTACTTAATTGTATCATTCTCAGTCTTTAGCAAAATTTGGTGATGAAGGGTGTATTGTCTTAATCTGTGTAATACCCAAATCAATGCAACGCATGTCTTCTCGATTTCTGGGTAATTCATTTATGATATTATGAACTTCTTGTTCAAATAATAAATGGCTTATTCTTTACCATCATTTGATCTTCTTTGTACAAGCACCGCTCCTAACGACTCATAGTGAATCGTCAAATATATGATCAGCCAAACTTTAGGGCTTGGTGGTACTAACACTGGTAGAAGGAGTTAAATATAAGATCACAAGATATTCTTTAATCTTGTTAAATGTTTTTTGACATTCCGCATCCTATTTCACTTTGTCATTTTTCTTCAACAATTTGAAGAATGGCTTAGCAATCTTAGAAAGCTGATTGATGAAACAGATAATGTAATTTAATCGCCCCAACATGCTTATCACTTCTTTTACCGTAGAAGGAGTCTTTAAATCATATATTGCCCTGATCTCGGAGGGATCTATTTCAATGCCCCTGATACTAACCACAAACCCTGGCAGTTTGCTGGATTTTATCCCAAATACACACTTATTAGGCTTCAACCGCAACTTATACTTTTTAAGTCTTTCGAACAATTTGCAAAGCATTTCAACATGATGTTCTCCTTGTTTGGATTTTGCAATCATGTTGTCCACATATACCTCGATTTCTTTATGCATCATGCCATAGAACGAAGCTACCATTGCCATTTGATATGTGGCACCAGCATTTTTCAAATCGAAAGGCATCACCTTGTAACAAAATGTGCTTTATGGTGTTATGAAGGACGTATTGGCCTTATCCTCTTTCTTCACGAGGATTTGATTATATCATTAAAAACCATCAATGAATAAAAATGTTTCGAACCCAGCAGTGCTATCCACTAATACATCGATATGTGGAAGCGGAAAATCATCATTAGGGCTTGCTTTATTTAGGTCGCAATAATCAACGCACACCCATACTCAACCATCTTTCTTCATTACGGGTACTATGTTGGTAACCTATTCTGGATATGGTACTACTTCGATGAAATCGACTTTGACCAATTTCATCACTTCTTCTTATATTTTCTCTGCCAAGTTCGGCTTCGTTTGCCTCAGTTTTTGCTTCTTTTGTGGGTACTTGGATAAATTGGCAAAGCATGTTCAATTATGCTTGGATCAAGGCTTGATATGTCAGCATAAGATCATGCAAATATATCTTGATATTTTCTGAGCAAATCTGTGATTATTTCTACTTCTGCTGAGGAAAACTTTCTCCAATCTTAACTTTTTTGGGATTCTCTTTATCACCCAAATTAATAGTGATCGTTTTCTCTAACGTGAGCGACTTTGATTCTTCATGATGAATCCATTCCTTTCTGACCGATTCCTCATCCTCATTATCTACTTTAATATCACAAGTAATCTCCTTGGAAAGATTTGGGCCATATATGAACCTATTATGGATATGCGAATGCTTATGCCTGACATGTAACAAATATGATTAGTAATTGCATACAATGTAAGTAACACACGTGGTCTTATGAAAAACCTTTTGGAAATTCATTTTGAAAGAATATAAAGGCATAGCTAGTCCTCATATCATCAGACTTTCTTACTCTTAAAATCATTTTCGTAATGAGAAGCAATATAAGCCTAAAGCCTCAAGCCTCACCAATAAGGATAATGTTCATCATAGATTTGGTTTTGTTTCTACATGTCCTTAACAAAACATTTGACCACTTTTATTGAATTGAAAAACGTGATTACATCTATATCAATAGGAATGTAAATTTCAACCGAACTGAAATTGCAAATGAAATCAAAAGAAATTTGAAATGGTAATCAACAAAATGCAATAGAAAAAGCTAATAGCAAAAGTTCAAGAGAATCTCCCTACTCCAGTGTGTAGGTATCTTCTGCCTCAGTTGTGATAACATTGATGGTATTCTCTATTGCGCCGTGCTATTTTGGGTCTTTCGGAATTTGCGCTAAGGAGGTATTTCCGTGTAAGGGTCTCTCCCAAACCATACATCACGTGACAGTGGAAGGTGATTTCTTATTTAATCAAGGTTTGTGATTTTGAAGTCGCCACTAGTTATTATTGATAGATAGACTAGAAACCTAATCGAGGTACGGGAGAAATACCACGATTCTATGAACCAGAGATTCTGAGTACGAAAACTTGTTACATTATTGATCTCGAATAGAGATCTTTAATGCCCTTTCGGTACCTAAGAACAATGCGACGTCTAACATGTCATGTAAATTTCCGAGGCTTACTCACTAATTCTTTCCATTTTAATTGCAAAAAGAAACAATCAAGTATTAAATACACAATCGAAGTCAATCAAATCAATCAATTCTAAATGGTATCTAAAAATGAAAATCAATTAAAACATCCAAATCCTAATGAAACTCTAGAAGTTTATTCATTTCATGATCTATATTTTTTAGGATTTTAGGGTTTTTTAGGGGTTATAACCCCTAAATTTGGGATTTTCTAAAAAAGCCACTTGGGCACTTCCAAAAGTTTAAATCTCACTTTTTATGATTGGCCACGGTGTTTTGGACCATTCTGTGAATTTTTAAAATTTGTGAATGTTTTTCTTCGGAAATTTTATTAATCGAGAATTGGCTTTTTATGATTTTCTGAAAATTTTAATGAATTTTCCAATTTTTCAATTTTTATTGATTTTTTAAAATTTTTCACATTTTTTATTGATATTTTCTGAATTTTCTCAATTTTTATGAATTTTCTGAAAATTTTTTAATTTTTACGAATTTTCTAATTGTTTGTGAATTTTCTGTTTTTCTAAATTTTTTTTATTTTCCAAAAAAAATTGATTTTTTAAAAAAATTTTGTGAAATTTTTTAATTTTGCTGAATTTTTGTGAGTTTTTTTAGATTTTTTTATTAATGTTTTTTATTTTTTATTTTTTTAAATTTTCCGCCGGGAAACGAATGAGACTGGCCTGATTCGGCTTAGCCGAACCGAGTGTCGCCATTACTAGTGCCAGTCACCTTCTCCGGCAAACCCTGAAACAAAACGACGCTATTTTTATCTTTTTTCGTTTAGGCATTTCCTCGAACAGTTGGTGGGCATTATTTTGTATCCAATGTTTTCGAGGTCACCGGTTTGAGCCCATCACCAATGACCTTTCGACAACTATTTCACCGTTCCGATTGCACCATTATGATATTCCTATGTTCTATTTTCAGTCTGATCCATTTAGCACGTTGTCGGACCTCTAATGGCCGGCGAGATTCAAATCCAAAGAACCTAAACTATTTCTAGCTAAAACTTGAATTTCCAGAACTTGAACCATTATAATACTTGCCATAGCCGTCTAAACCGTTTTCTAATGACTAACCAAAACATCAAACCAAGTCAAAGAGATTAACTTGAATGGCCCTACAATCACGGCGGTGCTCCGGTGAGGGTAAATGAACTCCGACAAGATGGTTCATAAATGGCCGACTCAGTTTATGCACATTTAATCCACATTTTGCAATCAAACAAAGAGAACCATGTTCATAAACTCATTTTTGGCATCATAGTACTTAAGATCAACAAAGAAATCACCGGTTTAACAATATTAAGTTCATTTTCGTTTTCTGGAATTTCTGGGAAAGTATGATGAAGACCATACTTTACCTGTTTCATAAGTGAATCAAATGGTCCTCTCGAGCTACTTTGTGGCCATGGCAATGTTCTTCGACACCTAGACTATCAAACTATGGTCTCCACTTTGCCGGAGAGTCCTTGGATACCTCAATCGAGATCAATTTCCAAGCCTTGACGACCAACTTCACTTTTGGTTCGGCGGTGAGGAAACTCACCGACCAAACCAATTTGCTGGCGCCTTTCAATCGAAAAAGCACTGATCACTCGGCCTCAAGGAGTCTCAACCCACTTCTTAAGCTATTTCTCTCTTTTCTCTCTTTGGTTCTCTCTCTCCCTCCTCGGCAATTCGTCGAACACCTTTTTTTCAATGTTCAATTTTTTCTTCCTTTTTGTTCATCGATTTTTTCCGCTCAAAGTTTTTTGGAACCAACCTTGAATCGATGAGGGTGATTCCCTGGCGTCAGCCGGATATTTTCCAACTGGCCAAATCGATTTGCATGTGTTAAATCAATTGGGGAAGGCTCATGAAGTCGCAGGTTTGAGAGATATTTTTTGGGTTTTTTTGTGCCTTGGTGAGTCGGGTAGGGAAGACAACCAACCCAGGTCGGGTCGGGTTGACCTAGTCGACTCGGGTTGGTCTAAATTCGCCAATTAAGCTTAATTTTGACCTAATTTTCAAAATTAAACTCCAAAATTGAATTTCCCATCATATTCTGAACCCAAATATATGATTTTTCCCGATTTTTATTATCATTGTGTCCAAGATTTTCATATTTTTATATTTTGGTTAATAGGGTTTTGTTCAACTTGATGTCCTAATGACCTGATTAGGAAAAATTAATGCTAAAATTGAATTACCCACATTTGTTTAACCCTAGAAATGATAGTCTCATGTTTCGACAATTTCATATTGGTAACAATTCCCAATTTGGGTTTAAAATTCTTAATTTTTAATCTAATTTTGGAGAATTTTTTTATTTTTATGTTAAATTGTGTAATTGGACCAACCATTACGTAATTCAAGATCCCAGAATCATTTGTTGTGAAGATACTATGACTTCAAAATGACTAGGAAAAATTTAATTGTATTTTCGTTCAATTCGGGTTTAATTTTACCCAATTTTGGAAAAACATATACCCAATTGAGATTTTTCAAAATTGATGATCTTCATGAAATTGGATTTAAAATAAGACTAATGAATATTTTTATGGAATTTTCTGATTTCATTTACTATTTTTCTTGATTTTCTCACTTATTTTGACTAAAAGAAATTAAGGAAAAATGTAGAAAAATGCTAAAAATATATAGTTTTTTGTTTAGAAGTAGGTTTCTAGGCTTGGCCAAGACTCCTTGTCCTAATTTTGATATTTTTGAAAATACAAAAAAAAATAAGCTAAAAAATTAGGTGTCAATAACTGCCCCTCTTTGATATTAAGCTCGTTAGAAGTTGATCTCAAAGACAAGGTGATGCTTGAATTTTTAGTCGACTCACTGAATAAGATCAGATGGAAATTTCACAATAACTGATTAGGGATCTTATCGTTTGAAATTCGTGATCTAATCTAACCGTTCTCTTTTCAGAACATATTTTGAAAGGTTCTTATTGATTGAGAGAGAGAAACTTACCTGTTTGTGAGCTGTCTCTTTATCCCTTATCCAAGGGCATGAATTGGTGGTGGTGATGATTATGATGGTTATTCGAATTTCGTGATTTAAGGACGAATCCACGAATCATGAACACCTGAGGCTCCTCGCATCAGGATTTGGAAATTTGCTTAGTGGTTCCTCACCATTAGGACTTTAATTTGCCTAGAGGCTCCTCGCCTAAAGAACTTTGGATTGGCCTAGTGGTTCCTCATCAATAGGACTTGAATTTTCCTAAAAACTCATCACCAGTAGGACTTGAATTTGCCTAGAGGCTCTTGCCTGAAGGAGTTTGGATTTGCCTAGTAGTTCCTCACCGGTAGGACTTGAATTTGCCTAAGGGCTTCTCGCCTGTATGACTTTGGATTTGCATAGGGGCTCCTTGCCTATAGGACTTTGAATTTATGTAGTGGCTCCTCACCAGTAGGACTTGAATTTTCCTAGGGGATCCTCGTCTGTAGGACTTTGGATTTGCCTGGGGGCTCTTCGTTTGTAGGACTTTGAATTGCCTAGTGGTTCCTTACCAGTAGAATTTTGGGTTTGTATAGGGGCTCCTCGCCTATAGGACTTTGAATTTGCCTAGGGATTCCTCACTTGTAGGACTTTTGAATTTGCCTAGTGGTTCCTCACTAGTAGGACTTGAATTTACCTAGGGGCTCCTCGCCTGTAGAACTTTGGATTTACCTAACGGCTTCTTGCCTGTAAGACTTTGAATTTACCTAATGATTCCTCACCAGTAGGACTTTGGGTTTGTCTAGGGGCTCCTCGCCTGTAGGACTTCGAATTTTCCTAGAGGTTCCTCATATGTAGGACTTTTGAATTTGCCTAGGGACTCCTCACTTGTAGGACTTTGAATTTACCTAGCGGTTCCTCACCAATAGGACTTGAATTTCCCTAGGGGCTCCTCGCTTGTAGGATTTGAATTTGTCTAATGGTTCCTCATCAATAGGACTTGAATTCGCCTAGTGTTCCTCACCAGTAGGACTTTAAATTTGCCTAGGGGCTTCTCATATGTAGGACTTTGGGAAGACTTAAAACAATGAATACCTTAACCGTGACTTATGTGATTTTAAGGTTTCACTAACCTTTGTATGGTTTGTTTTAGTTGACCAAAAATTATTTTGAAAAATAGTTTCGAAATTAATCAAAATTATTTGAAGCGTGGTTTTTCTTAGCTTACCACAAATTGTTTGAAAAAACTTGATTTTAAGTTGACAAAAAACTTTTGAAACCTAATTTTGAAATATGCATTTTTTGCATTAATGTATTTTAGACAATCAAATTTCCTTTTCAAGGAATTATTTGAGCAAAATGCTTGCAATCTTTCAAGAAATGTTTGAAATAATCATTTGGAAGACCTTCATTAGAAATGATTTGTTTCAATCTATGAATTTGGTCTTTTCTTTATCTAATTGAAAGGGGGACTTGTTGGAACTTGTCTGATATCCCCCAATTTTATCTCTCTTAACCAATTCTTAGGTGTTCAGAGATGTTCGCAATGTATACAATCCAATTGATCTAATAAGGTCTTTCAAAAGGTTATAATGTTGACTTGGTCAATGGCTATTCAAAGGATAGGCATTTTGAGGCCAAGAAAAAGGATTTCGTCACAGCTGACTTCGGGTTTATAAGTTAAGAATCTTAAGGATAAGACAAGATATTATTGCCTACACTTCTTTGAGTGATGACTTCTTGTCATAAAGTCATGTTTCTACTCTCAACATCCCAATCTGAAGAGTCTTTGGAGAGAGGTTGTATTATTGGTATTGAATAGGCTCAAAATGCTCATTTGTTTGAATTCAAGGTTTTAATGAAATTGGTGATCTTCTTGGCATCACTACTTTTTTCTTTTTCGTCCACTAGGGATCTTTCTTTTATGAACATCAGAGTCCTCTAAACGTTCATCACAATCTCTTTTCTTTTACTTATTCTCACTTATTATGATCTATGATCTCTCATGATCTTGACTTTGCTTTGTCATGACTTTTTTTCATTTTAAGCTTTCTTTTGAACTCTCTTTTTTTCTCATTTTTCTCGAGCATTTGGTCTTACTTTTACCAGGTACACTGCTTTTTCATGCCCCTAAATTCTTTGCCTTTGACCTTTTTGAATTCTAAGGGCCCTATACTCTGCCCTTTTGTTTCTTATCTATTAAAGTGAATCATATGCTCATGCTCTAGTGTGAAGAGATGATCACCAATTTGGTTCTGAAATGAATATTCAGGCTCAATTAGGCTTTGTCAGAGATAATGTCTTTGGGTATAAGAAATGAAGTGCTCTTCTTCCTTTTGGGATGTCTTAAGCTTCTATATGACTTCATATGAAGTTATCACAGAAAGACTGATGCAAGGGTATGCAATAAAATCTTTCTTGATCCTATTCTCCATAGCTGTCAATCCACAAACCTCCTGATTTGCCCCAATGTGGGGTGATTCTTAACAGGGTTATTTTGGGAAAACTTCTCTACTGTTTTGGCTCAAATTTGGTTTGCAAGGAATAAACATGTGTTTGGGATAGTGAAATGATTGTCTTTCATCATTTCAATCCATGTAATCATTGCGAACTTCCCCTATTTCCTTTGGATGAGTTTTTCTCACTCACTTCTCTATTTTAACTTTGAGTGTATAAGGGACGTGTGCGGATATAGCTTACCTTTTATCATTTGAAGATCTTTCCATTCAATTTGATCCAAACTTTTTCTACGAATTTTTCAAAGCTTTTTGTCAAATTATCCCTTTTATGGAATTTTGATGCTTAGTGCATTTTTAAAGAAAGTGTGTTTCAAAATATTTCTGGGGTATTTTTCTTTTCAAAACAATCTGTTTTGTTTTGTTCAATTTAGTGTCATTCTGCTTGGGGAAAAAGAAGTTTGTTTTTCTCTTAAAAAGGAAACTTCTTTTGCACATGCTCTCATGACTTAGGGATGCCTGTTTGATCAATCTTACCAAGATTCCTCTTATTTGTATGTTTTTGTTTTAGTTCCACCGAGGATTCTTCTTTTGTTGCTCCGCTTACTTTGTTTCCCTAGGGATGATAAAAAGGAAACCACATTAGAGGATATCAATGGAAAATAGAATTGGAAGTGATACTTCCCTCTACCATTTGATAACTCCATTGGGAATTCTGAAATCATCAACTGATTCAGATTCTTTTTGCTTTCTTATGCAAAATAGGTAAACATATTTATGAAATGCATGGTATGTATGATAAGCATGACATGCACACGTTCTAAAGTAATCCGAATCTTTTCTTGAATGTTCATCTTTATTTTATGGGTAGAAAATCTTGACAGCATCTGCATTTATATGATAGGTTAATTCTGTTCCTGCTATATCTACAAGAATCAATGCTTCTCCAAGAAGAACCTTCTTGACAATGTATGGACCCTTATAATTCAGAGTGAATTTGCCACGAGGATATGAATTGTTGAAGATGACTTTCTTCGCTACTAAATCTTCTGTTTTGAAATTCCTTGGTTTCACCTTTCAATTAAAGGATTTAACCACTCGTCTTTGATAGGCTTGTTCATGGCATATAGCTCTTAGTCTCTTTTTATCGATCGTGTTGAGTTGTTCATATCTTTGTTGAATTCACTCAAATTCTGAAAGCTTTAATTGGGATAATATCCTTAATGAAAGAATTTATACTTCAACAAGTAGCACTGTTTCCATTCCATAGACCAAGCAAAATGGAGTTGCTCCAATTGATGTTCGAATTGAAGTTCAGTATGCCATCAATGCATACGGCAACCTTTCGTGCCAATCACGATAATTTTCGACTGTCTTGACCAGTATTTTCTTGATATTCTTATTTACTGCTTCAACTGCTTTATTCATTTGCGGACGATATGGAGATGAGTTTAAATGTCGGACACGGAAGTGTTCAAGTAAATCATTGACAATCTTGTTGTTTAGAGTTGAGCCATTGTTTGTAATTATTGCTTTTGAAACTCCATACCTAGCAATGATGTCTCGTCTAATGAATTTTGCAACATTCTTTGTAGTAACATTCATGTAGGAGTTTGCTTCAATCTATTTAGCGAAATAGGCAATAGCAACCAGGATGAACTGGTGCCTATTTGAGACCTTAGGGTTGATTGGACCAATCATATCAATGCCCCATATTGAAAATGGTCATGGCTCAGATATTTGATGAAACTCATTTGGCGGTGTATTAATTTTGTCTCCATAAACTTAACATTGATGGCAACATTTCACGTGTTGGATGCAATCTGATTCCATTGTCATCCAATAATATCCTAATCTCATAATCTCTCAGGCTAGAAGATGTCTTTTCATGTGCGGTCCACATTCACCTCGTGAATTTCTTTCATGATCTGTTCAGCTTCTGTAGCATCCACACATCTTAACAGGGTTGAATCAAATAATTTATTATAGAGGGTTTGACCATTGAGGAAGAATTTGTTGGCTATCTTCCTTATAAACTTCCTGTCACCCGGTTGGCTTTCTTCAGGAAATTCTCCTAATTGAAGATATCTTTTAATGTCATGATAGTATGGTTCATTGTCGAACTCTGCTTGGGCCATCATGCAATAAGCTAGTTGTTCAAGAATATTGATTCTCAATGGTTTTATATCCATACCATCTTCAGCTTGTAGTAAGGATGACAAAGTTGCCAGAGCATCTACAAAATGATTTTGAGCTCCTGGGAGATAATCGAAAGTTACTTCTTCAAAACTTTCTATCATCTCTTCTAAGTATCTGTGATAGAGAATTAGCTTGACATCTCGAGTTTGCCATTCACTAGTTGTTTGCAATATGATGAGCATAGAATCTCCATATACTTGCAACATTTTTGCCTTCATTGAAAGGGTTAATTGTAAGCCAAGAATGCATGCTTCGTATTAAGTGACATTATTGGCACATGGAAATACCAATTTCACAGATACTAGGTAGTGTTGGCCTTCTTGGGAAATCAGTATTGCCCCAATTCCTGATCCAGATAAGTTGGTTGCACCATCAAAATACATGGTCCATTTATCGTCGATCAGTGTCAATATATGATCATCAAGTTGTTCTTTAGAACTGGTAATATTCTACGAATTTTCTGCCAATATGTTTGCTATTGCTTGTCCTTTGACTAACTTTTGGAATGAACTTCTGATGTTGAATTCTGATAACAAGACTTGTCACTATGCCAATTTCCCGACCAAGGAGGATTTTTCAAGAAGGTACTTAATCGGATCATTTTCGATCATTAGCAAAATTTGGTGATGAAGGGTGTACTGTCTTAATCTGTATAATGCCCAAATCAATGCAATGCATGTCTTCTCAACTGCTGGGTAATTTACTTTTGATGTTGTGAACTTCTTGCTCAAGTAATAAATAGCTCGTTCTTTATCATCATTTAGTCTTCTTTGTATAAGCACCGCTTCTAATGACTCATAGTGAATCGTCAAATATAAGATCAGTGGAATTCTAGGAATTGGTGGTGCTAACATTGGTAGGCATACAAGATATTTTTGATCTTGTCAAAGGGTTATTGACATTCCGCATCTCACTTTACTTTGGCATTTTTCTTCAATAGTTTGAAGAATGGTTTAACAGTCTTAGAAAGCTGATATATGAAATGGGCAATGTAATTTAATCGCCCTAACAAGCTTCTCACTTCTTTTACCATAGAAGGAATCTTTAAGTCGTATATTGCCTTGATCTTGGAAGGATCTATTTCGATGCCCCCGTTATTGACCACAAATCCTAGCAGTTTACTAGATTTTGCCCTATACACTTGTTAGGGTTTAATCGCAACTTGTACCTTTTAAGTCTTTCGAACAATTTGCGAAGCACCTCAACATGATCTTCTCCTTGTTTGGATTTTGCAATCATGTTATCCATATATACCTTAATTTCTTTATGCATCATGTCATGGAACAAAGTCACCATTGCCCTTTGATATGTGGCACTAGCATTTTTCAAACCGAAAAGCATAAGCTTATAATAAAATGTGCTCCATGGTGTTATGAAAGCCATTTTCGCCTTATTCTCTTTCTTCATGAGGATTTGATTATATCTTGAGAAACCATCTATGAATGAAAATGTTTTAAACCCAGCAGTGCTATCCACTAATACATCAATATGTGAAAGTAGGAAATCATCCTTAGGGCTTATTTTATTTAGGTCATGATAATCAATGCACATCTATACTCGACCATCTTTCTTCATTATGGGCAATATGTTGGCAACCCATTCTGGATATGGTACTATCTCGATGAAACCGACTTTGAGTAATTTCATCACTTCTTCTTCTATTTTCTTCGTCAATTCTAGCTTTGTTCGCCTCAGTTTTTACTTCTTTAGTGGAATACTTGGATAAATTGGTAAAGCGTGCTCAACTATGCTTGGATCAAGGCCTAGCATGTTAGCATAAGACCACGCAAATATATCTTGATATTCTTTGAGCAAATCTGTGATTCTTTTTGCTTCTCTGAGAGAAGATATATCAAGGCCTAGCATGTTAGCATGTTAGCATAAGACCACGCAAATATATCAAGGCCTAGCATGTTAGCATGTTAGCATAAGACCATGCAATGATTGTTTTCTCTAACGTGAGTGGCTTTGATTCTTCATGATAGATCCATTCCCTTCTGACCCATTCCTCATCTTCATTATCCATTTCAATGTCGCAAGTGATCTCCTTGGAAAGATTTGGGTCACATATAAACCTATTATGGATATGCGAATGCTCATGCCCGACATGTAACAAACATGATTAGTAATTGCATACAAAGTAAGTAACATACATGGTCACATGAAAACCCTTTTGGAAATTCATTTTGAAATTTATTTTGAAAGAACATAATGACAAAGCTAGTCCTCATATCATCAAACTTCCTTACTCTTAAAATTCATTTTTGCAATGAGGAGCAATATAGAAACCCAAAGCCTCAAGCCTCACGAACGAGGATAATGTTCATCATAGGTTTGGTTTTGTTTCTACATATCCTTAACAAAATATTTGACCACTTTTATTGAATTGAAAAATACAATTACATCTATATCAAAAGGAATGTAAATTGCAACTGAACTAAAATTGTAAATGAAATCACAAGAAATTTGAAATAGAAATCAACAAAATGCAATGAAAAAAAGTTTGTAGCAAAAGTTCAAGAGAATCTTCCTACTCCAGTGCATAGGTATTTTCTGCCTCAGTTATGATAACATTGATGGTATTTTCTTCGAATAAACTTGGCAAAATAGATTCTTCCTCTGTATGTACGTCTTCTTCTTGAATAAGCTTTGAAGGTTCATGAAAAGTTTCATTGATGTGGATCTGATGATAGGGAAGCTCTCTAACTTTGCCCTTCCATATGGATGGATTAATGAGGCGATCACCTCGGCCTCTACAGCCTCCATGATTCTTTCGACCTCGGCTTTGGCCTCCATGGTGATCTTTAGTATCATCTAGAATATAACCTACTCCGTGCTTCATTTTTGTAGCAAGTGGAGTAATAGGTTCTTTGATCCATTGGGATTTCGATCCAAGACCATTACCATGAGTAAATCCATATTGGCATAACATCCTTCGAGACATAATAGATGATGTTGAGAACTCCGATGATTTTATGATGCAACTAGCAGGAATTTACACCATTGATATCATTTCAAAGAAATGATAACTTGGTTCTTCTTTTACTTTGGGTTCGGCATACGATATTGCACTCTCTTTTGTAGGTGGTGAAATCTGTCTTCCCGTTTATGGTGATCATTTTGCCATTAATGATAAACCTAACCTTTTGATGGAGACTTGAAGGAATGGCACCAATCATATGAATCCAAGGTCTTCCGAGTAATAAGTTGAAAGTTCTCGGAATATCCACTACTTAGAGGTCAATCAGTAAAGGCACAGGGCCTATGTTTATCTCGAGCTTGATATCGTCAATAACGTCTTTCTTCATTCCATAAAACGAGCGCACTGTTACCTTAAAAGGTTTGATGAGCTCTTTACTAATCCCCAAGCGATGCAGTGTGCTTAGTAGATACAAATTAAGTGCGGAACCATTATCGATCATCACTCATGATGCCTCCTTGCCTTGATATTTGATGGCAACATACAGGGCTTTATTATGGGAATGCCTGTCAATTGAGAAATCTTCATCAGAGAAGGTAATTTGATCCTTCAAAAGAATATCGCCAACAAAGTCTTCCAATTGTACTTCATTAATCGTCTCCGGGACATGCACCTCATTAAGAAGCTTCATAAGTACCATTTTGTGGCTTTTGAAGTCTGAAAAATATCCAATAGAGAAATCTATGCCGGTATCTTTCTTAGCTGTTCAATTACCTCAAATTCGCTCGTCTTCATGACTGAAAGCAACTATTTAACGTCTTCTTCGGTTACTCCTTTCTTTTCGTTTTCACTTTCCTTCAAGGCATTGCATCTCTCCGATCGGGTTATGGCATTGACTTCTTTGGGAGAGTAATCCCAAGGACACACTTAGTGTCAAACTTTTCTTTTGGAGGGAAAGTGATAATCACAGGCTGTGTTTCTTCTTCTTTGATCCTTAGCCGATCAATAGGAAGTTGGATAGTGATTGGTGTGACGGGACCTTCCTCCTTCTTATATTTATCTACCTCATCAAGCTTGATTAGAAATGGTATAATCATGTATAACATGCTTCTATTGGCTTCATCAGCATCCATTCCACCCCAACCGTCAAGTGTGATTGTTTTGCTCTTGAATACCCATGAAGGAGGCATATATTTGACACGGTAATTATACCAGCCACTATCTTGACCTAAAAAATCAACAACTTTATTTTGTCTCCGTGCTTTTCGAACAAATCGCCTATTGCCTCGGCGAGTCTTTTTCTTCTTTTTCTCTTCCTGATCTTCATTCTCTTCAAGATTCAATTGGCTAATCGGGACCTCATCCATGCCACCCCATCTGTCTGGTACAATATCTTCATTTTTGAACGCCCATGGTGGTGGTGTATATTTGATACAGTAATTGTATTTACCGCTATCTTGACCAAGTAAATCTACAGTTTTGCCTTCAACAAATGACTTATGGGTGAAACGCCTTTCACCCTGATGGACTTTTTCTTTTTCCTTTTCATCCTAATCTATTTCATCTTGAAGCATTTCTTTCTTAGGTTGAGCTTTCTCCTCAGAACTGGTTTCATTGTCCATACCATCCTAGCCATCAGGCACAATTACTTCATTTCTGAATGCCTATGGCAGTGAGGTATATTTCACTTGGAAGTTATATTTTTCGGAGTCTTCTCTCAAGTTGTCTACAATTTCATCTTTTAGGAGCGCTTCTTGAAGAAAGTGAGCATCCCTTAATCGAGAAGCTTTAATCTTGATTTCATATTCATATTCATCATCAGACTTGATCACTATTTCTTCATCCTTGATTCTATTTACTATATTGTGCTCAGGAAGAGGATTCTGACGTACATTTGGCTCGGGCTCTTGGAAATTCAATATCTTCTTGTTAATGAGCTGTTAAACCTTGTACTTTAGAGTAGGACGATTATCTTCATCATGTCCCCTTTCTCCCATGTGATAGGTGCAAGTTTTGACTCGTCGTACCAAGAAAATTTCACAGGATTGTCTCTTGGTACTTCCTTGGCCACCAAATGCCTTTCTAGAAGTATTGGTAATAGCTTTGACAAGGGTCAGGGCAACGGTGTATATTGCCTCACGGGCCTTTTATTTGGCTCGAATTGCCTTGGATTTTTTCAAGTAATATTGCTTCGGAAATGATGCTCCATGAGTACTTGAGCTTGACACCATAGCCACTTCTTGGATGGGTTCTTTTTCTTTTTGCCCGAGGTAGGGCCTTTGTGTTATTGTTTCTTGAGCTTTCTTTTCTTTCAAACCCTATTCAATTCTCTCACCCACTTTTACCAATATGGTGAATGTCTGACAGCCTGATACATGAAGTTTGTCATAATACTCAATTGGTAAAGACTTTACAAAGAGCTTAATGATCTCGTCTTCACTTATAGTGGGCTTTACATGTGAATCAACAGTTTTCCATCTTTGAGTATAGGCTTTGAACCCTTCATTCTTCCGTTTTTCAGTTCTGACGAGATCCTCTCTAGTTGGGAGTACTTCGACATTAAACTTGTACTGGCGAAGAAATTCTCCCACCAAATCATCCCATTCAGCGAAGTCTTTTATGTCGAGGGCTGTATACCATGCAAGGGCCGCCCCTCGCAAACTATCTTGAAATGTGCTAATAAGAAGTGGCGTGTTGTTTGAATATTTTGCCATCTTACGAATATAATACTTCAAATGGCTTTTAGGATAACCAGTGCCATCATACTTGCTCATGAACTCTAGCTCTTTATAGTTTTTTTGGAACAACTATCTTTGTATATGACGAGAACTTGTCGAACCTTTGAAACTCATAGCTTTGACTTGCGAAGCATTCCTCAATTTTAGTCAATCTCTTGGCCTCTTTTTTATCCTTTGTTTTGGATGTCTTCTTGATTTGATCATCCTCTTCCAAATTTACCACCTCAAGTGTAGTCTTTGGAGGATTTTCTTGAATTGATTCTTTGTTTCTGACTGAGTCTTCAATTGGTGTTTCGGTAGTTGTTAACACCTAATTTTTAGCTTATTTTTTTTTATATTTTGAAAAATTTCAAAATTAGGTCTAGGAATCTTGGCCAAGCCTAGAAACCTATTTCTAAACCAAAAAATAATTTTTTTATCATTTTTTAGGATTTTTCCTTAATTTCTTCTAGTCAAAATAGGTGAGAAAATCAAGAAAAATAGGAAATGGAATCAGAAAATTCCATAAAAATAATCATTAGTATTATTTTAAATCCAATTTCATGAATTCATCACCAATTTTGAAAAAACTCAATCGGGTATATGCTTTTCCTAAAATTGGGCAAAATTAAACCCGAATTGAATAAAAAATGCAATTAAATTCTTTTTAGTCATTTTTAAGTCATAGTATCTTCACAACAAATGATTTTGGGACCTTGAATTGCATAATGGTCGGTCCAATTGCACAATTTGACATAAAAATAAAAAATCTCCAAATTTTGATTGAAAATTAAGAATTTTGAACTCAAATTGGGAACCGTGCCCAATATGAAATTGTCGAAATATGACACCATCATTTCTAGGGTTAATCATTTATGGGCAATTCAATTTTGGCATCAATTTTTCCTAATCAGTTCATTAGGACATCAAATTGAACAAAATCCTATTAACCCGAATAAAAAATGATAAAATTTTGAGTTCAATTATAATAAAAATTGAGGAAAATTATATATTTGGGTTCGGAATATGATGAGGAATTCAAATTTGGGGTTACATTTGGAAAATCGAGTCAAAATTGAGTTTAATTGATGAATTGAGACCAACCCGGGTCTACCGGGTTGTTCAGGTCAACCCGACCCGACCCGGGTAGGTCATCTTCTTTACCCGACTTGCCCAAAGCGCACTAAACCCAGAAAATCAGTTCGTGCCCACGACTTGACCGATCATTCTTGATCAAACTAGCACGTGTTAATCGGTTTGGCTAGTTGAAAAATATCCAGCTGGCACCAGATAATCATCCCAAACCAATTATAAGTTTGTGCTAATTGAATTTGGGGGGGAATTGATCAACAAAAAACGAAAAAAAATTTGACCCGAGAGCAAGGAACCTGCTCAACAGATTGCTAGAGAGAGAGGAGAGAGAAAATAAGAGTGAAAGAGAGAAAGAGCGAATGAAAGGTGAGTGGAGGCTTCCCGGACCAAGTGATCGGCGCTTTTCCGGCCAAAAAAGCACTGGCGAATCGGCCCAAGTGGTGAGCCTCCTCACCTAGAACAGTTAGCCCGAGGCTAGTCAATTAAGCCTGAAAATCGAGCTCGACCGACGCGCTCAAAGCCTCTCCGGCGATCCCAAGACCACTAACTTGAAGCCTGGGTGTCGAAGAAAATCTACACAGCCGCATATCAACTCAGAAACCTCGTTTGACTCTCCGATGAAACAGGTAAATATCGATCAACATCATAATTTTTTCAAAATTCCAAGTTGAACATTTGAACTTCATCGTGCTAGATCTTGCAACTTTCTTGATTGTTGATGCTCAGAATTTGATTCTGACCATGCTTTATGTTATTTACTTGCATTTTTGGTTGAAAAACATGTATAAATCACCTCGGTCGCCCATTAAACTGTCTCGCTGGGAACCCCGAAGCTTCACCGAAGCAACACCTGCCGCAAATGGCCGTTTAAGTTAGCTTTGTTGACACCTAATTTTTAGCTCATTTTTGTCATATTTTCAAAAATTTCAAAATTAGGTCTAGGGATCTTGGGCAAGCCCAGAAACCTATTTCTAGACCAAAAAATAATTTTTTAACATTTTTCTGCATTTTTTCTGAATTTCTTTTAGTCAAAATAAGTAAGAAAATCAAGAAAAATAGTAAATGGAATCAGAAAATTCCATAAAAATAGTTAATAATTTTATTTTAAATTCAATTTCATAAATACACTATCAATTTTAGAAAATCACAATCGGGTACATGCTTTTCCCAAAATTGGGCAAAATTAAACCCAAATTGAACAAAAAATGAAATTAAATTTTTTCTAGACATTTTTAGATCATAGTGTCTTCACAACAATTAATTCTGGGACCTTTAATTGCATAATGGTTGGTCCAATTGCACAATTTGACATAAAAATAAAAAAATCCACAAAAATTGATTGAAAATTAAGAATTTTGAACCTAAATTGGGAATTGTGCCCAAAATGAAATTTTCGAAATGTGAGATTATCATTTCTAGGGTTAATCAGGGGTGGGTAATTCAATTTTGACATCAATTTTGCCTAATCAAGTCATTAAGACCTTAAATTGAACAAAACCCTATTAACCCGAATATAAAAATGAGAAAATCTTGGGCACAATTATAATAAAAATTGGGGAAAATTATATGTTTGGGTTCGGAATATGATGGGAAATTCAATTTTAAGGTTGAATTTCAAAAATTGGGTGGAAATTGGGTTTAATTCGTGAATTTAAGCAAAACCGGAACTGCTAGGTCGGACGAGTCAATCCAACTCGACCCGCACTCGTCTTCCTTACCCGGTCGCCCAAAAGCCAGAAAAACGAGTAAAACTAATTCAAACCCGCAACTTTATCAAGGATTTCTAGCCATTTTAGCATGTGTCGATCGATTTGGCCAGCTGGAAAATATCCAGCTGGCACCGGTTAACGACCCTAGGCGATTGGGAATCGGTTTCAATGAATTTTGAGTGGGAAATCAAAGATCAAAAACAAGAAAAAATGAAGAACGTTGCAGAGAAACTGTTCAACATTTTTCGAGAAAGAAAGAGAGAGTGAAACCGAGCGAAACCAAAGAGAGAAAACTAGAGAAGAAGGATCAAAGGTTCCCCCACGAGTGTTCGACACCGCCCTATATGGCGAAGCGCCGGCAAATTGTGGGTTGGCTGTGACCTCCCCTCTCCATTCCAATCACATCGGCTTGGAACCGGTGATTTTCCGGCCAACCGGTGGATTTTCCAAGGAAATGAACAACATAAACTTGAAGGTGTGTCGGTGAACCTTCCCTAGGCATCCATTTGTCTCGGAATCTTCATTTTGGCCTCCATTTTCGAAGGTAAACATGATCAGCTACTACACTTTACATGTTCGATAAAATGTTCAAATGATTGACCGAATGCATTCTTGTCCAATTTTTGAGATCTCTTCGTTCTAGAATGTTATTTAGATCCCATTTCATGTTTCTGATCATGTGGTTTTTGGTTATTTGCATTTTGGATCAGTGAAACGAAAAACACCCTGAGTCGTCCTTAAAAAACCTTTGCCGGAGATCCCAAAACCTCACCGGAGATTGATCCGTTGCCGTTAGCCGATCCAAGTTAGTTTTTCGTACTCCTTGGTTGATGTTTGATCGCTAAAAATGATCAGGACGCTCTGGATCGAATGTTTTGTATGTTAGACAGGTTGTGTTTTGTGATGTTTTTTAGTGCTAAGTAGGATATTTCGAGCTCGAAAATCTAGGGCTTAAGAATGTCACATGATCATTTTATGAACATATATGTGTAGAGGGACATACAATGAAGGTTTTGGATCGAATGGAATTGCCAAAATATAGCCAGAAGGTCATTGGAGACTAGGTTGAAATCGCTACCCCAACCATGTTAAAACTGAAAAAACCCAGAAAATCATGTCAAGTATGGTACTTTGGGCGTGAAAATAAAGGGCTTAGGGATGTCCAATGGCAGAAAAATTAGTTCAAATGTGTAGATGGTTGATAGATGAAGAATTTAGACTGGTTATTTTGGCCGAAGAGTCGCCCGAAAGTCGTCGGAATAGCAACCAAACCTACGGCCCCGAAATGGAAAACCAAAACTTAGTGCCCACCAACCGTTTGTGAAAATGCCTAAATGGAAAATACCCAAACAACGCCGTTTTGGCGTTGTGCTCACCGGAGAAGGTGACCAGCACCGGCGCCGGCAATGGCCGGTTTGGTCTCAGCCGAACCGGTCTAAACCAATCTGATCCGGTTTGTCCCTAGCGGGAAAAATAATAAATAAAAAAATTCAAAATAAAAAATAAAAAAAAAGAAATATGGAAAATTCTAAAAATTTCTTAAAAAAATAAAAAAAATCACAAAAATCATAAAAAATTAGATTTTCTTAGAAAATTTGAAAATTTGTAGAAAATTCATAAAAATCAGAAAAAAAAATTCAAAAATTTTGCAAAATTCATAAAAAAAATTTTCGAAAAATAAAAAAAATACAAATAAAAATTTGAAAATTCTGAAAAATCAATAAAAATTGAAAATTTGGAAAATTCACAAAAATTTCCAGAAAATCATAAAAATCATTTCTCGGTTTAAAGAAAATATTCCAAAAAAATTAAAAATTTTAAAAAATTTAAAAATTCATAAAAAGGTCCAAAATCATCGTGGCCAACCATAAGAAATAAAGTTTGAATTTTTGAAGTGTTCAAATGGCACTAAAAAAAACGAAAATTTTGAAAATCCACAGAATGATTAAAAATCATTGTGGCTAGTCATAAAAAGTGAAATTTAGATTTTCCAAAATGCGTAAGTGGCATAATTTGAAAAATTCCAAATTTAAGGCCAAAACCCCTAAAGAACCCTAAATCCTAAATAATGAAAGGAACAAGCTATTAAAGCTTTTTTAGGGTTTGAGTAGGTTTTCATTTCTAGTGTCCAAATTAGGGTTGCTGTGATTGATTCGCTATTGGATGTGCATTTTATTCTTGAATGCTTCATTGTTTGTCCTTGATTAGATTAGTGAAATGACCTTAAGGATCCGTGTGATACGCTAGACATGCCATAACGTTCTTAGGTACTGAAAGAGCATTAATGGTCTCAAGTTGGGATGGTTAACGTAACCAAGTCCCTTATCCAGAATCTTTGGTTCGTAGGATTGTGGTACTTCTCCCGTACTACAATTAGGTTTCTAGTCATGCTACCATAAATGACTAGTGGCGACTCCAAGTTCAAATTTATATCAAACAAACTCCGCTGTCGCGTGAGGTATGGTGTGGAAGAGGCTTGTATAGATAAATACCTCCATCCTAAGCACGCCAGAGCATGGCACGACAGGCTTGGCGACTCCGCTAGGGAATCTTAAATTTCTAAGTGGACTTATGTCTAGATAGAACGATATGTATGTGTTTGTGTTCGCAAGGATCCCAGGTACGTTCCACTAATGACGTGTTAAAGGGTGATGCAGGTGGGAGATATAAGGGGTGTAGTCTATTTTTGTTTTGCAGGATGGTGTTGGGATTGAATGTGATTTTGATCAAATTTTAGAAGTACTGTTTGGTTATAAATTGTTATGATTGCCTTTAAATCACTTTAGCACTACACTTTTGGCCCACACCATCCGTGGCCCAACCCTGACTATATTTAGGATCACCCTCAGGAGGTATGTGTTTAGGTGAAACCATGAGCCGATTGCTCATGGGATCGTTTAAATACAGTACCAACCATCGAGATGGAATAATATTCCATTACTTTAGGCCGATCGCCTATTGAAATGGAATCTCTTGTCCATGAAGGTGGTGACCTGGAGCCTTTAGTATATCCTTATCCTTTTTAGGTGTCAAAACCTCACTTGTTGCATATGCTTGTCTTTGGAGTTAGTATACCTAAAACCAAGCAAAATGTGTCGGTAAGTAAGTGTCGTTCCACTTCTCTCATCTTTTCAATTATACAAGTTAATTGACACCATTTTGTTAAAAAATGCCCAAATGACAATCAATGTTTGGTCAAAATGTCTTTTCATACTACAATGAATGAATAGGATGACGTGCTCCATTTGGTTAAATTTTTCATTTCTAGATGGAATGTATAGGTCCATGGCGATTTTTAATGTAATTCAAGTAGATTAAATGCTCAAGATGTGACAAGTACGATCCCATTTGTCGAAAGTCTATTTTCAATGTATTCAAAGTTGTAAACCATAGGATAGGACTTTATGGTCAAAATGGAGTATGTCAAAAGGCATTTGCTTTAAACATTGGTTTCACTCACCTTTTCAAATATATGCTCTTTTAAGGCATTAATGGATTAGAAGTGGCATTTGTATTACGTCATAAGAATGCAAATGTACTTCACCTCCATTTTTTTCATAAATGGACATATAATTAAAATAGGAGCATTTAAAATTAATCCATGGTGATTAATAATGAACTTTTTGCATGAGTAGGCTCGATGGGAAAACTAGATATCAAAGTGGTTCCTATTCCATGAAAAGAGCTCATGGCTTGGTGGAAAGACATGACAAAAGACAATCAAGTTTATGTTCAAGATAGGTTGGAATACCTTCTAGACATGATCCATGTGGAACATTAAGTCCGTTTAGTCCAAGCATTGGCGCATTTTTGGGAAATTTTCACCACCACCTTCCAATTTGGAGAGTATGAATTGACACCAACTTTGGAAGAATACCAAGCCGCTATTGGAATTGATTCCAAGCCTAGGATCGGAGAGCCACCCATTAAGCTTAATCCCGTAAGCATTCTTGCAGAATTCCTTAACCTTAAAGCTTCCAAAATCGAAAAGATAATCAAATCAAACACGGGTAGATTTTCATTATCCCTTCTAATAGCCAATTTTGCCAAACATCCTAGGGAAATGGGAAACACTTCAGCTCGGGTTTTCATTCTAGCCTTCTTTAGTTTCGTTCTATTCCCTGTATCTAGAACGGGATTCAACCCTTTAGTTGCAATAATCACGAGATAAGCATGTCTCAAATGAGATTTTTCTAACATGCTTCTTGCCCAAACTGTCACCTCCTTTAACACATACCAAAATCATGGGAAGGGTATCTTTGAAGCTTCTATTAGCCTCTTGTCATTATAGTTCATCTCACACATTCAACCTTGGTCTCGTTTCATGGACATTCGCGAAATTTGTTCGGCAATAAATAATTGAGCGATACATTCGAATCTAAAGCAAATTACCCAAATAATCTTTCTTAGGTTGGGCCAACTTTATTAGGGCATTAACTCCTAGTCAAATCCAATGGCGGATCAATTGGCCAAAGATTAACAAGACAAGGATTACAAGCCAAGAGGGGAACGCAATACCATTACTCAGGTTGAATGGGGGAGCCACCTATTGTCCTTTGCAAGTCGTTAGACAATTTCAAATGCTTCAACAAGTCCCACTGGCATGGAACCCTGAGGAGTTCGCTTTCGATATCCCAAATGGGATTATACCCGAACAAGAGAAGAAGGACCTTCAAGCCAAGGTTCACAAGATTATCCTTTCTTTGGATAATTCACCTTCACAAGTAGTGGAATGACCAAAAAACTTGGCAAGAGATAGGAAGATTTATATAGCATCTAAGGGATACATTCAAGTGGATGGAAAGTAAACGACCAATTGATGTGGAGCCATATATTCCATTGAGCATTATAATGGATCCCAAGGAGGAGTATGTCCCAGAATATATCGTCCCACACGTACCTAGAGTTGAGCCTTACATCCCCGAAGAAGTCATGATCAATGTCGAAGAATGGGAATCCCAAATCAAAGAATAGAAGGATTATCATAGAGCGGAAGCTACCTTAGCTAGCAAGAAGTCTAGACTTGGATGATTTAGAGTTCCCATTCGAGTTCAAAATCACTTTGTAAATCAATCTTGAATTTTATGTGAAATACTCATTTTTCAAAATCCATTTGAATAGATTCAAAATCATGATTAAAAGGAAGGATCACCATGGCTTACGATTCTTTGAATTGTATGATTGCTTGAAAAAAAACATTGATGAGAAGTTTTGTGCAAAGTTAAGGCTTGTATAAAAGTTCTTATTCTTGTTAATAAAAAAAAAACCATACAATTGAAAGAATGTAGGTTTTCATATTCATTTCACCAATTCTAATATCCCGATGGTTTTCATGAAAACAAGTTTTCTAGCAACGGAAGGCAAAAGACCCCGAACCCATTTGCAAATTAAAATGGCCAAGGAAGAAACTCACACTCGACTAGCTGAAGTCGAGAACCAGATGATGCAAATGACTACCATGATGACAGAAATGAAGGCCTTCATTATAATTGCAAAGTGATCCTATCCTACTGTCTCAAATCTAAAAGTTGCACCTAAAATAATGGATCCGAAAGAAGACATTCGGGTCAAAAAGACATCTAAAGACAAAGAGGAAGCCAAAAAATTGGCCGAAATTGAAGAATGCCTTGCAAGCCAAGGATATGAGCTTCAAAGGTTCACCATATTGGTGAAGGATGGTGAAAGAGTTGAATGGTCGTTAAAAGAAGAGAAATCTCAAGAAATGATAATGCGAAGACCTTATCTTGGAAAAAAGGATAAAGAACCTGTACGTAACATGACTATGGTGTCTAGCCCTAATGTTAATCAAGCTTTATTTCCAAAACAGTCTAACGTCCCTTGGAGAAATTCAAAATAGTTTAAGCCAAAGAAAAAGCCCGCAAGACAATTCACTCCATTGCCACGGCCCCTGTCAAAGTTACTACCGATGTTGTTAGAAAAATATTTGATGGCCAAAGAAGTGCCAAGAAATAATCCTGAAACGTTCCTCTAGTATAATGAGTCAAAGACTTGTACATATCACATGGAAGAAAGAGGACACGATGTGGACGATTGTCTAGTCTTGAAAAATAGAGTTCAGCAACTCATAGAAAAGAGGATATTAAGCTTTCAAGAGCCAGAGCTAAATATGTATCAAAACCCTCTTCCTGAGCACAATATTGTCCTTATTGAAGTAGAAATAATAAGACCTGATGATGAAGATGAGCATGAGGCCAAGTTAAAGAATGATCGACAAGGAGATGCTCGCTTTCGCCATGAAGCATTTTTAAAAGGGGTAGTTATAGATAACTTGGAAGAGGATTCTGGCAAATATAACTTCCAAGAAAAGTATACTCCACCACCGTGGGCTTTTAAAAATGAAGTGATTGTGCCTGATGGTTGGAGCGGTATGGACGATGAGCTTAGCAAACAAAATGAAACTCCATTCTATGATGAGGAGGATCAATTTAAAGAGTAAGAAGAAAGGATTCAGCATGGTAAAAGGCGGTTTACCTAAACTTCATTTGAACAAGGTGACACTGTAGACCTCCTTGGTCAAGATAGTGGAAAATATAACTTCTATATTAAGTACACACCTCCACCCAGGGCTTTTAAAAACGAAACTAATGTGCCTAATGAATAGGGAGGCATGGATGAAATCCCAATCAACAAGTTAAGTCTTGAGGATAAAGAAGATCAAGATACGAAAACGAAGAAAAAAACTCGCCAAGGAGACAGAAGATTTGTTCGCCGAGCACGAAAACGAGATGAAATTGTGGATTATCTAGGACAAGACAGTGGCCGATATAACTACCGTGTCAAATACACATCACCTTCACGGGCATCCAAAGAGGAAAATATCTTGCCTGATGGTTAGGGTGGAATGGATACTATAGAAGTTGACAAACGTATGGTGTCTATGATTACACTACTATTGATTAATCTTGGTAAAGTGGATAGACTTGACAAAGAGAAGGATCATGTTGAATCAATTATCATTGAGCTCCTAATTGGTCAACTAAAAATCGAAGGAAAAGGGGTGCATCTTGTGATCATCACTTTACTTCCAAAGGAGAAATTTGATACCAAACGTGTACTATGAGATTACATGCCTAAAGAAATTGATACAATAACCAAATTGGGAAGATGTTATGTCCCAAAAGAAGGTGAGCACGAAAAGAAGGGAGTAACTGAAAAGGATGTCAAGCAGTTGCTGTCAATCATAAAGACAAGTGAATATGAGGTAATTGAACAATTGAGGAAGATGCTGACACAGATTTCCTTATTGGATCTCTTCAAGACTTCAGAAAGCCATAAAATGGTGCTCATGAAGCTTCTTAATGAGGTGCACATCCCGAAGACAATTAATGAAGTACAACTGGAAGACTTTGTTGGTGCCATTCTTCTAAGAGATCAAATTGCTTTCCCTAATGAAGATTTTCCAATTGATGGACGTTCCCACAATAAAGCCCTGTATATTGTCGTCAAATGCCTGGCCAAGGAAGTGTCACGAGTGCTGATCGATAATGGTTCTACATTTAATTTGTATCCACTGAGCATACTGCATCACTTGGGAATTAGTGAAGAACTCATCAAACCTTCAAAGGTGACTGTACGTTCGTTCAATGGGATGAAGAAAGATGTTATCCGTGACATTGAACTGGAAGTAAATATAGGCCCTATGCCTTTCCTAATCGATTTTCAAGTGGTAGACATTCTAGGGACCTTCAACCTATTGCTAGGGAGGCCTTAGATTCATATGGCTAGCGCTATTCCCTCTAGTCTTCATCAAAAGGATAGATTCGTTATTAACGGTAAAATGATTACCGTGCACGGGGAGACAAACTTTACCACTTACAAGGAAAGTGTCATACCTTATGTCGAACCTGAGTTAAAAGAAGAGCCTAGTTATCATTCCTTCGAGATGATTTCCATGATTCAAATTCCCACCGGTAGTGTCATGAAGACTCTAGAATTTTCGGCATCGTCTATTATGTCTGGAAAAGTATTATGCCAATATGGATTTAACCATAATGGTAGGCTTGGGATAAAAATGCAAGGAATAAAAGAACCCATTATCTTCTTTGGCACAAAGAAGAAGTATGGAGTGGGGTATGAAGTCGCTAGTAATCACTATGGAGGCCGAGACCAAAGTCAAAAGAATCGTGAAGGCTGTGGAAGCCGAGGTGATCGAACCATTAATCCATCAACTTAGAAGGGTAAGGCTAGAGAGTTACCCTATCATCATATTCATATCAGAGAAAACTTTTGTAGACCTCCCAAACTGCTTTCAAAAGAAAATTTACATGCAAAGACCAAGCCTGATACGCTGGGTTTATTCGAAAATGACATTATCAATATCATTATAACTAAGGATGAAGACACCTACGCACTGGAGTAGGAAGATTCTTTTGAAGCCTTTCCTTATTGTTGCCTTTACAATTTGTCTGCTTCATGTTGATGTCGTTTTAATTCAATTACAATTTACATTTCCTTCCATATAGATGTAATTACATTTTTCAATTAAATAAAGGTGTTCAATATTTTGTTAAGGACATATGGAAACAAAATCAAACTAATGATGAATATTGCTCTCACACGTGAGGCTTGAGGCTTTGGGTTTTCATATGATTCCACATTGTGAAAACGATTTTGAGAGCAATGATGTCCAAGGATATGAGGACTAGCTCTATCTTCTTGGTCCCATCAAAACTGATTTCAAAATGGTTTTTCATAAAACCTCATGCATTAAATTCATTCCAGATACTGTCAAGACGTTCTACTCATGAAATAAAGTTGAACATTTAAAAAAAAACAAGATTGGCACCCTTTATAACATGTGCATATCATACATATCATGCATTCCGTAGAACATGTTCGTTCATTTTACAGGGTATGACAAAAGAAAATCTGAGATGACTCAAGACTTCTAAAATCTTTGGAGTTGGAAAACAAAAGGGAAGTGTCATTCTCAAATTCATTTTTCTCAATGTTGCTTTCTAACGTACTTTTCCCTTTTATTATCCCCAAGGAAATCAAAGGAAGGAAATTATGGAAAACAAATTCTCAGTGGAATCAAACTGGAAGAACATAAAGTTGGCGGTATTGTTCCAATTGATGATGAGGATTATGCAAATAAACTCTAACACTCGATTTTTAATCCTTGTAGAATTTTCACCAATCCAAAAAGGTGAGTTGTCATTCAAAAGGATTCCAATTCCCCAAGTGGGGTAAATCAAAACAAGAGAACAAAAGAGATAATTTTTCATGAATGACCAAGATAAAACGAACAAGAGGTTGGTTGTATCGTTTCAATAAAAAATGAACAATGCTTGAACCAACGTTAACACTGGGTTTTAATTTTATAGGGATCTCATCAAGCCGATCAGGTAAGTATCCCTAACCCATGAATTTGAGCTCAAACACTTCATTTTCAAATCCCTAGCGAAGTAAATTGATGCAGAAGCCAAACAATCGAGAGGGACGTTGACAAGCCGATCAGGTAAGTGTCCCTAACTCGTAAATTTCGATCTCGAAGAGGTTAATTTGCCGGAAAATGAGGCTTCTTTTCCCCAAGCAGATTAACATGAAAAGGTTATTTCAAAAAAGTTTTGAAATATGCATTTTTTGAATATGCATTACGCATCAAAATTCCTTAAAAAACGAAGTTTTGACGAAGGTCATGAAAATTTTCGTAGAAAAAGTTTGCATCAAATCAAATGGAAAGACCTTCAATTGAGAAAAGGTAAGCCATATCCAAACACGTCCCCTATACACTCAAAGTCAAAAGTGTTGAAACGAGTGAGAAAACCTCATTTGAAGGAAATAGGGGATATTCGCAATGAATACATGAATTGAAATGATGAAAGGCAATCATTTCACTATTCTAAGTACATGATTATCCCTTGCAAGCCAAATTTGAGCCTAAACAATGGAAAAATTTCCCAAAAGCAACCCTGTTGAGAACCACCCCACACTGGGGGAAATTAGGAGGTTCACGGTTGACATTTATGGAGAATAAGATCAAGAAAGATTTTATTGCATACACTTGCATCAATCTTTCTATGATAACTTCATATGAATTCATATGGAAGCTCACAACATCTCAAGAGGAAGAAGAGCATTTCGTTTCCATATTCCAAACAAATTTACCTTTGATAAAGCCCAATTGAGCTTGAATATTCATTTCAGAACCCCAAGTTGGTGATCATCTCTCCACACTGAAGCATGAGCATATGATTCACTTTGATAAATAGAATGCAAAAGGGCAGAACACAAAGTCCTTGGAATGCAAAAAAGATCAAGGATGAAAGAGTCTGAGGCCTAAAAAAGCAGTATGCCTGATAAAAGCAAGGCCAATGCCCAGAAAAATGAGCAAAAGAAAAGAAAAAACATTCAAAGGAAAGAATGATAAAAGTCAAGTCAAAAGAAAAGCAAAGGTTGTGCAAAATCAAAGATCACAACAAGCTAGAAGTTGAAAAGAAAAGACCATGATGAGCATCTAAGGGACTCTTGTGTTCATGCTAAGAAAAGATCCCTAGTGGACGAAAGAAAAGGGTGGTGATGCCAAGAAGATCACCAGTTTCATAAAAACTCTGAATTCAAAATCAATTGAGCCTTTTGAGCCTACCTAATACCAACATTACAATCTTTTCCTAAAGACTTTTCAGATTGGGATGTTGAGAGTGAAAATATGATTTCATGACAGAAGCCATCACTCAAAGAAATGTGTGCAATATTGTCTCATCTTATCCTCCAGGTTCTTAACTGGAAGATCCGAAGTGAGTTGAAGGATGATGAGATCTTTTTCTTGGCCTTTGAATGCCTATCCTTTGAATAGCCGTTGACCAAGCCAACACTACAACCATTTGAACGACCTTATCGGATCAATTGGATTGTATACATTGCGAATATCTCTGAACACCTAAGGATTGGTTAGGAGAGATAAAATTGAGGGATATCAGATCAGTCCCCTTTCAATCAAATGAAAGAAAGACCAAATTCATAGATCGAGATAAATCCTTTCTAATGAAGGTCTTCTAAATGATCATTCAAAACATTTCTCGAAAGATTTCAAGTCATTTGCTCAAATACTTCCTTTAAAAGGAAATTTGATTGTCAAAATACATCGACATGAAGAATGTTGTTTTTTCAAAACCACATTTCAAAACAGTTTTTGGTTAACTAAAAAACTATACAAAAGTTTCATTTTGTTAAAATAGATATTTCAAAGCAAATTACACTTTGAAGCCTCTGAATGATGATTCTCATGAGTGATCGCGATTTTGCAGCTTTGAATATGGTGATTTTTACAATTTTCTCAAGTGATTGCAGGATTGTAGCTTCGGAGCTATCACCTTCCAAGTGTTCATAACCTGTAGCTTTGGATATCTTTTTTGGCCCAAAGCATGGCCCCATCCAAATCCTATTGGCAAGGAGCCTTTAGGCAATTTCAAAATCTTACGGGTAAATTACATGGTAGGTCTCTAAAATTTCAAGTCTATTTGGTGAGGAGCCACTAGACAAAACAGGTATTCTAAAGCAAATTGCACTTTGTAGCCTCTGAATGATGATTTTCATGAGTGATCACGATTTTATAGCTTTGAATATGGTGATTTTTATAGTCTTGCCAAGTGTTTGCAGATTGTAACTTCGGAGCTATCACCCTCCCAGTGTTTGTAACTTGTAGCTTTGGATGACTCTTTTGGCCCATAGAACGGCCTATTCATGGTGATTTTTATAGTCATGCCAAGTGTTCGCAGGTTTATAGCTTCGAAGCCATCACCCTCCGAGTGCTCACAACCTGCAGCTTTGGATGACTTTTTAGGCCTAAAGCATGGCCTCGTTATAGTTCTTCTAAGCAATTGCGGATTTGTAGCCTCAGAGAATTGACCCTCTGTAAGTGGTCACAAACCGTAGCTTCAGAAAACTATTATACAAGTTCTACAGGTGAGGAGCCCCTAGGTAAATTCAAGTCTTACTGGTGAGGAACCACTAGACAAACTAAAGTCCTATAGGTAAAGAACCCCTAGGTAGATTCAGGTTCTATTGGTAAGGAATCACTAGGCAAACTAAAGTCCTATAAGGTGAGGAACCCCTAGGCAAATTCAGGTTCTACTGGTTAGGAACCACTAGACAAATTAAAGTCCTACAGGCGAGGCGCCCCTAAGTAAATTCAAACTCCTATAGGCGAGAAGCCCCTAGGTAAATTCAAAGTCCTGTAAGTGAGCAGCCCCTAGGTAAATTCAAAGTCCTACAGGCAAAGAACCCCTAGGTAAATTCAAAGTCTTACAAGCAAGGAGCCCCTAGGTAAATTCACAAGTCTTATAGGTGAGGAACCCCTAGGCAATTTCAAAGTCCTATAGGTGAAAAACCATTAGGCAAATTAAAGTCATATTGATAAGAAACCACTAAGCAAACACAGGTCCTAAGGCGAGGAGCCGTAAGCATTCATGGATTGTGAGTTCGTTCTTAAACCGTGAAAACGTCAAAACCATCACCATTATCAATTCATGCCTTTTGATGAGCAACAAAGAAACTATCACAAACAAGTAAGTTTCTCTCTCTCTCAAATCATTAAGAACCCTTTTAAACATGTGTTCCAAAAAGAGAACATTTGGATTAGATCATGAATCTCAAAAAGCAAAGACCCTAATCAGTTATTGTGAAATTTCCATTTCCGTTTTGTTTAGTGAGTTGACTAAAAATTCAGGTGTCACCTTATCTTTGAGATCAACCTCTAACGAGTTCAATCTCAAAGTGAGATAGCTGTTGATACTTAATTTTTAGTTCATTTTTATCATATTTTCAAAATTTTCAAAATTAGGTCTAGGGATCTTGGCCAAGCCTAGAAACCTATTTCTAAATCAAAAAAAATAATTTTTTAGTATTTTTTTGCATTTTTTCTGAATTTCTTTTAGTCAAAATAAGCAAGAAAATCAAGAAAAATAGTAAATGAAATCAGAAAATTCCATAAAAATAGTCAATAATCTTATTTTAAATCCAATTTCATAAATACACTGTTAATTTTAGAAAATCGCAATCAGGTATGTCACGCCCCGAACCCCACGGCACGCAACATCCTTACCTTGCTCAATTGTAGAGCAACGCTCCTAGGAATGGGTTGCCGACCCAAACATAATCAGAGATAATGCACATGCGGAAATTAATGACTAAATACCCGTACCATAACAATATGAGACTAAAGATAGCATAGCGAACACAATAGGAATATGATTACAAATATACATTTTTATATTACTAAAGAAAGCCTTTTTACAATATTCACTTATACACAAAAACAAACAACTGAAGTAGTCAACAGCCACTACGTCAAAAAGGGTTAGTGGCAAGGGAAAGGTCAGGCTAACTACAGGGAAGTCACTATAAAAAAGGAACGAGCTTCCCTACTGGGGGTTAGGACTATCCTAGGGTTCCCAGTCCAGGTCTGACGACTCCGAAGAATCATCCAACGTCTCCCCTGTGGAACTTTCAGATGGCTCAAACTCTTCTGAATCCATATTCTGAGCTTCAGCCCACTCATCTTCAGAATTCGGTTCCAGCTCCGGATCAAGGTAAAGTCTGCTTTCTTCATCTGAACCTACTTCCGCAACATCCCCATAGTCTTCATCAGAATCTAGGTCCATGTCCTCTAGTTCATCTTCTTCCTCTACAAATTGGTCCGGGTCTTCGGCTATCACCTGTGGCTCCTCTGGATCTCCATTCATGGGCTCATTGACGCCATCTACATCATAGACATCCTAAGGATTGATCACTTTACCATCCGCGTGTATGGGTTCCATCAGTCCATTCTCATCAAGCAGGGCATCAAAAGATCTAAGGGGCCGGCCTATATTCCCATTAGCATCTCGAAGACACCAAGCCACGTACTCTTGTGTATGATAGAAATATTCCCCTGTGTTCACAAAAACTACTGATCGATATCTTGTGTAAGCTTCCCCATTACCAGACGGAAAAACACTGGTTGACTGCTGGATCTGTGTCGGGATCCCAAAAAGCGTATGTATCTTATGCATGCTTAGGGACGAGGCTCTAAAATGTTGGGTTATTAAACCATGAGACGAATCTCAATGAGTATAACCCCTAAACCTAGGCTAAGCTAACATGCAATCTCTTGATAGGTATATTACAAAAAGCATAGCACTATAATTCACAATCATCCTCCGGCCTGGGCCTTTGAGCCCCGATCACTTACCTAGCTGACCCTGCAGGTTAAGCATTTTAATACACTGATCAATTCACATACACGAACATGCTATTCATGCGTACGCCATACGCATGCTCATGCTAATCAATGTTCGGTTCACATACCATTCACTAAGTCTCGCACTTGCGCACATTGGTCCGTGCATTCTTATGCATGCATATGCTATTCTCATGCCATACTCATGTTTCGGCTTACTAGCCCACACTAGCATATTAGCAAATGTTCAATTTATCATTTAATTCGACCCGCGTGAAAACGCTTCAGGTCTCTTTCTTAAATACAACACTCCATGGCCAGCGTAAATACACTTCAGGCCCAGTGTCTCTAGCCCGCGTTAAAACACATCAGGCGCAACACTGATCTCCTTACAAACCAGAACCCGCGTAAAACGCATCAGGTTGGTCGTCTTCCAGACGTATCGGGCATCATCCTGCTACAAAGTGGGGCGAAATATGATCACACGTACACACAACTGGTTATTATCTGAACCTCACGTAAAACGCATCAGGGCATAATTAGGTGATCACATGCTCATGGCAGACACGCATTCTCGCATAATCTTATCACACGTCTCATTCTCGGCATACACAATACGTGGCCATGAAATGCAGTACATTGAACCATGATCATTAAATATAATTAGGCACCCAGTCAATTTATGCCACAACAATCTGCTCACTTGGCCAATTAATACCGTGCGGCCCAATATAAAATGTGCACTGCAATAATCAATCTCAAGCCATCAATTGGCCAATCACGCTCCGCACGATTCAGCCACATGAGCACACAACATGGCATTTCACAATTAAGCATAATTAATCACCAATCAATCAACAGCCAATCGCTCTGGGTAATCCCGGCCATTCCGCTAACAATTCTTACTGTCCGTTATAATCCGGTACATTACTCAAAGTATGGACAGCCACTATTCCATCAATTCGAGCCCAATAATTATTTACAATAATCCCACTAAATTCCTCGGATTTTATTTCCACTCATCGGTCCTCAATCCTGTCCTAAATATGCACCGATAATACCTAAACCAGTCCAGAAAATGTACTGTCAGTCCTAATCCGGATTTAGGAAGTATACTTACTTAATTCTAAACCACGACGACAAGGAACAGCTGCCGATCACCGGTGAACGGTGGAACCGGCAGCGGCATTCCAGTGGCGACGTACAGATGCGTACGAACGTCGTACGGATAACGTACGAGCGGCTGGACGGTCATGGCGGCAGCAGCTCGACCGTTCAAGCTCCGGCACGGCGGCGGCTTGCTCTAACAGTGACGGTTTCTCGTGGCCGAGGGGGAAAACGGGAGAGAGATAAGAGGAAGGTGGGATGGACGGCATGGTGGTAAGGCGAGGTCAGGCGGAGCAGCGGCGCTAGTGGACGGCGGCGGGACGACGGTGGTCCGGCAAGCTCTAGTGTCCTTGGCCGTGAGAGAGAGTCGACAATCAAGAGAGAGAAAGAGAGAGAGTGATCGGGAGATGGGGCTGGCCGAATGAGTGAGGAGAGAGAGTGTCCTGGTCAAACTGGTCAAATATTAGGGGCTAGAGGGCACCACTGTCGCCGATCTGGGAGTTTTAACCAAAATACCCCTAATCTGACGGTCCTAAATCTTTCTTATCCAATAATTGATGAGCAAAAAGGGTGATTTGTTCAATAGTTGAGCTGGAATTTCAGACTTAATTAATCCAAAAATATCTCAGAATTCGGAGCTAAAAAATAGTTCAGGGGCAAAATAGTCATTTTTCTGGTCCTAGGGCGAAATTCCAATTTTTAGCTATACCAACCCCAAATGGGTGTGGCCAACACAATATGGCATCGGAATTACGAAAATAGCCTCTGAAGCCCTCGAAAATTTTAAAGACTCCTACGGTAAAAGAAGTGAGAAGCTTGTTGGGACAATTAAACTACATTGCCCATTTCATATATCAACTTTCTGAGACTGCTAAATCATTCTTCAAACTATTGAAGAAAAATGCCAAAGTAAAGTGGGATGCGGAATGTCAATAAGCCTCTGACAAGATCAAAGAATATTTGGTATGCCTACCAGTGTTGGTACCACTAATTTTTGGAGTCCCATTGATCTTATATTTGACGATTTATTATGAGTCGTTAAAAGCAGTGCTTGTATAAAGAAGACCAAATGATGGTAAAGAACAAGCCATTTATTACTTGAGCAAAAAATTCACAACATCATAAGTGAATTACCCAACAGTTGAGAATACATGTGTTGCATTAATTTGAGCATTACACAAATTAAGATAGTACACCCTT